>VTFQ01000021.1:36275999-36875999 GCA_036281575.1 Ancherythroculter nigrocauda | reverse complement strand
GAACCTGCTCGCTATCCGCAAAAGATCGTACTCGTGAACTTCTCTGTCCCATGATGAACCACTAAAGGTATCAATCAATCAGACTAGAGCCGCTACAAACCGAGTGAGTGAGTAAAGTGTGAAGAGTGTCTGCTTTTACCCGCGCGAAATTCTAAACTCACTTTGACGACATCGTGGATAACAGACACAGTCTTTAATTTGAAAAACAACATCAGAGCAATGTGTAAGATAATAGAATTACATCTGAATCTAATGACTGCGCAATAACTTCAAAAAGATGAACAACTGAACTGTGCACGGTTACTAATATTTTAAATATTGTACATGTTGGAAATAAATGTATTAAATATATTATCTGTTAAATACATTTTGTTGAAACAACATTTGAAGTGAGCATTTTTAGAAAATCAGTCTACATGTGTTTTATGTTATATATGTTATGTTATGTTTATGTGGAATCCAACCATTACACATATTACCTATTAGCTTTCACTTGTTAGTATAATTTCTTTCCTCCACATCAGCTACATAAATTCATCAACTAACCGTTCAGAAGCGTCCTGTTGCATTCGACATGTCACTTCTTCTTGAGTCCTCCATCATTGTCCAACTTTAGATTGAACAGAAAAGGCTGAACAGTTTCTGACATTTTCAGTGAGTCTGAGGTAATCAGAGCAGCTAACATGAGCTCCTGAAACTCCGCCCTCTTCTTGAGAGCAGCAGCTCATTTGCATTTAAAGGGACACACACAAAAACAGCATTTTTGCTTACCCTCAAAAAGTGACAAATTTAACATGCTATAAAATATGATCTAGGGGGTATTTTTTAGCTAAAACTTCACATACACACTCTGGGAACACCAGAGACTTATTTTACATCTTGTAAAAGTGGCATTATATGACCCCTTTAATGAACAAGTTTTATTTTCATCATTTTATTTATTTTGTACTTTAATAACACAAGATGCTTTTCAGTTTTATAGCTGATTGTGACCAAATATATTTTGTTTGTTTTTGATCAGCCCTGCAAAAAAAAAAAAAAAAAAATCTATGCAATGAAGGAGTGTATTCTGTTTACTGCTTAGTGCTTACTACACCAAAGGAGGCTGTACTGTACCAACCAGGGGACTAAATGCCGCTAGGTGGAAAAACTGTAATTTGCACTACTGTCTGTTCAAAATAAATGAAAAGTAATCTAGAATTGTGGATTGATTTTTTTTTTCCGGTTGCACTTTAGTTTAGGGTCCAATTATCACTATGAAGTAGTTGCTTATTAGCATGAATATGACTAGGATTTTGGCTGTTTATTAGTACTTATAAAGCACATATTAATGCCTTATTCTGCATGATCATATTCTATATCCCTTAATCCTATCCAGTACCTAAACTTAAAGCTGCAGTCTGCGATTTTTCCTCTTTGTTGCCATCTCTTGTTTGAAACCTGCAATTGCAGTTATATGCGGAATAGATATCTGTACGTGCGTTGTGCCTCGGCACAGCTCGTCAGCGTGGATGAATCTAATGCTTGCTGTCAATCACCGCACCGGTGTGGATACTGCACTTCAGAATCACAGATTCTACGTCTTGAAAGTATGACCAACATAAGAATTTTCACTGGAAAATATCATCTGATCAAGTAAGTAACATGTCTGCCACTTTTGTTCTGACCAACTGAGGAAAAAAGCATTAGGCCTACAATAAATCGCACTGCCAATGATGATTAAATCTAATGATCGCTTAGCTCAGATCACGTCAAACCATGCAAATTATTATTACTGTTATATTGTTCTCAAATTGTTAGCCTAATGTTAACATCAGCATTGTGTGACTATGTGTATTTAGTGTATATTAGTAGATATTAGTATATTAGTACCTGTAGATTTCAATTTCTGTAGCCACTCAACAGTCCAAAGTCAAAGTCTTGCTTTTTGACTACGGGTGAATCTCCAGTTGTCACTGATGATTGTCATTTGGACTTTTCTGGATTACAATCCACCATCAAAATGATAAGTTTAATTATTTCAGCTGCTGTGAGAACAGGCTATAAATGATCCGCTACCAGCTGCGTCCTCATGTGATAAAACCGATTAGCCTGGATTCCTTCCTTTCTGTTTACGGACGTGACGTAATGACGCACAGATGAACTGTTGCATGCTCGAATTTCCCGCAGAAATCCACCATGTCGCTCTTATTATAAAACATTATTACAAGCTTACCGTTGTGAATCGAGCTAAGATAATGAGATAGTTTTGAACACTGGCTGGTTATGTACTTGCTCAAAAATTGATTTTGGATCATTTTTAACCAAAAAAGTTACGGATTGCAGCTTTAACAACGACCTTACTAACTATTAATAACCAGTAATTAGGGGTTTATTGAGGCAAAAGTTGTAGTTAATAGTTAGTTAATAGTGAGAATTGGACCCTAAAGTATGATTTTTTTTCTACTGTACCAAACTCATATTGAACCATGACCCCAAAACCAATACGATGGATAGCGGTACGTACTGAACCATGACGTCTACCATTACATCCCTTCCCTACCAATTAAATAAACAAATTTAAACTATCGTATGTAAAATGGTGGGTAAATGTGTACTTACTCTTTTTGATTTTAAATTGGGGTGCTGCATGCCCTCCTGCAAATTTAGCAAATTTAAAAAAAAAAGTAAAAATTGCAGATGAATGCAAAAGTATAATACCAGTAAAATATAAAACTCCTTACTATTTTCACAAGTAAGGTGTACATTTACAAAACTCTTAGTACAAAACTCCAAACTGATCACACTTGTGACACAGCTAGTCATTCTTTCAAAACCTGATCTCATGCTTTCATTCTAGCTGTACATATTTTCATTCTACATAATCACCGTTTCAAAACACAAGATCATTGTGATATGTAATGAGAACATTTGGTTTAATCACAGAAACACAACAGTATGATCTTCTTTCAGTTTAGTACTTTTAACTTTCAGTTAATTCAATAGCAAACAATGCAAGATACACGTTTCAAATCACCCTTGTTGCTAAAATAATTACAGTTACACAGGATACAAATGCCATATTAGAAAATAAACTCCCCCCACCAATCACAGAAAAAATTCTGCATTTTTATATTTTATAAAAATATAATTTTGAATGATTTATAAAATGTTTTCCTCATGGGGACCAAAAAAAAAAAAAAGTCATGGTAAACCCTGTGTTGTGAACCAAATGTCCAAACCAAAAGGATGGTAATACCAGTAATTTTAGACCTAGTGGGGACATTTGGTTCACAATGCAGGGTTTACCATGACCCCACACACTCACTTTGACAATTGTGGTCATCATCTAAGATAAATTGCTTATAATGTATATCAATATCTATAGAAATCTATAGGTGTTACAAATGATCCATTGATTAATCATTAAGTTCAGTTCAATTTAATAATAGACAAATGTATTAAACTGAACGAGAAGAGATGCAAGTCAAAAATTTGATAGTAGTAGCATTATGAAAGGCAGTTACTGTGAATGAAACATTTATATAGATGAAACACTTATTTTGTGTAGTGAAAAGGATACTTTGTGATTGTATTATACAAAAACAATTGAAAATATGCTGAAATGTTTGAAAAAAAAGTGCACTTTTGATGATCTGTTGTTGAGATTCATGTGCTGAGTCTTGATGTCTGTGTGTCAAAAGTGATTCAGGAGTTGTGGGTCATATTGGTAAATGTTTGGCACACTGTGCTGCCATGCATTTCACTTTTCTTTTTTTTTTCTTTTTTTTGACTGTGTAGGCTATTTATATATATTTATTATTATAATATTTAATTATTATAATATATAAAAATGGCAACAAATGCTAATAAACCTACAACAACTGATACCAAACCTACTGCCTGCTGAATCTTTCTTCCATCTTCATGTTTTCCTCTTTCAACCTCTCATTTTCCTCTCTCTGCCTCTCCAGAGCTTCCTTGTATATCTTTTTCTCTTTTTCCAACATCCGTCTCTCATTTTCCTCTCTCTGCCTCTCCAGAGCTTCCTTGTATATCTTTTTCTCTTTTTCCAACCTCCGTCTCTCATCTTCCCCTCTCTGCCTCTTCAGAGCTTCCTTGTACATCTCATAATATTCTCCTCCGTTCTCCATCACCATTCTTACTATCTTATCCATCAGTTCATTAACCTGTGATGGATTTTTATCTTTGTTATTGAAAACATGATATCTGGATTTACACTGTCTAACAAGCTCTTGAATCTGCCTGTTTTCGGTCAGAAACTCCTCTATAGGTTTATGTATCTGATCTCCTCTAGTGAACAGAATGATGGAGTAATCAGCAGCTTTTTCTCCAAAGTTCTCCTGAATCCATTTCACAGTTTTCTTCTCCTCGTCTGTGAATCTCACATCCAGTCTGATGACCAGCAGAAACACATGAGGACCAGGAACAGACATGTTAACACATTTCTCAATCTCATCCTTCAGTTGTTTTTCACTGATTTTTGTATCAAACAGTCCTGGAGTGTCGATCACTGAGATGCTTCCACCTTTCACCTTCTGCTGATGTTTCTGGCATGTCTTAGTCACAGATTCAGAAGAAAAGTTTTCTTCAAACACATTTTCTCTCAGAATGGTGTTTCCTGTTGCACTCTTCCCAGCTCCAGTTTTACCAACCACCATTATCCTGAGATCTGACATGACTGTAGAGGATAAAAAGAAAATTGGTCCTGGTATTAACATGTGTTTCAAATGCATGTCCTGTGACTGCTTGTGTGTGGATTTTGTTGAGACTCTCCCCTCTTATTTCTTTACACCCTGTCACTTTCATTTAATGCCCTCCACTTTAAGTCATGATTCAATTTTGAAAGATATTAATGCAAAAATGTATTTTTGACTATACAACTGATATCAAAGATATCTACAATGCAATGTTGTCTAGTCATATTTCTATGGATTTATGAAGTATAATTCTTAGTATTTCTATGGATTAGTAATTCTTAATATTTCTATGGATGTACTAAGTTTAATTCTAATTCAAAAATCTCTAACTTCCTAGTGAAATTGTAATTCAAGATACCTCTAGCAAGTTCAAAATATATAATTTGTGATATCACTGCTTTACAATGAGATATATATTCAATCATTATTAAAAATATCCAAAATTAATTTTCTTATCTGAAATTAGGATATTATTAGTCAATCGAGCATTTAGCTCGATAAGAATTTTCCTATTGTCACTGTAAAGCTGCTTTAAAACAATATGTATTGTGAAAAGCGATAGAAGATGACTTGACTTGACTTGTAGATATATTTATGTAGATTTATGACTGGCAAAAACTTTCATTTTTACTGCTGCCCACCCACGACTGTCCACCCCTCTAAGCCACGCAGGGCCACATACATCTGCCTTAATGGCCAGAGCCTATTCTGCAGCCTGTCAAGCTGTATCCGCTCTCCACACGATGGTGGTCCTTCGAGTGTTCCAAGCCAAACTCCTCCATGCTATGGATGAGTCCGGCCCAGACCCTGCTACTTTCAAGGAGCTGCGCAGCACAACTGACCTTGCTCTGTGCGCTATTAAAACAACGGCCCAGGGCATCCATGCAATGGACAGTTTGATGGTACTCTAGCAACACCTATGATTCAATTTTATGGAGATCGAGGACGCAGACAAAACAGCTCTCCTTGACTCCCCAGTTTCTACCTTGGCTCTGTGGTGGATGACTTCGCTGAACGCAAAACCCAAGGTGAAGCAGCACTTCTGCCCTGCTAAGCACTAAACGACAGGGAACCTGCCCTGAGCAGCAAAAGCAGCCTTGATGTTTTGGGCACGAAGAGGAGGAGACTGAGTCCGGCAAGGCAAGACCACCTTCAAACCAATCATGTGTTTAACTCAAGCGGCAACCTCCCCCTGTTTCTCGTGAAGCCAATACGGAAGTGAATTAAACTGCAATTCATCAACTGGCCGCTAAGGACAGGCTGCAGAAGTGAGCAGAATCTCATTGACCATCATGTTAAATTAGCCAAGTTTACAGCAGAAAAAAACATGTTTACAGTCTGGTTCATATTGTGGTTTTGGTCTATACTGCGAATTTTGCCCTTCATGACAACTCTGAGGGGGGTGAATTTTTTTTATAGCTCATCTGTTTAAATTATATTAAGCCTTAAAGTTCTGCATAATTAAGGGTGTGGTCACTTGAGTGACAGGTATGCCGCTGCTGTCTGAGAGCCGTCATGTTACCTCAGCAGCTCATTTCAGCCGCTGAATTTGGCATCTCAATCGTATTTGTGCTTTTTCCTGGATTATTTTATACGATATATGGCTTGCTGCATACTCGAGACAGATGTCAGTCTGTGTACATGTGCTCGCATGCGGAACACACGTTGTTGGATCGTCGTGGCATTGGCTAAAAGTTTTGTTCCTGAGATTTAACGTTACTACAATGACAATACCAGGAGGATATACAACTCCGACAGCACTGCTTGGATATAACTAAAACTGCTGCACTGTTTTGAAAAATTATACTTTGGACACGTGCTCATTAGTTTGAGAGAACATTTGAGAGATATACATCCGGTACATATATATATATATATATATATATATATATATATATATATATATAGCCTATATATATTTTACCCAAGTGCCACGGATTGGATTCATCTCGCGATCTCTATTTCATTATAAAGGTATGAAATCCCATTTGATTTGTGTTATTTGCACACCCCACACAAATTAATTAGCCTACTGGTGTTGAAGCATCTATAACGTTATCGTAAAAAAGCACCGTAGATTGAAAGTAATCCTTTAGTACTTTCTAATGATATTGCTATCTTTATTAATATTTTAGATAGTATCTAAGATAGATAGCTAGGGCGGGCGTGGTTTCAGCAACAAGTCGCATGGGCTCCAACTTCGTCCTGCCTCTTTGCCCATTTTCAGTTATCCGGCAGTGACGTCCGGTGATGCGCAGCTAAGATGGCAGCGGCCTCATTTTCGCGTCAAAACTGCTGTTCAGAACTCTATGGGTGTTCCCATACCCTGTTCATTTCATTCCCAGACAGGCCCTCATCACAGACCGTGTTTGAGATTCACATTTGAGGGGATGACCAACCTACCTACCATTCAGATTGTCCCTAGCTCCATGCACTTTTATGAAATGTGTAGATTCTCTTAGACAGACCTCTTAGACAGATGGGAGTATGCATTTTGAACCATCTCAATGATTTGTTGCTTTTAGTCCAATCGATCACTTCTAACAAATTTTTTTTCCAAAATGACCAATCATTTCGCTAGATAAGACCCTTATTCCTCATCTGGTATCATTTAAAGCCCTTTGAAGCTGCACTGAAACTGTAATTTTGACCTTCAACCGTTTGGAGGCCATTGAAGTCCACTTTAAGGAAAATAATCCTGGAATGTTTTCATCAAAAACCTTAATTTCTTTTTGTCACGGGAAATAAAGATAGATGCAATAGCAAGTGGTAATATCTCATTTATTGAGCTTCACTCCAGAAAGTCAGAGAAACATGTAACACAAGCAGGAGAGCGGTGACACAGGGACTTTGATGAGCCGTGACGTGGAGATGATGAAAATCGAGCTGTAGTCCGGGTGAGAGGTGATCGTGTAGGAGTCCAGGTGATCTGTAGTCATGAAACATCCAACGAGGAACACAAGACCGGGAACACTGATACGAAGAACTCCAACGAATGCACACACGAGGAACGAGGAACAA
Organism: Ancherythroculter nigrocauda; assembly: GCA_036281575.1. Taxonomy (NCBI): domain Eukaryota; kingdom Metazoa; phylum Chordata; class Actinopteri; order Cypriniformes; family Xenocyprididae; genus Ancherythroculter; species Ancherythroculter nigrocauda. The sequence continues at coordinate 36,868,278 of VTFQ01000021.1, read as the reverse complement.
AACAGGGAACTCCAACAACGATCTGACAAACATGAAACGAAAGACAAGGCATTAAATAGGCTGGCAGAGATTAGAAACAGCTGCCGCTGATCAGACAATCAGCGGCGACGCCCACATGAAACAATTAACGTGACAGCACAACGTAAACACAGACAACAGAGTGAGACAGCGGATCCACAACCGTGACAGTACCCCCCCTCCTAGGAACGCCTCTCGGCGTTCCCAGGAGCACCTACCTGTCGATTGTAATCATCGATAAGGGAGTGATCCAGGATGTCCCTGGCAGGAACCCAACTTCTCTCCTCTGGACCGTAACCTTCCCAGTCCACCAAGTACTGAAATCCGCGTCCCCTCCTTCTCGAGTCCAGAATGCGGTTAACCGAATAAGTGGGTTCCCCGTCTACGAGACGCGGCGGTGGAGGAACCGGGGTAGGCGGATTAATGTGTGAATGAAACACAGGCTTGATTTTAGACACATGGAAGGCGGGATGAATTCTCCTGTACGCTGGAGGAAGTTTGAGTCGGACTGCCACCGGACTAATGATCTTGGTGACAGGGAACGGGCCTATGAATTTAGGAGCAAGCTTATTGGAAACGGAACGGAGAGGAATGTTCTTAGTAGAAAGCCACACTTTTTGACCTACGACGTATACGGGAGGCTTCGACCGGTGGCGATCAGTCTTAGCCTTGGTGCGCGCCCCCACTTGGAGAAGAGTCTCGCGGGCTCTAGTCCAAGTGCGGTGACACCTCTGGATGACGGCGTGAGCGGAGGGGACCGCAACTTCGGATTCCAGACTGGGAAAGATAGGTGGCTGGTACCCTAAACTACATTCGAACGGTGAGAGGCCCGTGGAAGACACTGGTAACGAATTATGTGCGTACTCAATCATAGAGAGTTGCTGGCTCCAGGAGCAAGGATTCTTGGAAACCACACATCGCAACATTCTTTCCAAATCCTGGTTGGCTCTCTCGGTTTGACCATTGCTCTGGGGATGGAACCCAGACGAAAGACTAACGGTCGCCCCCAGCAACTTACAAAACTCTCGCCAAAATTTGGACACAAATTGGGGCCCCCTGTCGGAAACCACGTCCACCGGGAGGCCATGTAACCGAAAGACGTGGTCCACGACAGTTACCGCTGTCTCCTTAGCAGAGGGTAATTTAGGCAAAGGAATAAAATGAGCCGCCTTCGAGAACCGGTCCACTACGGTCAAAACAACCGTGTTTCCCTGGGAGGGTGGGAGGGCGGTGACGAAATCTAGCGCGATGTGGGACCAGGGTCTCGAAGGGACAGACAGCGGTTGGAGTAACCCATCTGGGGGTCGATTGGAAGTCTTACCAGTGGCACAAACCGAGCAAGCCAAAACAAAACTGCGAATGTCACGAGCCATGGCAGGCCACCAGAATCGTTGTTTGACCAAAAAACTGGTGCGATTAACCCCTGGATGACAGGCCACGTTGGAACAATGACCCCACTTGATGACATTGGACCTTAACCTCTCCGGCACAAACAATCGATTCGGTGGGCACCCGGGCGGAGGCGTTACCCCTTCTAAGGCCGACTTGACCTTCGATTCGACCTCCCATGTCAGAGTGGAGACCACTAATGTCTCGGGAAGAATACACTCGGGAGTAACCGGGCGTTCGGAAGGATCAAAAATACGAGAAAGGGAATCGGGTTTGATGTTCTTAGAACCCGGGCGGTACGAAAGAGAAAAATCAAAACGTCCGAAAAAAAGTGCCCACCGAGCCTGCCTGGAGTTAAGTCTTTTAGCCGTTCTGATATATTCTAGATTCTTGTGATCAGTCCAAACGATGAAAGGTACCCCCGACCCTTCCAACCAATGACGCCACTCCTCCAACGCTAACTTGACTGCCAGCAACTCTCTGTTACCAATGTCATAATTGCGTTCGGCTGGAGATAAACGATGAGAAAAAAACGCGCAGGGGTGAACCTTATCGTCTGCGGGAGAACGCTGGGATAGAACTGCACCTACCCCCACCTCTGACGCATCGACCTCCACCACGAACTGACGTGAAGGATCAGGGGCTATGAGGATGGGAGCCGAAACAAAGCGGCTTTTAAGTTTGGCGAATGCAGCCTCAGCTGCATCGGACCACCTGAACGTCGTTCTGGGGGAGGTCAAGGCGGTCAGAGGCGAGGCTAGTTGGCTGAAATTGCGAATAAACCGCCGGTAAAAATTGGCGAATCCCAGAAACCTCTGTAGGGCCTTACGGGAATCTGGACTTGGCCAATCCACCACAGCCTTAACCTTGTCAGGATCCATGCGAACTCCCTCAGACGAGACGATGTACCCTAGGAAAGAAACAGACTGTGCATGAAAATCGCATTTCTCTGCCTTGACAAAAAGCCCATTCTCTAGCAGACGCTGAAGCACTCGCCTGACGTGTTGAACATGTTCCTGGAGAGATGAGGAGAAAATCAATATGTCGTCCAGGTAGACATATATGAACTGGTCAACCATATCTCTCAACACGTCATTGACGAGTGCCTGGAAGACCGCCGGGGAGTTGGACAGCCCGAAGGGCATGACCAAGTATTCAAAGTGCCCCCTAGGGGTGTTAAAGGCAGTCTTCCACTCATCCCCCTTCCTAATGCGGACCAAATGATAAGCGTTCCTCAAATCCAATTTAGTGAAAATGGATGCTCCCTGCAACCTCTCGAAAGCTGAAGACATCAACGGTAAAGGATAGGTATTCTTTACCGTGATGTTATTCAACCCTCGGTAATCAATGCAAGGTCGCAAGGAGCCATCCTTCTTTCCAACAAAAAAGAACCCCGCCCCCGCTGGAGAAGAGGAAGGGCGAATGAACTTAGCTGCTAGAGAATCAGAAATATATTTCTCCATGGCCTCCCTCTCGGGAACGGACAAAGAGTACAACTTGCCTTTAGGCGGAGACTTACCGGGAACTAAATCTATAGCACAGTCATAGGGACGGTGCGGAGGAAGAGAAGCAGCCCGGGACTTACTGAACACTTCCTTCAGGTCTAGATACTCCGCGGGCACGTTTGACAGATCCGCTGCCTTCTCCTGTAACACAGAAACAGACACAGAAGAACAAGCAGACACAAGACAAGACTCATGACACTGAGTGCTCCATTCCAGGACGGTGTGAAGTCGCCAGTCCACCCTGGGATTGTGCTGTGTGAGCCAGGGGTGCCCGAGTACGATGGGAGCCAGAGGTGAGTCCATGAGAAGGAACTGAATAGATTCAGAGTGATTGCCAGAAGTGACGAGAGTGACAAAGTTGGTGGTGAGAGTGATGTTCGGTAGATTCTGGCCATTGAGAGCGTTGACGGAGATCTGTCTGTTGAGGGGAATGATGGGTAATAGAAACTTCTGTGCAAAATGAGTGTCAATGAAGTTACCTTCAGCTCCTGAGTCCAGTAAGGCTTGACAGGTGAGTGTGTGATTGGCCCATCTCAGTCTTACCGGAAGGAGAGTGGATGTTGAGGACTTCTCAGCGGAGATCCCACCCGATAGTAGCCTCAAACGTACTACCGGGCTCGATCTTTTACTGGACAGGCATTAAGGAAATGGCCCGCCCCTCCGCAGTAAATGCATAGTCCTTGGGATCTCCGCCGTTCTCTCTCCTCCCGGGAAAGCCGAGCTCTCCCCACCTGCATGGGTTCAGGATCGAAAGAGGGACCGACCGTGTCCCTTGCGTTGACCCCTCGAGCCTCTGCGCCCCGAAATCCCAGGCCTGGTCGAGGGAGATTCTCCAGCTGATTAATACGGGTATCCACCCGCAGGGCCAGGTCAATAAGTCCATTAAGACTCTGTGGTAAATCCAAAACGTAGATTTCTCTTTGGACACGGTCGGCCAACCCATGCAGGAAGACGTCCCACTGCGCCTCCTCGTTCCACTTGCACTCCGCCGCCAGAGTCCGGAACTCAATTGAATAATCCGCCACCGTGCGATCTCCTTGCTTCAACGCCGTCAATCTGCGGGCTGCATCTCTTCCAGAGACCGCACGGTCAAATACTCTTCTCATCTCGGCGGCGAGTGCCAGGAACGAGGAGCAGCATGGATCGCGACCCTCCCACACCGCCGTTCCCCACAATGCCGCCTGTCCGGTGAGCAGAGTCAGCACAAACGCCACCTTGGCCTCCTCTGCTTCAAAGGTGCGTGGCTGGAGAGAAAAGTATAATGAGCACTTGTTCAGAAAAGCTCGACAGAAACTTGGCTCACCGGCATAAGTCTGTGGTGTAGGTAGACGTGGTTCAGGCTGATCCGTCAGCGATGGTAGTGGGGGAGGAACGGGCGGCGTGGGTGGCGCAGCGGGACTACGCAGTTCTTGTAGCTGTTGGGAGAGCTCGGACACCTGTGTCACCAACGCCTGTACGGCGCGACCGGTAGATGAAATGCTCTCCTGCTGTTGATCCATCCGCGCAATGCTGTGGTTGATGAACTCCGTTAATGCTGCGGAACTTGCTGCATCCATAATGTTGGTCAGATCGTTCTGTCACGGGAAATAAAGATAGATGCAATAGCAAGTGGTAATATCTCATTTATTGAGCTTCACTCCAGAAAGTCAGAGAAACATGTAACACAAGCAGGAGAGCGGTGACACAGGGACTTTGATGAGCCGTGACGTGGAGATGATGAAAATCGAGCTGTAGTCCGGGTGAGAGGTGATCGTGTAGGAGTCCAGGTGATCTGTAGTCATGAAACATCCAACGAGGAACACAAGACCGGGAACACTGATACGAAGAACTCCAACGAATGCACACACGAGGAACGAGGAACAAAACAGGGAACTCCAACAACGATCTGACAAACATGAAACGAAAGACAAGGCATTAAATAGGCTGGCAGAGATTAGAAACAGCTGCCGCTGATCAGACAATCAGCGGCGACGCCCACATGAAACAATTAACGTGACAGCACAACGTAAACACAGACAACAGAGTGAGACAGCGGATCCACAACCGTGACACTTTTCAACTGAAGAAAGAAAGACATGAACATCTTGGATGACATGGGGGTGAGTAAATTATCATGTATTTTGACTGTATTTTTTACGATTATGGTTGCTGATTGTACTTGCGGAACCTCTGTGTGGCAATATCTCCTCTTTTTTGCCATTTTAATAGAGAAACATTAATGCAACTTGGAATTATTGGAATTACTATTAGGAATTTCTCTGTTATAATATTTGAGAGTAGGTTTTTGTTTTACCAGTTTTCATAATGTAGACAGGGTGAGTGTATATCTAAGTCTTTGGTGTTTATTTAGCTTAGGCTATAGACTTTAATAAATCTGTACGCTGGATAAGGTAAAATAAACCATGCATATGAATCGATACTATGTTGATTTGTGCTTATTGGTGAAAGAGCAACTTTTGATGAAATGTAAAAATAAATTTCCCAAACAACAACAATCAATGCAATTAAATTGAGCAAAATAATAATTTTTATAATTTTAACCATTATACAGTATGACGAAAATGTGTACGTTTCCATTGACTAAAACGAGACTAAAATGCTCAGACATTTAGTTGACTGAAACTCGACTAAACAAAAACAGGACAAGGTTGACTAAATATGATAAAAACAAAAAGTTACATGTGACACAGGACTAAGACTAAAAAGAATTAAAAATAGCTGACAAAATTAACACTACGACAGAGGTGCTGAAAGCAGAGCTGCAAACCACATCTCCGCCTGGCCAAACGCTACTCATTCATCACAATACTGTAACAGGTGCTGCTCTGCCACCTCAGCGCGAGACGCAGCCTGTAGTATTTCAAACAAGATGAGTGCTCCCAGAGTGAGAGCGCAAGTCTTCTTGCTGTACCTGCATTCCGCAGTTCATCAGCTACCCAGTCGCTGAAGCAGAGCCGCAACTCCTGGTTGAATGAGCTTTCAGCCCTAGGGGGCATGGCAGGTCTTGAGCATGGCAAGCCAAAACGATAGCATCCACTATCCAGTGGGATAACCTCTGCTTGGAGACAGCCTTTCCCTTCTGCTGGCCTCTGTAACAGACAAAGAGCTGGTCTGAGGTCCTAAAGCACTGAGTTCTGTCTACAAGATCGTGGTGAGCCACAGTGGCAGCCACATAGACCTTCAGGGTGGAAGGAGTGATGGTCACTCAGTGCGTGCCCCGTTGTCATGTCCATCTCCGGACCAGTGCCAGTGCTAAAGCGGTCTCATATAAAGCAATCTGAGCGGTATAACAGCCACTGTGGACGCTATATGCCCCAGGAGCCTCTGAAAAAGTTTCAGTGGAACCACACTCTTGCCCTCGAATTGACTTCAGCAGTGACTGGGCACGCTTGCTTGTAAGCTGCGCAAACATGGCGACGGAGTCTATCTCTGTCTCCATACTGAGAAAAGAGACACAGGGAAGAGTTTGCTCTTTTTCCAGTTGACTCGAAGGCCCAGACGGGCAAGATGTCCAAGCACCAGGTCCCTGTACTCGTACAACTGTTCTCAGGAGTGAGCTAGAATCAGCCAGCCGTCAAGGTAGTTGAGGATATGGACACCTCGCCAGAGCTCCCTCTGCAACCTTCGTGAAGACGCAGGGAGACAAGGAAAACCCGAATGGGAGAACCTTGGTATGCCTACCCCTCGAAAGCAAACCGAAGGAACGGTCTGTGTTGAGGAAGAATGGAGACATGAATGTAACGTGTCCTTCAGGTCGATCGCTGCAAATCAATCCATGGGACTAATGCATTCAAAAATGCGTTTGGGCATTAGCATCTTGAACGGGAGTCTGTGAAGAGTCTAGGATTGGCCGTAACCCACCGGTTTTCTTGGGTACTATGAAGTAGGAACTGTAGAACCCTGACTTCATGTTGGCTGGAAGGACTAGCTCAACCGCACCCTTTGCCAGCAGGGTCCCGACCTCTGTGCACATGATAGGAGCATCCTTGCCCACCATCGTAGCATGAACACCCCGGAACCTAGGGGGATGCCGGGCGAACTGAAATGCACAGCCGAGCCTGATCATTCGGATGAGCCAGTTGGACGGATTGGGGAGCTCTAGCTAGGCCCCCAGAAACCAAACCAGTGGGGTCAGAGAAACTACAGGCTTACTCGTGGTGGGGCAGCAAGGCGGAACAGATGGCCCAGGCACGGGAGGCATAGCGTCCCTTAGCGAGGGCGGAGTGCGTGCACTTGTCTGATTCCATGTAATAACAGATAAGGCTGACCCTTCTTGGGCCGGCTCTGACTGGTGACTGGCAAAGGAAGAGGGGGACAAGAGTGGCCAGGTGTTACATCACCTACTGTCATCTGCGGCCTCTTGGGACCCTGAGATAGAGGAAACAGCTCTTTTATTGAAGGAAGGAAAGAAAAACCAAGGATTCTCCCCTGGCCCTCCTTAGAGGGAAGGAGTGGTCCTGACACCATCTCCAGTAGAGCTGACGTCCCCATCTTCTGGTCGCCTATCTCAGGAACACCGCTTGGCCTGACACTTGACAGGTTTAACAGTGGAGGAGGCCACAGGGGGCCTTCACAGGATGCTGGGACCCTGGCGAGAGGGACCAGCAAACTCAACCGGAAGCCTCACAGCTTGCGGTGTTTGTGAGGGGGTTGTGGCCCGAGGAGGCTGTCTCGTCGAGGAAGCCCACATCGTCACCCTCAGATCATCCTGGCCACCAGCTAGATTGGAACTAGATTAGGGTGTGTTCTCGCAGTGGGAACATGAACCATCCATGAATTCAGCCTCAGCGTGCTGAAAGCCCAGACATGTGACACAGCGATCAAGGCTGTCAGATGGAGTCATATACTGACTGTACCCAGAAACACACGGGCGGAATGACATCTTGAAAAAGATGCAAAATCAACCTGTGTATACTCTTTTGCTCAGAGAGAAAGATAAAAGAGATAAAAAGAGATAAAAAAAGAGATAAAGAGATAAAAAGCTCTTACAGCAGTGCTGAAGCACCCAGGGGAGAGAGAGACAGGAACAGCAGGAATATCTAGACAATCTCTACTGGAATGCGCCATCACACCAACACAAAATGAAGGCTCGTAGAACACACTCCTGTGAAAGGCAAAGCAACTATGAAGTGTTCGGCTCCGAAGCGAAAGCTTGAATGAGAGTATGCTTGCACTGCTCCTTATACATCCACAGAGCGGGGTGGAGTTCGCAATGCAAATTTCGCAGACCAAGGTACTTGGCATTCCAGTAGAGATTGCCGTACTATTGCCTCGTTTTGTTACCACTCGAAGGTGATTGGGTTCTTGGGCAAGACCCCACTCGTCAGTTCCGTTCTGATGTAACGCCGAACGTAACCAACTGAAAGGGAACCAAGGTTACATTAGTAACCGAGTATTCTTTTACAAATGTGAACAATCTTTGAAGGATAAACAAAAAATGTTTTGGCCATCACATTAAAAATTAACATTTAAATTGGATAATATTCAGTGTTAATTACTTGAGAGTCCTTGAAAAGCACTTTAAAAGTCCTTCATTCTTAAAAGCCTAACAGTGTCAAAGCTAAAGCTATATGATTTATCTTTGGCTGTTTTTCTTCTCTGCTGTCATTATACCTTTGCAGATATTTCAATTTCATGCATTTCAATTGGTCAAAAGGCTTCAATATATGTAAATGTGCTTATGATATTTGAGAATGGCTGCAGCAGCAGCATAGTCTGGCTATCACAAGACCAAGCTCAATTTAAAATTGAACATTGGTCTGGGGAGTTTGCTATGCATTTCCTACTGCACAAGAGGCGTGATCAACGAGCATTAGTCACGCAATTGGATAGTCCTTCAACCAATCAGATCAACGATCCGGGTGACATACTTTGCCGTGTCTCAATCAGCATCAAGTGATTTTTGCAGGTTGTGCAAAAAAACATGAAAGTGATCGGTATTTACACCCACTCGAGCAATTTGTTTGCTAACTAAAGAAGTCATTCAGCATCGTCGAGAGTTTAAAAGGCGACTCTGATACTGTTCTGGTTCAGTGTAAATGAACACGGAATATAGCCGCCCTAAACTACGTCATTATCATGACAACCAAAAAGAATTCCAGTCAGCTCAGGCGGTGCGAGATTCAAGAAGCAGGGAGACGAAACAGAGCAAATAATAAAAAATATTGTCTACCATCAAGGGGCATTGAAGTAAAAGAGTCCTGTACTCACATCGTGAAGCAAACCACCAAAATAACAGCAGAGAATCATTGTGTGTCATCAATCGCCGTTTGTAATCTTCCTATGAAGAGACTGTCGGATCAACGCTCTGCTACATTTCTCTCAGATAAGGTAAATGCTTAACATAATCGGCGTCACTGTGATTGTGCATTGTTATTTTGGAGTGACGGTCGTGCGAGAGACGGATAGAGTTTGAAAGCTGCTTGCCGTCGCTTCTCTGTCGCCAATAGCGAGCAAGGTGGATAAGCCCGTCTGTGATTGGTTCCTGCAAAAGTGTAACAGCGCAGCAGAAGTGAATGCACGGGTTTCCAGACTGAGTTGCCGAGCAAAATCAAATTGCCGGCACATCAGGCTGGGTTTACCCAGACTAGCAGCAGCATGTATAGGGTCAGGAATTAATGAAAATATGATGGACTGTCACATCGAGGGAGCAAGATTTGATGATGTCACCAGAGTTTGCCATACCTAGGATTTTTGAGAAATAATGCCACTGGTCTTTTTCAGTCGTTAGATCCTCGTAATTGTCCCTTTGGCTGTTGATATTTTGATTTAACTCTTCAACTGTGTTCTTGCAACTATTTAACAGGTCTCTCTGTTCTGTGATAGTGCTGTGTTGCAGTATGATGGCGATTAGCAGAAGAACACATATGAACCTGAGACTCACTGTCGTCAAAACCAAACACCTACTTCCTCCTAACAAACAGGAAGAAAACACACAAATCAATTAAGAACAATTCCATATTGTTACATATAACACCTAAAATCAACCTTTGTAAGTAAGTGATTGGGCTTTTTAAAGAGTGTTCTTTTGAAATCTCTTTTATAATGACAATCATTGGAAATTAATGTACGGTAAAATATGCAAACAACAACATGCTGAAAAAAGAAAAAGAAAAAAATCTCTGGTAACTTAATACGTTAACACTGAAGCATTGTTCTTAGAGAACAATGACTGAAATTTGATGTAATATTTCTCAGTATGTAATATTCCTCAAAAATTAACACCATCTCTGCTACAGAATAATCTTTCTGCTTACTAAACTTTTCCTTCAGCTTTTCCTTCATCTTGGTGGCTCTGTGATAGAGGTCCAGTAGCAGTGCCACAGGAAGTAGGGGTGTTAAGGGTGCTGCAGCAACCCCTAGCGTGGAGCCAAGAAAAACATTTTAAAAAATTAAAAAATGTTTTAACAAAATTAATTAAATAAATAAATAAATATAATTTTATTAATTTGTCTATTCATTAAAATTAATTTGAAACATTAATAACTGTGAAAAGTCAAACTGTAACATGTCTACAGCCAACATCATTGCAATGAAAGGGAGAGTGAGAGAGTCTATTTGTCCCTTGGCAGCAAATAATCACACATTCTAGTTATTTATTAACATTTTACTTAAGCGGCTATAGGGATGTGCCAATTTTCCAATGATAAATAAACTTGTGACAACACCAGTGTTAACGATCACACCCCATGTTTTACAAGATATGATTGTCAATGACGCTCACGATCTGCAGCTCTTATTTTGAGCTTTAGCGTTAGATCTTTCCTCTTGGAACAAAACAAATGCTAATATTGATTCAATATTACTCTTAATGAAAAAAACACAACAACAATAAAATAGTACAATTACAAAACAAACAAAGTCTGATAATATGGTATACCCACATTGTAACAAATAAATGAAAGGTCTTGCTTTAAAGGGGTAATGACATGAGAAACCAAATTTGCCTGGATCTTTTGGCATATAAGAGGTCTTTGTATCATTAAAACTTCCTGCAAGTTTCATAGCTTAAAGCCAGGCGCACACTGTGCGATTTATAATAGTCCTTAACGATTGTTGCTTGTTAGACTGTACAAACATGATCCTCATGTCACACTGTGGGATCTCAGCTGTCATTTATGTCAGACTGTACGACAGTCAAGATGCGTTAAAAACGGACGCATGCATGAAAACTTGTCCAGAGTTTTACATCATCAACCCACACACGTTCGGTGACAGTGTAACAAAGAAATCTCTACAGTTAATTTTGATAACGGCTTGTCTTGAAAATCGAAGACAATTTGACATTTGTCGTAGGAGAAGTCACACTGCAGGACTGTATGCCAAATCTTCTGACACTGCCAGAATTAAAGACTACAGATTTTAGCCTAGGATTATAGGAATCTTTCAGGATTTGCAAAATTTGTCTCAGACGACCAAATCATGGCCAAAATCTCAGTGTGCACCAGCCTTATGACGTCCTCCGCATTATAAACAAAGCATTTAATCAAATACGGCTCGTTGTGGATCCTATGGGGCAAGGTGACGTCACCTAGCACCAGTCGTTTGCATATGACCGCCTCCAGTGCAAGACAACTATGCCTAATATTGCATCATCGCATCGTTGTCATGCCCACAGGTGTTCAGTCGGCGTGCAGTGAGTGGGTCTGAAGAAGTAGCTGTTTACAATAAGATTGCGATGACAAGCAGTGAGCATTGAACCACAACTGCCAAAAGTGCATCTGTGAGTGTTTATAACACGTATTTTATTTGATATTGCAACTGTTTATGTAGAATTTTAAAGGCAGGAACACACCAAGCCGACGGTCGGCTGACTAAGTTTTCTCAGTGTGTTCTGCACCATCGGCTGAAGTTGGTCCTCGTCTGCTTTTTTTCGGCCAATTCAACATGTTGAATCGGCGTTGGAGCTCGTCGGTCCGTCAGACCATCTGATCATTCTGATTGGCTTGTTCAGCTACTGCCACCTGCTGGTACGGAAAGGCATTTCATCTTACGCAGGCACAGAACGGACGTGCTATTTGGTCGTCGGCTGTCAAGCGTTGGTTTGGTGTGTCAGGCGAACTTTGGACCCAGACGCTGCCGATGTCAGCCAACCCCGCAGTCTGCTTTCATCGCCACTAGTTCGTCGGCATCGGTTTGGTGTGTACCTGCCTTAAGGATCATTTTAAGGGTTGCTGTGTTAATAATTAATGCATAGGCACTGATGTTAGCCAATCATAACAGTGGGCGGTTACACTGAACTCTTAAAGATGAAACCCCCCAAAACCGACTGTTTGAGCCAGAGGATGAGAAACAGGGTGGGAAAAGGTCATAATTTTTTCATCCAAAATCTATAGTAATATTATAATTGCACCTAAGGGAACATAATAAAACAAACAAAAAACCCATGTCATGACCCCTTTAAAACGAATTCTTAGTTTGTGGTTCATTATTACTTTTTAATGAAAACACAACAACAATAAAACAAAGATAAACTCACTTATATTAAACAAAGAAATGCAACTTTTATTTACAATTCTCTGCCACCTCCTTTCCTCTTTTTTTCTTTTATTTAGCACTTTTCTTTAAAACACGCAGCTTTACAATATTAAACATGAAAAACAGTGTCAGCGGAAGTTCAAGGTGTTTACTAGCCAAAGCAGTTTGCCATCTCAGTCCTTAGAAACATTTTAAACAACTTAAAACGTCAGTTGAGAAAGGTATATAGCTCTTCATAACATTGTAATATACATAATTCACCCACTATATTGCTAAAAGTATTAAAAACAACACAGACGTATAAACAACATTAAAAACTTGATTTTCACCACAGGGTGGTGAAAGAGCTCACCTGCTTGAGTTGGATATTTTTCCCCTGTTGTCTGTTGTTTCTCCTGGCTTATTTTCCCGCATTTATCCTGTTTTTGTTTCTCCTGGCTTGAGAATGTCAGACTTCTTTCTAATGAATTCATTCCTTGTATATTTATTTCTTCACCAGTTGTTTTCTTTCTTTGTCTGACATTGTCTGGTTCAAACACAGCATTTGTTGCTCCTTCTTCCGTTGCACTGTTCGTTTCAAAAGTTTCCCGCAATACTTCATCTTGTCTCTCTTTCTCTTGCTCTTTTTTTCCACACTTCTTTTCTTCTTCTTGTTTTTTCTTGCTCTTGTAATTGTAATGTTGGCCATCATTCTGTTCGATAAATTCATCAATCTTCTTTAGAAGTTTTTTGATGTGACTTTGATTTATCTAATTTCTATTGTTGATCTCATGATATTGTTCTCTGAATTTTCTGACTAGGACCTTAATTTTTTCACTAAGAATAAACTCTTTCCATTCTTTACTTGACATTTGTTCTCTTCCAATAAACAGCACCATTGTGAACTTCAAAGCTTGAGCTCCAAAGATCTTCTCAATTTCCTCCACAATGTTCCTCTCGTCCTCCTCAAAGTTCTCCAGGTTAACGATGAGCAGGAACATGTGAGGACCAGGATCAGAGAGGTCCAGACTCTTCATCATCTGCTTCTGCAGCTCTTCATCAGTCAGTTGAGTGAATCCTGGAGTGTCGATGATGGAGATGTTTCTGTCTTCTACTCTTTCTCTCTGTATCTCACTCTCTCTGGTTCTGCTCTCTTTAAACGCCTCTCTACCCAGTATTGCATTTCCCATTGAACTCTTTCCAGCTTCAGAGACTCCAAGCAGCACAATCCTCAGATCATGTGCATCACCTGTCAAACAGTTCATATCATTAGGTGCAGCCTTTCATGATCATTTTAAGTTCAAGTTCAGTTTATTTATATAGCACTTATAAAACAGCCACACGCCTGACCAAATTGCTGTACAAAGGTTTAGAAGGAAGAAGTAAAGGAAAAGATATACAATCAACACAACTAAAACACAGTTAAAACAGTGTCTGACAATTTATACAAAACTAAATGAATGTTAAAAAAAACAAAACAAGGTATAAACACTTAAAAACATAAAAACACAGCAAGAACCATTAAAGAAGATTAATTATAAGCCACGGAAAACAAGTATGTTTTTAGTAGAGACTTTAAAGTGGTCAGGAAAGGGGATAATCTGGTCTCTAAAGGCAGATTATTCCACAACCGTGGCCCAACCACAAAATTAAATTTTGTTTGAGTCTGGAATGTGGGACTAAGAGAAGGTTCTGGTCACTGGATCTCAAACTTCTGGAAGGAGTAGCCTATATGGTTGCAACAATTCAGATAAATAGATGGGGGCTACATCACGTAATAGACAAATAAGGGTCAATGAAGGGTCATCAAAATTGGAGTGATATGAGCTCTTTTACAGCTATTATGAAGGAATCTTACAGCAGAATTTTGAACTAGTTAAAGGATCTCTAAGCGATCCTGGGTGGAGTAACTTCCTGTTGACGTTCGAAGTGTTGTCAAACAAAACAGAGGCTAGCTAGACCCTCCCTCCTCCTCCTCCTCCTCCTCCCCCTCCCCTCCGTGCTTCCTGAAACAGTCATGAACGCGCATTTAAAATCATTCTTGTCGGTTATTGGCTGGAGCATGTTTATTATGTTTAGTGGTCCAGGCTGCACCAGGTAGTTTTTGTTGCCGTTTTCGGAGCTTGTGGCGACTACAGAGACCGCGTTTTTTTACAGTGTGTTCAGGGGACAGGCAGCTAGCGGATAGTGAGGAGATGTTTTCTGTATGTGACAAAAAATGTTTTGGCCTAAAAACGCGTGACATTGCTTAGAGCACCTTTAAAGACGATCAATTTGAGAATAAAATACCACGGTAAAGTGAATTGCAGTAGGTAAGCGTGAGGTAATAAAAGCATGAACGGCAATGGGCTATATGCATGGAGCGTTCTTTAGAACTTCCGCATTAATGTAAGCCAGCTCGAAAACTTCCGGTGAGATGTCATTTCCTGGTGTGTTGAGCATCAGTAGTGTAATACTTAGTTTATAATCAGAATATAGTCACTTAAATAGTCAGGCATAGCATTAATTTAGTTATTCAAACGTAAGACAGCATAAAAAATAAATGAATAAAGACGTACCTCATTGTTCCTCCTCGGCTAAATTCAATTCGACCATCATTCACACTTTCGTGTGAAAAAAAGCTTCAAAAATTATTGATTGAATAAAATGTGTGTTTTCACAAGTGTGCTGAAATCACTGATCTTGCGCGACACTGACTGACAGCTGCTGTGATTACAAAGGGAAAGTGCGGTGCTCGCTTTCTGTGTAATTAATTCATAAGAAAAGTTATTGTTTTTCTTAAGATTTTTTGAGTACTTCATACTCCACATTGACAAAATGTATTTTTAAACCTAGTTATTTTATAATGTTTACTATTTAGTCAAAAACAAAGTGAAAAACGATTAGAAGAAATGGCTGATATTTGTGCAAATAAATGCTACTTTGCCGCCACCTGCTGGTTAAATTGGTAATAATTATTATAGTTTTTTATTTTTAAATAAGTGTTTTCTATCAAATTTTGAATTTCCTACATTTTTAAAAGTTCGGTTTTACAATGGGGACAATCTCAGAAGGATGAACAAATAATGTTTGTGGTCATCACATCAAAAATAACATTTGAAGTGCTGGGGAAAAAATGTGTGTGCGTGTCTAATTACAGACACAGCATTCGTATTTATTGCAATCAATCAAACTGGTTTATTGGCAAATTAGGTAAATGTGATAACTTCATTAAAATATGAATACAACATTAAGAAGACAACCATTGATGGTTTTGTGTCGATGTATCGCGAGTACAGAATGAACAGTTCACCGGAAATGCCCGAGCTGGCTTAAGGATAACCAGGAAGTAACCATGAATATAGCTTATTTCTAGAGTTTTATGATTTAGGAAAGGTTTGATTTTAGACAACAGATGAAGCTGATAAAAACTAGAGCCTAGTTTGTTGAGGTTTACAACACCCAGGGTCCGTACGTGTGAAGATCTAAACACAGATAGTCTACCCAGATCTAAGCTGGTTGCCTGAGAATTATCAGTGGGCCCAAAAACAATCACCTCATTCAAAGTGATCTCATGAGAATATGTGTGTATTTTTATGTAAATTGTTACTTACGTTTTCATACACACAAAAATGTACAATATTGACTTATTTATAGCACTAAAACGTAAATTTACATATCCAAGTGTGAATGTGTATGAATTCTCATGTATTAAAGGTGCAAAATGTAATATTTTTGCAGTAAAATATCCAAAAACCACTAGGCCAGTGTTATATATTTTGTTCACTTGAGTACTTACAATATCCCAAATGTTTCCAACTATTTGTAAATCGTGAGAAAATTGCAGTTTTAACCAAGGCTCCGGGACGTGTGAGGAGTCTCCTGTCAATTGCGTCATATCCGCGTTACCCTCGGTTTCCGGTTATATTTTGTAGAAACCATGAAAACACCAAAGATGCTTTAATTAGCCCCTATTGTAATTGTACGTTTTCCCTTTTATTATTATTATTCTTCCTCCCGAATGGGAGTCTATGGCAGCCCTATCAACGGAACATGAGAAAATGATGAAATTTGGCACAGTTGTAGAGATGCTCATGAATAGTGATTGGACCAAATTTGGAGTCTCTAGAACCAACTCTATAGCGCCACCACCAGTTCAAAATTTCAACATTCTAACGGTTTTAACATTTGAACTCTTTGTCATAGAAAAATTAAATTTAGTTCATCTGATTCGTCTCTTCATGCTGATGCTATTCAACTTCTTACATTAAGTCTCCACCCATTACAGTAGCGGCCATTTTGAAAAGTACAGTATTTGTTTTTTTCGCTTCTCCTCCTTCAAAATTTGTCCAATTTTGTCCAAACTTTGATCAGGTGATCTTTGGTCTGAGCCGCACAGAAATGACTGAACAGATTTTTTTTATTCATCTTTGTTCAAAAGTTATGATGTCACGAAGTTAACGAGGTTGACCCAAAATTGCTATAGAGGCTGTATCTCGGCCAAACTTTGAGCAATCGAAACTAAAATTGGTACACTTGATCAAGACCATGATCTGAGGTTCCATGCCAAATTTGGGAACAGCGCCACCTACAGGTCATGAGATCTGAAAAATGGCTATTTTGGCCAATAACTTTTGAGCACTTTATTAGAAAATCAAGATCTTGGTGTCTATGGATTCCCTGTGCCATGCCGAATCCGAGGATATCGAATTCGTCAACATCGGATGAACCACGTGTCCGCCATTTTGAATTTTGTCATAAATTGCAATAACTTTTAAACAATTTGACATATCTTCACACAAATTGGTACGTATGACCTTTAGAAGGTCCTGAAGGTACCTGAGAAGTTTCAACACAGCGCCACCTACTGTTCCACAGATGTAATGATTATTGCAAAACCACTTATAACTTTTGAAAACACTTTCCAAATCTTTATGTCATTTTATTCCCTGGCTTATGCCGATTCCGACGATGTGTCATTTGTCATTTTCCTTAAATGTACCTGTCCGCCATATTGAAATAAATGTAAAACAGTTTTTTCGCTACTCCTCCCACAAATTTTGGTCAATTTTGTCCAAAATCAGCTCAGATGATCTTTGGACCGAGCCGCACAGAAATGACTGAACGGATTTTTGATATTCGCTACCATTCCCAAGATATTCATCTCTGATTGTGACCTTGCTTGTGTTTGTTGTCTTATGCTAGTTAGCTTAGCATGCTAATTGCTTAGCATGCTAACCAGTTGTCATTCTCTTTAATGTGGCTCTTCAGTTATCAAGTTAACCATGAGCTTCATTAGCATTAAGTTAGCTTAGCATGCTAATATGCTTTTTTTTGTAAATTCTTTCTTACACTAAAAGGTTTCTTCCACGGCAGGTTGAATATGTGTCATGAAGTAGCTCAATGTGTAAAGCCAGGTACCTGAAGAGCCCAGTACCCAAAGATAGCGGGTTCGAATCCCGTGTGGAGGGGTTTTATGAAAAAGTGTGTTTTGATTCCTTTATTGCCTCTTGGATTAGAAATAAATGCTTTTTGTTTCATGCTGTGTTCATTTTCATCTAAGCTTCTGTACATTCTGAGATCATTCTCGCCCATAATTCTGAACCAGCTGTTTCATGTTTGTTCATTTTCTGCTGTTTTTCCTCTTCCTGCTCTGTATTGCGCTACAGCATGATGAGCTGCAGAATGATCTAAAGTAAAGTTATTAAATATAACATTCAGTGCAGTTTTATTAAAATTCTTCATTTTAAGTTCATTTTCACATGAACTAATGAACTTCGGCATTTGTGCCAATATTCACCTTCACAGTGGTGCAATGAGATGTGCAATGGACGCTGAACCTGGAGGTCGTGGGTTCGAATCCCGTGTTGGGTGGTCATTATTCAATTGTGTGTAATGAGTCATTTTGATTCCTTTTTTATCCAAATAAGCATTGTACTAATATTTATTCCTCTTGAATTAGATACAAGTATTTTTAGTTCATTCTGTGTTCATTCTCATCTGAACTTCTATTGATTTTCATTTCATTTCCACCTGTCCTTCTGAACCAGCTGTTCTGCATGAACATTCAATTTCTGCTGTTTTTGCTCTACCTGCTCCGTATTGCGCTACTGCCCCTTCTGGGGCTTGGCCCCGAATTGCTGCTTGCAGCTATATTATATTACATGTTTTAATAGACAAGGGAACAACTGTTTTGATACATTTATAGACATAAAACTAATTATTGTTATATAGCTCAACACGTTTAGTCTTATTGTTTAAATCTAATTTTCTTGATTTTTTTGTGAGTACCATGCTTTACCATGCCTCAGAGAAAAACACTATTTTGTGAAGTAGCTAACATAGCATAATCAGATGCAGCTTTATTTTTAGTAACAGTAATACAGCATTTTCTCTATCATACAATACGTTTTAAAATTAATTCCATGCCATTTATCAACACAAGCCATCCAGCATTTAATAAGATATTCTAAAATCAATCTATCTTACTGCAGTGTGTAACAGTGTCTCACAGCAGCCGCCGAGCGAACGCACAGAGTAACGTTATAACATCATTTTCAACACTCTCAAATGTATCTAATATGATAAACAGAGCTGCGTTACCTCATACTCATGACCGGAAAAGCGGTAGCAGCGCCGGCGACTGTGTCATAAAAAAAAAAAAGTTCCGCTGCTCGTGAGGCATGTGTTGCGCAATCGCTCCAGCGCCCTCGTTCAGCTCCACAACACTCGCTCCTGCTCTGCTTCATACTACAGTAACGTTAATAATCTCATCCATGAACATGATTTCTTCCCGAGTCCTATCCTGATTCTTTTGCACCGGCCGTTGAGGTGAAGACCACATGTCCCAAGATTCCGCACTCAAACTTGGCGTCATCAAGCTACGCCTTTGTTTTGAATAGGCCTCTAGCGATCTAGCGGACAAAATTATTACATACTGCACCTTTAAGTGAAGAAATGGCATTTAAGACATCCAGCCAGGCAGAGTTTAATAGACAAAGATGTTGGTCGGCATGCAGATCCGATAGCGGTGAATCCAAGAGCAAATGTGAGCAGGATTCCATAAAGTACTGATTAAAATTTGAGCCAAACTGAGGAGAATAGGACTGAGACAATGTTATAGCGAATGAGAAAGGCTAGGAAGCGACATAAAAATCAGCTTATGGTCCAAAAGCATAAAATCAGATATACAATATCACTGATTGAGACTGAATGTCTTATTTGATATGTGTAGGCCTAACATTTTTTTATTGTAAAACATTGTTCAAATATTGATGCTGGAATCTTAAATCTTTAAGCAAAAAACAAACGTTCGGAAGTTTGGATCGTTAAATCTTGAATGACTGTCAACTGTTGAATGAATGAGTGTCACGTCCAGCTTGTTTACTTCGAACCGGAAGACGCTCCCACATTTGACGCATGGCCTCATGGGGCGTAGGAAACTTGTGGATAGAGGGTATGCATCGACATCACTTTCCCGCCGGAACGCGCTCCCTCAGCTGGACTGAGTGGCAAAGGACCTGCTTGCTGCATGACTGGATTTAATAGGGGAAAACGTGAGTAAAACTAACGATTACACTAAAGGTTTGACTCGAAAGTGTTTCTTAATTATGCATTCAGTATATAGGGTATTTAAAATTGTTCTGTGCTTTACTGTTTATATATGTATATTTTTATATGTATTTGATGCAATAACATTGACCAGTTCTTACTAAATTGTCCTCAGTAAATAATAATGCTGAGAAATAAATTTAAAACTTTCTTTTATTATTAAATTTAAAACTTTCTTTTATTATTTCTTTGAACAGCTTGTGTGAACATAAGAACTTGTTTAAAACTTTGAATGTAAAAAGAATGCATTGCTTAACATTAAAAACAAACTTTGATTAATACATTCTCCTTTTTTCTACATGTTTTTGTTTTAGATTCATATATTTTATGAAAGGTTCAACCCATCCCTCCTTCCACCCAACCCCCATTTCTAAACCAGAAACCAACTCCCATTCCCAAACCTGTAAAAACATAGTGGTGGAGAACTTAGGCAACTCCAAAAGTTGGAGACTGAATAATGCCAGACTCCATCCAGAACTTAAATTTGGTGAAAGTCTTGTGCATTGGTAGTCAAAGTACTATACTGCATGTATTTGCCTCTGGTAGAGGCTTGGTTGTATTGCTCAGAGGGTAAAAAACACCAGACCTGGCTGGACTGGAAATCCAAGGGGAGGAATCCTGGAAAGTCCAGAGGCAAAAATCAAAATGTCCTCCAGCTGAAGTTCTGCACATTCTCCCCCTAGGAAAAAAACATCAACTTTTACATTTATTAAGCAAATGCATTTAGCCAAAGTGACCTACGAATGAGCAAAAATAGCAATTTTTCACAAGTGGACATAGAGTTTTATTATTAAGTCAGTTATTCTCCTTAGGTTATTTATCAGATATGGAACAGTTTTATGGCTTCCAAATAAACTCCTAACAGCAAAAATACATGAAAACCTATGGATATGAACATGTAGGGCTATTTTAAAGCACCTTAATTATACAACTACTGTAAAAAAAATACTACTGCTAAAAATAATAATTACCCAAAGTGGGATTTCAGCTAGTTCTTATATTTATATTGTTTTTATGCAAATTATAACTGGAGATATTTACAATATCATATCAGTGTAGGATGATGATATCCAGGTCTATTCAAATACCAAGAATATGGCCTCTTTTACACACTAGAAATTTTGTGTGAATATTTACCAAAAAAAAAAAAAAAAAAAAAAAAACATAGTTGAATGCATTATTTTGTGGAAAAGGTCATTCAAGCACATCATTATTTTGAAAGTACAATGTTTCCAATAGCAACTGGAGCTTTTAACGGTCACTGAGATGACGCAATGACTTTACCAATCAGCCATTGGCTCCTCTTCTATTTAGAAGGCGCGAGTGCGATCTATTTGCCATTGCGTTGTACAGTGCACTTTCTTTCTCTCATGCGTGAAATGAGCGAAAATCTCGGTTAATTATCCATACCTTCAATGTCAATTAGCCAATCTCTCCAATAGCAAAGCACCCTGCTTTCCTCTCGTCGCCGACTACTTCCTACTACAGAAAGCACAGGCTGGAATAGATTGATCAAGTCCTGAGCACATATCTTCTCTGTGTTTTCAACAACCAGGCTTTGAAGTGTTCTGGATGTGCTTGGATGGCCTCAGCCAGTTTGAGTGTGCTCAGTCCATCTGGAAAATGAAACATCACATGCAAGTTTTAAAATGTAAAGCCTATATATCAGCACTCACTTTACTCACAATGGAAAATACAATGGGTCTCATTAACTAATAACTGCGTATATGTTCCAAATATTTTTCATAAATTTAGAAGTTATTGAATCACAATTTGTTTGTGAAAACTTTTTGTACGGATTTATTGCACTAATTCATGCATACCATGCTTAGTGAAGGAGACCCAATGTTTGTCATCACTTACTCTTGAAATGCAGAATGTACCCGTCCATCAACATACTGATGGATAGAGTGGTTTATTAGGCTGTCCCTCTCATCCATGGATGAGATGTGGCGCATTGTGCCCAGGACTGTATCTCTGAAGCTTGGAGAATCACCTCTCTTGCTTGTACAGTCTCTGCATCTTGTATCTAAGTAAAAAAAAAAAAAAAAAAAAAAAAAATTGAGTAGCAATTAGGACTTGGCCATATGGGCAAAAAATCATCTCTGTATTTTTGGGCTAAATAGTGATATTCTGTATAGACCTTATTTTCCAGAGAAACATGAGCGCCGCCATCTTTAGATTATTGTCTTTGAACTTCCGTTTTCGCGGTAGCCCTGTATATTTCTATGGCATCGCTGTTGAAGAATAATTAGCTGGTGAAGTGGATTTACATGTTGTAGAGTTAACAAAAGTTATCATGAGCATTGTAATGTTTAAAGCGGGTGTCTTAACAAATGTCAGTAGAACGGGGAGATTTTAAAATGAGCAGTTCATTCATAAATACATAAGATCGCTGTGGAAATACAAGCCGGAAGTCAAAAGACAACGAGCGCAGGCGTTGAAAAGGGGCGGGGCTACATAAGGTCTATATAGCTCGTTTTTTTGTTTTGTTTTGTTTTGTTTTTTATTAATTTATTTTTATTTTATTTTATTTTTTTTTTTAGCATTTTTCTAGTTGCATTTAGGGGAAAAAATCTGTATTTCTTTAAAAATAATCTCATTACACCCTTTAAATTCATGCATATGGCACACACAGTGGCTTTATAGAAATGAGACTGCAGAACATCAGATGGAAGCTTCAACAGAACCAGCGGATGTACAGTTTGAAACGTCGTCATTGTACACTGCAACCTTCTTTGCCGAGTCAAGATGAAACTGCCAAGTGAGTGGTTGACCCTGATAAAAAGGATGTGACCGTCACCAGGGATTTCATCATCAATGGGCTGCAGTTGAACAAACCTTCAGTTACCAAAGGAGATGGATAACAAGCAAATCCCCAACTGTTGCTGAAATCTTCAAGGAATATCCCAGATTTCTTGACATGCCCACCTTGGTAGACATTCTCAACTAAAAGAGAACTTTACACAAACTTATATTTCATAATTGTAATATTAATATATCTTTCTTTCTTTTTTTTTTTTTGCATTGAAGATGGACATTGAATTTTCTAAACTCACGGATGGCAAAGAAGACTTTTTTATCCGGAAATGGGAAGGGAGCATAATTCCAAAGCTCAAGGAAATAGCATCCTTGGAGAAGAAAAATGACATACAACACTTGCTGGAGAAAGCCGACAATGATCAAGATGGTATGATTTTCTGCCTCAATGTCTGTTGCATGTGCACACATTTCTAAACCTAGTTTAAATGAGGAAACTAAATTTGAATTTTAATGTTCAATTCATGATAAAATCAATTTTGTTTTAAATTCTTCTTTTGAAGATGCATGTGACCTGCATCTTCACTTCATCAAGATGAGCTGTGCTACACTATGTTGAAGATCCTCATTCATCTTCTTCCACCCACGGCATCTGGGAGAAGTGTTGCTGGCAGTAAATGCTGTGTGATCTCTGCAGTCTCATACCTGTTGGAGCAAGTGCCGGTATGCTTTTTTTACTGTGTTAGCTTGTGATAAACAACATTGTTTCTCATGCAGCAACATTTTCTGATGCTTTTCATTGTTTCATTTCTGTAGGCCGGTACCAACGTGACCTCTTTGCTCAGTGAATCCATGAAAGGGTCCCTGAAGTCAGCTCAGCCCCAGTTGGTTTCCATCGGTTCTCTACAACATGGAGCCCAGTATGTAATTGTGGCAAAGAATGATTCTTTTGCCCTTCCACTTGACGTTGAAAGCCTGACCTGTGCTGTAGACACACTTTTCAATTTCTTCTGGCTGTGCAATCTTCAGTATCCATGCCAACTGTCCTCTGGTTTTTCATTTTTTGAGTGTATATATATATGACCTACCTTTGACCCAGTCCTCTTGCAAACGTTCAAAGGTCATGGAATTGATTGCAAAATTGCAGTCTAGTCCCTAATTGAAATAAGCATGTATACCTGTCCAAAGTGTCTTGAAAAAGTTTCTGTTGAAACAAAGCAGTTAATTTGGCATTTAACGGAGGTACATGCACTCTCCAACAGTCACAACCTAACTTTAATTTGTAGTCAAAATGGTTGCCCCAATTCATTTTTAAAACATCTTAGCAGAGATCATTGTAACATGAATTCATGCCCTTCAGTAGAGTCAGGATGCACTGAAAACATAGATATAGCAAATCAAATGATGAAAGCAGAATAAGTGATTTTGAAGATGATGTCCAAATGTCTGAAACAGAACCAGTTCCTCAGAGCAGTTTAAGCGTAACAGATTGTGCTGCTGTTTTTGCTGCCCCATGTATGCCTCTGCTAATGTAACTTATACTGATGTTCAAAAAAGTATAACCTGCACAAAAGAAGTCACTGATCGTGCCTTAGGTAATTTGCAAGAAAAGACTAATACTTTACTAAAGAACTTGGCAGTTCCGCTAGATAGTACTGAAGTTCAAAAGATTTTGAAAGATTTTGAGAGTACTAGAAACATGTTTAGTGACATAAATACACCATTTAAACTAAGTACTTTTCTGACAATTTTTCCTTTGAGAAACCAACAGAAGTGTTTCTTGATCACAGATTAGATTGTGTTAAAAAGAATGGGAAAAAAAGCCAGGTGTTAGTGTCTGTCACATGTCAGTACATTTCAATAATTAACACAATTAAATTTCTATTTAGCTGTGACAAAATGCAAAATATGTATATGCAGTCTTGTGGTGGACAGGGAAAAATGCATGATTATTGTGATGGTGTTCATTAATCTAAACATCCTCTTTACCGAAACCATTCCAATGCATTACAAATTCAGTTATACCTCGATGATTTGGAAACAACAAATCCTCTTGGATCAAAAACAAAGATTCATAAAATGGGGGCCGTTTACTTTGCATTAAGAAATGTGCCTTCAGAGTACAGTTCTGTACTTTCCAATATTCATTTATGTCTTTTATTTAATTCTGTTGATAAAGACATTTATGGCAGAATTCTGGAACCGCTTTTAACAGACTTAAAAGAGATTGAGCAAAAGAGGTGAAAATACATGATAAATATCAATTACTTTATGGAACGCTTTGTTTACAGCAGACGATCTTGCCTGTCACTCACTCTGTGGCTATGTGGAAAGTTTCTCTGCAAACAGATTTTGTCAGTTTTGTTTAATTGACAAATCAAGTTCTCAATATATTTTTGATGAGAATAACACAGAGAGACGTACAAAGGAAAACTATGCATACCATGTATAACTCAATGATGCAAGTGCAACCGGTGTCAATCATAACTCATGCCTAAATAGCTTACAGTATTTTCATGTCACTGAGAATATTGGTGTGGACATCATGCATGATGTGCTTGAAGGAGTCGCACCTCTTGAGGTGAAATTGATGCTGTGGCATTTCATTTATGAGGAGAAATGTTTTTCTCTGGAACTATTAAATGAAAGAATAGCAGCATTTGACTATGGCTATGAAAATCACAAAAAAAAAACTATAGTGCAATTATCAGTCTTAGGACATCTTAAAATGCTATTAAGCAGACTGTGTCACAGATTACTACTAGTCTTGCCTTTTCTGTTGGGTGATTTAATTGATCCAAAGAGCCACATTGGCATCTTTTCCTGTTGTTGCGTAAAATATGTGACATAATTTTTGCACCTGTTGTGTCAAAAGGGCTTGCAGCTTATCTTAAACAACTAATAATAGATCACCATACACAATTCAAGCTGCTTTATCTAATTCCTAAACATCATTATATGACACATTATTCGAGTATTATGACTTTATTTGGACCTCTTTTCAAGTTGTGGTGTATGAGGTTTGAAGCCAAACATCACCCTCTTAAGCGACATGCCCAAGTAGTATGCAACTTTCGAAATATTTCAAAAACGCTGGCTCATAAACATCAGATTCAGCAAATGTACCACTGGAAATTGAGCTCACCACTCAATTTTGAAATGACTGTGCCAAATGCTTTCCCACTTGTGACTGCATCTTTGTATAAAGGTGACAAATTGCTTGACAAACTGAGACTTTCACTTATACCAGTTCAGTTCATGTGGCTAATACTATCAGTTTTTTGGGGACAACATACAGGACTGGATGCGTTCTGACTTTAAAAGCAGATGAGAGGGGAGAACCATTATTTGGTGAAGTTATACACATTATTCCCCAAAGTGAAAGGGAATGTACACTTATGTTCCTGAGAGTTTTAAGAGTTAAATATTTTGATGAACACCTTTTTTCCTTCAATGTCATCAGAACCAAAGATTTTGACATGGCAAAGCTGCCTTGTGACTTTGAGATTACAGACCTCTAAACATTGTATCATTTTGTGATCAGCAATATGTAACTCCTAAATACAAAATTTTGTTTTAAACATGTTGGTGGTTGAAACTGTTGAACACATTGTGTTTTGACCAGATTTGACAATGAATTGTTTTGTTAACATGATCACCTATAGGTGAATGCCAACAATGGTTATTTCTTTGAATACAGTTTTTAGGTTAAAGGTTCTCTAAGTGATCCTGGGTGGAGTAACTTCCTGTTGACGTTCGAAGTGTTGTCAAACAAAACAGAGGCTAGCTAGACCCTCCCTCCTCCTCCTCCTCCTCCCCCTCCCCTCCGTGCTTCCTGAAACAGTCATGGACGCGCATTTAAAATCATTCTTGTCGGTTATTGGCTGGAGCATGTTTATTATGATTCGTGGTCCAGGCTGCACCAGGTAGTTTTTGTTGCCGTTTTCTGAGCTTGTGGCGACTACAGAGACCGCGTTTTTTTACAGTGTGTTCAGGGGACAGGCAGCTAGCGGATAGTGAGGAGATGTTTGCTGTATGTGACAAAAATGTTTTGGCCTAAAACTTAGAGCACCTTTAATTAAAAGTAATTTTTCTGTATGAAAATGAAATGGTACACTTGAGAATAAGTTCAGAAAATGTGGTACTTTATATGTTGGAAACTGTTTCATACATATTTGACGTTTTATTTGACTGCCTAACAGATATGAGTTTTATAATATTTGATGAATGGTTTTTATAATGTATGATGTGTTGAATGTGTTGAAATGCTTATTTCACAAGTTTATATTCAGTATACTGTAGTAATATGAACACATTAATTCCATGTTAAAAAGAAAAACAAATAAACAGTATGTGAGCAGTGTCTAATTGTTTCCTGTGAGATTTCATAATGTACACAAATTGTTTATTGATCTAACATTTGTAATAAATGTTATATTAACATATATTAAACAATTTCTTAGTAACACAGTTGTTAAGTACATACAAAAAAACACATCAATGTGTTAACTTAAGCTGCACATTTATGTGTTAAATTTTATAACACATTTTGTGTGTTGAATTTAACTCAACATGTGTTGTCCCTGAGCACACTCAGAACATGTTAAAAATAACATGTTGTGTTGTTTTCAACACATTTGTTTTAAGAGTGTAGAACTTCTCAGTCAATGACTAGCACTGTAAGAATCCTTTTTAGAAATACTAAAAAAAATGGTGTAGAAACGATTTTTGCTCAGAATTTGCTAGTGAATTTCACAATTATTTATATTTATTTACATAAACTTTATTAATCCCCAAGGGGAAATTAAATTGTCATGGCAGACAGTCAATAAGCACTTAGAATACATGTGAATACATACCTATTAACTAACACAGTTCTATTCTAGACAGATGAGTTAATAGCACTAGCAGGAATGATTTCCCTACGATTTCGCTCCTTCAAACAACGAGGCTGAATAAGCCTGTTGCTAAAACTACTCTTGAGTTTGTCCAGAGTTTTATGGAGGCGATGAACATCATTGTCCATAATCGCCAGCAACTTTGCCAATTGCTACAATTAATTAAACAGAAAGTAAGACATTGAATTATACGTGAAATTTTGAAGTAGAAAGTCTCAAACAGTATTTTCTTGTAAAACACTCCAATAACCCTTGTTTTATTCACTACAGTGCACTAATAATTAATAAAATATAAATACTTTGAATGTTGTGATCCTATCGGACTTATGATAGCTACCTGAATCGTAACAAAGCACTGTTCGCCAGAGGAGGACTGGCCCCCCGACTAAGCCTGGTTTCTCCCAAGGTTTTTTTCCCACTCCATTTTAACACCTATTTGCCACCTGATGTCACCTGTCGCAGTTTGGGTTCCTTGCCGCTAGTTAGGACACTTGACATTTGATATTCAACAGTGCTTTGCATCTACCTGCATTGACACCATATTCTTTAAAGGATTAGTTCACTTTTAAATAAACTTTTGCTGATAATTTACTCACCCCCATCTAATCCAAGATGTCCATGTCTTTCTTTCTTTATTCGAAAAGAAATTAAGGTTTTTGATGAAAACATTCCAGGATTTTTCTCCATATAGTGGACTTCAATGGGCACCAAACGGTTCAAGGTCCAAATTACAGTTTCAGTGCAGCTTCAAAGGGCTTTAAACGATACCAGACGAGAAATAAGGGTCTTATCTAGCAAAATGATCGGTCATTTAAGAAAAAATTGAAAAAGTTTAAGTTTTATAAGCACAAATGCTCGCCTTGCTCTGTTCTGCGATGCGCGTTCGTGACATCACGTAATACGCCATTACGTTGAAAAGGTCACGCTTGACGTAGGTGGAAGTACCGAGTCGTTGAACGTGCAAATACTAAGTCAAACACCGTTTACAAAAAAAGGTAAAAACAACAATGTCGGACGATTTTGAACTTCGAGGAGAAGATTAAACTTTTCAAACTTTTTTTTTTTTTTTTTTTTAAATGACTGATCGTTTCGCTAGATGAACCCTTATTCATCATCTGGTATCGTTTAAAGGTGCCGTAGAACGTCTTTTTAAAAGATGTAATATAAGTCTAAGGTGTCTCCTGAATGTGTCTGTGAAGTTTTAGCTCAAAATACCCCATAGATTTTTTAATTATTTTTTTTAACTGCCTATTTTGGGGCATCATTAAATATGAGCCGATTTAGACTGCGGCCCCTTTAAATGCTCATGCTTCCCGCCCACAGAGCTCGCGCTTGCCTTTAACAGCATAAACAAAGTTCACACAGCTAATATAACCCTAAAAATTGTTCTTTACAAAGTGTTTGTCATGCAGCATGTCTAATCGCGTAAGTATGGTATTTATTTGGATGTTTACATTTGATTCTGAATGAGTTTGATAGTGCTCCTTGGCTAAAGCTAACATTACACACTGTTGGAGAGATTTATAAAGAATGAAGTTGTGCTTATGAATTATACAGACTGCAAGTGTTTAAAAATGAAAATAGCGACGGCTCTGATCTCCGTGAATACAGTAAGAAACGATGGTAACTTTAACCACATTTAACAGTACATTAGCAACATGCTAACGAAACATTTAGAAAGACAATTTACAAATATCACTAAAAATATCATGATATCATGGGTCATGTCAGTTAATATTGCTCCATCTGCCATTTTTCGCTGTTGTCCTTGCTTGCTTACCTAGTCTGATGAGACTCACTGATGTTTGAGACTCACTGTATGTCATTTCCATGTACTGAACTCTTGTTATTTAACTATGCCAAGATAAATTAAATTTTTAATTCTAGAGCACCTTTAAAGCCCTTTGAAGCTGCACTGAAACTGTAATTTGGACCTTCAACCGTTTGGTGCCCTTTGAAGTCCACTATATGGAGAAAAATCCTGGAATGTTTTCATCAAAAACCTAAATTTCTTTTCGACTGAAGAAAGAAAGACATGGACATCTTGGATGAGATGGGGGTGAGTAAATTATCAGGATAAGTTTATTTAAAAGTGAACTAATGCTTTAAGAGCGGCTGTGCAGCCAAAATTATACCAGTTATCACTGTAAAGCTGCTTTGACACAAGCTGCATTGTAAAAAGCGTTATATAAATAAAGGTGACTTGACTTGATAATACATGCTGTAGTGTAAATAATATTTTAAATAGTACAAATACATAATATGTACATATTTATTCAAACTCTTGCTCTAATTTGTAATGAAAAATATATTTTTGTAAATCCAAAAAGACCTCACTGTATATTCTGTATTGAATGTGAATGTGATTTTATACACAAATATGCAAATACGGCACCTAAAATGGAGTGTGATGTTTTCCAGATGATGCACTTTCACAGATGTATTACTAGGAACTATTCTCTCACATTCATTATTGAATGTTTGTTATTTTTGCTTTTACTGATGCCATTAGTGCAGTGGTTCCCAAACCTGTTCCTGGAGCCCCAACACGGCACTTTTTGAATGTCTCCTTTGGCCTTGTCCCAAAAATGACACACTTCATGTGCTCTTGACAAGACCAGGGTGTCCCATTTGTCATTGTAGTTTTCAGAACGGTGCTCACGAGTGCCCCTATACTTCTGCTGAACCCGCACTGAGCGCCGCTGCAGACTTCTAGCCGACAGTTAAAAGACGCATTACTTCATGAAAGTGTGGACCACGAGGGCTTTGCTTTTCATTTGGGACAGAGCCTTTGTCTGACACCCATTTCAGGTCTTGGAGTCTCTACTAATGAGCTGATGACCAGAATCAAGTGTGTTTGATTAGGGAAACATACTAAATGTGCAATGCTGGAGAAGCTTCAGAAACAAAACACTTTTATGAAACATATTCATCTTCTCTATTAAGCATAGGAGCAGATATTAGTTAAAGGCACAATATGTAAGATTTTTATATTAACCCTTTGATGCACAAGCTATGAAAACCCCTTCTAATGCGCAACATGGGTCAAAAATGACCCGTATTCATTTCCTATATAATTTCAATAACTGTTGAGTGTTTCTTTGCTGAATCTTTAAAAGAAATGTATTTTATCATTAATTTATTCCAGGTATTCCTTAAATATCTTGTTTTTGATTGACAAAAATCATTATGTTCATTTTTTCTTTCTTACTTTATAAACAAACACAGTTTTTGTTTGTCTACATCAATTTTACACACATGGGTCAAACATGACCCGTATTCATTTTCTATGGTATTTCAGTCAAGACTGAGTGTTTATTTGCTGAATCTTTGAAAGAAATGTATTTTATCATTTATTTATTCCAGGTATTCCTTAAATATCTTGTTTTTGATTTTAACAAATCATTGTGTTTATTTTTTCTTTCTTTTTTTATAAACAAACACAGCTTTTGTATTTCTACATCAATTTTACACACATGGGTCAAAAATGACCCATATAGAAACCTTTGCAAATTTTCACAAGTAGGAACATATTTACTGCAGACAACTATTCATCCACCACACATTTCACCTCTCAACATGGCTGCTTTTGTATATTTGATGGATGAAAGTCATATTATATTTCATATAATAGGTTATATATTATATTTCATAATTTGTATTTTTTGTCATAAACCAATGCTACTGGTCACCTTTTACATCTATCAGTGTTCCTAAAAAGTAACAGTTTTGAACAAGGTTTCTGTCCAACAGTGAAAATATATAATAAGTGTATTTGAATTTGAATATTTGAATATTCTTGTGCTTTTGATTTTCTTTATCTAGAGTGTTAGCGGCTGGTCCTCAACAGAACTGAGGTGGATGATGACATCACTGTAAAAAAAGCTGAAAGTATACTTTTTGCACAATGCAATTTAAATGTGTATGTGCAGGTTGCACATACACAGTTACAGAAATCCGGCGGAAATTATAAAAAGTTACAAAAATCTGTATGCTGATCCTCACGTACGCATACAAAAGTGAAGTATACTTTGGCCTTTAGAAAGGTAATGATACAAAAAAAAAAAATCATTCAAAAAGAAAGGAAAAATTAAAATAAGGATTTGTTTATTGAGAAATAGATGGAATAATGAATGATAAAATTAATTTATTGTAACATATGCGATATAGAAAGTAATAACTCATTCAGGTCACTTTAGACCCATGTTGTATATGTCCAAAACTGTTACTTTTCAGGAACACTGACAGACTTAAAGGGTGACCAATTGCATTGATTTATGACAAAAAATTTAAAATTATGAAATATATAGCCTAATATATTAAATATAATAAGACTTACATCCATCAAATATACAAAAGTAGCCTTGTTAAGATGTGAAATGTGTGGCAGATGAACAGTTGTCTGCAGTAAATATGTTCCTACTTGCAAAAATGTGCAAATCTTAAAGATTTCTATATGGGTCATTTTTGACCCCTGTGTGTAAAATTTATGTAGAAACTGTGTTTGTTTATAAAGTAAAAAAAGAAAAAATAAACATAATTATTTGTAGAAAATCAAAAACAAGATATTTAAGGAATACCTGGAATAAATAAATGACAAAATACATTTCTTTCAAAGATTCAGCAAATAAACACTCAGTCTTGACTGAAATACCATAGAAAATGAATACGGGTCATTTTTGACCCATGTGTGTAAAATTGATGTAGACATACAAAAACTGTGTTTGTTTATAAAGTAAGAAAGAAAAAATGAACATAATGATTTTTTTACAATCAAAAACAAGATATTTAAGGAATACCTGGAATAAATGAATGATAAAATACATTTCTTTTAAAGATTCAGCAAAGAAACACTCAACCGTTATTGAAATTACATAGGAAATGAATACGGGTCATTTTTGACCCATGTTGCGCATTAGAAGGGTAGTGATACAAAAATGATTTTTATTAAAAAAGTAAGAAAGAAAAAATTAAAATGAGGATTTGTGATGATCAAAAACAAGTTAATTGAGGAATACCTGGAATGCTGAATGATGAAATTAATTTCTTGCAAAGATATAGAAAATAAAAACTCAGCCGGGTCATTTTTGACCCATGTTATGCATCAATTAAAATATCCAAAAACCACTTGCACAGTGTTATATATTTCGTTCAGCTGTGTACTTACATTATCCTAAATTTTTCGAAGAATTTGTAAATTGAGAGAAATTCACAATTTTAAATAGTGCCCGTCCCTCCCTTGTCACTTGTCGCCTGTCAATGACGCGTTATCCATGGTTTCTTTGTGCTGCACAGTAACCATGGCAACAGACGCAGACAGCTGTGTAACGTCTAGCGGCACGCTGTTGTTTCGTTCAAACATTATGGACCATGGTAAGCAAACTATGGGACAAAAGGAGAAATAAAACGAGGATCAATATCGGCGTGGCGTTTCCGACATTGTGAGAGCTTTGCAACAACTTTGACTTGACAGAGCTCGACGCCGTTGCACGTTATTAGACAAGGTAAGCAAATGTAGGCTATGTTATATAGCTCAACACGATGAAATGTTAGAATATCATCAGTATTATATTCTAATGTTGATCTAGCTTACTGTTAAATCTTATACAGCCAACAAACTAATACTTACATAGATAGAATGGCATTACAGCTTTCAACACACTCAAATGCAGTTTAGTAAGATAGTGTAACGTGAGACTAAGTGAAACAACGCTGCATTGCCTCACAATTTTAATGTGTCAAATAAACTGTATGATTAGTATTTCAGCTTTGCGAGTAGTTCGGTAGAATGAAATGTCCTCATTCCTTTATATCCTCTGGGACTCGCGTGTGGCACTGATATCTGTCTTTCTGATTAGCAATCGCGCCCGCGATTCTCGGCCACGCCCTGCTTTATACAGTCATGTAAATAAATAAATAAATAAATAAACATGCATTCACTCATCCATAAACATTATTTCCCCATAAACATTACTAGATCCATAGGAATGACAAGTTCCATGAGTCCACGCCTTTGTTATTGTTTTGTAGAGTTTAGCGACCCCTAGCGGCGAAAAAACATACCGTGCCTTTAACAGCCTCTCTAAAGTTTGTAAAAAAATAAATAAATAAATAAATAAAACCCTTTTCATTATTATTTATGACCAATATTGCAAAATCATCAATCACATTTAATAAAATAAAAATCATTCTCTTTTTATAAAAGTGTTTCTTTATGGAATAATTAAATATTCAATGTTACAATTGAAGGAGTGCAATATGTCAATTTTCATTGATCAATTATGATTAATCCATGTACTGTAAAACCATGTCTTTATTGTTTTGAATATCAAGTATAAAATATACAGTTTTACACAAGTTGAAGGCACTGTATGGTAACATGTCTGTTAACTTTTTCTTTTTTTTGACTCAACAGTAGATCTCTGAAGGCTCTGACAGCAACCTCTGCGGCTGTTCAGATGAACTACACTCAAAATATTTACAAAAGTACAATTATTTATTTTCACATCCTTCGGAAAGCAGTATTGCCAGATGCTAATGTTGCTGCTTCAAGCCAAGATGCAAGAGGCTAAAGCGGATGGATGGAGACGCCACTGGATTCAGACACACAGATGAACAGATGACACTTCTGGAGTGACCGCTCTTACACCTGGAACAAATAAAACAGAAATGAGCTTCAGGAAACTACATAGAGTTCAATATTCTCATAAAATGTTTGTCATTTACCGCTGGTACTTCTGGATGTTTCCATCTCAGTACTTTGGTCCTTCATCTCATCCTGAGCTCTTGTTTTTGGTGGATTTTTTCATCAAACAGAAAGAGATTTTCTGAACCGGTGACACTTCTGGAGTGGCTGTGACCGGTCTTACACCTGGAACAAAAAACAGAAATTTTTATTTTTTTAGTTTTATTGCCTAAATTCATTATAATTCGAACAGGTGAGATGTTCAAAATACATCTTAAATAGTTTCTAGCTCATGGCTCAGTACCTAAAACCATTCGTGGTAAACAATCCTTTCCAGAGCAGGCCGACGCTCAGGCTTCTGCTGCAGAAGAGAGCAGATCAAATGGCAGCAACCTGTGCAGAAAGATGGAGAGACGTCTGATTATTACCGTAAACTTTACATCCACTCTACTGAATCCTTATTCTAAGATCTTCAGGTCAGAAAGCCGACAAATTCCAATACGGCCATCTCCTATGAAGTTTAGCATTAGAATTGAACTTGAAGTAATAAACAAATCACCTTCTGTCAAGCCCGGTTTGTACCAGGTGTTCATATTGATCCTGTACAGGTCAAAAGTATCTGGAAAGTATCCGCACAGCATTCTGAACAAGAGGATCCCCAGAGTCCAGACCGTCGCCGGCTTTCCATGAAACTCGCCCTTCATCCTGTACTCGGGAGGGCAGTACATGATTGTGCCTGGAGGAAAAAGAGTTTGTCCCATGTGTGAGTCTCTACCCCAGCATGAGTTCACATGAGTTTGGAGAACTAATACACACCACAGAATCTCGTGTAGGCAGATTCTGTCAGGAGATCGCCGCATCCAAAGTCAATGAGTTTGACTTCGAGGTTCTTCAAGTCTATCAGGACGTTCTCTAATTTGATGTCCCCATGGTAAACCCCGCGGCGACAGCACGCCTCAGCGGCTAGTGTTGCCCCCCACATGATGAGCCGAGCAAAGTTCTCGTCGATGCTGCCGCCGTTGCTTTCCACCAAGCGAGACACATCCATGCTGTGCGAGAGACGCTCGAGGACCATGACGTAGAAGTCCTGCTGGTCCTGCCAGTCCAGCAGCTTGATGATGTCCTTCACTGGATCTTTATTGGCCAGGATTGTCAGAGCGACTTCTTTGGGAAGGGGCTCGGGATGATCAGGCTGGAAGAAAGAAACATTAAATGATGTCAGATGGTTTTAAACAGGGATTTAACTTGAGTTTGTCTATTGAAAAATCACTTATACTCACAATACTGATACATTCCGTGTGTTTTGTCTTTTTGACAAATTTCACTGCCACCTGATGGACAAAACAAAATCAATTAATGTGTGTAGAGGTCGTATCATTGAGTTCTAACAGATCAAGAGCCCTAAAGAGTGAATATATGATACAGGTAGATGGCTTACATTGGATAAAGTGAGATAATTCAGATCAAAAACCATTTGCTAAGTAAAAAAGACGTCAAACCTGATGGCCATCTGCCAAACGAGTGCCTTCATAGACAGCACCAAATCCACCTTGCCCCAGCTTACGGCCAATTGCATATCGGCAGCAGATGTTGTCTATTAAAAGATGAACAGAAGAAGATGATGTTTAGTGATGCTGATCTGCAGATATTGTGAGATTATTGTTGGGGACTGTGTTAGGAAACTCACCCTCAGGTCTCATGTTCACTTCATTACGGTCCAGCGGTTTCGTCAGAGGAGACGTTTCACCTGCTGGAGCGTCGTGAACTTGAGTTTGGAGCTCTTCAAACTCCAGAGGCTCAGCAGCGGGAAGGACTCGGATAACACCGACAGGAGGTTCCTCGAGATCAGTGTCCTCTACAGATCTGGAGATGGACTGTAGAGACTTTTGATCTGAAGAGGAGAATATCAGCACAAGAAGTTAGCTAGCAGTCAATTAACTGGTAAAATACTGATTTACTGGGAACAGCGATGCTTTGATATTAAAGTAAATTACTAATTGTTCACCTATTTATTTTTAAAGTGCAAAAAAGTAGAATTTTATTGATTTTACACATAATTATTATAGAGTGTCTGTTTAAAATCATCCTATAGGGGGCAGAAACGTTCCTGTCACTCATTTAGGCGTAAATTATGAACTTGTAGTGATTTTATAACATAGCTGTGTCATTTACCGTCGGTACTTCTCCTGGGTGTTTCCGTCTCAATATCTTGGTCCTTCATTTCGCCCTGATCTGAGCTCTTGTTTTTGGTGGATTTTTTCTTCCCACTGAAA
This sequence comes from Ancherythroculter nigrocauda, assembly GCA_036281575.1. Classification (NCBI taxonomy): domain Eukaryota; kingdom Metazoa; phylum Chordata; class Actinopteri; order Cypriniformes; family Xenocyprididae; genus Ancherythroculter; species Ancherythroculter nigrocauda. The sequence goes on along the minus strand of VTFQ01000021.1, from coordinate 36,831,704 downwards.
GAGAGCCACTTAAAGAAGTTGCCCGCTTTCTTTTTCTTCTTTTTCGGACGCGAGTTGGGAATCACGGCTCCCTCTCCCTCAGCAACATCAACAGGCCGATGAGGATGTTGTTCCTCCGCCGTGCTGCTGCTGCTGGGGTTTGGGTCGTGAACCTGCTCGCTATCCGCAAAAGATCGTACTCGTGAACTTCTCTGTCCCATGATGAACCACTAAAGGTATCAATCAATCAGACTAGAGCCGCTACAAACCGAGTGAGTGAGTAAAGTGTGAAGAGTGTCTGCTTTTACCCGCGCGACATTCTAAACTCACTTTGACGACATCGTAGATAACAGACACAGTCTTTAATTTGAAAAACAACATCAGAGCAATGTGTAAGCTAATAGAATTACATCTTAATCTAATGACTGAACAGATGAACAACTGAACTGTGCACGGTTACTAATATTTTAAATATTGTACATGTTGGAAATAAATGTATTAAATATATTATCTGTTAAATACATTTTGTTGAAACAATATTTGAAGTGAGCATTTTTAGAAAATCAGTCTACATGTGTTTTATGTTATGTTTATGTGGAATCCAACCATTACACATATTACCTATTGGCTTTCACTTGTCAGTATAATTTCTTTGCTCCACATCAGCTACATAAATTCATCAACTAACCGGTCAGAAGCGTCCTGTTGCATTCGACATGTTGTCACTTCTTCTTGAGTCCTCCATCATTGTCCAACTTTAGATTGAACAGAAAAGGCTGAACAGTTTCTGACGTTTTCAGTGAGTCTGAGGTAATCAGAGCAGCTAACATGAGCTCCTGAAACTCCGCCCTCTTCTTGAGAGCAGCAGCTCATTTGCATTTAAAGGGACACACACAAAAACAGCATTTTTGCTCACCCTCAAAAAATGACAAATTTAACATGCTATAAAATATGATCTGTGGGGTATTTTGAGCTAAAACTTTACATACACACTCTGAGAACACCAGAGACTTATTTTACATCTTGTAAAAGTGGCATTATATGACCCCTTTAATGAACAAGTTTTATTTTCATCATTTTATTTATTTTGTACTTTAATAACACGAGATGCTTTTCAGTTTTGTAGCTGATTGTGACCAAATATCTTTTGTTTTTGTTTTTTATCAGCCCTGCAAAAAAATATGGCCTATGCAAGAGTGTATTCTGTTTACTGCTTAGTGCTTACTTACTACACCAAAGGAGGCTGTACTGTACCAACCAGGGGACTAAATGCCGTGAGGTGGAAAAAACTGTAATTTGCACTACTGTCTGTTCAAAATAAATGAAAAGTAACCTAGAATTGTGGATTTGTTGCTTTTCAAGTAACACTTTAGTTTAGGGTCCAATTATCACTATGAAGTAGTTACTTATTAGCATGAATATGACTAGGATATTGGCTGTTTATTAGTACTTATAAAACACATATTAAAGGGATAGTTCACCCAAAAATGGGTGTCCTCACCCAAATTTCAATACTCTGAAAACTGGCTGACAAGTCTGGAAATAGTCCAGACTAGTAAAATATGTACATGCTTATATAAAATAGCATGTCAACTAATATGAGTAAAACTAAATGACTTACTCATCCGAAATTGTATCCTCAGCTAGAGTTCTGCTCTTCTTCAGAGGAAAATTAACACATCTCTTTAGTTTCATACAGATTACATTGCAGGAGAATATTTGTTTTAAATTTGAATTGTTTTATTTAAAAGTAGACATTTCAGTATTTCATTTTATGTGCTTCATGTTTGTGTGATAAGTATTTGATTTATCAGTTAATTTTTGTGACGTTTCAGAAAAATGCTCGCTGAGACTGAGACAGCTGAAAGCGCACCCTGTTTATTTTCTTTATTTTCCAAAAGCACAAGGTTTTTTTTTTTTTGTTATTGAGAGTGTACACAAATAAAAGTACAGTTTCTACATTATGTCTTATACTTATTTCATTATTTCATCTTATGTCATTATGTCACCAGCTGTCAAGCATTAGGCCTACATTTAAGTGAAATTGAATGTCAAGTAGGCTAATATGCAGCTAAAACATGTTTTATTAGACAGATGAGGAACTGTTTGGATTCATTTATTGACTGAAAACTAATCATGTTATATAGCTTCTTGTTTAAATCTCGTTTTCTTGTTTTACCACGAGTACCATGTTTTACCATGACTAATATCGGTCTATCTTACTGCATTGTGCAACAAGTGTCTCATAGCAGCTGCCAAGTGAACGCACAGAGTAGCATTATAAACAACTTTTAACACACAAATCTAATATGATAAACAGCGCCGCATTACCCCACACGCGCTAGACCAAAAACGGCGACTGTGACATACTAAAAGTTCCGCTGCTCTCGAGACGTGTGTCGTGCTCATCTCCCATTATCAATCTCTCCAGCTGTCTCGTTCAGCTCCAACATCACTCGCCCTGCTCTGCTTCATACTACAGTAAAGTTAATAATCTTATCCATGAACATGATTTCTGCCTGAGTCCTATCCCGATTGTTTTCCACTGGCTGAAGATGTGAAAACAACACATCTCATGATTCCACAAAATCAAGGATAAGCGACTGAATAAAAGACCTCTAGCGGCGAAAATTTACATATTGTGGCTTTAACAGATCAAATATTCACATATCCCTGTGATCTCCCAGATAAAGGTTAGTTTTAAAGTAACCAACAGTTTAATTTTTAACAGTTTGTGAATGACTTATAATTGTATCCTAATTTAGTTACTTTGTAGTTATTTAGTATCCTGATTTTAGATGTTTGGTAACGAAGGGCCTACTTTGTTTGCGTCAGCAACACTGACTCAATAACAGACAAGTCATTCATAAGAAGACAACTGATATCACCTGTATTCATAACAACTAGTTTATAACTAATTAATCAATTGATTGCTAATCATAAATATAGGGGGGGCTGCTGCTCGGTATAATAGTTTTCAAGAACATTATGTAAATTGGTAAACCATTTAGCCTAGGCTACTAAAACGAACACCAAAACTTAACATCTGTTGTGAACTCAACAAGTCTGGGCAAACTACTGAGTAAGCACCAATCAGAGGTTGCATTTTTATGATGTCATCATGTAGACTACTTACAAAGTATTTAAAAATACAAAACACTAAAGTATTTTGATACAAAGTACAAAGCCATTTTCATCAACCCTATCAAATACAAATTACAAAATACTATTTTGTATTTGAAATACTGTACGTATTTGAAATACATGAATCATAAATACTGCCTATCCCTGCCAATGGCCTCCATCCTCACTTCAGCACCATATGTCCACTCTGCGTTGATCCCCGAAAGCAAAGAAATGATCACTTTATAAGACTTGATGATCGCAGACACTGTTGATAAATGTCCTGTCCACCTCTGCTCAAGAAGTCGCTTTAATCACTCGCCTTCGTACTGCGCTGAAACAGTAGGCTTCCGAAAGAATCTGTACAGGGTGCAACATACATCAAAAAAATCTGTGACTGCTTTCTCTGCTGTTAAAGTGTTCGCAACCACCAGGTGAATCTGGTGGTTCATGGGATTTCTTGGCCCACTTTTTCTTGGAGTAGTTTCTGCACCCCGCCATTCTTTCCAGCCACAACCGAAGCTCCATCATACACCTGACTTAAAATGTTTGACGTGTACAATCACGCTTTTTTCAAGTTCTTCCATAATTTTGTTTGTCAGTGTGTTGGCATCACTAGCATCTGCTGTAGCTATTGTTAGGAGACGTTCTGTTGTTTCATTTAACGCAGACATGAAGCGAATAACTATAGATATGTTCTCGCATCCAGTGGCGTCCCGTGTCCCATCCACTTTAATAGTATACCACGAATCGCCGACCTCTTGTACAATGGCATCAGTCACAACGTTACTCATAATGGAGATCAGTTCATTTTGTCTGTTCGGACTTGTGTAGCTTGCATTATGGGGGATATGTTTTATTATTTCAGACAATGTAGGGTCTTTCTTGACAGTATAATTCAACAGGGAGAGAAAGAGACCACTACCATCCTCTGCCATGTCATCAAAAGCATCACAGCTCCCTCTGAATGGTAACTGATTTTCAGCGAGAAACCCCACATCATCAATGAGAACAGACAAAAAAAACCCTGAAGTTCGTGAGGATTTGGAAGAGTATTTTTGGCACAGAAATACTCCGTCATACGTCCAACTTGTGTTTTGAAACTTTGGCCATGTTTAGCATGATAATCCAACTCTTTAGTGCAAATAAGTCAGAATGCATGAAATAGATTGCAGATTGTCCCATAGATCATGACAATGAGGATTAGCCGTCTGTTTTTTCACTCTCAGTCACCATAATGAACAAGGCTTTGTGCGGTGCTGAAGCAGGCTCAGTGGAAAAATACAGGTGCTGGTCATATAATTAGAATATCATCAAAAAGTTGATTTATTTCACTAATTCCATTCAAAAAGTAAAACTTGTATATTATATTCATTCATTACACACAGACTGATATATTTCAAATGTTTTTTTAATTTTGATGATTATAACTGACAACTAAGGAAAATCCCAAATTCAGTATCTCAGAAAATTAGAATATTGTGAAAAGGTTCAATATTGAAGACACCTGGTGCCACACTCTAATCAGCTAATTAACTCAAAACACCTGCAAAGGCCTTTAAATGGTCTCTCAGTCTAGATCTGTAGGATACACAATCATGGGGAAGACTGCTGACTTGACAGTTGTCCAAAAGACGACCATTGACACCTTGCACAAGGAGGGCAAGACACAAAAGGTCATTGCAAAAGAGGCTGGCTGTTCACAGAGCTCTGTGTCCAAGCACATTAATAGAGAGGCCAAGGGAAGGAAAAGATGTGGTAGAAAAAAGTGTACAAGCAATAGGGATAACCGCACCCTGGAGAGGATTGTGTAACAAAACCCATTCAAAAATGTGGGGGAGATTCACAAAGAGTGGACTGCAGCTGGAGTCAGTGCTTCAAGAACCACTACGCACAGACGTATGCAAGACATGGGTTTCAGCTGTCGCATTCCTTCTGTCAAGCCACTCTTGAACAACAGACAGCGTCAGAAGCATCTCGCCTGGGCTACAGACAAAAAGGACTGGACTGCTGCTGAGTGGTCCAAAGTTATGCTCTCTGATGAAAGTAAATTTTGCATTTCCTTTGGAAATCAGGGTCCCAGAGTCTGGAGGAAGAGAGGAGAGGCACACAATCCACGTTGCTTGAGGTCCAGTGTAAAGATTCCACAGTCAGTGATGGTTTGGGGTGCCATGTCATCTGCTGGTGTTGATCCACTGTGTTTACTGAGGTCCAAGGTCAACACAGCTGTATACCAGGAAGTTTTCGAGCACTTCATGCTTCCTGCTGCTGACCAACTTTATGGAGATGCAGATTTAATTTTCCATCAGGAATTGGCACCTGCACACAGTGCCAAAGCTACCAGTACCTGTTTTAAGGACCATGGTATCCCTGTTCTTAATTGGCCAGCAAACTCGCCTGACCTTAACCCCATAGAAAATCTATGGGGTATTGTGAAGAGGAAGATGCGATATGCCAGACCCAACAATGCAGAAGAGCTGAAGGCCACTATCAGAGCAACCTGGGCTCTCATAACACCTGAGCAGTGCCACAGACTGATCGACTCCATGCCATGCCGCATTGCTGCAGTAATTCAGGCAAAAGGAGCCCCAACTAAGAATTGAGTGCTGTACATGCTCATACTTTTCATGTTCATACTTTTCAGTTGGCCAGTTGGTCTTAAGTAATATTCTAATTTTCTGAGATATTGAATTTGGGAGTTTCCTTAGTTGTCAGTTATAATCATCAAAATTAAAAGAAATAAACATTTGAAATATATCAGTCTGTGTGTAATGAATGAATATAATATACAAGTTTCACTTTTTGAATGGAATTAGTGAAATAAATCAACTTTTTGATGATATTCTAATTATATGACCAGCACCTGTAGATCTCACCTTAAATTCTTGTACAGAGTATAAAACACAAACAAAATGAAGGAAAGTCTTTACAACACTTATTACACCTAAAATATAAGTTTAACACACTCATTCAGCCATTATATACACTATTTTTTAATAAAAAATTTTTTTTAAAGTTTTTCACAAAAACAGCACCAAAACATTATGGTAACTTTGGGTGTAGCAGGCCTATTTTTTTTTCACAGGAAAAAAAACATTTATGTAATTTTGGTGAGGAAAGATGAGTTTTAAGGGATAAAATTACTGACTACAGGGGGACTTTCAGAAAACAATGTGTGGCTCATGTTTTCTTCTGAAACCTCTACTCGGAAAACGCTTACCTAAATTGCATTACTTATGAGACTTGTCAAAATGATGGACAATATTGCACTGTGAGCAACAATTTGACAAAAAAAAAATATCAGGATATTTTTATCCAATTGTTCTTGACTCAGTACAACAAAAACATCTAGTTGAGATACACTCAGAAACCCATGTCTCTTGAAGGATTGTTAATAGCAACCTGTGTGTAGCTTCAAGACAGCGGCCATACATCTATGTTGGATTTGTGCTAGTTAGATGAAGTACAGGACGAAGTCCAGATGAAGTAGGGATGAAGTCTGAGCTTTGAAACATGTATATGCAAATAAGCTTATTCATTAAACCCTGATCTTTTTTTTTTTAAAGATCACTTCGTCTCCTGCTTCCTGCTATTTGCCTCCTCTGTAAACCTGAAGTTTTGGGTACCAGACAAAACACAGTTTTGTTAACTGTTTTGGGTATCAGAAAAAACTGCTTACAATTTTGGATACCAGACAAAACAAATATCTTCTGATGGGATCTGGTAAAGAGACTGGATCCAATATTCCTGGCATGGAGATTCAAACATTTTTGTCAGCAGGATAGAGACAGGATTTAACACTCTGAATACACTTTGTACACACCTTGTCAAACCTGGACCTGATGAGTGAAGTGAGGGTCAATTCTGAAGACACTAAAAACAAAATATGCCAGAAAGGTTTTCTTTTTTTCCAATTTAATACAATATTATCAACCAAACAAACAAACAAACAAACAAACAAACAAACAAAAAAAAAAACATGGTTTGTGAACTGTTCAAACTAAACCACTGTGAGTCCATGTGTATTAACTGTACCATTACAGTTATGAATATTCACTTATTCTGTGACTGTGATGACAGTTCATGTAAATGAGCTCCTGGACACATGATTGATCTCATATGATCTTGACTATGGGGAAGTATTTGTGTGCAGAGAAGTCAAATTCAGGAAGGGCCTACAAAGAAGAAACACAAGGATGCAATGAATTTCACAATATCTTATTTTATCCATATGCAAAATGTTTTTTGGAAGGAATTCCAAAAACTGAACCCAACCAATAAGAAATCTGCAACATTGAAAAAAAATTGTAATCCCTTTTTCGGATAAAGCAAACCATCTACAGTTCTGAAAAAACTCAAATTATTCAGTGCAAAAATGTTCTATTGAATTGTAAAATTATAATTGTCCCACTGCTGAAACAATTGTAATAATTGATTCAGCATTGGGACAACAGGGGCGTTCACACTGTTCCACACGTTTTCATAGTTCCTATAACTAATGGCAGAAGTACCCGCCTTTTGGCACATTCCCACCACAGGAACTAGGAATGTTTTTAATTCTAGGAACACCTTTTGGGAGCACTAATGGCTCTAGGCAGATGAACTTCTGATCATGGTCAAGGCAGGAGTTGAAATATTGGATATAATGTTTAAATTAATGTTTAGTGTAACATTTATTCTGTTGCAGACTCTCTCTCAATAGATGTCTCTATTAAGTGCATTACAGTAAACACAATATTATTTTTGCAAACTGAGAGACAAGTTCAAATGTTTTGTCCCTGGTAACAGAGACGGTCCATAAAACTTAAGTTGTACTGAACCCAAAAACTTCATATAAACATTTTGTACCTTGGTCTCCTTCTTGTGTCCTCCAGCCAGCAGTTTCATTACAACAATATTGGGTTTGGCCACTTTAAGGATGCGGTTAACCTACAACAAGAAGCAGCATATCAGTCACTTCTATACAAAATATATAACTAACAATGTGAGCAGCACTATATGACTTCACAATTTGAAGTCATATAGACATATAGATAATAATAAGATAAGATTCTTGAGCAGCAAATCATCATATTAGAATGATTTCTGAAGGATCATGTGACACTGAAGACTGGAGTAATGATGCTGAGAATTCAGATTTGCGTCACAGGAAAAAAAATACATTTTATATATTAAAATTGAAAACCAAATACCAATCCCTACAGAGTAAATTTCTGTTAATAAGAGTGGTCTGGCTCACAGAGCATTAAAAGGACTGTTTGAAATGTACCTCTGCATCAGGGCTGGTGACGTTTTCAAGTATGAGTTTGGCCTGCTGGAAATGTTTACTGGCTGCCATATAGAGATCCGCTGAGCGAGGAGGAGGATTGTACTTCTTCAAATCTGACATTTCCTATATTTACACACACACACACACACACACACACACACACACACACACACACACACACACACACACACACACACACACACACACACACTTTACTGTAATCTTTGCACAGGATAGATGCAGTAAACGTCATTTTGAAGTGAATAAAAGCAGTGCTACCTTAAACTGGATGTAGTGTACTGGTGGTGGTGTGACGACACTGTTGAAAGGGGCGAATCGATGCTCATAGCGAACCTGCTCGCTGTCCAGCTCAAACTGAGGTTTGCGCACCTTTCTGTCCATATCCAATGCTATCATGGTCTGCAGAAATGAAGACAGAGGAGTCAGTACCAGGGTTAAAGGCATTTTTTGTCCGATCTATTTGTTTATTCAAACATACATTAAAAATGCAATTCACACACATACAATGACTTGAGTCCACCCCTTGTTTTTAATATCGATATTAAAAGATTAGTTCACTTTCAAATTAAAATTTCCTGATCATTTACTCACTCCCATGTCATCCAAGATGTTCATGTCTTTCTTTCTTCAGTCGAAAAGAAATTAAGGTTTTTGAGGAAAACATTCCAGGATTTTTCTCCATATAGTGGACTTCACTGGATTGAAGGTCCAAATGTCAGTTTCATTGCAGCTTCAAAGTGTTCTACATGATCCCAGACGAGGAATAAGGCTCTTATTTAGAAAATGATCGGTCATTTTCTAAAAAACCCCCCCACAATTTATACACGTTTTAACCACATATGCTCATCTTGCACTGCTCTGCGATGCGCCACGGACTACGTTGAAAGGTCACGCATGATGTAGGCAGAAGTACCGCGGTAGGGCGAAAAACTCTAAATCTAATTTTCTCCTCCAACTTCAAAATCGTCCGATATCGTCGTTTTACCTTTTTTTTTTGTAAAGGGTGTTTGGCTTAATCTTGCATGTTCGCTTTATAGACACTGGATCAGTACTTCCTCCTACAAAATGACCTTTCCAAAGTGATTACGTCATGGGTGACGGATTGCAGAGCAGCGCAAGACGAGCATTTGTGGTTAAAAAGTATATAAATTTTTATTTTTTTTTAGGAAATGCCCAATCGTTTCTCTAGATAAGACCCTTATTCCTCGTCTGGGATCATGTAGAGCCCTTTGAAGCTGCACTGAAACTGACATTTGGATATTCAACCCGTTAAACCCTAGTGAAGTCCACTATATGGAGAAAAATCCTGGAATATTTTCTTCAAAAATCTTAATTTCTTTTCGACTGAAGAAAGAAAGACATGAACATCTTGGATGACATGGGGGTGAGTAAATTATCAGGAAATTTTCATTCTGAAGTGAACTAATCCTTTAAAATTCATTCATGCAAAGTCAAAATTCTGATTTCAGGCAATTTCACAGAGGCTAGCTTTGAAAGCATAAGATCCCACCCTCCCTTCAGAGGATGTGCATCAGATTCAATGAACTATGCTAAGCTATGCTAAAAGTGGTACCGCCAGACCCGGAGATCAGCTGAATGGATTCGAAAACGGTAAAACTCAACTGTTTAACTCTAGGGGAGTTGGAAAATGAGCCTATTTTCAAAAAAAGTGGAGTGTTCCTTTAAGATTTGATTTCAGGGGGACTTTAATGCACTCTTTGTACTCGTGTTAGTTTCATATGTTTCTGAGAAACTTTTATACCATTTTCATGGAACGTTGATGAAAAGATGACTAACTGACTAAAATTTACTTGCACACAATACATGTGCACATCCTAAATAACAACAAAACGTAAAATATTTACTTCACAGTAATATACTGGAAAATAATGATCAATGATGCAAACATCATTAAATATGAGACAAATTCAACTACACTGCCTGGCCAAAAAAAGTTTTTTTAGCTTTTAGTATGAATATGTTAGTCTTAAGGTTATGAATAAGCTGGTGTGTTCCAAAACAATGACAAAATTCACATTTAAGAGATATAAGCATTCAAAACTTAGTCTCTCACTTCCTCTAAAATGGATCACGGATTTTCATGACATCACATCACACTTCAGCTTCTCATCAAACTTCTGTCCAATCAAATGCTCTCTAGAATCTGAAGTCCCGCCCCCTCCTACACTATCAACAGACACTGAAGCTGCGGCTGAAATCGGTCTTTTGTTCACACATTTACTCACATGGTGAATGGCACGCAGTGCACTATATAGAGAATAGGGAACAGTTCAGACAGTGTAAATGTGCTTTCCTTTGACGCGAATGAAGTCCGTTTTCGCGTTAGTATAATGTGAACTGATGCAGCGCAAGCTGTCTGCTTCAGTCCAGAGACACGGGAGCACAGAGCGGATCATATCCGTGAGTCAGATCAGGTATCGGACCCATTTAAATTCTGCACAGAATGCTGTATTTTAAAGTGATATAGAGGCGATTAGGAGGAGAAACTGTTAGATATTAAAAGGAAACAGAGGTTTAACGGCTCTGGTCGAGCTGTGATATAAATGAAACGCTACTGGCTATTTAAAAAAAAGGGGTGGGGCTGTTTGATATATATCGCCCTGTCTTCCTGTTTCAGTTGAAATCACATCAACACATTGAAAACTGCTGTGCGTTCCAAGACACTTCAGTGGGCCTTTAAACTAGATTTTTCCTCCTTCATGCACTCTTATTTATCTCTGACCCACCAATCAAATACTGATGATCATGATTTATTTCTGTTATTTCCATCTGAATATTTTTTCTCACTCTGAAATATGTTACACTACAAAAGTTGCAAATGCAATGGTGACAGCTTTGTGTATTTTAGTATGTGTATCAGGAGACATTACCTTGTACATGCCAGCACACATGTTCTGGTAAGCTTGGCTCATGGTGATCTCTTTACTCAGAGGACGAGCTGAGGACACAACAGAAACACAATGAGTGAGTCAGACTCAGACATCACAATCCTACATAGCAACTGTAATTGTTAAACGTCGGCCAGGGAGAACCTTTCTTCTTCTTCTTGCTCTTCTTGCTGCTTCGTACTTTCAGCTGCTCCTCCAGGATTCTCTCCTCAGCCATCTGAGAGCTGTCCGCTCGACTCAACGTGGACATGAGCCACGCATACAGGAACTCCGACAGATACCTGAACATACATGGAGAGAAAGATATATCATTACTTTTTAACCTTAATCTGACTCTCAGAATTTAACAGGCTGTTTTGCTACTGTCCCTTAAAAGGGAAGTCAATGGGGCCCATCAACTGTTTGGTTACCCATATTCTTCAAAATATCTCTTTTTGTGTAGCAGAAGAAAGAAATTCATTCAGGTTTGGAACAACTTGAAGGTGAGTAAATGATGACAGAATTTTCATTTTTGTGTGAACTATCCCTTTAAGACTATATGCAAATGATCTATGTTAGGCTAACTTCTTCACATGTGTAATACTAAATCCGACATTAATGTGCTAGAACTTTGGACTTCATTTAGGGATTCTTTCAGGTATGCACCAATATTAAACTGTGGCTGATACAGATAAGCAGATAATTATATTAACATATTCACATATATAAAATGTATAATTTTAACATATTATATATAAAACATATTTTTATTATAATTATTAAACTACTATGCTATTTTAAAGGTTCCTAATTTTGTTTCGGAGGTCTCCTACAATAGGTTTATTGCATCCCAGGTCAAAACACATTAATTTTCTCATAATATACATTGCAGCATCACCTCTTTTCTCACAGTATTTAAAACAATTTCATTAAAGGGCTCAGTCTCTCAAAACCCCTCCTTTCTGAGAGCCTGCTCTGCTGTGATTGGTCAGATGGTCCAGTCGTGTTGTGATTGGTCTACTGCTTACAGAATGTCTTCTTCAGCGCTTGATACACTGTGATATGAACTGTTGGTTTTACCGCATCAATTCAAGCTCGAATTCTTATCCTTTGGAAGTTTAGGCAATATAGATTTGCTTTCACAGCTCAGTAAATAGGATCTTCTCGACAAGACGACAACATGAACCACAAAATCTTCCAGGCTTCAGCTACAACTACAGTGTTTGAGGCCAGGGCAAAGTAGACTAGTACTAGTTTACTAGTCTACTTTGCTAATTATGCAAATTTGTTTAGCAAGTAAGGCTGGAATTAGACGACTCATTTCAGGCAGTTCAAAAATGATTCTTTCTTTTACAAGACAATAACAACATTTATCTGCACTTTGATCTTTGCAGACCTTTTACATTCACAAACAGTTACATACTCACTAAATGAAAGGTGATATCCGAACAAGCATAATTGGGGCACTTTTTGATATGCTATTAAATTTTAGGCATAATAGATCACTGGTCACTATCCCTTTAAATTAGTGCTAGATGATGATTTAAATGTGAAAATAGGTAGAAATAATTAAACATCAAATATTGGCTGATGGATATCTGATAACAGTCAATATTAAAAAACAAAAAAACAAAAAAAAAAAACATGCTAACAATAACCAATAGTATGTTCTGTTTAGGGCTGACCAATATATCACATGCGATTGTCACATTGTCGCATTTTGTCAGTAAAGCCGGTTCCCTGATTACCACTAAATCGCCATCACCTGCTTTCAAATGGAGCGGCATTTAATAGACAGAGCCGTAGTTCACGGACAAGCCACGCAATATCGCGTTCATATCGCAGATGAATCGCCTTCGATAATGAACGCGATATTGCATGGCTTGTCAGTGATCTACGGCTCTGTCTATTAAATGCCGCTCCATTTGAAAGCAGGTGATGACAATTTAGCGGTAATCAGGGAACCGGCTTTACTGACGAAATGCGACAATGTGACAATCGCATGCGATATATCGGTCAGCCCTAGTTCTGTTTGTGTCTGTGCATTCTGATCGGTCCACAGCATTAAAAGCATGTTGGTTTAGCTGTCGTACCAGTAGATGTAATAATACTCATGCATGCTGTAGAGCTCCAGCTCAAAGCCGCTGAGCAGGTACTGGATCATGATGCGCAGGTTGTGATAGAGGATCCAGGTGCCCAGACAGGCTAAATGCTGCCTTTGAGGCTCCAGTTTCATCAGAAGACCGTGAAGAGCAGCGTCCACCTTCTCAGCCTAAAAAAACAACAAATACACTCAATGATGCTGTACAACTGACATGATGGCAACCATGAAAATGTTGGTTGAGTGGACTTTCAAAATGATTTAAAATACGTTCATTGGTGTTTTGAAGATGGGTTTGGAAGTGAACACTTTTGAGTGAACTAACCCTTACATTTATGCATTTAGCCGATGCTTACAAGAGAGGAACAAAATCAATTAATCAAATTCATCAAACCCTTTAAGTTCTTTGTAATAACAACTTATGAATCATGAGGAATAAGACCAGAGACACTTTTTAAGAAAGTGTTAAGAGTCCATTTTTAATTCACGTTGACTTTAACCAAACTAAAAACATCTACGCACCTCGTCCTGAAGGGTGGCAAACTCCTCCAGTATGTGACCCAGTTTGTCCCGCTGGCGTGCTCTGTTGTGTCCGTGAATCTGGATAAGGCTGCAGAATGGCTGTGATGCAAAATAACACTGTTATTTCATCATATCTAATCAAAAACACTATTTCACTTGTTACAATAACATGTCAAACAAAATGAATCACAAACCCGTGTGCAGTGTGTGACAAAGGAGTCGATGTAGTCTTTAGCCTGGTGGTTATTGTTCAAACTGCATCTGTGAAAAACCAAAAGAGCATTAAAACAGTGTGGGAATATAATGTCATCTTAAAAGAGTAATGAAATGAGAATTTAGTAAGATGACAAGGACAGGCAGGGGAAATACTAAAACATAAGACTCTCAGAAGACTAAAAATAACATTAGTTAATCTCGGGAGCTGTAATAGAAAAAAAAACATAGTAATTTTTTTCAAAAGAGTTCAACGTATAATACTTATTTCATATGCAAAAATGTTACCCAATCATAGCAGTGGACATTTACATTGAATTCTTAAGGAGACACGCCCCTTTAAAAGAAGTGTTTAAATCAGAGGGCTAAAATCATGGTGGATAATGAGATAAAACATTATTTTACAGTGTCCTTCTTACACGTTACATGTAGTTACTATAGTAATAACTATAAATTACGCATTATTACATGCAACTAATTCTAAACCGCATCCCAATCCTAACCTTAGTAAGTACATGTAATTAATATACTCAGTACTTAAATGTATTCTTAACACTGTATAACTGAAAATGGTCTTTTATTTCTAAATTATGACAGTTTTTGATGTAAAAATCTTTCTAACATTATAAAGGCACCTCGGAAACATTATAATAAAAAAAAAAATACAGCAACTTAATGACCCCTTTATAGAGATGTGAAATTTATAAGCAACAAATGAATTAACGTGTAAATAATATAGTGTAAAGAAAAAAATCACTCACTTTGGAGAGAGGACAGGTGGGCTGACAAAATAGCGCAATGCATCTTTAATCATATCCTGCATCAGATGAGTCCCAAACACCTTCTTATTGTCAATCAGAAATGTGGTCTGCATCACAAAGACAGACAGAGAGACAGCAGTCAGGTGAGTGTTCAGATTATCTACATGCCAAGACCAACCATCATATCATTCTGTTGCTATGTGTAACAATGATATAGTTATGTGAATGTGTTATTCGTTGATAATTAAGCATTTAAAAATAAATTTCTTGACCAGAGAAGTTTATTTTTTTATTTTTAAAGTCATGGCAGCAGCAAGGCTATCTTCATGTTGAGAAAAAAAGTGAAGTCATACAATTAAAAAAGGATATATAACACATTTAAAGTCACCATGAAATCAAAATGGACAATTCCTGTTTTTCATGGAAGGCAGCAGTGTTTTCTTTTATAAATTATTTATCCGTGCACATCATTATTTTTTAATAATTCATGTGCCCTCATAATCTTTAATCAAAATAACTTCCCCTCTTGCAGCTCTTACATCTCTTCTCTTGACATGTTTTCCTGACACGAGGGCGGGACAACCTGGTTCTACACCTTTCAATAAATAACCATGTGTGAATCTTGAAGGATCTAAACTGCAACTAGTAAAAACAACTTGATCATATCTAGAAATTCCTAAAAAAACTACTAGGATTAATTTAATATAACTTATTTCCATGGCATTCATCCCATTCCACCTGCCACTTGTTTAATATTTCAGTTTATTACAGGTCTAAGATCAGAGTAAGGTTGTCACTGTTCCAATTGCGGTTCCAATTTTGTTACCAGAGCAAAATCTGTTGAAAACTGTCCCGTTTTGTCTCATCCATTGGTTATCACTGTCAATCATCAAAGCTTCTGATTCAATTGCGCAATGAAATATGGTTTTCTATCCAGAAACTTTGCAGTGTGCTTAGCAGCATGAAAAACTAAACTTGTATTCAGATTGTGAATGGGTAATAAACAGAAAACAAGAGAGAATCCTCCCTTTATAATCACTAAGGCTGTCAGTCTGTAAAGCGAAAGCTCACTGAATTCTGCACTCTCCCCAAAACTCCCGTTATAATAAAAAATTAATCGTACAATGAATATCTTATTGACATCGAGTTTACACATTGTTGGTTATAATGAAAAGATTCACAAGCATTAGACTCATGTTGAACAAAACAAAAAAATCAGTCAAGTTAAGCGGATTCTGACATACTGATTAGAACCTCTGATTGGCCACTGCGTTCATGCGCTCAACAGATATGATTGTGATTGGCTACGATGCTCAATGCTTGTAATAACACGCTGTAAATAGAAACCTTTTATTCAGAAAGCTCTCAAACAAATACAAACAATAATTTTTGAAAGGAGCGTCTATCAGCGGGTACAGAATATGCCCGGTACTCTGTACTACTGATACTGCAGAAATGATGGTACTGTCAACTTTTTATTTTTAGTACCAACTAGCACCGATAGTTCTGGTATGTTTGATGACCCAAGTCCAGAGGGTGGAATATGACACTCTGAAATATCCATGTTGAGAGCCTCCTTTCCAGCAAAAGCTGTAAAAGTTCTACTTTAGCTAAGATATTTATAATCTTTATAGTCAGTCTTTACAGATACAAGTGCTTGAAGGCACTTTTTTTTTTGAGTTTGTCCATTTTCTATATATTCCAGATCTACGAGTAAAGCACAAGCTGTAAAGATCTGTAAAGAGAACCAGAGAACAGATTTATAATGTCAGATGAAGTTGGTCTTACCTGCAGCAGAGATCTAGACAGCACACATGGAGACTGCTCACTGAATTCACAGAAGAAATCCTGAAACCGCAAACACACTCAGCAGGATTAGTTACATTTCTCTCTAATACTACCATAGAATGCATGTGTGTTAATACTGAGAGTAATTTACCAAGATGCTGTGCAGGTTGGTTATGTTGATGACCTCACAGACATTTTTAATGCGCTCAATGAGTTTGCTGAAGTAGTTGACCATCTCTTCTCTCTTAATGATCTTGGCGTAGCGTGGGAAAGTGGGCGGGAGCAAGCGCTGGTTAACCAGGGGCTCGAAACCCATCATGATTGGGTGATCTGGAAAAAGCATGGTGTGTACATTTGTGGAATTACAAATGTCCACAAGGCTATTGCTCTGACAAATAAAAATTAAATTAAATAATTAAGCATTACATTTTTCACGTATAGACTGTTACCTCCTTTGGTTGTGTCATTCTGTGACTGTATTCCATACTGTATGGTGGAGTGTATCGCGGGCAGTAAGTCAGCAGCCTGAGTCATCAGCTTCTGTGCTTCGCTGACAGCACTCGTCTTAAATGTCAAATCAACCAATCAAAAATCAGATAATGAACTGATGAATCTTATTGTGAAGCAATATGCTTGAGTAAATTTAATAGTGTCATACCTCTTTTTTAGTGAAGGAGATGAGCGCGCTAAGCAGCAGGCGAGTGAATTTAACACGACTGAACAGAGCCAAGCATTGCTGATGCTGAAGGCAAAAGAAGGATGATAATCAAAATCCTCAGAATTTCTGTACAGTGCTATTGTCTGGCTGATAACACGCCACAATTTCATCCAAACCATTCACACATCTCTTTATCTGAAGCCTTCTATTCAGAGAAATGATTATATATCAGTCTTACATCCAGTTCCACTTCAGGATCTCGTTGTTCACCCTGTCGACTGCGTGTACTCTGTACAAAAAAAAAAAAAAAGGAAAGGAAAGAAAAGAAAAGAAAAGAAAAGAAAAGAAAAAGGAAGAAAAACATATTTAACAAGTCAGGTAAAAAAAAAAAAAGGATAATCGGAGAAGAATCATGCCAAGTTTTGAGATGGAGTCACCATACCTTCACTTTCCTCTGAAGTTCATCCTCAACATCTTTAAGCATTCCTACAGAAATTTTAAATGAAGAAATGAAAATGTAAATATATTGCACCGCTGCATTATTTTAATGATAATTAAGAACATTTACCCTCAAATTATTTTTACTGTAGTTCATCTAGATATTTTACGTTTTGATTGTTGTATACTATCTTTCAAAAGGTTTTTTTTTTTTTTTTTAAAGAAGTCTCTTTTGCTCACCGAGGCTGCATTTATTTGATCAAAAATACAGTAAAAACAGTAATACTGTGAAATATTATTACAATTTAATATATATAAACTCTTTTCTATTTTGATATATTTAAAAATGTAATTTATTAAAGCTACATTTCCATTACTCAAGTCTTCAGTGTCACATGAGCCATCAGAAATCATTCTGATCAATTTAATGCATTCCTGCTAATGATTTTTTTTTTTTTTGCATTGCAGTAATATGAATTGGTGAGAAAATATGCTTAATTGTCATGACTATGAAAAATAAATAAACAAAAAGTAAATAATACATTTAAGATTTTCACTCACCTGTCACTCTCAGATCTGTTACGTTATTTGCCATTTTAAAGCCGTAAGTCATGGCCTGAAAATCTTCCTGTGATTGAAACAAAAGAAGAAAAATTAATTCACTGAATAAACCAACAGCAAAAATGGTGACTAATGGCCACACAGTAACTAAATATTTCCAATGGTCTTCCAATTGGTCATTGATATATTACATATCGTCAGTAATCACACCAGACTTTGTCATAATTTAAAGTGCCCCATTATGCTTTTCATATATTACCTTTCATTTAGTGTGTAATATAGATGTTTGTAAATGTAAAAGATCACAGTGCACAACAAATGGAGTTATGGTCTCCCAAAAGAAAGAACCACCTGAAACCAGTCATCAGTAATTCCAGTCTTCTTCCTGAAGACGTGAACATTATTTTGACCCGCCCTCAAACAGTTATAGCTGTGACCTGGAAGAGTTTGGTTCTGTGAATCAAACACTAATGAAGATCTGGAGCTTAAATTCAGTATGGTATTTAGTAATGGGCTTTTTTTCCGAAACATGCTGTAAGCGGTAGACCAATCAAACGGGCCATCTGACCAATCAGGGCAGAGTAGGCTCCCAGAAAGGAGGGGTTTAGAGAGACTGGATCCTTAATCTAACTGTTTCAGACGCTGTGACAGAAGAGGTGATGCTGCAATGTATATTATGATCTTTGGTGCATGTAAACCTATTGTAGGAGAACTTCAAAGCAAAATGAGGAACCTTTAAAATAGCATAATGGGGGCACTTTAAAAAAACAACACTATTGGGACGAGAGTCAAATAGAATGTAAATGTGTCTTGCCTCCTCAAACACAGCGGCTTTGTTGACTTTCTCACGGGCGATGTCACAGATCTTGAGGATACCCAGAGCGAAGGCTTTAAGAGCAGGGTCTTGAATAAGATCCGGATTATGAACATATAGACACGTAAACACAGTCTGAGCCAGAGAATGCCCCTCCAGCCATGTGATCTGAGACAGATGAAGACAACAGTGAGTGAATATTCAATACAGCAAATGCACTCGATATTCAACAGTCAGTAAGCTCAAATACAGCTTTTTGCTGGTGGAGGGCAGTCAGCAAAACTATGAAGAACACTCAACCAGACAATGCTTTCTTTAGTATACATCCAAATGTTTGATGTCTAAGAGCATTTTCTATTTAAATATATTAAAATGTATTTATTTATTATTATATATAATTTATTCCTGTGATGCAAAGCTGAATTTTCAGCATCATTACTCCAGTTTTCAGTGTCACATGATCCTTCAGAAATCATTCTGATATGCTGATTTGATTTAAAGCTACAGTCCGTAATTGCCCTATTTGTCCGTAAACCCTCTTTGTCGCCATCTTTCTTTCCAAAAAAACAAAAACAAAAAAAAAACAAATGAAATACTGTCTTGTTGAATGCTTATTTTACTCTATTGTATATTATATTATATTATTATTATTATTATTATTATTATCATTACAGGCACTTTATTATTAATCATTATTATGTTTTTTTTTAAATCAGATGATTGTTTTACTTTCCAATTGATACACAACTTCATGAAACGCAATTTCTGTGTTTGGTGACATCATACTGACCAGACAGCAGAAACATGTGTCCATGATCCCGATGAGCTCAGGAATACTCAGATCCTTCACTCGTATGGCTTCATCCTTCAGAAAGAGAGAAAGACAGAAGGAATAAGAAATAGGGGAAAAAATTTACATAGAGAGAGAAAAAGAGAAGAGTACACTTTCCGTACAGTGCAGTTAATTATACACAGATGAGCCAAAACATTATGACCTGACTAGTATGCTGTTAGTCCTCCGCGTGCTGCCAAAACAGTGAAGACCCGCCGAACTATGGACTCTACAAGAGCCCTGAAGGTGTCCTGTGGTATCTGGCACCAAGATGTTAACAGCAGATCATTCAATTCTTGTAGGTTGTGAGGTGGAGCCTTCGTGGAACGAACTTGTTGGTCCAGCACATCCTACAGGCACTCAATCAGATTGAGATCTGAGAAATTTGGAGGCCAGGGCAACACCTTGAACTCTTCATCATGTTCCTCAAACAATTCCTGAACAATGTGTGCAGTGTGGCAGGGTGCTTTTTCCTGTGGAAAGAGGCCACTTCCACCAGTGAACACCATGATAAAGGGTTGTACCTGGTCTGCAACAATGTTTAGGTCAGTGACACATGTCAAATTTACGTCCAAATGAATGGCTGGATCCAGGGTTTGCCAGCAGACCACTGCCCAGGTCATCACACTCCCTAAGCCGGCTTGTCATCGTCCCACAGTGATCCTGGTGCCATCACTTCTCCAAGTTAACAGTGCACAGCCATCCACATCAAGTAAAAGTAAACGGGACTCATCGGACTAGACGACCTTCTTCCATTATGCTCTGATTGGACTGCTATGAAGCCCCATACGCGGCAGAGTATGATTGACTGTGCTGTTGTGACACGTTTCTCCCATGACCATCATTAAAATTTTGTATGACTTGTGCCACAGTAGACCTTCTGTTGAATCAGACCAGACCGGATAGTCTTCGTTGCCCTCAGGCATCGATGACCCTTGGGCGCCCAACACCCTGTTGCCGGTTTGTGGTTTATCCCTCCTCAGACACACTGTTGGTAAATTCTCACCACTGCTGAACAGGAGCAACATACAGCTTTGCTGTTTCAGAGAAACTCTGACCCAGTCGCCTTTTGGCTCTTGTCAAAGTTGCTCAGATCTTTATTTCTGCCCATTTCTCCTACATCCAACATGTCGATTACAAGAACTGATTGTTGGCTTAGCATCTAATCTACCCTTGTTAGGAGATGATCAACGATTATCGCTTCACCCGTGACTGGTCATAATGTTTTGGCTCATCAGTGTATATATTTATACTTAAACTCACTATATTCAGGTTCATTATTACCAATACATCACTTAATGAGATGAAATAAAATATCAGGATTGAGGATAATGTGAAACCAGCTCTTTCGGGTGCTACCTTAACAGCCTGTTCAAAGTTGAGGATTTTACGGTTGACTTGGTTTCCGATCATCCCAGCATCCATCTTCGGATCCATCATCTCGATGGCTGACATCGCCTCAAACAGACCAAACCTACAGGAACATGAGCATTATGTATACTGAATGAATGCGATAAATGTTGAATTACATGTAAAAAAAATTAAATATTCTTACAGTTTGTCATGGAGCAACTCGCCAAGTTTGAGTTCTGCAAACAGAAACACATTTAATCAGCAAATTCAGTTTTTGTACAGCATTTCACTACAATATTTATCTACACGTGACCTCAATAAAACATGCACCAGAACTGCCCGAAAATCCCGTTCGCTATAACACAAATGTATTCAGGTGGCGCAGTGCTGGAGCTGAATCATGATGTGGTCGAGCTCACATGGAAAAGGAAGCTAATTTTAGAACTCTTAGTGACCATAAATGGCAAAACTGACAACATCAGGAAAATATATTTCTGCAGCCATTGCCTCATTGAGCTTATCCTACATGCAATCAACATTTCACCAGAGCATTTTGGGGGGTAAAAAATGTTAATGCAAGACGCAATATCCTTGTGAATCACAAATCACTGATCAAAAGCATTGGCTGTAATGGGATATAAAGTTTATAGTGATAAAATGACTATAAAAATAACTAAAATAAAATGACTATAAAAATAACTATAAAAATAAAATGACTAAAAATAATTGTCAGGATACATGGACTTTTTTGGCTCGTTTAAAAAAAAATCTGGTTTGAATAGTAATGTACGTTACATAATGCATGTCTTTCTCAGGGCTTTGTGGAAAATGGCTATTCTGAGAAAGGACCGTTTTGATCACTGCCAGTGACATCGACTGTAGAGTTCAGCCAATAAAAACTCACAGCTATGTCATGCCCATGATTCTCTTATAATAAGCCATTAATATGAAAAGCAATTGCTGTCTCAGAAAAACATCAAAGCAGAATGAAGTTTTTGGCAGAATATGGGAAGATGTGTGTGGAGTGATGAATCACAATGAAACACGAGTTGCATGGTGAGGCTCCAGTGCGGCGTCTTCGAAAATCTGCTGAGAAATATAGTTATAAATGCATCTCTACCACAGTGAAGCATGAAGGAAGAGTGTTATTGTGTAGAGAGCCTTTTCAGCTGCTGGTATTGGTGAGCTGCTTCACTGCGAAAAGACATTCAGAATGGTTTGCTTCCCACAATTGAAAAGTTGTTATCTAAAGATGGTAATTTTTAAAGGAGTCCTTGATTGACTTTGATTTGATTTTTTAACGTTAGTTAGTGTGTAATGTTGCTGTTTGAGCATAAACAACATCTGCAAAGTTACGACGCTCAAAGTTCAATCCAAAGGGAGAGCAGAAATTGCTTTTTAAGGACTACAACAAATGGCTGGTAGGGACTACAACAAGTTGCTTCCCGGGATGGTGACATCACAAGCCCCAAAATTTACATAAACCCTGTCCCCAAAAACATGAAACAAAGGGGGTGAGGCCATGTTGGGCTGCTTTAGAGAAGAGGAAGAGTTGTTGTAGTAGAGTGTTGTTATCATGCCGTCATTTTACGCAGGACTGCTTCACAAACGAGGGTCAATTTAACACTGGATTTGCACAAAAGATTAACATGACGGCACATGCAGTGTTCAACTCCGGTTTGAACAATGTAAGGCTGAACACCGTTACTGACAATCCTCATTTTGGCTGTGTGAGATTCTCCAGCTTTGTTGCTGTTGAGCAACCGAAGCGTGAGCTGTTAAAACTCCGCCCTCTTCTGGAAAGTGGGCCGGGAGCAGCAGCTCATTTGCATTTAAAGGGACACACACAAAAACCGCATGTTTTTGCTCCCACCCAAATAGGGGCAAATTTGACAAGCTATAAAAAATGATCTGTGGGGTATTTTGAGATGAAACTTCACAGACACATTCTGGGGACACCAGAGATTTATATTACATCTTGTGAAGAGGGGCATTATAGCTCCACTTTAAACAAGACAATGCTTCAGCCCAAATTGCACAGAAAGACAACCAAGAAGTGGCGTGAGTACAAGTAAATCAGGCTCATGGCCTGTCAGAGTCCAGATTTGAAACCTATAGTGAATATTTGGTCTCACATTGAACTCGAACGAACTGGGAGACATTGTTCAACTAATCATGAACTGTTTAAAGCCATTAACATGAGTGGAACAACTTGCAAGTTGCAAGTCTGTGAGTTGTGGAAGGCTATTCCCTGCTAAGTTACTTTATCTTTATTTGTGCAATTCTTGCTAATTTCCTGATCAGTGATTTGTGATTAAAATGGTTAAGACCATTAAAACGTCCACTAAATAATAATTATTTTGCCATTTTTAGCTTGGCCCATTTGTTTTGCCCAGGATTGTACGTGGCTATAGACACACACCTTTACAGGCTCCTTTGAACTCTTGGGTGACGTCCACCCAGTTGGCATTGTTTCTCATCTTCTCTGGGATCCCAAGACCCCAACCTCCCTCCTCCTCCTCTACCGACGACTTCATCACCATAGAGACAGCTACGAACACAAAAATATACATGCATTAGATTAGAACAATCTTTATTAAGAGATGCCAGGAACATCACGTACAAGCACATATTAATATGACAAATTAGGGAATATAAAATAAACAAAGAGATCAGGGAAAGACAGAATACTAAATTAATAATACACATGATTAAGTAAACAATTTAACAATATCAAGATAGACTTCAGACTGAGCATGAGGGCCACTTCAACAGTTTGCATTATTAAAATGAAGTGTTTTTAAATAACTGGGCTTCAGCAAAATAGATGAGTGAGTTACCAACCTAGGCACATTTCGGGGCAATATATGTACCATATAATGCTGTCTCAGTAGGCAGTTCACTAGTTTTTAAGTGCAAATCAGGCATGACAGACCATATTCAAACAAACTAGGTTGGTTAACTGTACTAATTAACACACTTGTGCAGAAGTCTTGCACAATATGACTGATGGTCACTGACTGCAACCTCCCTTTGTTGTTACTGGTCGACGACGAATCGTCTTTGAATTCAGGTGAGTGTGTTTTAATGGATATAATAGGATATTAATTACACGTTTAATTTGAAATTATACAAATACAGAACCAGCATCGACATGTCAAACTAACTGTTACACATGAACAAACAGCCAATGACATTAGCCGTAATTGCTAACCTGTCTAACCCCTAACATATATCTTTACTGCTAAATATATACTTTACAACATTCGAAGTACATATTCATTAATAAAAAAGACCTTCAAATGGTAAATAAATACAATACCTTTAGATTGTCAGTCTTTCTGTGCTGTTGCCAATATTCAGCGCTGCCGCAGCGGACGCCAGTGAATGACATCACACTTTGATTTGCATTCTGGGACATGTAGTTCTGAGCTTCAGCGCTGTAAAATATGTAAGAAATAAAGTTGTTTGTTATAACGTGTTATAAAATAAATAAATGTATCGAAAATAAACCAATAAATGATAACCAAAGCACAACTGAAAGATTTTCAATAAAATAATTCATCAATATGCTTTTTAAAGGTGTATAAAATTTCTAGATTTTTATATTATTATTATTTATAATACATTTATATAATATATTTTATTTTTTAAATAAATGACAAATGGTTTCAGTTTGTCTGTCGACGTTACATTACGTCACGCTATAATACAGCTAAGCTGCTTGTGGACGCTGATCTGTAAGTCATCTGTTCGTCAGACTCTGATGTGACACATGATGTGCAGATCATGGCTTCTGCTCCAGGTCTGTTACTGGACGCGCCCTCACTTCCGAGTGTGTTGGGGGGTTAGAGTAAATAATAATAATACCATCAGGGGGCTTGTGTCTGTGCTGCCAAGAGAACGCTGTGAGGAGTTCAGATGGCGCAGGTCTCGCATGCTTTAAAGGTTGGTACACGCATGTATTTTTATTTCTGCTCTGGTGTGTTGCTCTTACTGTGGCAGTGACAGAGATCAGCTGCCCTGTTAGCAGATATGTGCTAACAGCAGAGCTTTCTCTGTAGGACAGGTGGATCTGACATGATCATGAGTGGACTTCATACAGGAGGGGTTTTATCAACTTAATATTTAATAATGACATTGAATTAATTATTCATTAGCTGATCTGAATCTGACTGTAATCTATATGGCCAACCTCCTCTGATAGCCTAATTTAATTAGAGTGGACTTGCACTATTACTGGCCTTGGCTCAAAACCTAATATGCTCCCTACATGGATAGCTTTTTTTTGGGGAGCCTATATTGCCCTAAAATGGCTGTCTAAGTAGAAGCTCAGTAGGTTTTCATGTCCAAAAAATGCTGTCTGTGTGGGCAGGTAGGCTGTGATACACAAAAATATTGTTTATGTTGGCAGCTCTCTAGAGTTTGATGTTTAAAATTGTCTATGTGGACAGCAATGCCTAAAAATATGATCTAGTTTGGAAGCTCAGTAGATTTTGATGCCCAGAAATGCTCAGAAATAGTCTTTGATAACCTAAATGCTGTTTATATTGGAAGCTATCCAGGGTTTGATGCCCAAAAATTAAAGGGATAGTTCACCCAAAAATTAAAATTTGATGTTTATCTGCTTACCCCCAGGGCATCCAAGATGTAGGTGACTTTGTTTCTTCAGTAGAACACAAATGATGATTATTAACTCCAACCGTTGCGGTCTGTCAGTCATATAATGCATGTCAATGGGAACACAATCTATAGAGTCAAAAAAACATGCACAGACAAATCCAAATTAAACCCTGCAGCTCGTGATGACACATTGATGTTCTAAGACACAAAATCATTGGTTTGTGTGAGAAACCTAACAGTATTTATATTATTTTTTTTACCTCTAATACACCACTATGTCCAACTGCCTTGAGCGCACGCACAGCATGAGGTGTGTGCACAACTGGCGTAGTTTAATGGATTAGTCCACTTTCAAATAAAATTTTCCTGATAATTTACTCACCCCCATGTCATCCAAGATGTTCATGTCTTTCTTTCTTCGGTCAAAAAGAAATTAAGGTTTTTGATGAAAATATTCCAGGATTATTCTCCTTATAGTGGACTTCACTGGTCTCTCCAAACGGTTGAAGGTCAAAATTACAGTTTCAGTGCAGCTTCAAAGGGCTTTAAACGATCCCAGACGAGGAATAAGGGTCTTATCTAGCAAAACGATCGGTCATTTTTGAAAAAAAATACAAATGTATATGCGTTATAAACACAAATGATCACCTTGCACATGCTTCCGCTTTCCGTATTCTTCAAAAAGCTTACGCTGTATGTCCTACATCTTCCCTATTCTACTTATGGAACAAACGCGGTGCCAGTTCCTTTTTTCCGTAAGCCCTTTGAAGCTGCACTGAAACTGTAATTTTGACCTTCAACCGTTTGGAGAGACCAGTGAAGTCCACTATAAGGAGAATAATCCTGGAATATTTTCATCAAAAACCTTAATTTCTTTTCGACCAAAGAAAGAAA
The DNA here is from genome assembly GCA_036281575.1 of Ancherythroculter nigrocauda. NCBI lineage: Eukaryota > Metazoa > Chordata > Actinopteri > Cypriniformes > Xenocyprididae > Ancherythroculter > Ancherythroculter nigrocauda. Next base: position 36,804,866 of record VTFQ01000021.1, on the reverse strand, counting down.
GACATGAACATCTTGGATGACATGGGGGTGAGTAAATGATCTGAAAAATTTTATTTGAAAGTGGACTAATCCTTTAAACTATACGCCAGAGCGCGTACACACCTCACGCACCGGATGCCGTCTGTGCGCTCAAGGCAGTTGGACATAGTGGTGTATTAGAGGTAAAAAATTATATAAATACTGTTCGGTTTCTCACACAAACCAATCGTTTCGTGTTTTAGGACATCAATGTGTCGTCACGAGCCGCAGGGTTTAATTTGGATTTGTCTCTGCATGTTTTTTTTTGACTCTATAGATTGTGTTCCCATTGACATGCATTATACGACTGACAGACCGCAACGGTTGGAATTAAAAATCATAATTTGTGTTCTAAGAAACAAAGTCACCTACATCTTGGATGCCCTGGGGGTAAGCAGATAAACATCAAATTTTCATTTTTGGGTGAACTATCACTTTAAATCTTTATAGGCAGTAATGTTTTTTTAGGTAAGCAAGCAAGGACAACAGCGAAAAATGGCAGATGGAGCAATAATAACTGACATGATCCATGATAACATGATATTTTTAGTGATATTTGTAAACTGTCTTTCTAAATGTTTCATTAGCATGTTCCTAACGTACTGTTAAATGTGGTTAAAGTTACCATCGTTTATTACTGTATTCATGGAGACAAGAGCCATCGCTGTTTTCATCTTTAAACACTTGCAGTCTGTATAATTCATAAACACAACTTCATTCTTTATAAATCTCTCCAACAGTGTAATGTTAGCTTTAGCCCGTTAGCCACAGAGCACTATCAAACTCATTCAGAATCAAATGTAAACATCCAAATAAATACTATACTCACATGATGAGGGAGCGCGAGATTTAAAGGGGCCACAGCCTGAATCGGTGCATATTTAATGATGCCCCAAAATAGACAATTAAAAAAGTTAATTAAAAAAAATCTATGGGGTATTTTGAGCTGAAACTTCACAGACACATTCAGGGGACACCTTAGACTTATATTACATCTTGTGAAAGAACGTTCTAGGGCACCTTTAAAATTCTTGCTGCTGTTTTTGTTTTCCACCCTTGAATAGCTAAGATGTTTATGGTTCAAGACTGTATGAATTAACCTGTGTTGCTGTATAACCTCGGACTGATTTCAATGCATTAATGTGACTTGATACTCTTTATAAATTAAATTAGATTTTCTGTATAAATGCATTTCTACATTTTTTTCCCCCCTCAGCAGTCAGTTTGATGTCTTATTGAATGTGAGAAGAAATGAATAAACCCAAAATGGCAGCAGAAAAAAGGTCAGTTAGTCTTTATTTCCAACTTATATACATACACACACATTAGCAGTACTATGATGATATGCAATTAACATAGTTTTTGACTGCCTGATGCTACCTAAAGAGGTGTGAAACATCTGTGAAACTTCAGCTTTGTCAATGTGTACTTTGCCTGTTGTGATGTTTTCCTGTATTCCCAGTGCTTCCCGGGTGCTGATGTTGCTGAGTCAGCTGGAAAGACTGAACGAGGAGCCCAGAGTCTCTGATAAGGATGCCATCCGACAAATCACAGGCAAAATCCTTCACCTCATCCAGACCCAAGGTGACCTGACACATGTATACACCAAACAAATGCATTCATACAATGAGTGGGATCAGAACCTTCAAACATGCACAATAAAGTCCTGGTCTTTTTGTGGAAAATCCATCAAATAAAACTGCTTGTCTTAAAGTACCCCTATTATGCTTTTTCGCATACCTTTAATGCAGTGTGTAATATAGCTGTATGAGAATGTAAAAGGTCTGCAAAGTTTTAAAGCTCAAAGTTCAGGAAAATAAAGTTATTGTCTCCTAAAAGAAAGAATCGATTCTGAACTGCCTGAAATGAGTCGTCAGTAATTCCAGGCTCACTTCCGTAACATATCTGCGTAGGTTTGTAACAAAATTGGAGATTTCAAGTCTATGGTCTTCATTGGCTGCCCTCGAACGACATCTCCTCAATACTGTAGTTGTAGCTGAGGTCTGGAAGAGTTTGGTTCGTGTTGTGGATACGTTGGGAAGACGCTGTTTCCTGCACTGCAAATCCACTTTGATGCATTTCCAAAGGTTGAGGACTACACTGGAAATGATACGTTAAAGCCGACGCAACTACCATTCGTATCACTGTGTATCAAGCACTAAGGAAGATCTGGAGGTGAAATCCAAATATGATAATGAGTGTTTGGTTTCTGACACGCTGTAAGGCTGCATTCACACAGGGCGTCGGCGTTAACGCTTGACGGAGGGCGTGTCTGAAGCTTGTGTTGACGCGACCGTTACAGTGATAGCCAGTCACATTACTTTCCGGTGTTACATGAACGCAGTTGGCTAGCGAATGCTCTAGAATGTTTGTACAAGGCGATCTGAATGGCTGACGCCTGCATTGATGCTTGAAAAGTTGAGAAATGTTCAACTTCTGCCACATGCAACGCGAGTGAAGCCACGCGACGGAACCCACAATTCAGTTACACATGACGTCACCCATTCAAAGTAAATGAGAAGCGTTAATGCCTACGCCCCGTGTGAATGCAGTGTAAACGGTAGACCAATCACAACAGACTTGAGCATATGACCAATCAGAGCAGAGCAGGCTCTCGGAAAGGAGGGGTTTAGAGAGACTGAATCCTTCATCAAAACATTTTAGACACTTTGAGAAAAGAGGTGATGCTGCAATGTATGAGGGTTAGTTCACCCAAAAATGAAATTTCTGTCATTAAATACTCACCCTCATGTCGTTCCAAACCCGTAAGACCTTCGTTCAGGGGCGGACTGGCCATCTGTGTGATCTGGAGAATCACAGAACGGCCGGTACTCCAGGGCTGCGTTCCAGTTCGGTTTTTAAATGCCCTTCCCTCGCTAACTTCACTCGGTCTCGTTGACTCGGATGTACGTCATTGCTTACGTTGCACGAGTGCCCACTTCTGGCGGAACCTTTGTATGGGCTGAACTGGAACGTCCTAAGCCCTTGATCACTTGGAATCCGCAATGGAGCTGATTTATTATTTATTTTTTCCCCTTACAAAATTGTTTAATACAGCATTCTATATGTATATATGTGTGTTTTAAATGTTTAAAAAATAATCAATATATCATAGAGTTGTTTGTGGTGGGGTAAAGTAAACGCGATATGCGGCGACGTCACAATCGTGTTGTATTGTGGGTTATGGAGCTGCCTGAAGTGTACATGTGAAGTAGACTCGCTCCCTCGGTCAAAATCGAGGGAGCGAGGGTCTGTCCATATAAACTTCCCTCGTCCACTTCACGAAGTGGAACGCACTTCAAAATGGCGGCAGGGATTCCCCCGAGGGGAAGTGTTTAGGGAAGTTCGCGAGTGCGTGTCTAAAACCGAACTGGAACGCAGCCCAGGACGGCCGGCGGGCCGGCCCACCACCCGCCACGCACGCAGTCATCATCTGTTTTTTTCCCCCACTAATCTGTTTCACACTCCAGTACTGTAGGTGGCAGCAATGCACCTTTAAGTTGGATGCCAGCTGCACTGGCCGTGGCCGCCAAGTAAGCAGCAAAGACGTTAGATCAGTGGTCTCAAACTGCCGGCCCGCCCACCCCCTCTACCCGGCCCGCAGTTGATCTCAAAAATAAAACATAATCCGGCTCGCTAAATTATTATTATTATTATTCTCTAGTTGCTACCTGTCTGATATGCAAAGAAAAAGTCGCCGTTCTAAGGGGCATTCACATAAGCAGCCGCGCCGCATTCTCCTTTCCAATGCACTTTTGCTCCAGTGGCGTCTGTCGTTGCTATGCAACCATGAGCCGCGCTCTCAATCGCTTCTATTATGAGCGCGCTTGCCTAAATTACAGTAAAAGCACTTGACTTTAAGTCACGAGCGCCGATTTAAACCACCGAAACGCGACCGATGCAGCCATTAAACGTTACCGATGCTCAAACGGCATCTTGGACAAATGTGGCCCAGCTGTGTGAGCATTCAGGGATTGTATTTGTTCAGTACAGTGCTGTTCAGTGCAAGATTTTAATGTTATTTAAGCTAACATAAAGTAAGGGAAAATACTTCCACTAGATGTTAAAAACTAATAATGTATTTAACAATGAGAGATTTTTATTTTTTTGGCAAAATAAAGTTGATATATAGCTCCAGTTTTTTTGTTTATTTCTGACCCCTCCACGCCACAAGTGTTGCTGGTTTTAAATTACTGATTTTTTATTCCATATATCTTGTTGGATGTGAGAAGTCGCACCAGACTATTTCAATTAATAGTATTATATTAGTAATAGTATTATATAATTATATTACACTCTGTAACAATGAGAGAGACACTGCTGTTTACATTTAGTATGGTAAATAAGATATTTATAGTATAGGTATAAAAATATTTTAGTAGGCCTAATGAAATTTGAAGTAAATGAGAAATAATGCAAAGGAAAGTACATTTTCTGAAATGTTGCGCTTTCTTGCGCTTGAAGGATAATATGGCCCTCCTATGAGGTGTAAATCACAGAAACGGCCCCCCGACAATTTGAGTTTGAGACCCCTGCTATATGAGTATTCAAGTTAATCTAATATGCTTTTAACACAACATCTAGTCAACATCAGTGATATTGCTATAATTTGGATGGTATAGTATCATGAGCCACAATTAAAGTCTTGTGACACTCATGCCAGGCGTTATTGTTGTTGTTGTCGAGTTTCCGCACACCGATTGCTTTGGGCCGGGCCTAGTCAAAGTCCAGGGCCGTTTTTTTAGTCCCAGTCCGTCCCTGCCTTCGTTCATCTTCAGAACACAAATTAAGATATTTTTGATGAAATCTGAGGGTATCTGATCCACACATAGGCAGCAACGACATTGCACCTTTTGACGTCCAGAAAGGTAGTTAAAAACATGGTTAAAATAGTCAATGTGACTACAGTGAATCAACTTTAATATTATGAAGCGATGAGAATACTTTTTTATGCGCAAAAACAAAACAAAAAATAACAACTTTATTCAACAATTTATTCAACAAGTGTTTTTTGACCCAAAACAAAATGCAGAACCTTTAAATACAGCATAATAGGGGCACTCTAATCTGTTAGCAAACAGTAATAACTTCCTATGCCTTCGAAAAACATTACTTCTCCCGTCAACTTCTGTGTGGGCTTTAAGTAAATACTAATGTTAACCAAAAGCCAAATAGCTATTTAGACATTGTTTTAGGCTACTGTTGAATGGAGTTCATATAAACTTTTGGCAGCAACATCGTAATCATTTGCCTTTTAACATAAATGTACTAAAAGTTTTGCCAATAATAGCAAATAACTAGATTTGAATAGATTTTTCAGGGTTGTCTTGAATATCCTGTTCCAGTGTTAATTTCGTTGACGAATAATTTTTGTCATAATTTTTGTCAACGACATTTTTTCACGGACGAAAACGAGACAAAGACTAAATAAAAATGCGTTTTGAATGACTAAAACTATGACTAAAATCTACTCTAATTTTCGTCAACGAATAAAAACGAGACGTAAATGAAAGAGAGGGACGATTTGGGAAGATATCCAGTCAGGACTGCTGTCCTGTGTGGAAGATGCGCACATTTGAAGTGTAACGTGCTGTTCTAACCGCGGGAAACGCGGCGCTGTTGCGCGCTGTACAGGCTCGTGCAGCAGCAGCACTTCATACTGCTGCGCAATTAATGAATAGCACACATTTATGCCAAGCAATTGCTTATAAGCTAATGTCGATGAATTATGACAATGTTTACTACATGATGTTTATATGGTAGCATGTTTTAGACGGTTGTAAGAATGCATATTTATCACCCTCATGAGTAGCCTGCTACAGTGCAGACTGCAGACATTTCTGAATAAGAGTCACGGTGTATTTCGGGATGGTTTATAATTATTACACAATAAACTGTATTTAATTTAAATTTCTATTTAATTCAGAGTAAACTACTGTATCTTCTGTCGCAGGAAAGAAAGACTAAGAACATTATTTGAAACATTATTCAATATATTTTACAACACTGTAAAAAAAAATCCCGTTGTTTCTACGGAAAAATACCGGCAGCTGTGGTTACCAGAACAATACTGTAAAAATGACATCAAACCGTAAACATACTTACGGAGTTACATGTGAATTTTACATTTTAAATCTGTTAAATTTACGGTAAAATAACGTATTTCATTAACTGATATAATGTTAATTTACCAACCTAATGAAGTACTAATATCTGTTTTGTACCTTTATAATACACTGACAGTCACCAAACACAGTGGTGATGAGAGTCACATGATGAATCAAAGTTCATCACAAGCAGCTTTTCCACAAGCTGAGAAGCACAATACTAATATATAGAAGGTGCACACAGTGTCATTCACACACACACTAAACACCATCATGGTAACATGCATGAAATTTTAAAAATGCAATAAACATTAATTTAACAACATTAGATGTAACATAAAACCCTAATGTACATAACTGATTAGAAAAAAATGAGAAAAACTAAGAAGAAACAGAGTTATTTCAACGAAAATATATCAATTGTGAAGTGTCATGCAGGGAATTGTGGGAATGTCAATTTACGTTTTTTCACTGTAAATTTTACAATGAATTGTTATTTTTCACTTCCAAAAACTGTGAATTTAACGGTATTTTACCGTAAAATTACATTAAATGTACCGTTAGACCTATTACAGTTATTCACCGTATATTGTACGGAAACTTTCTGTAAACCAATCAACAGTTTTTCACCGCAGCATTTTTACAGTCTTTTACTGTTAAAATCACGGTAATTTTTTACAGTGAAGTATAAGGGTTATTATAGTTAACTAAACCTAAAACCAAAGAAATCTTCATTACTTGAAATAAACGTTAACTGAAATAAAAAATAAATATATATAAAAAATGTAAACTTATTTTATTTCATCTAGTTTCTAAGCTTTAGCTTAACCTGAGGTATTAAAACAACAAACAGAAATAAAAACTTATAGACATTTAAAAGCAAAAACTAAAAGACAAACACAAAAAATTACTAAAACTTTTAACTAAAATTACAATGAAAGCAGAAAACTAAAAATGAAATCTAATAAAAATTTTAAACGAAAACTATAATAGTACCTCAATGATAAGTGTGTCAATCCCTGAAAAGTCCTGATTTTTGCTCTTTCTGTCTTTTTGCACTTGAACGGTGAAAAACCGTCTGCTTTGGCGAGCAAAGTACAGTTGGGTGAACATAAATAGTTTGGGGAATATCAGATCTATCAGTGTATTAGATCTGTGTATTGTTAACGAAATGCTTAATGCATTACAATTTATCTAAATTAGATTTTAGTCGACTAAATTTACTGTAGATTTAGAAAACTAAAACTAAAACTAAAACAATTTCCGATGACTAAAATATGACTAAAACTAAATGGCATTTTAGTCAAAAGACTATGACTAAAACTAAATCAAAATTTGGTGTCAAAATTAACACTGTCCTGTTCTCCTCAAAAATTGTTGGTAGTAGGAGTGTAATATGAAGCAATCAATTTTTACCAACAATAAATTCCTGATGGATAAGACAAAGTCCCTGGTCTTGCGTCATTCAGAAATATATAATATGTCACTTTAATATATATGTATGTATATATATATATATAATATATTACTGTATATATCACTTTAATTGCCTCCATTTTGAAGAGTTTGAAGCATTATGGGAAACAAAGTGTTCATGGTCCATAAAATTAGATGTATTTAAAAATACATTTGTACAATTGTATTTGTATACATTTGTGTATGATAACTAGAGCTGTACACCAGTGAAAGCTGTAGTGAAAACAAGCAATTGACTTTCTGAAATAATTTTTGTGCTGACTGATTTACTCATCTGCCACAATTACGTAAAGTCTTATTATATTTGGATGCTTTTCTCAGCCAGTACTAATATATGTGATTATTTCTGATGAATTTGATTAATCATAGGGCATCATGTAAAAAATTCAAGTACAATTCAAGTAAAAAATCAGATTACCAAAAACACATCTTAATACCAGGTGGGGACAGCCTGATCTTGCTGAGATGCTGAGGAGATCAGCTGTGAAATGTGACAGCTCTGGGATATCCAGCCTTCGTTCGCTTTTCCCCCTGACCCCCGCTGACCGTAACCAAACACTGCATATGCGTAATATCTCTACTGTCTGCACAGTGACCCCCACACCATGCCATCAGCAACTGAGAGAAAATATAGAAATGTTCCCACGTCTCTGAATGGACACCCCTTGTGCTCGCCCTCCCTCTCTCTCTCTCTCTTTTTAAGTTCCCCTTCACATTCTTGGCCATATCCTCACATGCTCGTGACCGTCATTGATCTGTTGTGGGCTTTGCAGGCGTGTGTTTTGACTGACAGACAGTGGGAGGGGTCTGCGTCAATGTGAAATATGATTACACCGGTGTAGAATTTCCCCAGTATCAGTGTTATGGATGAAGCGCTGGAGTGCGTTCAGGTTATGAAAAGAGGCATAAGAGTGAGTTGGATACGCGTTAGGACTAAAGATGGACTATAGAAGCCATGCAAGAAGGAAGACAGGCGGTTTGTGTCGGCCCTCGTGCAGCCCTGGTAAGATCAGATCTTCTTACAACGTCTAAACTTTCCAAACAGTGCTTAAGATATGTGATGATCAGTCAGTGAGTAAGTTTCACGCTGAACTAAGGAAAAGTGTAGCAGCCCCTATAATAAATCAAATTGTCATCTCTTTTATAATTTTGTTAATTTTAATATATACTATATAGCAAATGGCGAGTGCTTTAAACTGCTGAATGTATTATAAAGATTAATAACCATGAATTTCTGTAAAGCTGCTTTGAATGTGTGTATTGTGAAAAGTGCAATACAAATAAAATGTACTTTTGACTATTATTGAATTTTATAGTAAGCTATTTATTTAGTTTTGGTACTTTAGTCACAATTTTTCAGTAAAGTTATTAAACCTTTAATAATATAAACACATTTGAACAATTTGCATTAATAAAACAGATTAACTGCAAGAAATCTTCCACACTCAACTAAAAAATCTGTAGATTTCTCTAAATTAAATGTATTTCAGCTGTCATTTAATACATCATTAAATGAATAAATATTTAATAGAAATATTTAATTCAATTTCAAAGTAATCATTTAAAGATTTATTTTGTAATCAGTAAAATTCGCTAAAGCAGATTAACAGTAACAAACTGCAAACAAATTGCATTCTACTAAACAAAGATATAACCATTAAAATAAATAAAATGATTTAATTAATTATCTTATTGAATGTCATAGTAAAAATTTTTTTTTTTTAGTTTTTTATTTAGTAGTAGTAGTTAAAGGTGCAATGTGTAAATTTTAGGAGGATCTATTGACAGAAATGCATTATAATATACATAACTATGTTTTCAGTGGTGTATAAAGACCTTACGTAATGAACCGTTATGTATTTATTACCGTAGAATGAGCCATTTCTATCTATCCCGCGGGTCCCCCTCCATGTCAAGTTTCCATTTTGCGCCACCATGTTTCTACAATAGCCCTAAATGGACAAACTGCTCTACAGAGCCTGTTTCGTCACTATGTTCGCTGGTGTTTTTAGAGCTAGCTTGCATCATCACTACGTTGAATAAGCACTAAGAAGTACTAGTAGTGGTCTGGTTTATTAGAAGCAGAGACCGTTCTTAGTTAAAAGTAAGAAGAAACCTCATTGCTTGACTGACTACTCTCTGCTGTCTCAGATGACGACATCTTTGTCCTGTGTCGGCCACCGTAGCTTCTCTATGTGCTTTGAAAGGGAGGGGGGAGCTCGGTGCTGAGCTGTTTGTTGCAATTCGCAACCTCATCGCTAGATGCTACTAAAATTTACACATTGCACCTTTAATAGTATTTTAATAGTAGTTGAAAAAACAGACAATATTTTGTTTTTCTGCGATATGAAAACAGTTTCACCAGATAAATAGCTCTACTTGGAAAGAACTAATCATTCTAGAATGATTGGGGTGATTTTGTAGGGGAGTGAATCTGCATAGACAATAATAATCTAATTACAAGCATAGATAAATACAATAGAATAATGTTACAAATACTTTAGCCTATGTTTTTCATGTAAGTCAAATAGTATTCAAGTACAGAAATTGAATAATCAAATGGAAAATAACCCTGCATAGTCTTCACTGTATAAATTAAATATAATTCATCTACACATTTAATCTTTGTATTTTGTTGTTTGATTAACGTTAATGACGCAGATAGCAGCGGGTTTATTAGGCTGCCGTCACTTTAAGAGCTAATGCACTGATCCAATATAATGATACGCATCCATTTTCTTTCTCAATTGTTTACGTTAACGTAAACCATAAGTAACTTTGTTTATGAGGACTCTTGCCGAGACTGGCATCATGACACAATTTTGTGTGTACGTGTCCGTTCAAGCTACAAATAGACGAGAAAGAGACCGGAATTGGTTTTTAGCATGATGTCTGCATGGCTCTGTGTGCGCGCATAGGAAACAGCGCGCAAGAATTGAGTTCTCTTTTGCGCCGTCTTGTGCTTGAATGGTTTAAAATCACTTGAATGTTTAAACTGACAGAACCTAAAACACGTGCAAATGATAAACTTTCACTCTATGATGGTTAAACACGAGCGTTTCGAACCGTAGTGCCTGGTCCGTATGGATCAGCGCATCCTGTGATGTGACTGTAGCGTGACTATCAATGCTAAAGTTCAAAAAAGAATATTTCAATTTGAAATTTCTTAGCTGGTTCTTACCATTTATTTATTTTTTGGGTGTGTGTTTGGGGGGTGATCTGGTTACTCTGTACTTGGATCCATTTTGAAATGCGTTCAGGTTTTTCTCTGATCTTTGCTTGTGTCTCTTCGGTTACTCCATGTCCATCAGAGAGGTCAAAGTGATTGAGTTAAAAGTGATTTGAAACCATGCGCCGCCTCAGCCTGACATGTGTACTCTCCAGCCTTCTGCCATGTCATCAGTTTCTGATTTGCACTGCTCTTTTTATTTATGCGTGTATACATCTAGGCTGGGATATGTAACAAGTTAATGTCCCGTTAATGTTAGATGAAGCGGCTGTGTCTCGTGCGGGTGTCATTTAAGAGGGATCTTGGCATGCATAACTCAAGCACGCTGATATATTTAACGCTGGCCAAAGCTCTTGCTCTTCACGAGGTGTTGACTTTAGAAGTTCCACTGCTGCATGTTCTTGACTGCTTCATTTTTTAATTTTTCAAGTTGTTTTTAATGTGACTGTGCAGTGTTTAGTCTGTCACTAAAGAGGTGTTGAGTTGATAGATGCTGCTTTTGTACTTTCTGCTCTAATAATAGAACCGGTCAACATGCGTCATTATTTTGCCAAACGTTTAGGGTCATTTGCAGTGTGCCGTTTTAAAATCTTAAATTAAAGATGAATATTGTGGGGAAGGAATTATTATTAAAAACTCTTGTGTTCTTTTTTTCAATTAAGTCAACATTCAATATCACATTTATACACTACCGTTCAAAAGTTTACACCAAAGTTTGATAAAAATCAGTAAAATTGTGAAGTGTTTTAAAACTGCATCATTACTTCATTCTTCAGTGTCACATGATCCTTCAGAAATCATTCTAATATGCTGATTTGCTGCTCAAGAAACATTTTATATTAATTTCAATGTTAAAAACAGTTGTGCTGCTTAAAACTGACTGATTATTTGATGAATAAAAAGTTCAAAAGATAAATGTCTTTACTGTCACTTTTGGTCAATTTATGAATCCTATCCCTCCCCAAATTTTTTAACGGTAAATACATACATGCATACATAAATGCCACATTAATTCTATGAATAGCATAGTTTAAGCAAAACTGTAAGCATAAAATCTAATTTAGTTTGTCGAAACTCCATTTAATCTGAATCAGGCTACTATTCAAAGACAAATAATGCAAAGCTAAGATTCATCTGTTACTGAGACAGATCCACTCTCTCTCTCACACACACACACACACATACACACGCCTCTCTTCTGGACGAATGCCATGCCAAAACATCTCTGCCATTCAAGGCCCTTTAACGCTTATGATCTCAAGGCTTCTGCCAAGAAGACATTTCTTGAATGATACATGGCTATTGGATTTTAAATGCGTACAGTGTGATGAATGTGACAATCTAAATGTGTTTCAGAATCATATTTTCAGACAAAAAGAAAAAAACAATATTTCTGGGGAAAAAACAAATGTATAATTCTAAACTTGTCATTGGACACTCAAGCCTAAACTGAGAACTGGAAACATATTATAAGTCTTGGTGCATTTTAACAAAGACTATAGAATAACACAAGACGTGCCACTCGTATTGTTTTGAATGGGGGAAAGTGCAACGCGCAATATGGCGGAATAAGTCCCGCCTTCTAAATAAGAGCTAATCGCTGACTGGTAAAGTCATCGCGTCACTGCAGCGGCCGTTAGAAGCTCCGGTTCCGATAGAAACAGTCAGACGCGCGCCTCCGAAATGAGGCACAAGAGATGCGCATTTAGGATTGTGCGCACGCATTAGCTTGATCCAGCCTGAAAAATACAGTTTTTTTGACATGATTCGAGACAGTTGTTGTCAGATTTCATTAGTGATTTCAAATATGAAATTTAATCAAAAGCTTGGCGAACAGCTTTGGAGAATTTGATGTTTCCCCATTCAAAGAGATAGGAGCTGCACTTGAATGCCCGAGAGGCGTTTCAAAGATAGCCACTGAGTGAAATGACTTGTCTTAAAGGGACTTTGGTTTTAATTGATCTTAAAATGCAGCTCCTAGTGGATGGTGGTGGTACAGTAGTTTAATTATCTAGCAGGTCACAAGACTAATAGACTAGTCTGTCCTTGAGCAGGGAACTTGTTTAGTTAATAATTAACACAGACATCTTGTGACCACCCCACATCGAGTTTGGGTCACAAAAATATTAAATTATTTGTATATATTTTAGTTTTTATCTACATATGTCTATTTCTATTTGTCTATGTGTGTGTGTGTGTGTGTGTGTGTGTGTGTGTGTGTGTGTGTGTGTGTGTGTGTATATATATATATATATATATATATATATATATATATATATATATATATATATATATATATATATATATATATATATATATATATATATATATATAATTTTAATGAGTTTGCATTTAAGCAATAAGGTACGAGAGGCTGTGCTGTATCGTGAATAAGTCACTGCTGAAGGACGTTGTTATGCATCCCCTTCAGCCGTGACTTATTCACGATACAGCACTAGCCTTGAGTACCTTATTACTTTTCTAAAACGGTTACCGCACAATACAAATATTAAAGCCAACTATATGTATCAATGCAACTTTCATGAAGTAAACTTTCACTAAAGCCTTTCTTCCGCCGGAAAAAATAGTCCCTGACAGTGAACAGCAACAGAAGTTACATTATTATGCCATTAGATGGCGGCAAAGACTCTCTTTATGAGTGTGTCAGACTGTCAGTCAGTAGCAAAGACTGAATTGTTGTGAACACGGAACAAGACGCAACTGAAAAATGCTTTGAGTAGTGCTGTCAGTCATGGGAAAACCCATTAACTGTTAAAAGGACAAGATAATACATCAGACATTTAAACAGATTTTTTATTAGACCTGACCTGAAGGAAAATGCTAAATCTGAATGCAGGTAATAAACTCGATCTCTTTCTCACAACACTCTTCCACATAGTACAGTAAGCTTCAATGAACAATATCAATTGAGAACATACAGTTTACGTTGCTAAGAGTGTTTGCTAAGGGTGTTGTGTAGTGATACACAGAAGCATTGGGTGAAGCCGTGTTTTAAAACACTGCAGCTGCATTTTCTAAATTCTGGGTGGCAGTTGAGAGAGTAGAGTTCCCATGACAACTGCTAAGCATCCTCAACACGAGACTGCTGGAGTAACCACTAACTCTTCTCTCTCTCTTTCTCATTTATTGTTAAGGTTAGTTAAATTCATCAAACTGTTATTCACATGCTTTAATGTCCAACTAATTTGTTTCAATTGATTATTTATTTTATTAATAATTTTAAAGGGTTAGTCCACCAAAAAAATGAAAATTCTGTCATTAATTACTACACCTGTAAGACCTTCATTCATCTTCAGAATACAAATGAAGATCTTTTTAATGAAATCTGAGAGCTTTCTGTCCCTCCATTGACAGCTACGCAACTACCACTTTCAAGCCCCAGACAGGTAACTTAGTAAAGACATCATTAAAATAATCCATGTGACTCCAGTGGTTTAACCTCAGTCTTATGAAGTGACTTGAGTGCTTTGTTTGCACAAAAAAACAACAACAACAAAAATATCAACCGCTTTATTTACAAAGTATTAATCTCAGAAAGTGGTAAATGTCTCGCGTTGCTTTATAAATTTGACATGAGGGTGAGTAATTAATGACAAAATTTTTCGGTGGACTGACCCATAAGGAGAGCTTTGTCTTAGAGAAGTCCTTTAGTGTATTACTTACCTGAGTCATTTATGTGAATTAAGTTTAGGGTTTGATGGTGAGGAAATTTTCCCAATGGTTAATCGACGTGTGACGACAACACTGGTTAATACCGGTATCACCGGGATTGGGATGGGGCATTCCCTCTTTTCCACCTTGCTTTTAAATCACTAATTAAATCGGTCATTTCTAATGGTGCGGAGCACAGCGAGCGTTTTCACTTAATTCCTATGGAAGTTGAGCTTATATGAATGAACTGAAAACGGTCCACGCCAGTAGACGCTCCGTTATGAAAGCCCGTGCGCGTTTTACTTTCGCTTTCAAATTAGCACCAATTCAGGGGCGGCAACTGCTTGAATGTTGGGTTATTATTCTTAATGAAAAACACAACAACTAGAAAAACACAACTAATCGTTTGCAGGTTCTCTGTTAGCACTGGGTTTAAATCCAAAATATTGCAAAAATCTTCCGCCATCATCTTGTCAGTCAGCTTCTCACTCTCGTAATAAATGAACGGACTCCTGCTGCTGGACTGCGCTGTGACTCTCGTTCGGCTTACGCAGCATTGAGCAGATGTGTTCAGTTTTTAATTGTAGCATCTGTTTTCTAACTGAACGAAATGATTTTTATTATGATAAAATAAATCTAAACGACGGTGGGGGCGGTGCCGTGGTGGCCAAGTGATTTAACCTGTGTTGCGGCTGAACACCGGTAACACTGTCAACACTATCGCAACAAACTTACCCGAGTTATTTTATTTTATTTTATTTTAAAGCTTGTTTCCACCTATTGAATTTATTTGGAAGCTTGTTTCCTCCCAAATTAAGAGATAAAAGATAATTGACCCTTCGCAAAGACCCGCCACCCTTAGTTACTGTTGCTTTGTCCGACAAGCCATGGCGCTGTCACACCATACATCGCGGAGCAAAGAGGACACTGACAACATGTCGACAGACAAGACAAAGCAGGTTACTTATAATATTAAACAAAGTCCCAGCTTTCAAATGGCGTAATTTTTTAAGAAATTCAAACAATAAAAACCGTTTTGTGGCTCTTTAATGTGTCGTGACAGATCGCTGTAGCCCCTCAGCTCAAGCGGCTCATGAATTGATCATCTCTTCCTACTAGTTAATTTATAGCATCAAATAAACAGGAATGAACATGAGAAGGAATGTTGTTTCAAACGTGGAAAGACGCAACATTTTTCAAGTTCAAGTCCACCGAGGTTAATCTAACTCCTGACTGCTTTGTCGGACAAAATGTTTCTGCGTTATGATTGGTTAGATCGCTTGTCAATTAAACTGCTGGCGAAGGGTCAATTGCGACTTATCTCATTCTCAGAATTTCAAAATATAAACTCACAATTGCGAGGAAAATTGTGAGAATTGTGAGAAGTCGCAATTTTGTATTCAGTCGTGGAAACAAGCTTCCTTTTATTATTTTATTTTAGTATTTTATTAAGAACAACTGTTGAATCATGGGTTGCATGTTAACAGTATGTTTTGTCACGTTATAGAGAAAACCCGTAAGGAGGTGGTGTCTAAAGGCTCTGGTGGGATGGAGGTCATTCTATCATCTCTCGAGGTACCATCACTCAAAACTGACGACTTTATGCTGCCATGAAATCACATCCGTTTTATCTTAGCTCAAGTTGAAGTGCTTTTCAGCTGCTAATTCACTTGATTCTGTACAGAATACACGGGATTTGCAGACCACTCTGAACATCCTTGGGATTTTGAATGAACTGTTGAATGTGGGTGAGTTTCAGTGTTGTTATTGTTAACTAAAATTTAAAAAAAAAAAAAGTAAAATAAAATGTAAAGCTTGGATGAAAAACATCAACTTAAAAAATGAGAAATGATACCTTGGCAATTAACTGAAGTTAAATAAATTTAAGTTCAAGGACTTAAATTATTTAAACTAAGGGTCGGGACACACCAAGCTGACAATCAGTCGTCGGCAAACGTTGGGCGGTCAGTGAGCGTCTGTCAGGCTAGTTTTTGCAGTGTGCTCCACACATCGTTTACAAATAATCCTGGGTATTCATAAGCTGATGTTTCACACTGTACATTCCTAAACCCTGGGTTTTTTGTCACTATTTCTGTCAGCATTTGACATTTTTTCTCTCAAACGCTGAATTTACTGTTTATATACAATGCACAGTGTTTTCATGACTGTCCAACGCACGCAAAAATGAGTAAGCGTTTGGTTGTCTGTTGCTAGCTGTAATATT
Organism: Ancherythroculter nigrocauda; assembly: GCA_036281575.1. Classification (NCBI taxonomy): domain Eukaryota; kingdom Metazoa; phylum Chordata; class Actinopteri; order Cypriniformes; family Xenocyprididae; genus Ancherythroculter; species Ancherythroculter nigrocauda. The sequence continues at coordinate 36,788,140 of VTFQ01000021.1, read as the reverse complement.
CTAACACTGCATCGTTTCACACTGTACAAGTTTGGCACTGCAATGTGGGGAGCATGGTTTCAAAACCCCGGATAAAAGTGGTGCTAACCCCTCTTCTAAATTACAAATGTGAAACATTCCTTTACCCAGGGTTAAAAGCGGTGTTTAGAACGACGATAACCCGGGGTTAAGCGCAGTGTAAAAAGCACTTAGTTATAGCGAAGACTGGAAGAGTTTGGTTCGTGTTGTCGACATGTTGCTGTGAAAGCAAATCCACTTTGCATGCACTTCCAAAGGATGAAAACTTGAGCTCGAAATGATACCGTAAAACCTACTCCATTGTTACTGTTCGTACAAGTGCTGATAAAGCCTTCAGAGCTGAAATTCAGATATGGTAATGGGTGGTAGACCAATCACAACAGACAAATCAGAGACGAGTAAGCTCTCTGAAAGGAGGTTTTTAGAGAGACAAAAGCCTTTATCGAGCCGTTTCAGACACTGTGAGAAAAGAAGTGATGCTGCAATGTATATTATGAAAAAATTAAAGTGTGTTTTGACATTGGATGTGTGTAAGCCTGTTGTAGGAGATCTCCAAAACAAAATTAGAAACCTTTAAAATAGCTTAATAGTGACACTCCTAGACTTCCATAAAAAGTCTAGACACTAGAATCAGCTCAGAGAAGCTGTAATCAGGAGACTTCAGTCAAAACAGTGTGTTTCTGAAGGACAGAATGGCTGTGTCAGGTCTAGTGTAATGTTTCTCTGACTCTAACTGCTGTACTTGCTGTGGTAGGTGGAGGCCGTAGGACTGGGGTGTTTGTGTCTAAAGGAGGAACAGCGATTCTTCTGCAGCTGCTAGTGAGCTCCGGCAAAGACCCTCCTGTCAACGAGGAACTAATGCTTCTCATTCATTCTCTACTGATCAAAGTCGGCCCGAAAGGTACAAAAGACAGCTTTGCTAACCCTGTAAACTAAAATCAGAATACACAATATTTGGTACAATCCAAACACCTTCTTGTAAGTCTAGGTTTATTATTTATCTATTTGAGTCTGTTGAAGTTTGATTAAGATGTCAGAAATTGCAGTGGACAAATGAACAATTTCCAGTGACATCACTTCCTCTTCAGACAAGAAGTTTGGTGTTAAAGCGCGTCTGAACGGGGCTCTGAATGTGACTGTGAATCTAGTGAAACATAATCTGCAGAACTTCAAGCTGCTGTTGCCATGCCTGCAGGTGCTTCGGGTCTACTCAAGCAACTGTAAGTTCACTCGCATTACACTATATGTGCTCTGTAGTAAATTTACAATAAGAAATACCTTTGAAAAATATGATTATAAAATATGATATCATTCTGATACATACATGCATCACTACAGTAAGTGAACTTCATCAAGATTTTCTGTCTTTTTCTGTAGCGGTAAATGCAGTGTCACTGGGAAAGAGTGGAGCTTTGGAGATCATGTTCGAAATTATTGGACCTTTTAGCAAAAAGAGCACCACTCTGCTGAAGTATGTAGTGCGTGTTCTTGTTTACTGGATCTGAGAAGGATATAATGGACATTTTGTCTAATTGTTGCAAGAAAGATATTGATCATTAATTTTACTTGATTTTTTTCCCAACACAGGGTGACCTTGGACACATTGGCATCATTACTGAAGTCCGGTACGATGCATCCTTGGATGATTCTCACAAAAAAGAACGTCAATATTAAACACCAAAATAAATAGGAAAAAAATAAAAATAATAAAATAATATATATATATATATATATATATATATATATATATATATATATATATATATATATATATATATATATATATATATATTGCATAAAGAAAATGAAGCCCATATGACATGATTTGTGTATGACTTAATTTTCATCATAGTTTTGCACATTTTGTATCACCATGAATAATCTAAAATTTTCATTACTTTAAAAATAAAATTATATAATGGAAATTATAAAATTATATAATTTAAATAATGAAGTATTTATAAATTGTAGTAGTTTTTTGTACTTCCTTGGATGTATGTATTACAGTAATGAGAATAATAAGAATAATGCAAAGAAAGAAAATTTTCCAGATTTATCTCCTGATTTTTACTTAAATGAATTATTAAACTATTTGTACCATATGAGTTTATTATAATATAATATAATTAATATAATATAATATAATATAATATAATATAATACTGTTATATATGCACAGGTGGTTCCAAGTCAGTTTAATCACCATTCTATATTAATGTGCTGCTTTCATTGAAGCACACACACACACACACACACACACACACACACACACACACGTCACTTATACAGAGAGATCGGTGATCGCGCTGCACACACAAAGAAACATTCAGGAGCACAGAAACTTGTTGTCAATGCTGCTCCGAAACTTTTATTAGTAAAATAGCTTCACTACTGAATCGTTACATTATATTTCTCAGCAATGAGGGAGTAACATCACTGGTTTTGAAGTAATTAAACTCACAGCTTCATTGTTTGTAGAGAGAGACGCTGAACAGATGCAGGTCACTCACACACGTTTCTCTCTCTCTCTCTCTCTCTCTCTCTCTCTCTCGATCGATAATGAAGTCAAATAAATGCTATAATTCATTCATTCAAATTAATGTAATCTTACGCACTTATCTCTGTTTCTGATTTAAATCAGCCAGAATGCTAGATCTAACGGGTCGTAGCTGATGAAAATAACCTAATTTTTACCCTTCCGGTCATTTTTACTGTTCCAGCTTTAACTTGTCAATGTTGACAAATGACCATGGTATTAGTGGGATAATCCATGGGTAGCTGTGCATTACATGATTTGAATGCACTCCGCATCACGATGGGTGGTTCTTTGCCTCCACATCGTGCATTAAAATTGTTTAATGTACAGCTAGATGTGGATTTTTCCTTACATATAGTAATGTTGTGATTATTACAATTTAAAATAGCTGTTTTCTGTTTTACTATATTCTTAAATGTTTGATTCATTCATGTGATGTTAAAGCTGAATTTTCAGCATCATTACTCAGTGAAATCATTCTAATATCATGATATGTTCCTCAAGAAACATTTCTTGGTATTATCAATGTTGAAATCTGTTGTGCTGCTTAAATGGTTAGTTCAGCTTCAAAATGTGGCCCCCCTTCACAATCATTATAAAGCTTGAAAGAGCCAGAACATTATTTAATATAACTCTCATTGTGTGTCTCAAAGAAGAAAGTCAAATACACCTAAGATGGCTTGAGTGTGAGTAAAATCATGGGGTCATTTTCATTTTTGGGTGAACTATCCCTTTAAAAGAAAAAGCATTTATTTAAAATAACATTTTTTGTAACATTATAAATGTCTTTACAGTAACTTTTTGACCAATTTAATGCCTCATTGATGAATAAAAGTATTCATCACACACACACACACACACACACACACATCCACTGTTTTACACATCTTTGCAGAGCTGTTAATGTTGTCTCTTGTGTGTGCGCTCTTTAGGAATGAATGCCCGTCGGGCGGTGGACAGAGGATATCTTCCCACGCTACTTACAATCTACCAAGATTGGCACCGCAATGACACACGTCACCGCCACGTGGTCATCCGCAAGAGCATTCTGGGATGCATCAAAAACCTCACTAACATTAAGCTTGGCAGGAAGGCCTTCATAGACTCCAATGGGATGAGGATCCTTTATAACGCATCCACTGTATGAAAGTTTTATATAAAGTTTTATTTTATTGGTAATATTATTGAAATGTGGCAAACAGCTTCAGCACAGTATAAAGATACATTACTGTGATGTGTTCAGGAGTGCCTGCCCGTCCGGACGCTTGATCCACTGGTCAATACATCCAGCCTAATTATGAGGAAGTGCTTTCCAAAGAACCGCCTACCACTGCCTACCATTAAAAGTGTCTTTCTCCACCCGCTGCCACATGTACCAGCTGGTGGACCAGTGGCACAGCTGTACAACCAGCTGCCAGGAGGTAAAACACACTCACAGGTGCCAGAAGGGGGTGTTTTTATTGGTCTTGGTACATGATCATTCTGAATCTCAACTTATGGTCAAAATGAAGTCAAAATGCACCACGTCTTTCCTGTTATTTTGCGGGTGATTTATCAATCCTCAATGGATAAAATCAAGTCCTGTCCTTTATAAAAAAATAAAAAAAAATCAGCTTGCAGAAGTAAAATTGGTTGCTTTTTCTTTATCCTCCACTCACTTCAGCATAGAGTGTCAGTGTTGTTTGATGAGAGTAGCATCAGTGGTAAGAGATCCCTGTGTCTTCTGTGTTAGTGGATGATGTAGTTGATGAGAGCGATGAGAACGAAGCTACAGAGGTCGACACAGAAAATGACACCGAAAATGAGGAGGATGAAACCGGTCACAAATCACAGGTAACAATGATCTCATTAAACTTCAACCGATGTGGGTCTTTTAATGGCTGATACCAATATTTAGAGAACATGGTGACTAATGGAGATTTATAATGTGATTTCTAATATTTATATGGGTGAATCTCAAAACAAATGTCATGTTTCCCCTACATAATGCATATATTGCATTTTTTTGCAAATTTGTCACCCCAATTCTCATTATTGTAATTATTAAATAATAGAATTTTCTTTGAATTTTTTTTTTCTGATTTTGAGGTGAAAATGACCCAAGCAGTTTTTGTGTGGTTCACAGATACAGCACAAATGCAGTTTAACAATATCAAATGAGATACAATCAATGTTATTTTAGTATTCTTTATATACTATTATAGTATTTATTAATATTTTAAATTGGCTTTTATTTTTATAAGTTTCATGTTAATTTATGTTCATTTCTTTTGAGATTCACCATTATCAAATCACATTATAAATGTATTTATTTATAAATTGAAATGATTCAATTTATAAATAAGAATTTTCATTTTGGTATAATTTAAAATAAATAGTCATTTTTAGTAAGTTTTAGTAATTTTAGTAGTTTAGTAATTTTAATATATATATAATATATTTCTATTTATCTATAATTTAATTTAGTTTTATATCAGTTTTAGTTTTAGGCATTTTAGTACTTAAACTTATTATGTTTTATATTCAGTATTTATTTCAGTTTGATGCCAAGGCAACATTTCTCATTTTCATTTAGGTTTAAGTTTTTCATCTAGTATTTATATATTATCATGTTTACGCGATCCTATTCAATGAATACTTGTCTCTACTCTTTGGCCTAAATGGGGGTTTAGAATATTTGTAAAAGAGCCATCAAGTTCTGGAAAATTGATGTTCATCAGGTTTGTTATACACTACAGAATGATGACATAGAGACCGATATCAACAAACTGCGGCCCAGACAGATCAGCATGCGTCCATTTGATGAGCTCAGAGTCTACGAGCATTTCTGCCGGGAATTCACCGAGAATTTTGAGGTGAGGACATTTCTTATTAACTGATGAAAGGTCAATAAAAATGCATGTAAATAAAATGACTTGGATTGCAAAATAGCAGACACAAAAATGCTTGATAAAAGGTTTTAAGAACTTAAGTTAATTTTGCTCATCCAATGTAGCCTTGCTTTTTATTTTTCCATAGCACAAACATTCACTTCTTAAAAGGAAACTCATTTCTCTTGGGGCATTTCAGACCTGTAGATTGTTTGCTTTGTTCCAAAACAGGGACTTAATTTGTTACAATGTAGCATTTTCTTCTTGGTGCGGTTCGCTGTCACAAGGCAACATTTTAAAGCGTACCAAAATGTGTCTATACAAGTCACATATGAGTAAAACTGGCCTCTTATTGGTCAGAGTTTCCTCTGCGTCATCCATTTAAGATGGATTGACAAGTTCACTTGATTCATCTTAAGAAGGCTATAAACACAAAAAGTGCCAGTAATACAAAGTTTCAGTCATCATTCAAGATATTAACGGTGTTAACGGTATTACTGGTATTCAGCCACAACACCGGTTACATCATTTGCCCACCGCGGTACCCGTCCCCCAACGTCATTTTGATTTTTTCTTTTTTTATGTTGCCCCGTGTAATAATAAACATCATTTAGTTCAGTTAGAGTACAGACACTACAACTAAAAACCGAGGCCCTGTTTACACTAGTGCGTTTTCGCTTTAATACGGTGTTAAAATGAAAACGTTCCTCGTCTATACTGGCGTTTCCACTGTGTTTCAGAAACGATCTCCTATCACATGACCGTTCATGCACACAGGACATGCACTTACAAATGTAAACAGTTGCGTCTTGCACATGTAGGCAGCTGCAGTACTATAAAATGCAGAGTTTAACTGCACAATGGCTGCTAAAAATCACCACAAAGTCAGCAAAGCATGCAGTTCCGTCTCCATGTTATTGTTTACATGGTTGTCGAGGTTGGTATGTTACAGAGCCATTGAGAGAGACTGCTCTGGGCTGCATTTCCCAAAAGCATTATAAGTTGATTGTATAGCCAACAACGGTCTCTACGATCAATGTAGGCTTACAATGCTTTTGGGAAATGCAGCCCTGGTCTGTTATTGTCGTGTTCTGGTAGCGTAATAGCCACGCCTTCCTTTTCAAAAGTCTTCATTTTGATCCATTTACACTGAAACACAACCCTGGCATTTTCCAGCTGAAACGAGTTCTGCAGCATTTTCCAAAGTCTCCTTTTTTGCGGTCGAAAATGCTGGCGTAGTGTAAACAACAGGCGTAACCGTAGCAAGTTATTTCGTTTTTAAAACTAAAACGCACTAGTGTAAATGGGGCCTGAATGTGTCAATCACATGACCAAGAGTCGCAGCACAGACCTGCAGCAGGAGTCAAGGTGATGATACACGGGGCAACTTTTTGAGCAATGCTGCTGGCAAAGTTGCCGCCAATGGGCAACCTGGTGAGACACAGGGCAACTAATTAGGGCAACGGACAGTTGCTAATCAGCTAATCAGAGAGGAGCAAATCTATTGCCAACCCAATAAATACTTTATTATAAACACTTGTTAGGCACTTTATTTAAACTTTTAAATATTTTCTTCATTTTTATTAAATATAAATGCCTTTCCGATCTGATTTGTGGTGGGAAAAGGGAGAAGAGTGAGTTTGGCGGATTCGAACCCAGGTTGATTGCGTCAAAAGCTACTTTCACGTGCCATACGCCCTACCCTACGGCCTACGCCACTGCAGACGGTACATTAAGCATGTCTTTTTAGCATTTAACTAAAAATATTCGATGGCTAAATTACAGCCTAGGTACATTTAAATTAGACATCTTTTGGTATTTTAAGCATTAAATGAGGTAAATTCCCTGTTTTGAGTTGACAAATGACAACTTGCCAGTGTAAAATGATATAATTTCATGCTCCTGAACAGGCCGTCATCTTGTTTTAATTTTTTCGTAAATCTCCTAGCCGGTCATGTGATTGGCTGCTATCATTCTGATTGGAGGATCTCAAAAAATTTCATTTATCATGAGAGTCAGTGAGGAGCTGACTGACAAGACGATGGTGGAAGATTTGGTTTTTAAAGCAAAATGTAAAAGCATCTATTTGGCAATATTTTGGATTTAAACCCAATGCTAATGACAACCTGCAAAGAATTAGTGTTTTTCTAGTTGATGTTTTTCATTAAGAATAATAATGAACCCACCATTCAAGCATTTGCCGCCCCCGAATTGGCTCTAATTCGAAAACAGAAGTAAAATGCGCCTGTGCGGCATTCATAATGGTCCGTGTCCACTGGCGTGGAGCAGAGCGAGCGTTTTCAGTTCATTCCTATGGAAGTTCAACTTCCATAGCTCGCTCCATTCTGCACCCTTATGTGACAGATGTTACGAATTAGCAATTTAAAAGCAAAGCGTAAAAGAGGGAAAAACTCCACCACCTCACCAGAATTTCCTCACCGTCACATCGCTAGTACAATCTAGAACTAACTGATAAAAATTATATATATTTAATTTATATTTAAAATGTATAATGCAGTTGTTTAGAGTGGGAATCAAGGCTTCATTGGGACAGCATTCCTGCAATGCATGGAGAAAAACAATTACACAGCAAATTAAGATGAAGAGGTACTCTTTGTTTTTCAACTGCGGTAACTAATGTGTCCACTCACAGAATCAGACAATGTAAAACATTTCCCATTATGAATTATGATACCACTTTTCTCGTGGATTTCTTTCTTTCCTCAACCGAACCGTGCCAGAGTACGTTTGCAACCGGGCCGAGAACACTTCGTTCAGGCGATCTCAGAGCCATTGTTTTGGTGTGGATTTGAGCATGATTGCTGTGTTCATGTATGCCCAAGTGAACTGAACTAAGGGAGAAAACGCACCAGGTTTTGAAACAAATGCTCCAAATGAGCCAGCTGTGAAAAAGCCCTTTTGAAAATCATCAGGGGTGATCACTGTTTCTTTTTTGTTCTCAGGACAATGATTTTGAAAGCCCAAGATCTGTCATTCCTCTATTAAGCGTCAACCCAGAGCTTCATCGTTCCATCATCATTCCCACCACGCCAACATCCTCAGGGCCTCAAAACAGACGTTCCCCGCAGGGGGACGCTCTGCCACCCAAGTCAGATGGATCACCTCTGGAGCTGGAAAGCATCTCTATATCAAAAAGCCCAGATGGCAAATCGGACTGCGATCTGGTCTATAGTTTGGGTCGTCTGGTCCTAGATGGTGGCGTGAACGGAGGCTCTGTGGATGGGTCTCAGGAGGAGGGTGGGGAACAAGCCGAGCTGGAAGTGCCAGACACAGCGGCACTGCTGCCACTGCATGACCCTGACCTCTACTTAGAGATGGTGAAGAGTACACGCTCAGTGCCTGGCTACACAGAGGTGGCATACCCAGATTACTTTGGGCATGTGGCACTCAACCTCCGCGAGCCCATTCTGGAGAGGGTTTATGGTGTGCAGAGGTACTACACAAATTTTTTTTTCTGCTGTTAAATATAATACTTGAAAGGGTAAACAAACCTTGAAATTCTTATTTAATTCTGTGACAATATTCCAAACCTGTTGCTTTTTTTTTTCTCTCTTCTGTGGAGCACAAAGGGAGATGTTCAGCTAAATGTTCACACTGCTCTTTTCCATACAGCAAAAGGCAGGGTTTGTCAAGCTCCAAAAACTCCATAAAGCATAATAAAAGTGTCTTGTGAACTATATTCTAAATCTTCTGAAAGCATATGAAAGTTTTATTTGACGATTAAACCGAAAATTTAAGTTATCAGCTCGATAACTCACTGAATGTTTTGTGTGGAAAAACATCTCATTTTGTTCTCCACAGTAGAAAGAAAGTTACGAGGGTGAGTAAATGATGACAGAATTTTAATTTTTGATTGAACCATTCAGCTAAGACATTCTTTTTCAACAGAATGAAGATCTTCCAGGACATTGAGAGGCTCATTCACCCCAGTGACATCCTCGATAAAGTCGTATATGACTTAGACAATCAGAGGTCAGTGTGCAATTTTTATAAAGGGAGTGTCTGAAACAGAAGTAAACTGTCTTGCTATGATGAGTTAAACAAATTCAAGTGTTTTTATTACAGTATTCTGAAATACAACATTTTGATCAGTAGCAATATACATTACATAACTCATTTTCTTTTTGTTACGAAATGCTGATACAACTTAATAATAATAAAAATAATAATTTTGACTAAAATAAAGGTAGAAAAAATGTGAAAATATAAAATATTTTAATGTTAGATTTTTTTTTAAAAAATATTTAAAAATGATTAATAATAATAATAATTATTATTATTATTATTATTATTATTAGGGGCCAAGCACCCATTTTTTTGTTAGTGTTCTTCTTATTATTATTCTTCACTTTTTTTCCAATCTTGAGTCTATGACAACTGCTTGCGGGAAAATGAAGTTTGGCACACAGATTTAGAGCACATTCTCATCAGTAACCACAGTCATTTTTGAGTCCCTAACTCAATACCTCTAGCGCCACCAACTGTCCAGATTTTCACTTAACGTTTATGATAATAACTTTTGAACCTTAAGTGCTAGAAATCTCTTTTCCTCTGATTCCTTGGCTCAAGAAGATTTGATTTCCGAAAAACTTTTTTGAACTTTTTCCTAGACAGTTTGTATGATTTTCATACAAAAATGGTCTCACATCATCTTCAGGCCATCCTGGCAAAAGGTTATCAAAAGCTTTTTGATGAAGAGCATGCCACATTGGATGTGAGGCTATATCTCCGCAATGCTTTTGCCAATAGAGTGCCTCAGGGATGATTTTTGTAGGCAAAACCCGGAAGCGAGTTAGCATTTTAGGACTTCCGGTTCCAACGCCGTAAAGTCTATGGGTTTTTTGAATGGGTTTTTGCTAAATCGCCTGAAATAAGGTCTGTGGTTAACAAAGCCTCTAAATACTTTCATGTTTTGATCTATGACATAAAACACACCAGTTATAACCCACTTGTGATTTTTTTTTTTTAACTTTTACTGTGTCTTAAAATCGGCGGTTGCTAACAAATTGCTAAAAGGGACTACTTCCTTTGGCGGGGACTTTAGACGTCATCATTAAAAACGGGACATTTGGACAGCGTTTCTCATGAAAAAGTGGATAAGTATTCATAACAGCGCAGATCATAATCAGCGAGCATGTTTATAAATAAAGGTGTTTTCTAAATAAAGTTTGAGGAAGTTTGGTGGTGGTGACGTTGATCCGTGACCATGGCGTGCTGTAGTCCGTTTATAGCCTACTGTTAGCCTTTTATATCTGATGACTTTATTTAGGTTTCAAAATCTGTAAATGTTGTGTTAACTTGTAAAGATTATCTTGATAGACAAAACGTGTAAGTGTCATAACCCTTTGTTAAACACAGAGCTTATTTTCTGCAATTTTCCAAAAGTCTATGGGAAAAATGCATAGGCTTTCAATCGAGGGAACCCGTGCACCGCTAACTTCTGGGTTGGCCTACAAAAACACGTCATCCCTGGGGCACTCTATTGTGACGAATCTTGGTACATGTCATCACAAGCATGATCTGAAACTACATGCAGTGTTTTGGCACAGTGCCACCTACTGGTTGGGAGACATAAAAAAAAAGTATTTTTTTGCTTATAACTTCTGAACCGTTTGCCCAAAAATCATAAAAGTAGTCTCGTTAGATTCAGTACTGCAATGATAGCTGATTTTTTCATGTCAGCCATTTTGCGAGTCGGCTATATTGAATTTTAAAGTGAAATGCAAAAATGGGTCATTGGTATTATGCCCTGAAGGTACTCTTAAAGTTTCTAGACAGCGCCACCTTCTGGTCAAAACTTATAATGACTTTTCAAAAAATGTGAATGACTTTTGATTAATTCTGCCTATTTTAAAGAAATTTGAATCTTGATAGTTTCTTTAAGTCATACAAAGAACAATTATGCCATATTCGGTCGAACTTGTTGTCTACCATTTTGAATTTCTTTGAAAATCTACTTTTTCTAACTCCTCCTAGACCTAGATTTTCACCAAAATCAGCTCATATCATCTTCAGACCATGCTACCAAAAAGTTATTAAAGCTTTCTGACTGACCAAACTGTTCTCAAATAATGCATCCAAAAATTTGATGGCAAGGTGCAAAGCTGATTCTGAGGCCGTACCTCTGTATTTGTCATTGTCTCCTCACACTGATCTCAAAACATCAATTTTGTAACAGCGCCACCTATTGGTCAAACACCATATGCAATGAAATCATATTACATGTGATTGAATTTATCTATGTACATATATTTTCAGTCATTTTGACTAAAATCATATAAAAATGTCTTTAATTACTCATTGTTGCAGTTGGTCTGATGCTCCCAGCCATGCTTGCATAACTTATCTTTTTTTTTTTTTTTGTGCTTGGCCCTATTATTTGCTGCTAGCAGCTTTATATATTAATTTTTATTATTATTACCATTATAAATATTTATTTATTTTAAATTTTAATGTTTTTAATTATTTTTTATTTTATTTTTGACTAGAATGAACACCCATTATCTATCACGGAGCTGCATTTTGTGAAATAACACAGATTTTATGATCTGGTGTATATCATATATGTTCATACCATATATGTTCCACTTTTCTGTTTCTTGGTAGAAATAGAATGGTTGAAGTTGAAAAAAAACTGTTTATGAACTAACACTTTAATCTCTGTGTCAGATTCCTTTTTTACTAATTGCTCAGGTTTATGGGATATCACAGATATGACATGCCTCTGTACTGCATTCAAGATCGACCAGATTTATTGTTTCACACAAACCCAGGCTGTCTTTGTTTCTCTGAGTTATTCAAAATATGTGAATCATCAGTGTTAATTTGTCTTTTCAGTTGTCCAGTTATTGACAATGGGGAGTCTCTCAAATTCAACTCTAAATTTGAGTCTGGAAACCTACGGAAAGCAATACAAGTCAGAAAGTATGTGCAGAATAAGCATTTTTTTTGTTGTTGTTGTTTTATAAATGTGCTTTTCATAAAATGAAGAAGCTGTTTCTTATTTATCCATTCTGTGTACTGCCTGTTTCTGTCGGCAGGTTTGAGTATGACTTGATCTTGAACTCTGATATCAATAGTAATCACTATCACCAGTGGTTCTATTTCGAGGTGGGCAATATGCGTCCTGGAGTTCGTTATCGATTCAATATAATCAACTGTGAGAAGTCAAACAGCCAATTTAATTATGGTGGGTCATTTCAAGCATTAGTACAAAAAAATAATAAAGTACACAAACGCAGATGCGAATAGTGATAGTTACTTTCAAATGTCTGTGCCATTAAACTAGATTATTAAGTAGTGTTATGAATTGTGCTAGAGCTAGAATGTCACGTGTTACGTAGTGTATGTTTGGATGTTGTACAGTATACAGCTACTTACATGCACTCTGTCAACCCATCTCTACATCTTCAAAGGGTTTTGTCTGATTTTGCCTGCTGGTCTTTCCTGTGGTGTGACAGGTATGCAGGTGCTCATGTACTCTGTACAGGATGCCATCAACGGCAGGCCCCAATGGGTTAGAACAGGATCTGACATCTGCTACTACAAGTAAGTACCGTCCTTTTATGTTGCATATCATTGTATTATAGCCTGTAAAAGTGCATTGATTTGTGGGTTGTCATGCATTGACCTCTATTCTTATCACCTAGGAATAATTTCTCACGAAGCTCCATTGCAGCCGGAGGGCAAAAGGGAAAATCGTACTTCACCATGACCTTCACTGTGACCTTTCAGCATAAAGATGATGTTTGCTACTTTGCCTATCATTACCCATACACCTATTCGATGCTGAAGGTACTATACAAATGTACCCTCTCTAAATTGATGCAACATCTGATGTACAGTAATACATGAATGTGTCTTATCAAGAAGCACATTAGTTTGAATAACATTCCTAAACTCACATACCTCTATATATGTACTAAAATAATGTACTTTGCTGGTAATGAAAGTACCACCACAGTTGTACTTTTGACTATGTAGTATGCCAGTTTGGGTGCAAAAAGTTCTGTCTCATATAACAGACTACATATTATATACTGTGATGTGCTGTAACAAACTTTACCTTACTGTTACTAACGCTACATTACTGTTGGCGCTGTGGACTAGTGCTTTAGTGTGCATGCATTCTCTTTTAATATACCAATATTAGCCCAGTAAGCATGCATACTTCAGAAATTTACCAGAAATGGATACCATCAGGGGACATATGGCATGATATTTTCAATATACCTTGATTTTACCATCATCCTAATATTGCATGCAATATAGTAGGATAGATGCAAAATAGAATTCAATTTGATTTTGTTCCTTATTGTTTAGATGCATCTGCAGAAGTTGAGCGCTTTGCGTACTGCTCAGATTTACTACAGACAGGATGATCTGTGTGAAACGCTGGGAGGAAACAGCTGTCCCCTGCTCACCATCACAGCCATGCCAGAATCCTCCAGCAATGACCATATCAGCCAGTTCAGTATGTAACACACACACACACACACACACACATAGGTATGTCACTGATAAACATACAGCTATAGCAATCAGTTTGGTGCAGGGGTGCAAAACGTAGTTCCTGGAGGGCCACAGCCCTGCAGAGTTTAGCTTCAACCCCAATTCAACGCATCTAACCCAACTAACTACTTATCTGAAAACTACAGGTATGTGTGTTAGATTCTTGCATTTTTATGCACTCTTTAGCACTCACTTTCATGAACGCTCATGAACGTTGTCACATGCTTTCTTATGCAAGCTCACATGCACTCACTCTCATGAACACACTCACATGCATCCTCATGCATGCTCACATGCACTCTCTCTGATGAACGCTCTCACATGCACTCACTCTCATGAACACTGTCACATGCTTTCTTATGCAAGCTCATATGCACTCACTCTCATGAACACTTATATGCATGCTCATGCACACTCACATGCACTCTCTGATGAACGCTTTCACATGGATCCTTTTGCACCCTCACATGCACTCGCTCTCATGAACAAACTCGCATGCATCCTCATTCATGCTCACATGCACTCTCTTACATGAATGCTCACATGCGTCCTTGTGCATGCTCACATACACTCTATCCGATGAACACCCTCACATGCATGAACGCTGTCACATGCGTTCTTATGCAAGCTCACATGCACTCTCGCTGATGAACGCTATCACATGGATCCTCATGCACGCTCACATGCACCTGCTCTCATGAACAAACTCACATGCATCCTCGTACATGCTCACATGCACTCTCTCTGGTGAATGCTCTCACCTGCACTCACTCTCATGAACGCTCCCACATGCTTCTTTATGCACACTCACATGTACTCTCTCTGATGAATGCTTTCACGCACATGCTCGAGTACACTTTCTAATATACACTCTCATATGCACTCTTGTATGCATGCTCCACACAATCTCTCACAAACACTCATGCACTTTTGCATGCCTGCTGCCATGCATGCAGTCACATGCACACACTCAAGCACGCTACCAAGCGCTCTGAAATGCACTCATGAACTCACAAACACTCACGTTCATTTTTTTTTTTTTGCTCTTTTACATACATGCTCCCATGCAATTTTGCATGCTCTTTCACATGCTCTCTCATTCATGTGGATCCTAGTTCGATTGTCATTTCAACCTCTCATGCACTCTCGCACAAACCCTCCCATGCACACACTTTCACGAACACTCCCACATGCACTTTCTTATGCATGCATTCTTTAAAGCACTGGCTTACATGCTCTCATGCATTGTTGCATGCGCTTTAACCTGTGTATGCACTCACTCAGGCGCTCTCCCACGTGTTCTCTCATGCACACAGTCCATAATGTGATTGTCATTCCAGCCTCTGTGAATGAGTGTGGCTCACTTAGCTATGCTGTGTTTGTAGGAAGCCGTCCAGTGGTGTTTCTGTCTGCGCGGGTGCATCCTGGAGAGACTAACTCTAGCTGGGTGATGAAGGGCACTCTGGAGTATCTCATGAGCTGCAGTCCTCAAGCCCAAAGTCTACGAGAGAGCTACATCTTCAAAATCATCCCCATGCTCAACCCTGATGGGGTCATCAATGGAAAGTATGTCAACACACAACAAAATTACCTCCATGTTCCATACTGCTTCTGCAAATGAACGGAAGCTGTTGATGACACTGTTTTAAAATCATCATAAGATTACAGCACAAACCAAGGATTTTATTATTATATTATTCGATTTTTAATACATATATGATATGGGCAGGAAAATGTACTGCATATTAAAAATGATGCAGATATTGTGATATTGTTTGTCATTCTTTACTCTTAATGAAAGTTATCACGCAGTGTTACCAGTATTAGAAAGGGCGATGCTTCTTCATGAACTTTATCTGTAATCACATATCCAATCTTTTTATGCTCACGATGCAGTCATCGCTGTTCTCTGAGCGGGGAGGATCTGAACAGACAGTGGCAGAGCCCCAACGCTGATCTGCACCCCACCATCTACCACGCCAAGAGTCTCCTGCAGTACCTCAGAGCTACAGGAAGAACTCCACTGGTGAGAGAGCATTGTATGATGAGATAAGAGAACTCTTTTTAAACTTTTTAATGACACCAGCTGTGTGTTTATCTGTTAACTGTGTGTGTTTAGGTGTTCTGCGATTATCACGGCCATTCACGGAAGAAGAATGTTTTCATGTACGGCTGTAGTATTAAGGAGACGGTGTGGCAGACCAATGTCAACACCAGCACCTGTGACCTACAGGAGGACCTTGGATACAGGGTAACACATCTGCACAGTTGTATACCAATCATTGTAAATCTTTTTGGCAACTTTGATGTATTATTTAGATATAATCTGGCATTCACAACACACAGCTCCTTCTGTCCATTCAGACCATTTATGAAAACTAACCTGAAAAATTGGGTTATTCACATGTAATGCCAAAGATTATAGAACAACAAGACGCGCCACTCGTATTGTTTTGAATGGGAGAAAGTGCAACGCGCAATATGGCAGAATAATCCCGCCTTCTAAATAAGAGCCAATCGCCAATTGGTAAAGTCATCGCATCACTGCAGTGGCTGTTAGAAGCTCCGGTTCCTCTAGAAACAGTTAGATGCGCACCTTCGAAAAGAGGCACGAGAGATGCGCATTTAGGCCTGCGCATCCTCATTAGCTTGATCCAGCCTGAAAAATACAGTTTTTTTTGTCATGTTTTGAGCGTTTAGAAACAAAATTTATGAGACAGTTTTTGTCAGATTTCATTGGTGATTTCAAATATGAAATTTAATCAAAAGCTTGGCAAACAGCTTTGGAGAATTTGATGTTTCCCCCATTCAAAGAGATAGGAGCTGCACTTGCATGCCCGAGAGGTGTTTCAAAGATGGCCGCCGAGTGAAATGACTTGTCTTAAAGGGACTTTGGTAATGCCCACATTACATATAACTGCCCACATTTACATATTAAAGGAATTTGTCACCCAAAAAATGGAAAATTGGAAATGCTTGTGCACAACACAAAAGAAGATATTTGATAGATGTTTCAGGTGTTTTTGTATAGATTAAATTGATGCTACCTTTGTGTCATTTTTAGAGCTTAAAAGTTTTGGGCGCCATTAACATTCATAATTTGGACAAAAACAACTGAACAATCTTCTTTTTTACAGAAGAATGAAATTCATGCGATTCTGAAATCACATGAGTGCAAGTAAATGACAGAATTATTCTTTTAAAGAGGACCTATTGTACCCTTTTACATAGTCTTGATTTTGTTTTTGAGCTCTACTAGTATAGGTATTCAATATTGTATAGGTATTGTATAGGCTACTTGTATTCAAAAAACACCTTATTTTTCACTTATTTTCATTATCTTCGTTGTTGCAGCACCTCTCTTCCCAATCTGTCAGTAACGCTCTGTTTAGTTTCTCTCTGTATGAAGCCCCTCCTTCCGAAAAGCGCAATGTGATCCGATTGGCCGGCTGGACCAGTGTGTTGTGATTGGTCAACTGCTTTGACTGTGGTATGGAAATGTCATGCCCCGTAGCATAACCGTGTTAGATTCAGGGTGGAAAAAAAGTCTCTTGGGCATGGACATTGCGACAACACACTACTAACGCAACTCAACCAGGCCCCGCCCCTTTATTTTGTGTATGCCTTGGGTGGGAATTATTTAAATTAGGAATATTACGACTATTATATTATAATGATATATTGTTTATATTCTAATGAGATATATATATATATATATATGTATATATTATAACGTTCATTCCCAGAAGAAAACTCAAGGCTACAATGGAGGCATTTCAGGGAGATCAGAAACAGTGACACTGATATAGAGAATAACTCCTGCTGCTTTGTAACTTTGCAGGCCCTTTTCATGCTGAAACAGCAACATTACACACTAAAGAAAGTTGAACATATATATTTAAAAAAAGGCATAATAGTTCCTCTTTAAAGGCAGTATAAACAGTAGTTTTATTCTAAGAGAGTGAAAAATAATCATGTAAAATTTGAGAATATAGAAAAGTTAACTCTTTTATCAGTGTTGATCTTTTCATGTAAATAAGTTGAAGAATGTAAAAGCCACTTCTCATGTTCTCCATGTGTTTTAGACTCTGCCTAAGCTGCTGTCTCAGATGGCTCCAGCGTTCAGCCTGTCCAGCTGCAGTTTTGTAGTTGAACGCTCCAAAGAGGCAACGGCGCGTGTGGTGGTCTGGAGAGAGATCGGAGTGCAGCGCAGTTACACCATGGAGAGCACCCTGTGTGGCTGTGACCAGGGCAAATACAAGGTGAGGGAGGGCTGGTTATTTTTACACACAAACTTTTACCTTAATATAACCTAAAACATCTAAATATAACTGGGATTGCTGGTAGAAAATGAGTTCTGCTGAAAATTACCAATAATATTGGATTACCAAAACAACACCAGGTAAAGAACAAGTAGTGTACGTAGGATATAAATTAGCATTTGGTTCTTGTTATTCAATTATTTCATGATCAGAGAAGCGGCAGGAAACAATTGACCGTATCAAATGGGGTTCTTACGTCATGCATGCCATGAGAAAGATTTTATGAGTACAGTCCAGGGATCAATGATTGCCCAGGGTCAGTGTCTGAGTTTCTGGCCTGTTTATTGAACTATCACTTGAATGCAGTTTATTTCAGTTTATTTAAAAAAAAAAAAAAAAGTTACCCTGATTCAATCATTTTATTTTATTTTATTTTATTATTTGAATTTACTTTACTTTACTTGGGTGGGTGGGATATATTAGGCAGCAAGTGAACATTTTGTCTTCAAAGTTGATCTGTTAGAAGCAGGAAAAATGTGCAAGCGTAAGGATCTCAGCGAGTTTGATTGAAAAAAAAAATTGTGATTGCTAGACGACTGGGTCAGAGCATCTCCAAAACTGTAGCTCTCGTGGGGTGTTCCCGGTCTGCAGTGGTCAGTATCTATCAAAAGTGCTCCAAGGAAGGAACAGTGGTAAACCAATGACAGGGTCATGGGCGGCCGAGGCTCATTGATGCACGTGGAGCGAAGGCTGACCCGTGTGGTCCGATCCAACAGACGAGCTACTGTTGCTCAAATTGCTCAAGAAGTTAATGCTGGTTCTGATAGAAAGCTGTCAGAATACACAGTGCATCACAGTTTGTTGCGTATGGAGCTGCATAGCCACAGACCAGTCAGGGCACCCATGCTGACCCCAGTCCACCGCCGAAAGAGCCAACAGTGACACGTGAGCATCAGAACTGGACCACGGAGCAATGGAAGAAGGTGGCCTGGTCTGATGAATCACATTTTCTTTTACATCACGTGGATGGCCGGGTGCGTGTGCGTCTCTTACCTGGGGAACACATGGCACCAGGATACACTATGGGAAGAAGGCAAGCCGGCGGAGGCAGTGTGATGCTTTGGGCAATGTTCTGCTGGGAAACCTTGGGTCCTGCAATCCATGTGGATGTTACTTTGACACGTACCACCTACCTAAGCATTGTATCAGACCATGTACACCCATTCATGGAAACGGTATTCCCTGGTGGCTGTGGCCTCTTTCAGCAGGATAATGCTCCTGCCACAAAGCAAAAATGGTTCAGGAATGGATTGAGGAGCACAACAACGAGTTTGAGGTGTTTACTTGGCATCCAAATTCCCCAGATCTCAATCCAATCGAGCATCTGTGGGATGTGCTGAACAAACAAGTCGATCCATGGAGGCTCCCCTCGCAACTTACAGGGCTTAAAGGATCTGCTGCTAACATCTTGGTGTCAGATACCACAGCACACCTTCAGGTGTCTAGTGGAGTCCATGCCTTGATGGGTCAGGGCTGTTTTGGCAGCAAATGGTGACCAACACAATATTAGGAAGGTGGTCTTAATGTTATGCCTGATCGGTGTATACTTCATGCAAGTATGCGAATGCAGCCAAGAGTGCTTTGCCAGCACTCGTACTTGTGTTTGGGTATTAGATTCTAGCTACGGAAGATTGGCTTTGTGCATTGTTATATTGCAAAATGAGTAACCAACTTCAAAACGCTGTGATTTGTGTACTTGTGTAAAGTTTTTCTGGCCTTGCTCTTATTGTTCTTGCTGTTATCTAGTAGTCGTCATGGAAATTCATTTCTCACAGGGTGTGGGAATACTAAACAAAGAGACAAGAAACTTTCAAAATAGAACACCCCGTAACCCCATGTGAATGCTGTGGAAACAGAAATGACTAACACAGGATCAGTTTTAACAGTAATGTGGTTCGTTTGTGGGGTGCAAATAAATGTTGGTCAGTCTGACATCAAGGTTCTTGGCTTTCTGTGTGGGTGAGATTGAACTATCTAATCACATGACAAGATCTTGGCAGGGCGGTTCTCAGCTGGAATGAACAACGGCTTCGTTTTTGATAAAATTCAGCCTTCTGAGATGCCACGCTTTAACCCATGTTAGCAATTCTCACTGTATTCATTTGGCACTGTAATTCAGAGTTGCTGGGCTTCATAACTCAAGGTTAACTTTTTTTTAGCTGTGCATTTACTCTGCCTTTGAAAAGAATGAAATGAGGAATGTTTTCACCAGTTCTTTTGTTCTGGAACAATCCTCTAACCCTTTCTGCAATCCTGCAAGTCAAAACATCTTTATCACTGAACTTCATGAAGTGGAAATGATTATACTCATAGCCTGTCCAAAATCAACTTGATGTCACTAGTACCAGAGAAATGACAAGAAAACAGTTTGACCGATTATTCTTTTGACTATTTTCTGCATTTTAGAATAACAGTAAAGTCACAAAATCTATTAAATAACGCAACTGCAATTATGCAGCTCTGCTTACTCTGGACTCTCAATCACTTCATGAGCTTTTTCATTCAAAAGCATGAAAGCACAATGCTATTTTGGTCCATGTACTTTTGTGTCCATTCAGTTTTCTATTTTTAAACCAAAAATGAAATACGGAAGATTCTTTAAAACTTTTAACTGACAAATAGTTTTTTTTTTTTTTTGTTGTTGAAAATCATAGAAATAATATACAACTTGTTTTATATTTATATATATATACACACACACACACACACACACACACACACTCTTTATAAAAATAAAGGTTCAAAAGTATGTTTCTGTAGCAGTGTCACAGACGAACCATTTTTAGTTTACCAAAGTTCTTAAAATAAACTTTTTTTTTCTTTGTGTGAAGAACTTTTTAATAATCGAAAGAAACTTTTTCTACTATAAAGAACCTTTTGTGCAATGAAAAGCTTCCAGAGATGTTAAAGGTTATTCATGGAATCAGAGATAACAATAAAGACACTTTGCTAACACTTTACTATAAGGTTCATTAGTTAACATGAACTATTAATGATACGCACTTATACAGCATTTATTAATCTTTGTTAATATTAATTTCAACATTTACTAATACATTATTAAAATCAAGAGTTGTATTTGTTAACATTAGTTAATGCACTGTGAACTAACATTAACAAACTATGAACAGCTGGATTTTTATTAACTATTGTTAATAAAGATTAACAAATACAGTAACAAATGTATTTCCCATGGTTAGTTCATGTTAGTTAATACATCAACTAATGTTAACAAAGGAACCTTATTGTAAAGTGTTACTGAAATTTTTTATTTTTAAGAGTGGAAATGTTAAATTTAGTATCTAGAGTGTTTTACAGTAGCTTTACTTAATTATTCCAAACTTTTGAATAATTCAGATAGGCCACGTACACACTGCAGCTGAATTCAGTTGTTAATTCAAAACAACCACATTCTACAACTCTATTAACTCCTGAAAAATGCAGGTAGTGACAACCGCATTTACAAAAATTCTACACAGTGTGTACGGAACCGAAATCAACAGCTAGTTGTTAATGATGTATTTTAATGTGCATCAGAGATGTTTCTCTCTTCTGTACAATAGTATGTATTGGAAATGGAATGTTACTATGGTTACCATGGTGTCAATCATTGCAGTTCCGGGAGTGGGTCATGTTCTGTACACACATGGAAGGATAATTTAGGGCACTCACTCCTGCGTTTAAAGGCCCACTAAAGTGCCTTGGAGTATGTTTGGAATATGTTGATGTAATTTCCATGGAAACAAGAAGACAGGGCGGGACATATCGAACAGTTCCTCCCCTTTTTTAAAATAGCCAATAGCATTTTGTTTATATCACAGATCGGCCAGAGCCGTTGAGTTTGTTAAAGCCACAGTTTCCTCCTAAATCTCGAACCGTTTCTCCTCATAATCTCCTCCATATCACTTTAAAATATATCATTCTGTGCAGAATTCAAATGGGGCCGATTAGATTTGTGTTCTGCGCCAACTCGCGCATATCATTTTGTCATTGTTTTGGAGCACTTTAGCTTATAGATAAGAGTAAGGCTAACATATTCATACTAAAAGCCAAAAAACTTCAATTTTGATTTCACTTTAAAAGCGGTTGTCATTCCTGAAACTTGACACTGTGTGTATGTGCCTATATACCGTAAAAGTATCTAGATGTACACTACCATTCAAAAGTTTGGAATAATTAAGCTAAGTTAAATTAAATAATTTTTTTGGTAACACTTTAGATTAGGGAACACATATTCACTACTAACTAGGAGTTTTCCCTCAATTAACTCCTAAATATTGCTTATGGATGGTAAGTAAGGTAGCTGTTGTAGTGGTTATGTGTTGGTATGGGGTATGGTTAAGGGATGTAGAATACGGTCATATGTGCTTTATACGTACTTATAATAAGCCAATATGCTACTAATATGCATGCTAATAATGAAATACTTAACAGTGAATATGTGTTCCCTAATCTAAAGTGTTACCTTTTTTTCTTGAATGAAATCTCTTATGCTTACCAAGGCTGCATTTATTTGATACAATAAAAGCAATATTACTGTGGAAGATTCTTGGAAATGCATCAGTATCGGAAGTGAGAACTGTTTGACATTTAAAGGGTTAGTTCACCCAAAACTGATAATAATGTCATTTATTACTCACCCTCATGTCGTTCCACACCCGTAAGACCTTCGTTAATCTTCGGAACACAAATTAAGATATTTTTGATGAAATCAGATGGCTCAGCGAGGCCTGCATTGCTAGCAATGGTACTTCCTCTCTCAAGATCCATAAAGGTACTAAAAACATATTTAAATCAGTTCATGTGAGTACAGTGGTTCTACCTTAATATTATAAAGTGGCAAGAATATTTTTTTGTTCGGCAAAAAAACAAAATAACTTTTTAACAATATCTAGTGATGGCTGATTTCAAAACACTGCTTCGGAGCGTTCCGAATCTTTTGTGTCGAATCAGTGATTCAGATCGCGTATGAAACCGCCAAACTGCTGAAATCACGTGACTCTGGTGCTCCGAACCTCTGAATCGATTCGTAAACTTCTGAAGCTTCATGAAGCAGTGTTTTGAAATCGGCCATCGGATTTCATCAAAAATATCTTCAATTGTGTTCTGAAGATGAACGAAGGTCTTATGGGTGTGGAATGACATGAGGGTGAGTAATTAATGACAGAATTTTCATTTTTTGGCTGAACTAACCCTTTAAAGGGAGCACGAGGGGAAACAACCTCACTCGTCACCAAGTTGAAACAGGTGCTCTGCAATGTTTTTAAAATTAAGTTACATCTCTGGTTCCAGAGACATTGCTCTAATTCGAAAGTGCAGGAGAAACCTTTTTAGTTTGGCCGAAGAAAACTAGCAAATCTGATATTTAAAAAAAATATATTAATATTTATTACAGGTGCACATAAAAAAGTCTAAATTCTTAAAAGATCCTAATATTTTATTTTGTGCACTGCAAAGCATGGATGGTTCTAAATTCTGTCACCAATTTAGTTTCTTGTACACCACATTTAAAACTAAAAACATAGTCACATGAGAGCCAAACAGATATTTTCTTATCCATACCACTGCTTTTTCTAACTGTCTTGATGAATAATGTTTAAATGTCAGTAAATATAAAATGACAGGTTTTCATGATGAATGCGAACAGTAGATGGCGCTAGAGCATGTGTGAAGATGCAGTAGTCTCAGGTCTCTGATAGTGACTCACAGTCTTCTGTCTGTAGGACACATAATGGCGTCTCTATGAGTCCAAGTAACATGGCTGAAGCTTCTTTTTGTTTAGTATCTGAATTTACCAGTGCCATGACCACCTGAAAATGTACAGTATCTGGATTAGTGCTACATTTTCCTGTAGAGAAACTAAAGCAGCAGCACTGTGATCTATAGTTAGTTTTCACTTCACTATAAAAATGTATGCATACCTGTGTTGGAGCCATCATCTAGTGGTTATGTTCTCTAACACACACGTGTCAAACTCCGCTCCTGGAGGGCCACTGTCCTGCAGAGTTTAGCTCCAACCAGCCCAAAAACACCTGCCTGGACATTTCTAGTAACCCTGAAGACCTTGATTATCTGGTTCAGGTGTGTTTAATTGGGGTTGGAGCTAAAGTCTGAAGGACAGCGGCCCTCCAGGAACTGAGTTTGACTAACATATGAGCGTTTGAATCTGAAACCGCAAGCTCGCAACCTTTTCTGTCTTCTTATCATTTACTGTCTAATACTGTTTGTATAATTAGTAAGTACTAATTTCTTTTTTGTTTGTTTGTTTTTCTTCCCTTTGTTTTATTTTAATTCCTATTCATTTAAGTTTAATTTTTAAGTCAGGTCCACAATGCAGGTTATTGTCCCTTTTAGACTGGAAGAGACCGTCTGACTGACATGTCAAGCAGCCAATCACAGTTCATTTTCTTTAGCAGATAAAACAATAACAGACATGGGGCATGGGGGGAAAAGACATTTTAAAAACATTGAAATAGTGTCTCAGCAGTCTCTGTGAACAGTTGTACAGAAGACACTTGAAAATTGTTTAAATATTGTGAGCAGAATTTCTGCCCATGCAAAAAGTAATTCAGTAAGTGCTGTTTAATTAAGGAAAAAAAGCTGCTTTGTGAATGTGTAGTTTACTTGCTTTTAAGTGCCTCAAACAAAACCCTTTATCACAAACTTTGGAAAATCCAATGATTCATTTTTCATCAGAACCACTCAACCCAGTGCATTGTAAACACGACTTTGCTTCCAGGATGACTGATAAAAACCACCTGTGTGCCTTTGCTTGAGGAAGTTGTGTACAGCCCATCAATTAGATTAGGTTTTGCTAAAATGAGAAAGTATTTTTCAGATTTGTGTGCAGTATGCATTAGAGATCAGATGATTAGTGCTCGGTCTGTTTAGACACATCAGATTATTCCACCATGTGAAGATAGCTGGTTTTATTTTTGACCATTTATTTTTTGTTAGGTAATTTTTTTTTTTTTTTATAATATTTTTATAAACTTTATTTAATATTGAAGCTAGTTTCTGCCACAGAATGAAAAAAATAATAAAAAATGAATTGACTTCAATCTCACAATACATTTTTTTTTCTTGCAATTCTGAGTTTATATTAATTTATTCAGTTTATGTATCAGTTTATATCGCAGTTCTGAGAAAAAAGTCAGAATTTCTAGATGTTAGCTCGCAATTGTGAATTTATAACTAACAACTCTGAGAAGAAAAGTCTCAATTGTGAGATGTAAATGCAATTGCAAAAAAAGAGGCAGAATTGTGAAATAAAAAGTCGCAATTACCTTTTTTTATTTTGTTATTCTGTGGTGGGGGGAAGAAACTGAATTCTGAGAAAAAAGTCAAGATGTAAAGTCGCAATTGTGAGAAAAGAGTCTGAATTGTGAGATAAATAGTCATAATTACCTTTATTTTTTCCATGCTGAAAACAAGCTTCTTTGATTTAATCAACAGATTTCATTTTAGTTTTAGTTTTGTGCATGATAACCCTGGTGACCCAAAAAGATAAAGTTATATATATTATTATATTTTTCAATGAAAAGCTACATTTCTCATTACATTCATTAGAGATTTCTGCCTTACTGGGCTTTCTGGGTCTTTCATGCCGTCTGACATTCAAAATGAAATCAGTGAGGAGATTCTGATCCGATCAGCCAGTCACAAATCATCTCACATACATCTTAATGGAATGTTCTGTGTTAATAAAAGTCAAGCTCAATAAACAGCAAATTCTGGCTTGATGTAGATTGCCACAAAAATTTGTTTGAATATTTGTCCTGCCTTTTACTTTATCCTTAAAAAAAAAAAAGCTGTGGGTTACAGTGAGGCACTTACAATAGAAGTGAATTGGCCCAATTCATAAATATTTAAGTACTCTGTGTTTCAATAGTATAGACACAAGACATAAACAATATGTTTGTTAACATGATTTTACTGTGACAAAATCGCTTGTGTACCTTTTTATGTGTGAAGTTATATCCAATTTTACAACTTTATTGCCATGGCAACATAGCACCTAAATCCTACAACGTCAATAAAATTGATGTTGCAAATTTTATAGCTTTAATAATGCACACGATTTAACAGAATAAGTGATTTTATATCATAAGCTTCACATTTCTACATATAAGCTTTCCAGAAATTGGCCCCCACTTCCATTGTAAGTGCCTGACACTCATTACACACACAGGGCACACAAACATGCCAGATATTAAAAATAAAAGAATTTTATTTTTAATATTTATTTTAGAAGAATAGCAAATCTAGTTCACAAAGATTAAATACATTAACATTGACATATTCAATAACATGCTAATATACAGGGCTTGACATGAACTTTTTTGCTCACCAGCCACTGTGGCTAGTGGTTTTCCAAAGTTACTAGCCACTCAGCATTTTCACTGGCCACAATTTTGACATCGATACCATGCACTCACTGTAAACCCTAATTCTCAGAATACTGAATTGTTTTGAGTACGACAAACTTAAATTGAATTAGTTCAGTTAAATTAACTGTTATGTGTATTTAGAACTTTCTATTTCTTTTGAGTTCACAGCACTGACATATTTCAAGTAAAGTGAACCATTTCATTGTTTTGAGTTGTATAAACTCATTTCTTTTAATTTAGACTAACTTAAGTTTAAGTGAAACTGGACTGGGATTTCTATTTCCCAGCATGCTTTGCCCATGGCACTCAAAAGGGAGAGTAAATGATAAAATTAAGTGTTATATAATGTTTTTTTGTTGTTGTTGTTTGTTTTTTTAAGGGTGATTTAGTAGTGATTAATGTTTTGTTATGCTAATTTAGAAGAGTTTCTGTTAATGTGGGTTTTTGGAGAGTTACCATCATGGTGACAAGCATGCGGCTTGATATGAGAGCAGGTCAGTTACATGGTTTAAGTTGCTTCACTCATTCAGTAAGTGCTATACCATGCTATTGTTAACATGTTAGCAAATGAGCAAGTTGGCATTTTTAGAATTTTCTTAGGGTTTACGGTGAAGTAAATAACTCATTTGATTTGCAAGAACTCAAAATAAAAAAAGTTAATAAACGAAATATTTTATGTTAATTGCTATCAAAATGTATTAGCCAACTCAGTACTTCAGGTTAGGAGAAATTAACATGCATGAGTACTACGAACTCAAAACTTGATAGTTCTGCTTACTTAAAATTTGCAACATCATAACTCAAAAAATTTGATGTAACTGATTACCTCAAATTTTTCAGTTTATTCAGTTTTACAGAGTCTGAGAAAACTGCCATATATTTTAATATTATCATCATGTCTGAATATTATTATGCGCAATGTGTGCATGAGTATTGGAAGCTTTTCATATATTTCCTTATCAATATGTATCGAAAAATCTATATTTTTGACAACAGTACATTTCACTTAGTTTATTATTTCAGATGCCTTTTCAAAAGACTACAGTTGAATAATATTTAACAAGGAGTGACTGCATTACACGCCACTGCTGAAATCTGTATGTACATATGTTATGTATGTATGTATGTAATATATATATATATATATATATATATATATATATATATATATATATATATATATATATATATATATATATATAATAAAATACACACAGTAGTCAACATTTGAAAAAAACTTTAATCAAAGTTGTCCTAAAACCTTCTTCTTAGGACATCTTTGATGAACTTTTTTGATCCACTTCAAATGTTGACTACTGTGTGTGTGTGTGTGTGTGTGTGTGTGTGCGTATACAGTGGCATGAAAAAGTATGTGAACCCCTTGCAGAATCTGTGAAAATGAGAATTATTTTAATAAAATAAGAGGGATAATAAAAAATGCATGTTATTTTTTGTTTAGTACTGTCCTGAGTAAGATATTTTACATAAAAGATGTTTGCATTTAGTTCACAAAACAAAACTATAGCTGAATTTATTAAAATAACCCCATTCATAAGTATGTGAACCATTGATTCTCAATACTGTGTGTGGTTAACCGATGATCCACAACTGTTTTCATGTTTTGTGATGTTCATGAGTCTCTTGTTTGTCCTGAGCAGTTAAACTGAGCTCTGTTCTTCAGAAAAATCCTCCAGGTCCTGCAGATTCTTCAGTTTTTAAGCATTTTTGCATATTTGAACCCTTTCCAGCAGTGACTGTATGATTTTGAGATTCATCTTTTCACACTGAGGACAACTGAGGGACTCAAACACAACTATTAAAAAAGGTTCAAACATTCACTGATGCTCCAGAAGGAAACACGATGCATTAAGAGTCGAGGGGTGAAAACTTTTGAATTCAAATATCAAGGTAAATTGTACTTAATTTTTCTGCCGGGAAACATGCAAGTATCTTCTGTTGGTTCTGAAGGGCAGTACTAAATGAAAAACAATGATATTTAAACAAAATAAGAAAAATTGTGACATCTTCATCCTGTTCAAAAGTTTTCACACCCCGACTCTTAATGCATCGTGTTTCCTTCTGGAGCATCAGTGAATGTTTGAACCTTTTTTAATAGTTGTGTTTGAGTCCCTCAGTTGTCCTCAGTATGAAAACACAGTCTCAAAATCATTCAGTCACTGCTGCAAAGGGTTCAAATATGCAAAAATGCTTGAAAACTGATGAATCTGCAGGAGCTGGAGGATTTTTCTGAAGAACAGAGCTCAGTTTAACTGTTCAGGACAAACAAGAGACTCATGAACAACCATCACAACCATACTTTTTCATGCCACTGTGTGTGTATATATATATATATATATATATATATATATAGCTTTATTTGTTTAATTCATCATGTCTCACCCCTGTTAATAAATGCAACCCAGGTGTCATTTTGCAAACTAATCCTGTACAAATAGTGCTTGTAACAGGTAATCTCTGTGTGTGTGTTTGCAGGGTCTACAGATCGGTACAAATGAATTGGAGGAAATGGGCGCTCAGTTTTGTTTGGCTCTGCTCAGGCTAAGACGTTTCACGTCCCCCTTAGAGCTCCACAACCACAATTCCCATCTAGTGGACATGGACAACGACCTGATAGACACGCGCAGCATCCCCAACGTCACCAGGTACACGCACACACACTCCAGTACAATGACCATATCCAGCTCAGGGACGTCCTGTTATTGTGCCACTGCATGAACCAGCACAAACCGTAGAAGACGCAACAGCCGCCATATCGAATTTCAATACAACATTAAGCAGCTCGGAGCCCACAATGTTCAGAACAATAATAGCCCTGATGTCCATGATGTCAGAAGCTTCTAGATTCTAGAAGCTTCTTGAGAACGTACTTTGGCCCCTCCCAACTTGTGTATTTCTGTAATGGATAAGAACACACACACACACACACACGCGATCTTGCAGCCCTCTTCTAATGGCCGGCACCACTTGAGGAGATGTCGGTCACATGGGGCTCAGCACACTTGAGTGAAGAGAGAAGCACTCTGCTCATTATAGTCATCTAATCACCTGATCAAAACGCCCGCTAATCCACTTTGAGTCTGCCCACCCTCCCCTCGGCCTGTCTCGCTCGGATCCAGTTTCTTCCCCCTCACACCATTAAAACCATTAAAAACCCACTAAAACCAGCCAAACCACCAGACCACACATTAAACCATTTAACTGCTTAACAAGAGGGCCATAAAACCATCATCACTCTTAGTAAGGTTATTGTGTTAGGAGAGAGAGATACCGAGCAAGAGGGATGCAGAGAAATGCCTCCTCTGCCGCCACATGAGGTTTTCGACCGCTACCCTACAGGAGTCGTTTGTTGGTTTTGTTGTATTGACCGGTCATTTATTATAGCTCAAACTTAGGGTTAGAGATTTGAACAACCCCCTACCCTAAAGTATTAAACTGTGGCTCGTAACTCGTCCCGCTCTGTGTGAATGATGCCTCAAATTGTGTGGCTTGTTGAGGAGGGGTGGGAAATCCCATAGACTTACATTGAAGGAGGGTCCCGAGCTATATATAGAGAGCCGAACATCACAAGGACTTGGGGGTGGGCTCTATTTACTTGGTCCACAATGCACCAACGATCATGGAAAATCTGGAAATATCTGGTAATTTTTAAATTTACATTTCTAAGCTTGTCATGAAAAAAAAACTATATGTACAGTTAGGTCCTTATATATTTGCACATGGGCACAATTTTTGTTAATTTAGCTGTATACCAACATATTCAAGGTACATTTATATTATAAATATGGGCTTAAGGTGTTAGTTCAGCCAAAATGAAAATTCTGTCATTTATTACTTTCGTTCATCTTCAGAACACAAATTAAGATATTTTTGATAAAATCCAATGGCTCAGTGAGGCCTCTATTGACAGCAACATAATTAACACTTTCAATGTCCAGAAAGCTACTAAAGACTAGGGGTGTGACGAGACAGGTATCTCACGAGACGAGACGAGATTTTTACACACTAATTTTTAAGAAATCCTCAATGGCGAAATACATGACTAGAAAAAATATTCTGCAGGTGCATTTGAGATGTTTTAACTAATCATCTTGTAATGAATGTCATTTCAGTTCTTCTTTCTGGGTATGAATTATCATATGCAGTAAAAGACAACAATTCTCAAGCACTGTAAAAGGTTTTGCCACTAACTCAACTGACTGACTTCTCTTCTGTATGATTTCAGTCTCTTCAGACCTTACTGTACATGATTTATGAGCTTCTACAACCTTTGACCTCCTAACTGAACTCCTTTCCACAAACTGATCATAGAAATAAAAACAGTATAAATAAAAATGTTAACACTTTACAATAAGGTCTCATTTATTAACATTAATGTATTAACCAACATCAACTAACAATGAGCAATATATTTGCTACAGTATTTATTAATCTAACATGTTAATGTTAGTTAATAAAATAGTCATTCATTGTTAGTTCATAGTTTACAGTGCATTAACTAATGTTAACAAATGAAACCTTATTGTTTGTGCTTAATAAGATTAAGAGAAAACTGTTATTCATTTTTATGGTAACACTTTACAATAAGTGCAACCATCACACTCTCTCAATATTCAAAGTGCAAATAAGACCAAATTTTTCTTTGATACAGAGCTAAAAGATGGTTACAACTACACTGCCCAGCCTAAAATAGCTTTCATATTGAGAGATATCTGTATTCATCAGGGAGCCGCTTTCAAAATGCAGGTATTGAAATCGCGTTTGAATGCGCGCTTGTGTTTACTTTCACTTTCGTGATCGCGCGTAACTCTGTGAATATGGAGCGGAGGCGACCGTTATCCAACTGAATTAAATGCTTTTTATTTAAATACAAAGCAAAACAACAGTGGAGGCGTAATGTAATCGTAGCGGTGGCATATTCTTTCCCAATCATCCTAACCACTCTGTCATGGCAACATCACGAGACTATACTTTTCGCCTCGACGAGAAATCTCGTCACATTTTAGTCTCGCGAGATCTCGTGACACGAGATCTTGTCACACCCCTACTAAAGACATATTTAAATCAGTCCATGTGACTACAGTGGTTCAACCTTAATGTTATGAAGCGACGAGAATACTTTTTGTGCGCCAAAAAAACAAAATAACGACTTTATTCAACAATATCTAGTGATGGGCGATTTCAAAATGCTTTACGAATCTTTTGTTTCGAATCAGTGGTTTGGAGCATGTATCAAACTGCCAAAGTCACGTGATTTCAGTAAACGAGGCTTCGTTACGTCATAAGTGTTTCGAAACGTTTCGAAATTTCAATGGTTCACGTGACTTTACACGCTCCAAACCACTGATTTGAAACAAAAGATTCATAAAGCTTCGAAGCTTCATGAAGCAGTGTTTTGAAATCACCCATCACTAGATATTGTGGAATAAAGTCCAAATTTTCTGAAGAGACTTGTTCGCTTTATATGATGCACAGATTGAATTTAGGCTTTTATTCACATATAATCATTCATCAACTCACACATCAGTTGTGGTAAACTGAAGCTCAGGCATGTTTGTTTGGCGTGCGAGAACCAATGAGGTTTGTTCTCGCACATCAAGCAAATATGTTTGAGCATCTGTTTATGTTTGCTGATCAATATGTATTTGTGAATAAAATCCTAAATTCAATCTGTTCATCATATTAAGCAATCAAATCTCTTCAGGAAATTTGGACTAAACCGCTCAATTCACATGGATTAGTTTTACGATCTTTTTATGAAGTTTTTGAAGCGACAAAATGGTAGTTGCATGGACTGTAAATGAAGATCTTCATTTGTGTTTCAAAGATGAACGAAAGTCTTATGTGTTTGGAACGACATGAAGGTGAGTGATGACCTCTTTTTCATTTTTGGGTGAACTAACCCTTTAAGTTGGTGTTAATAGAAATGCGGTTAGCTGTTTGTGACTTATGGGAATAAACTGTTCTGTTGTATCTTGTTTCTGTCAGAAGATATGATCTCACCTCTCATATACTCATCTTAGCTGACATAATAAATGACAGCCACGTGTCTGTGTGTGTTTCCTGCAGTCACACCACATATGTGTTGGATGAGGATGAGCCAGCGTTCCTGGAGGAAGTGGACTACAGTGCGGAAAGCAATGACGATAATGACCCCGATCTTGACCCCGATCTCCAGGATAACCATGCCCTCCTGGACCCCAGTTCTGACTCAGAGTTCAGCCACCAAGACTCTCTTAACTGAAATCGTACCAGGCTCACTTTAGTGTAAGGCTTTAGCTCAACTCACCGGTCGTTTGCCTGTGTTATATGTCACCTGTGTTCGCCTAAACGCCTACTTCATAGAACTTGTTCACAACACTTGCCTAAATTAGTATAACCAAACCAGAAGATCTGCTTTCTGATAGCAAACATATAATAATGCAGAAGGTCCTTTTGAGATCATGACGCATATAGATGCTTTTCAAGCTATAGCACTCTAAGTAATGTTACATTAATGTCATTATTAAGTCATCCTCATGTCGTTCCAAACCTGTTTGACTTTTATTCTTCTGTGGAACACAAAAGGAGACGTTATGAAGAATGTTCACACTGCTCCTTCCATACAATGAAAGCATACTGTAACCAGAAAAAGCACTATAAAAGCATTTTCGTGCTTTAGTCCAGATCCAATTTGTTTTAAGTTATGTTTTATGTTCCACAAAAAAAAAAAAAAGTAATACATATTTGGAATATGAGGTTGAGTAAATGACAGAAAGGGTGCTGTCAAATCGATTAATCGCATCTAAAATAAAAGTTTGTTTTATATAATATATATATTTATTACAAACTTTTATTTTAGATTTGACAGCACTAGACAGAACCCACAAATAAAACATAATCTAAAATGTGTAAATGTAATAAAATTATACTCAAAATTATACTAAAATACACAAACTACATAAATGTTACGTGCTTAACAGAAAATATAAAAGGTCATTACCATTTCATAAATACCTGTGTTTTCTAAAACACTAGATTTAAGAACAGATGGTACGGCTATAATCCTGATTGTGAACGACGTATGGTCATCTAACAAACCACAATGTCACCTAACTTCACCACGAGGACAGAAGCAACACCTCACAGTACAATAATGCAATCTAATGAATGTAACATCACACTTATTCTCTTGAACACTCACCTGTATGCTTCCTGTGGCGTCCTGATAGGATTACCATGAGGTCGCAGTGCTAGATCTGTAATGTATTTGTGGGGGTGTGTGTTCACGGCACATTTTGTGGCTGCGGTTTCTTTTTAAGTGAGAGAGCTTCTGTATTTTAATTTAGATGTTAATATTTCTTTGTTGCATTTGTATAATTAGTGCATGATTTTTGGAAGTTGCCTTTTTAATTTATTTTATTAGTTTTATTTGTTTATTGGGAGAAAAGAAAGGTAAAATATGATTTTGACAGTGTGTTAGTGTGCTTGTTTGTATTTGTTTGTTTGATGTCAGCAGTTGGCCAAAGTATGTATGTATGGGGTAGAGAAAATAGTTTGGTTGTGTTTGAATGTTTGTCGGTCTTTGAAATTATGGGTAATAAACAACTAAGTTAAGCTGATCCATATACGTTGCATTTGCACTTAACTTGTATTAAATGACTGAATATTTGCCTCCCAAAAAACATACAAAAGTTTCAAGAAGTTTGGGGTTAGAAAGATTTTTGTTTTAGTTAATAGTTGTATTCAGCATTTACACATTAAATTGATCAAAAGTGACAGTCAAGACATTTATAATGTTACAAAAGACTTTTATTTAAAATAAATCTTGTTCTTTTGAACTTTCTATTCATCAAAGAATAGAACAAAAATATTAAGCAGCACAACTGTTTTCAACACTGATATTAATAAGAAATTTATCTTGAGCACCAAATCAGTATATTAGAATTATTTCTAGATGATCATGTGACACTCAAGACTGGAGTAACTAATAAGGCTGGAGCTAGTTTAATTTGTAATAATATTCCTGTTTTACTGTATTTTTGATATGCAAATAAATGCAACTTTATTTTTTAAAAGAAACTTTTAAAAACATTTAAAACTTACCGCTCCCAAACTGAACAGTATTGTAAGTACTAAGAATTATTATAGGGATTCAATAGATTACTAGTATAGATTACTGTTTTGATCATGCTTTAAATTAACAAAGTTCAAAAACAGATGCATTAAGGTTTATTGCTGCATCATCAAATCACTGAACATAGATTGGATCCATTTAACATTCAACATGCCAATATAAATACAACAGAACAAAGATAAATATGAAATAAACAGTGCTTTTCAGGTAGGTCTAACAGAAATTGACTGCTGTATAAATTAAATATATATATACTAATCCTTATTAAAGGTACAAAATTTATTTAGTCAAGAGCAGTGAGCAGTTTATTTTATTTATTGGTCTTTTGTTGGTTGACATTAAAACACAGCAACTAAGCATTAAGAGCTGCACGAATCTAATATACTGATACACACGTTTTATTTCTCAACTATTTACATTCAGTTAAGCCATAACCGACTGTACTATAGGATACTCACGAAGATGGGCATTTTGATATAATTTTGTGTGAATTTGTCCATTCAAGTGCAAGAAGAAGCGAAAGAGAACTCAATTCAGTATTTGTGAGCTGCCTGAGATGCAGCTTTCTGGGCGCGTGATTTGGATTTGTGCGCACACAAAACTTATCACATCTTCTTGGGCTTGAATATTTAAATTGGATAAAATTTTGTGATAATGCAGCACTTGCCGTAACGGGACAGTGACTTTTCTGTCAATTGTCCCGAACGTCCCTGCTATATTTTGTACAGGTTTCATTTTGTTTGGAAAGTATTTAATTATATTACCCAGAGAAAACATTGGATTATGCAACAGACATTATACAACCTTTCACGCAGTTAAATAATCAAAACCATCAGTATCGGCCTTATACATGCTATAGCGATATGCCGATGGTTTTAAATTGATCAAAAAACAGTATCTGTGGTATGGTTTTGATTGTGTACAGTAATGGAAGTCTCTACAGTTGGGGACCTAATCAGGATAAACATTAAATCTGGTGATAGACTGATTATATATCAGCCAGGCCACTTAAACAGATGATATTTGGCCATTTCAAGATAACTGGCCGATAAGCATGCCAAAAATATTGGCCAATGCCCATCTCTGCTAGTCTAATTTCCAAGTTCTTTTAACAGCCTTGCCAAGAGATACTGCACAATTATTATTATTATTATTTTTTTTTTTTCAGATATTTTTAGTGAATCTTGAGTAAATATTAAGTAAAATGAATTGAATTAAATTAATTAAATTCACAAATTTTGCTCATTTATTGTCCATCCATGTAGGCTGGTCCACTAGTTAAAATACGCACTGTTTCCAAATATTATCACAACGACTTAAACATTATACATAATAACATGAAATTACGATAACTGTGATGAAATGTGTAGTTCCGGTCCTGGTTGCTCATTTCAACAATCCGGCTTTGTTATAGTCCACAAAATAGCTTTGACCTATAGGCCTTGCGCAACAGAGAAACAAGCATCTATTCACCATTATCAGTGAACAGCTCATATTTGTTGCATGTCATTGTTATATGAGAGACTACCTCATAGAGCATGGGTTTTCAATCTTTTAGATGCCACAAACCCCCAAATATGATCATCCTCATGAGAGGGAACCCCATCCTAAAATTTAAATTAAGCTGTAAATGTATAAAGACCCAATTTATACACTGAAAATTAATATTATAAATGTGTCAAATATTTGGAAAGTATTTTGTTTCTATTACATTACATTATTTTTTTCCTGCTCATTATAGTAGCTACTGTAATTTATTCATGCATTTATTTATGTATTAATATAAACATTTTTATTGATTTAATAACTTTTATTTTAATTACATTTATGTATTTAAATCTTTTATTTTTATTTATTTTTACTTTTTTTTCCCTACACTTTCTCACAGACCCCTTTGTACTCCCCAAGCCCCAGGTTGAAAACCCCTGTCCTAAAGTACGAATGTAACAATGAACTTGCATAATAAAGTTTTAAATAAAAAAAAGTGTCCTTAAAGCTGCAGACAGTAAGTTTTGCCTCTTTGTCGCCATCTCTGTTTGAAACCTGCAATTGCAGTTATTTGCGGAATAATCATCTTTACGTGGGTTTTGCATCGTCACGACTTTTCAGCGCAGATTAATCTAATGTTTTGAGGAGAATGTGTGGCTGTCAGTCACCGGACCGGTGGATACTGTACTTCAGAAAGACATATTTTCACCAGAAAATGTCATCTGAACAAGTAAGTAACAAATCTGTAACTTTTGTTCTGACCAACTAAGAAAAAGAAGCATTACAATAAATCGCGCTACCAATGGTGATTAAATCTAACGATCGCTTCGTTCATATCACATCAAACCGTGTAAATTATTATTATTGTTATACTTTGTTCTCAAATTGTTAATGTTAACATCAGCATTGTGTGACAATGTGTATTTAGTGTGTATTAGCGTTAGATTTCAATTTCTGTATAGTCTAATCTCTACATTAATTAGTCATACCATACATTCTGCAATCGAAATGATAAGTTTAATTATTGCAGCTGATAAAAGGCTATAAATGATCCGCCATCCTCACATGTGATTTAGCCTACTAGCTGGGACTTGTTCTTTATGTAAACGGACATGACGTAATGATGCAAAGACGAACAGCTGCATGCTCGAATTTCCCACGGAAACCTACCAGTACCACTCGAACTATAAAACATTATTACAGTACAACTTACCGTTGTGAATCAGGCTAAGGTAATGAGATAGTTTTGAACACTGGCTGGTTATGTACTTGCTCAAAAATTGATTTGGGATAATTTTTAAACAAAAAAGTTACGGACTGCAGCTTTAATAGATTTATTGTGTGGTAAGCATTTTATAAAAGCATACAATACAACTTGAGGTCAAGTTGTATTGTGAATATAGTCACGGGTCAGCACGGCCTCTTCTACCTTAACTAACTAGACTTTACATAGTGAAAATCCCCTACAATTACATTTATAACAACAACAGAAGTTCATCTGTGCAGCTTTACAACTCTAACACATAATTTTGGGGAAGAATTAATGTAAGTGCTTTAACAAAACTACAGACTTTGTAACATTTATGTTTTTAAACCCTCCTAAATGCCTCGCCCATAGGCTTCCTTTGTACGTGCATTACTGCAAAAGCTATTTTAGCTTGTTTGTACAAAATGCTGTCCATAAAGCTTAACTTGTTTTGAACCTGGAACACTGTGGACAAGTGGATGGTCAGACAGGAAAGAATAAAATGAGTGAATGAACAAGTGGGAGCAGGAGACACATGTCTTAAGCAGCGGAAGAATGTTAATCCACAGTCGGCATGCCAAACGAAACCTCCCGTCTTTTCAGCTCCATCACTTCCTCTTTCTTTTCAGCATCCCTTCATTTTCCACAGTGCAGAAACAAAAGACTCAATCCCAGCTGGCCCTCGAAGACAGCTGTATTCACATCAGACCCCTAATTAACCATGGCAATACATTTGACATGCATGTGTCAACACAATCTGATGCTCTCCTGACTATTAATTTAAAAACCATTCATTGGCTTTCATGTAACTCCATTCATTGTGCAGATCTTTATCAATGTTTTTCATGAGAGCTGTTTTTGTCTTTCTTTCTCACTCGTTCATGCTTGCATATAGTTTATATATATGTATGTATGTATGTATGTATGTATGTATGTATGTGTGTGTATAAGCTATCTGCCAAAAGATACCTTTCTCATTCAAAGAACAATCACACACATGGCTATTTCCATTTGCAAAACAGAATTTGTTTGACTTAGTTTGTTGCTCCACTACATACATAAAATCAGAGCAATACCATGATGATGCATTCCTTTATTTTTAGGACAAGTGAAAACAGCATTAAGCCAACATAACCATGTTTTTCACTATCAGTCAAGTATTTTTCTAGTCTAGTGTAGCACTTAAAAAAAGGAATGCTGCAAATATTGTCTCTGCCATCACTTACGTATTTAGTCTGTCACAACCAAAATGAATTCTCAGAAAGTAGGGGCAAGGTTTATTCCCCTTCCTAATCAAACACACCTGATTTCACTCATCGGCTTGTTAGTAGAGACTCCAAGATCTGAAACGAATGGGTCAAATAAAGAAGATGTCTAAAATGTGTACTGTTGGTATGCCTCCAGGAACTGGGTTTGGAAGCACTGGGACATGTTTCTCACTTTAGGTGCGAGAGGTTGTGGGTTCAAATCCTGGATGAGCCCCCAATTTATGGGTGAATTCTTATTGGAAGTGAGAATCCCCATGTCCTGCTCAGTCTGAAGGGTAACACCATTGAACAGGAACTCTGGAGGGAGCAGGACTATTGTGTCAAATAAAGTTTACTTGGTGAAGGGACCAATGAAAGACATGCCTTCTTGCAGTGACCTTCAAGGCCATAAAACATTGTTTTGAAATTTTTCTGTTAGAACCCAAATGATTTCTCTTAAGGTGCTAGGGTAGGGCTATCCTCCACCGGTCCAGGAAGCCCACTGTCCTGAAGAGTTCAGCTCCATCCCTAATCTAACACACCTGGACCAGCTGGACCAAGGTCTTGGGGGTTACCTGAAAATTACAGAAAGGTATGGACTGTGGACAGTCAAGACAGTGGCTCTTAGGGCTTTCTAGAATCCATGTTTGAATGCAAAAATTGTTAACCCTCATCAAGCACACCTGAAACAGCTAATAAAGCTCTTCCGGATTGCTTAAAAATCACATGGAGGTGTGCTGAAGCAAGTTGGATATAAACTTTGCAGGACAATGGGTCTCCAGGAGCAGGGTTGAAGACCTCTGTATTAGGCCGATTTATCAGTGGTGCACAAGACATCATGTATAAGTAGATGGCATGGTTACATTTTAAAATTTTTGTTAGCCTATTCCAGGGCTGGACAACTCTGGCCCTCGAGATATACTTTCCTGCAGAGTTTAGCTTCAGAGTTTATAAATGAATGAATGAATGAGGCATTTATAAAGGCCAGTTGAGGGAATTTGGCCAGGACACCGGGGTTACACCCCTACTCTTTACAAAAAGTGCCATGGGATTTTTTATGACCACAGAGTCATAAAAGTCTCATCTGAAGGACGGTGCTTGTTACAGTATAGTGTCCCCATCACATACTGGGACCCACACAGACCACATATACCCCTTTTCCACCGGCACAAACCGGGTGCTAGTTCAGAGCTAGAGCTATTGCCAGTTCGGAGTTGGTTCAACTGACGAGCCTTCTAAGAACCGGTTTGTCTTTCCATGGGCTTTCACAGCAACGCTACACAATACACCAAACTTGTTCGAGATGCATCGGCTTCTTGCAGACCAATTGGCACATGACATCAAAGCACCACGAGAGTGATCAAAAAGGAGTCGTATGCTCTACAAACGCTCCTGCAGACCCGCGGAACTCCAATGTCATATGCCGATCGTTCCGTGCCGCTCCAATGCATCTCGATCAAGCTTTCTATCAACAATGGCGGACGTTGCATTACTATTGATGCTCATGGCTTTGTGAACCTACATCGGCATCCAAACACGTTCGTGCAGCTCACCATAATTTGTATAGACGGAGATTACAGTCGAGCTGCTATTAGCTCGATTAGCTGCTATTTCAAAAATGGTGGTCACAAGTTTCTTGTTGGTCACAGTAACCCCGCCCCCAGCCCCTGACGCAAGCGGTTCTTCTAGACCAGCAATGTTTTGGTGCTACTTACGAACCACTTATCCTGGTTCAGAGCTGGTGCTTTGAG
Source organism: Ancherythroculter nigrocauda (assembly GCA_036281575.1). NCBI lineage: Eukaryota > Metazoa > Chordata > Actinopteri > Cypriniformes > Xenocyprididae > Ancherythroculter > Ancherythroculter nigrocauda. The sequence goes on along the minus strand of VTFQ01000021.1, from coordinate 36,747,606 downwards.
TGTCGAAAGACAAAGAGCTGATTTGAAACTAGACTCTGGCTCTGAACAGCACTCAAACTGCCTTGGTGGAAAAGGAGTAATAGTGAGCACCCTGTTAGCCTCACTAAGGCCGTGTGTCCACCAAAGCGTTTTTAGCCAGCTGAAAACGCTAGGCACTCTGCTTAAAACGCCTATCTGTGAGCGCTTGAGAGCGCTTCAGCTGCGCTGCATTTTTTTTCAGTTGAGACACTTAGTTGCCGTGTTTGAATATCCGTGGCACTGTTACTTATAACTGATTTTGCAGGTAATTTGTTTCAGACTAAAAATGTCGACACAATGTGAAATTACTTGCTATGTATGTTTGGAGACCAGCAATATTAATTTCTCATCCATTTTGTTCCTTTCTCTGCTTGTTGATGTTGATGTACAGCAAGAATGTTGTGACAGTTGGCCGGTGTTGTATTTGTCCCGCCCCTCCTCCACTCTGATTGGACGGCTGGCTAAAAAGTGACAGTGATGAGCGCAGCATTTTACTCAAAGTTGAACATTCTTCAACTCGAGGTGACCAGTAAAAAAACATCGAGCTCTCAGCGCTTGAGCGTGAAAAAGATGCTCAGTGCCACGTTACGCTCCTGCCGTTTAAAAAACGACGCGCTCCCATTGAAAACTATTAGAAAAGTACGCTAGCCGCTGGAAAAAACGCTTTGGTGGACACACGGCCTAACACCTCTTTCAGCAGCAACCTAGTTTTCCCTGAAGGCCTCCAATTGTGGTACTAACCAGACTCAACCCTTCTTCAGTGGGCAACCAGTTTAGGGCTACAGGCTGATATGTCTGTGGCTCAAGCTCTACCTGTAGCTTTCTAAAGCCTGGAACACACCAAGCCGACGCCGACGAACTTATGGCGACAAAAGCAGACTGGGGGGTTGGCTCACGTCGGCAGCATCTGGGTCCAAAGTTGCCCAGACACACCAAACCGACACTCGACACCCGATGGCCAAGTAGCACGTCCGTTCTGCGTCTGCGTAAGAAGAAATTAATTTTCCGTACCAGCAGGTGGCAGTAGCTGAACTGCCAATCAGAATGATCAGATGGCCCAACTGACCGATGAGCTCCGATGCCAATTCAACATGTCGAATCAGCCGAAAAAACCCTAACCCTAACCCAGACGAGGACCAACTTCAGCCGACGATATGGAACACACTGAGAAAACTTAGTCAGCCGACGAACAAAAACTGCCCAACGGTCGGCTTGGTGTGTTCCGGGCTTAATAATCCTAAAGATCTTGATTAGCTTGTTCAGGTGTGTTTGATTGGGGTTGAAGCTAAGCTCTGCAGGAAAGTTCATCTCGAGGACCAGAGTTCCCCACCCCTTACCTATCCAGTTAAACCCACTAGATGGAGCACTACTGCATTGTTCATTCAAAACATGGCATAAAATAGAGAACAATGCAAACAGATATTGGTTACACCAAAACATGTTGGGGGCTGTTCACTGCATTTTTGCATTCCACTATGCTGCTTTTCCATTGTTGCACTATGTAAACATGCCCTAGACCAGAAGTCTTCAACCCTGCTCCTGGAGACCCACTGTCCTAGATAGTTTAGCTTCAACCCTAATCAAACACACCTGAACCAGCTAATCAAGCTCTTCAGGATCACTTGAAAATCACGTTGGTGTGAAATCCAGGTGTGCTGAAACAGTTTGGATATAAACTTTGCAGGTCAGTAGGTCTCCAGGAGCAGGGTTGAAGACCAGTGGTTCCCCAGGTCTGGTCCCCGCTGTGCACATTTTGTAAGTCTCCCTTTTCTAACATACCTGGGGCCGTATTCACAAAACATCTTAAGGCTAAAAGTAGCTCCTAACTTGCAGATTTAGGAGAAACTCTTAAAAATAATGGGCTGGTCAGTCCTAATTTTAGGAGTCCTACATTTTTGCTCTAAGAGTATTTCACAGCGCTAAAACTAGCTCCTAAATCTGTGAAATGTTAGGAGTAGTCAAGAGGACTCCTAAGTCACTAAGACCAAATCACAAACAGTCCTAATCCACCCAAAAACACTGAACACCATTGAGACAATAGCGATAGGGCCTTGGGTGCTGAACCTTTTCTTCATAAATGCAATACATTTTGATTTATAGATTTAAATCTATGATGAGATGCCAAAAATAGGCCTAAATCTTTAATAAATAAATAAATATTGTCTGATTATCTGTGGCAGTGGTTTTCATGAGTTCACACTTACAAATGATTGAATAGAGTAAATATATAGTCGGCTAAAGCACATTAGGTTATGGGTTCAAAATTCACAACATCCCCAATTTACCATTGTACATTGGCCCCAAAAATCAATTTGACACTTAAGCCACTCATCTCTTTGGATAAAAAGAAATCAAACCATGTGGCAAATGCAAATTATGTTAGACCTTTTCTCTGAACAAACTGTTTAGAGCCTCTACAGATGTTTATAATGGGCTATACTGTATTCATTATAGCTTCATAAACACATATATACGTAGATAGAGCTGCCCTAACACAAAACCTGCCTCACCAATAATGCGCACACACACTTACTCGCATAAATGCAGATGTCCTCTATGGATGAGTGAATTATTTAGTTGTATATGAAAGAACATTATTGACTGATTATCTGTGTTCTGAATTATTAATTTGTGAAGATGCTGGTCGGGGGTAGGGTGTGGGGGGGTGTAGTTTATACATGCGTGTGTGTGTGTGTGTGTGTGTGTGTGTGTGTGTGTGTATCTTGTAAAAATAAGGTATGCGTTGGGAAATATATAGAGGTAAAGACGAGAAGATGGGTAGAGGTCAACCACAGGAAGTGAAACCTGGTACCAACCAAGATCTACAGAAAAACGGTGACATTGCATCCTTTACATTTAGAACAATATTGAACATGGACATCGGATACAGGAGTGGATGTGCAGGACAATCTCAGGCTATAAGATCCCATTATTTATTATGTGCTGTTGGTTTTCATCAAAAAAAAAAAAAAGGTATAGACAGACAGGCTTTTAGTTATTCAGAGGTAGAAACAAGCTCTGTAAAAGCTAGGATTTCAATACCAAGATATACAAACAACACAATGTCAAAATAAAATCACAGTAACATTATCAAACTAGATTTTAACAATGTTTTTAAGAAAATATGAGTGACCTTGCAAAATCATGCATCTGTAATAGTAAAACACACTTCTCAATAAGCAGCAGGATTTCAGGTATCATTCATTAACGTGGCACATATGGAGTAGGAAGATGTTTCATTTGAGCAATAGTCTTAGTAAACACCATAATTAGCTGATGACAGTTAATTCAAGGAGTGCTAATGATGAAACTGCACAGCATCACACATGAAGCCATGCCAGGATAACATCTTGTCCCTGATTATGAAATCATGACGAACTCTTCAGTTTGTATCGAGTCAACAGGAACTACATACTTCAATAGATTTGACAAACGACTCTAAATCAGGTGTGTCCAATCCTCCTGGATGACCACTATCCTGCAAAGTTTAGCTCAAATCCTTATTAAATACACCAAAACCAACTACTCAAGGTCACTGAAATTACTACAAACGTCCAGGCAAGTGTGTTTGGGCAGGTTGGAGATAAACTCTGCAGGACATTGGTCCTCCAAGAACAGGACTGGACACCCCTGCTCTATGTTAACCATCAGCACAGGGTGTTTTCAGGACAAACTAAGCACTTTAGGGGCCCATTTCAATAAGGAGGTTCAACCAACTCTGAGTTGACTTACTCTGAGATGGGAAACTCTGAGTTTTTGGTTTCAGAACAACTAAATTGAGTTAGTTCAGTCTACTCTGAGTATGTTGACTCTGAGTTAAGTGCGTGCACCACGACTATGAAAAGCCACGATCAATGGATCTCCGATATTACGATTCACCATGGCAACAGCACCTGACAAAAAGATGTCTGCATACTGTACTTCCAAGTTAATACAAGTTTAATTCTTATCACTGTAAGAATATCAGAGATGAAAACTGGCAGAACAGTAAGTTATTGAACTAATATTCATATATAACTGAGGGCAGCTTTCACATCAGAATGAAGAGGGCCAGCAGCAGAGTCCACAATATGTGATAATTAGAAGAATTGTTTACTTTAGTTAAGGCAGTCAAGATTGTTGCTTGCCAATTTACTTGAGCTGACAACTTCCCAGAATCAAGCAAAAGTGCAGTAGAACAAGGAGCTTTGGCTTTTGACTTTGGCAAACACCAGTGACAAAGTTCAAATAAACATTCATTTTGCCTTATAATAAACAGGCACAAATGAAAGCTGTTTTAATGTACGCCGGCCGCACACATTAGTATTGGTGCCAACTAAAGCCTGGGACAGCTATAGTCTAGCCTGACGTGGTCTTACTCAATTCTAGTTCGAATATGAGTCTGATACTGCTCCATTGGGCTTTGATTATGGGGGCGTATTTCAACCGATCCAGGAAAGACCTCAATTGGATAGACCTACAACCAATTAGAGCTACAGAGTAAGTGACGTATGTTGAGCGACGCATAGTTGTCAACAGAACTCTTCTTAGCGACCATCGGGGCCAGCTGATAAATCAAACTTTTGCCGAATCCCGTAGGAAGGATGGCAAAGACATCTTTCCCATCGACAAATGCCTTGATCGCGGTCCTCTGTTCCTCTTTTAAAATTAATGCGCTGTCGATATCTTCTATAACGGACATGATGGCAGAATCTACACATCTCAGTTCTTCAACAACAGCCATCATTGTTGTAAACTAATTGACCCTTCGCAAAGACCCACCCCCCTTAGTTACTGTTGCTTTGTCCGACAAGCCGTGGCGCTGTCACGCCACACAGAGTGGAAAATACATCGCGGAGCAAAGAGGACACTGACAACACATCGACAGACGAGACAGAGCAGGTTACTTATGATATTAAACAAAGTCCCAGCTTTCAAACTGTGTAGTTATTAAAAAAAATTCAAACAATAAAAACCATTTTGTGGCTCTTTAATGTGTTGTGACCATGATCGTGACAGATTGCTGTAGCGCCTCAGCTCAAGAGGCTCCTTAACTGATCATCTCTTCCTACTAGTCCATTTATAGCATCAAATAAACATGAATGAACATGAGAATCAATGTTGTTTCAAACGCGGAAAGACGTCAATATGCACAATTTTTCAAGTTTAACTCCACCGATGTTAATCTTCTAACTCCTGACTGCTTTGTCGGACAAAATAGCAGATGCAGCGTTCTGATTGGTTAGATCGCTTGTCAATCAAACTCCCCAAGCGCTCTTTGATGACGTGGCTGATTACGTTTCTGGTGATAATCTGTCAATCATCGCCCTGACAATGTGATTGGTCCGAACAGTTTCTGTTCGGGCATAATTACTCCTCTACGGATCGAGTCCAGACCGAACTCCCCGACCTCAAAATGTTGTGGGCGGGGCTAAGTTCGGCTGGCATCCAGGCTAGCTATAGTCCCTATTTAAAGTCAGATTTGTGTAGGAAAAACATAACATTTCCATTAAAATGCTCAAAAAGTATTTAGGGTTTTTAGACTTGGCCACTACATTAAAATCCCCCTGAAATCAAAATTGAAGTTTTTTTAGATTTTAGTATGAATTTGTTAGTCTTAAGGTTATGAATAAACTGGTGTGTTCCAAAACAATGGCAAAATTCGCATTTAGGAGATATTCGAAACTTACAAATCACTCACTTCCTCTAAAATGGATCCCAGATTTTCATGACATCACCGCGCACTTCAGCTTCTCATCAAATCTTCTGTCCAATCAAATGCTCTCTAGAATCTGAAGTCCCGCCCCATCCTAGACTATCAACAGGCGCTGAAACTGCGGCTGAAATCGGTCACTTGGGAACGATTCAGACAGTGTAAATATGCTTTCCATTGATGCGAATGAAGTCCATTTTTGCGTTAGTGTCACGAGAACTGCCACAGTGCAAGCTGTCTGCTTCAGTCCAGAGACACTAGAGCACAGAGCGGATCATTTGCGCTAGTCAGCGCAGACCACAAAACGTACTGGACCCATTTGAATTCTGCACCGAATACTGTATTTTAAAGCGATATAGAGGAGATTAGGAGGAGAAGCGGTAAGAGATTAGAAGGAAACCAAAGCTTTACTGAGCTCAGAGGCTCTAGCTGAGCTGTGATATAAATGAAATGCTATATGCTATTTTTAAAAGGGGGCGGGGCTATTCTATACATCCCGCTCTATCTTCCTGTTTCAGTTGAAATTACGTGAACACATTGAATAATGCTGCGTGTTCCAAGACACTTCAGTGGGCCTTTAAAATGTGGAATGTGGAAATAAGCCTGCCACCAAAGCTGGAAAAAATTCTAAAGGAAACACTGGATACATCGTTATATCGAGATATCGCAATATAAAAATGCAACAATATCGTTGATGTAAATGATATGACTCGAGACATCCAAGACTCAGCATACTGTATTTATAAAGCATAATTCACCCAAAAATGTAAATTCCGTTATCATACACTCACCCTCATGTTGTTTCAAACCTATCAGAATTTAGTTTTTTCTTCCAAACACAAATTCTGAGAGATTTCCGTCCCTCCATTTAAAGTCAATTCCCCTAAAACTTTAAAGATCTAAAAAAGGTCATAAGGGCATCGTAAAAATAATAAATCGAGTGATCCAATCAAAATCGAAGTCTTCTGAGGAGACACGATGGCTTTATGATGACAAGATTTACAACGCACATACTGTAGTAAACACGAATGTTCAAATGTACGTCTGTGCATGACAAGTGAAAATGATTTGAGGGTGAGTAAATGAAGAGAGAATTCAAATTTTTGGATGAACTAAAAAAGTTTGCGATTAGAACTGTGATTGATCATCGGAAGCGCATGCGCACTGGAGCGGCTCTCCTAAAACTGAAACTGTATCGCGTTTTTAGTTTTGGTAGTATTATGATTTAAAGCGTTTTAGATAATTTATTCTTATCATGCAAGTGCATTAATCTGTGTGGGTGGCTTGTCTGTGTAAAAGATTCAACGAATGCCTGCATTGAAAGCACAAGTGTACTGCGTTAGAAAAAATGAACGTTTACAGAGTTTCAGTAACAATACTACATCAAAACTACTATATATAATGTTGAATATAATGTATAACAATGCAATGGGGCAATATTTGTGGGTCCTGATTATGCCAAATGTCTGATTTTACCAGTAAAAAATGGCCTTAGATTATTTAGTAAAATTCTGTATTTTCTAGTTCAGTATCATAAATATTTATTCTGGTTTCACCACTGTTTGACTGCTTTAAGAAGTTCTCTCTTAGGTTTCAGCTCTTAATTCTAATTTCATAGTAAAATTCAGTTTTATTGTTCAGTGACACATAGTCACTTGTTGATTTACATACAGAAGTTTCAATTAAATCTTAAAATATTGTAAATTCTTTATTAAGTTGTATGTACAACAAAGTTATTGAAATTGTTAATGTTTTGGAAATAAATCTGTTATTTTTTAATTTTGTTCAAAATATTGTGGTACGTATCATTAACCCAATACTGTGATACGCATCGAATTGTGAACTGAGTGTATCGTTACACCCCTCGTAGCTGCAGCCCTAATTCACATACAAAGTCAGTGGCTAGCCATTTGCTGAAATTTCAGGATGTTTACATAAAATGTATCACTCCACATCTTGGTAAAGGAGCCCAAAATTAGTTACTGAATAGATAGTGATCCATATGCACTGCTTAAAAGAGAAAATAAAAAGATTTTGTTTCCATTTACACTTTAGTATAAGTACTAGTTTTAAATTTCATAGTTCATTGTTTTAAATATAGGTGTTAAATGCCCTACCAGCAGGTAAAAGTTGATGAAGACGGGGCTCATGTTGATGCAAATCTTTCTCCAGGCTGAGGGCAGCTTTCACATCAGAATGAAGAGGTCCAGCAGCAGAGAGCCCCTGAACATGAGACATCACAGGGAAAAAACACAATATGTGATAATTAGAAGAATTGTTTACTTTAGTTAAGGCAGTCAAGATTGTTGCTTGCCAATTTACTTGAACTGACAACTTCCCAGAATCAAGCAAAAGTGCAGTAGAACAAGGAGCTTTGGCTTTTGACTTTGGCAAACACCAGTGACAAAGTTCAAATAAACATTCCCTTTGCCTTATAATAAACAGGCACAAATGAAAGTTGTTTTAATGTACGCTGCACACATTAGTATGAAACGATCTCATCCTGAAGTTACAATATTTAGACTATAGGGCAGAAAATCCAAATGTCATCCATCAACCTCAAATATGGCTTATCACTTGAAACATATAGAGTGCCTCAGGGATGATGCAATTTTGTAGGCAAAACCCGGAAGCGAGTTAGCATTTTAGGACTTCCGGTTCCAACGCCGTAAAGTCTATCGGTTTTTTGAATGGGTTTTTGCTAAATCGCCTGAAATAAGGTCTGTGGTTAACAAAGCCTCTAAATACTTTCACGTTTTGATCTATGACATGAAACACACCAGTTATAACCCGCTTGTGATTTTTTTTTTTTTAACTTTTACTGTGTCTTAAATAACAAGAGTTCAGTACATGGAAATGACATACAGTGAGTCTCAAACTCCATTGTTTCCTCCTTCTTATATAAATCTCATTTGTTTAAAAGACCTCAGAAGAACAGGCGAATCTCAACATAACACCGACTGTTACGTAACAGTCGGGGTGTACGCCCCCAATATTTGCATATGCCAGCCCATGTTCCCAACATTATGAAAGGCATTAGACAAGGGCAGCCAGTATTAACGTCTGGATGTGCACAGCCGAATCATCAGACTAGGTAAGCAAGCAAGAACAATAGCAAAAAATGGCAGATGGAGCAATAATAACTGACATGATATCATGATATTTTTAGTGATATTTTTAACTATGCCGAGATAAATTCAATTTTTGGATCTAGGGCACCTTTAACAAAGGGTTATGACACTTACACGTTTTGACTATCAAGATAATCTTTACAAGTTAAAACAACATTTACAGATTTTGAAGCCTAAATAAAGTCGTCAGATATAAAAGGCTAACAGTAGGCTATAAACAGACTACAGCACACCATGGTCGCGAATCCACGTCATCACCACCAAGCTTCCTCAAACTTTATTTAGAAAACAACTTTATTTATAAACATGCTCGTTGATTATGATCTGTGCTGTTATGAATACTTATCCACTTTTTCATGAGAAATACTGTCCAAATGTCCCGTTTTTAATGATGACGTCTAAAGTCCCCGCCAAAGGAAGTAGTCCCTTTTAGCAATTTGTTAGCAACCTCTGATTTTAAACTGTCTTTCTAAATGTTTCGTTAGCATGTTGCTAATGTACTGTTAAATGTGGTTAAAGTTACCATCGTTTATTACTGTATTCACGGAGACAAAAGCCGTCGCTATTTTCATTTTTAAACACTTGCAGTCTGTATAATTCATAAACACAACTTCATTCTTTATAAATCTCTCCAACAGTGTAGCATTAGCCGTTAGCCACGGAGCACAGCCTCAAACTCATTCAGAATCAATGTAAACATCAAAATAAACACTGTACTTACGCGATTAGACATGCTGCATGACGAACACTTTGTAAAGATCCATTTTGAGGGTTATATTAGCTGTTTGAACTTTTTTTATGTTGTTTAAGGCAAGCGTGAGCTCTTGGGGCATGGAGCAGGAGATTTAAAGGGCCACACACCCTGAATCGGCTCATTTCTAATTATGCCCCAAAATAGGCAGTTAAAAAATTCAAAGAATTAAAAAAAATCTATGGGGTATTTTGAGCTGAAACTTCACAGACACATTCAGGGGACACCTTAGACTTTTATATTACATCTTTTAAAAAAAAAAAGTTCTAGGGCACCTTTAAACACAGAGCTTATTTTCTGCTATTTTCCAAAAGTCTATGGGAAAAATGCATAGGCTTTCAACCGAGGGAACCCGTGCGCCGCTAACTTCCGGGTTGGCCTACAAAAACGCGTCATCCCTGGGGCACTCTATAAGTAGCAACTTTACATGGCCGCTCACTTAGGGTGACCAGATTTCTCATGGTGGAATACGGGACGGGTGAGCAAGGGGTGGCCAATATGACCATGATATATATATATATATATATATATATATATATATATATATATATATATATATATATATATATATATATATATATATATATAATATAATGCACATTATGGCAATATATTGTTATATAAAAAAGACATTATATGACATATATGATATGACAGACACATTTTTAATTAGGCTACTGTCCGTTTAAGACCGAATCCATACTGACACATATCCTGTTTTCACCCACCTGTTTACATCCACTTAGGCCATAACCGACTGTATTTACGTGAGATACTCCACACTATGGACATTTTGACAACTGTGTGTGCATTTGACCATTCAGGCACAAGGAGAACTGATCGCGCGCTGTCTGAGAGAACTTGGATCACGTGCAAGGAAAGAGAGAGAGAGAGAGAGAGCGCGCGCGCGAGCGAGAGAGCGCTTCTGATTTGTGTCATTTGGCGTGATTCCGCCTATCCCACCTTCTCTAATCGATAACGAATAGTGATTGGATGGTTATTTTGTTCTACGACAAATTGATTGGGCTGTTCTTGCGTGACAGAACACTAGTACTACTTGTTCTATGATCACCCAGTTCGTTCTGCCCCTATCGACAACAGGACACTTTCATTTTAATGCATTGTTCCCTTTTATCTGCGTCATATTTCAAGTTTCGCGTAGCTCAGTTGGCAGAGTATTGAAATATAACAATATGCAATCATGTGATCATGCGATCGTTGGTTCGATCCCAGGGAACACATGTGCTCATAAAGTATATGCACTATAAATCACTAAGGGTAGGTTTAGGGGTGGGTGTAGTTGTTAAAAACTACATTAGCTACTTATGTGACAGAATTTTCATTTTTGGGTAAAATATCCCTTTATGGATCTTGGATCTACATGGCAGTTTTGAAAACTAACTTATACTAAAGGTACAATTTGTAATATTTTCTGTCCGCTAGAGGTCTATTTAAAACAAAGGCATAGCTTGATGATGCTGATGCCAGGTTTGAGCGCGGAATCTTGGGACATGTGGTCTTCACCTCAACGGCCGGTGGAAAACAATCGGGATAGGATTCGGGAAGAAATCATGTTTATGGATGCGATTATTAACGTTACTGTAATATGAAGCAGAGCAGGACCGAGTGTTGTTGAGCTGAACGAGACCACTGGAGCGATTGCACAACACACGCCTCACGAGCAGCGGGACTTTTATTAGTCGCCGGTGCCACTTCCGCTTTTCCGGTCATGAGTATGAGGTAACGCAGCTCTGTTTATCATATTAGATATATTTGAGTGTGTTGAAAATGATGTTATAACGTTACTCTGTGCATTACTTATTTTAGATATTTTAGAATATCATATTAAATGCTGGATGGCTTGTGTTGATAAATGGCATGCAATTAATTTTAAAACGTATTGTATGATGGAGAAAATGCTGTATTACTGTTACTAAAAATAAAGCTGCATCTGATTATGCTATGCATCTGCATCTGATTATGCTAAATAGTGTTTTTCTCTGAGACATGGTAAAGCATGGTACTCGCAAAACATCAAGAAAATTAGATTTAAACAATAAGACTAAATGTGTTGAGCTATATAACAACAATTAGTTTTCTGTCTATTAAAACATGTAAATATTAAAGCGTCTTTGGTGTTTTCATGGTTTCTACAAAATAAAACCGGAAACCGAGGGTAACACAGGTATGACGCAATTGACAGGCGACTCCTCACATGTTCCGGAGCCTTGGTTAAAATTGCAATTTTGTCACGATTTACAAATAGTTGCAAACATTTGGGATATTGTAAGTACTCAAGTGAACAAAATATATAACACTATTTTACTGCCAAATTCTTACATATTGCACCTTTAAATCTACAGTATATAAGGTAACATGGACACCAAGCACACGCTCTGTAGGCTTTGATAGTTAAAAACAGTATTACCAAAACACAGATTTACTACTGTGGTAAAACACATGGACCCAGAGTACCCAAAGCCTGCTGTCAGCGACTGTTTTCTCTCTACACGCTGACACTAAGCAGCTGCTAATGTGGTCAATCTGATGAATAGACAGCACATGCTAATATCCCAAATGATCTTCCCAGAAAAAAAGCCCTGACATCAGAATTAATCTGTGTTTACTCTTTAACAGACCACAAAACCTCACAGTTGTCCACATAATGTATTGGAGTGGCATTTAAAAGTTAATATCTCTTGAGGAAGTAAGGTGGGAAAAATCCATTTAGACTGAAGAAGAGGGGCCCTGACATAAAAAAAGTGTCTCTCTTTAAATTTTGAGTCTTACCATACATGGGAAATTACTCTCTGTTAAAAGTTCTGTACAACGGGTTAGTTTATTCAAAAAAGGAACATATTTTTAAACATGGTTGTATGGCTTTTGTCCATAAAATGGGGTGTGAAAATTCATTGGACCCCACTGAATAAAAAAACAAACATTTTCATTTATTTTGTTTTCCACAGAAGAAAAAAAGTATGATGAAATTTTTCAATAAACTACCCCATGAAATGGTTTTCTATCATTTGTGGTCTCTAGGCTTGGATCCCTCCATCACAGTAAATGTATTCTATGTATTGTAGGCCAAAATATTAGTCATATTCACAAAACATTTTATCTTACCACTAAGAGTTCTCCTAAATGGCAGTAAAAGTTCTTAGCTAACTGTTTTCTCTTAAAACCTATTCTCAAAACTGCTGAGACCAACTTTTACTAAGGAACAGAGAGAAGTCTTAAAGGGATAGTTCACCCAAAAATGAAAATTTGATGTTTATCTGCTTACCCCCAGGGCATCCAAGATGTAGGTGACTTTGTTTCTTCAATAGAACACAAATGATGATTTTTAACTCCAACCGTTGTCGTCTGTCAGTCGTATAATGCATGTCAATGGGAACTTCGTCTATAAGAGTAAAAAAAACATGCACAGACAAACCCAAATTAAACCCTGCGGCTCGTGACGACACATTGATGTCCTAAGACACCAAACGATCAGTTTGTGCGAGAAACCGAACATTATTTATATCATTTTTTACCTCTAATACACCACTATGTCCAACTGCCTTGCGCATCCGGTTGGTGAGGTCTGAACGCACTCTGCCGGAAGTGGTCACTCGTACTTATTGAAGTATACACGCGAGATGCGAGTCCTAAAAGTAGGACTGACATGCCCATTATTTTCTTATTATTAGTTTCTCCTAAATCAGCAAGTTAGGAGCTACTTTTAGCTGTAAGACGTTTTGTGAATACAGCCCCTGATTGTTTAGGCCGCATTTACATTACGTTTCAAGTGACCCAATTCCGATTTTTTTTCCTTCTATGTGAAACAGATCAGATATGACCCACGAACGTGTAAGCGGGAAAAAAGCACATGGATTCCAATATTCTCAGATCGGTTTTAGGCCTCATTCATATGTGGAAATAAATCTGATATGAATCGGATACGTGCATTTGCATCTGCCATGTAAGCGGACAGATCATCAATGCGACCCGTACGTCATTGGAAAAGCGACGGAGGCGAATGACGTCAACTTAGGTAGACGTCAACTCAGGTGGATGCCAACCACGACCACATGTCTCTTTTCAATGGCTCAATGGAGGACGAAGTCTCAACCAACGTTTTGCTGACCTTTAAAGATGGTGCGGAAAGCAAAAGCTTGTATTATCATTTTGTGTAGTTTTTACTTCCTTTTCGACAAAAGCTTTTCTGGGTCAGTACGTCTACCTTGGGTTGTTTCTCCAAGTGTCACTTTTAAAAGAAGATGTAAGCTGGTCGTCAAAAATCAGATATAGCCAACAAATCAGAATTGGGAATCATGACCTGAAGTGTAAATGCAGCCTTAGAAAAGTAACAGCACACCTCTTGACATGCTATAGTTTAAAACTGTAATAATTATAAGTCTAAAACGTACTGTATATTTATAAAACTGCAAGATTTGGTTTGCAAAGATGACATCAGAAGAGTGGATCTCTTCTTGTTTGTTTAGAGCTGCGGTTGTTTGCACACTCGCACACATTTGGTCCTTCGAGAATTCTGCTGCATGCTGTGAAAAATCCTGATTGCATTGAGCATCATGGATGTGTTTTTAAAAGCATTTAGCCCTCTGGCAATTAGTTAGGTCTTAATGTACAATGTCAAAACAAGCCATCGATCCACTGATTGATCAGTCTTCCCTTTCTTTTTCCCCTCTGCCTACGTTAGTGAATTGGGAATTGGAACAAATTCTTGTATTATTCTACTCTTGAAGCTTCAGATCTACTATAGCAATGCTAATGCTACATAAACTTTATGGATTGTGCCTTTTCATCATAAATTGTTTTTTAACTTGCTCTGGTTTCCATCATGTTTCTGTATGAGGTAAATTTTGAGGCTGGCAGCCAGTAAGACATAAAAAACATGGCTGTCAATAAAGCATTTTAGTGCCAGTAGGTCAATACGTTCAGCCCATGTTGTCAAAGCACTCTATTGACCAACCTATAAACATGGACCTACGCATAACTCACTGTCACAATAACACACTCCACACGCACACGTGATGAGGTAAGACATTACACTTTTATTAAATACAATGGCGGACAACTTGACTGGTCCATATACCTCAGAGAAATCATACAGACAAGGACTTTGCTTGTACTTTTGTAGCTGAGTGTTAAAATGTATAATTCCATAAATGAAATTATCACACATGACTTGATGCTTTTTGCAGAAATCTTCTTTCCAGGTGTCAGTAGCCATGTATCAAAAAACTATCAAGAAAAGTATACTGGGGGGGGGGGGAGTGTCTTAGGAATGTTGGATTCAAAGTCAACACGAAACAGCCTTTGCAAATCATTTTACTTCTGTAAACTGGTGAACAGAAAAGGAAAGTTCTTTCAGACTAGGAAAGTTTAAGAAAGTAAAGTAGATCAATTTTGCTGCCATGTTGACTTCAATATTTGTCAGGTGGTTTAAATGTGGACTAGTTTAGCTTATAGACGTTCTGTACATGTAGAAGACAGTATTTGATATGCAGTCACAGTTTATTGTTCTGTCGCAGGACGCTTGGAGATTTTTACCACTGAAACTCCCCATCCATATTGATAAACATATTTTTTCATCTGTTTGAATGACCTCATGAAAATAAGAAGTTGCATTGTGGCATTATTTCCATGACAATTAAGCAGATTTGATCACATTTCCATGTACATATCCATTTCAATATTCATACTTCATGGTAGTTTGTTGTACTGTTTTAAAAGAAATGCTAATTTAAATTAAAACATTGTTCTTCAGTAAAAAAAAAAAAAAAAAAAAATGACTGCATTACAAAAATTCAACAGAAAAAAAAATATTTTAATGAGCATTTGAGAAAATGTTCTTAATGATCATGAAAAATGGTCACAATCCAAAATTAGGCTTTATTGTTTTTGTAGTCAATGTAACCTTTAATGTAGAGTTTTCTCAATGTTCACCCCAAAATAAGTAATCTTTATATAATTTTTTTCATTAATACATCCCATTCCTCAACCCTCGAACCCAGAGACCACTTCTACATTCACTCTCAACCAAATATGAAAAAAATATATTAATAATAATTATTTTTACATAAATAAAATAATTTACAGGCAAACACAAAAGTGCTTCACATTAAGTACAAAATAAATTAGATATAAAATTAAAAGTTACATGTCTGCAAGACTATTCCAAAAAAGTAATTAACTCCAAACTTGTGTAAACTATTTTTCTTATTTTACGCTCACAAAATGAATTTTTTGGAAGATATTTGTTTGACTGATTCACGGCATTAAGTAAAGTCTTCTATGGGAGATTGACAGCGCAATAATCAACGCACACAAAAAGGATGCTTTGATAGGATCTCTATAGTGATAGATATGATCATTTATATATGATAAAAGGAAGAAGAAATGTGGGTTTTAGTGAGGTGACTCATGTTTATCTCTCTTTAACACTAATTTCCTCCCCTCGTCTCGTTCCCTCCATCCTGTCCCCTCCCGTCTCTCCTTTTCTCCCCACTGATAGCGTATATGAGTCTAGAGGGAGTTGCTGCTAATAGGAGACATTTGTCCTGTAATGAAATATATATTACACTATAGCAGTTGTACGACCCGAAGCTTGAGTACTACATTAGTGCTTCAACTCAGTAGTAAAACACAGCGAACGAGAAAGAGAGAAAGAAAGGTCGTAATTCAGCCCGCACCATCATAATCGGCCACTCTGCGTAATTAAGCTCCTTTAAGAAATGCAAGCTGATGGTATTGAGGCATGGCCTCATCTCAAATGACTCCATCTAGCCCTTCATGGTGCATGTCGTGTACAGACCTGAAGACTATGGCCGTTGATTTTGGTGGAGGGCACAGGGGCGGAAAACAGACACACCGGTTGTGACATCACAAAGTGGCAAAGGCTTAGCTTATGAATATTAATAAGGTTAAGCACAAATAATTTAACATGATCTTACAAATATAAAGCATCGATCTGGAAATCAGGTCAGCAGTAGAGCATCTGCTCGTTTCCAAGTCAGAACTAAATGTGAAAAATGACATTGATTAAAAATGTCCAAAAATCATACATCATATCTAATTCCACCAACAGATCGCTACTCGTACTAACAAAATGTAAACCCCTGCTTGACAACTGGATGTATTCACTGCACTGGACATAATCCTGCTGCGTAAAGTGGTGGGACAAAATCGGCCATGGCAAAAGTCGTGGAGACATGTCCCACTATAAATAACAGTGAAACACATTTTAATGGGATACTTTGCATTTCAGATTAGCTCGGCAGCAACAACATCCCGTCAGCGTCCAGAAGCATTTAATTAGAGTCGCTCAACTGTGAAACTACATTGGTAACGTCCAGGTCTATAAACACACATGTATAGATATAGTTGCAGTTTGTCACTGTTGATCACCATGCTAGTTTCACATTCTGTGCTTTGTATCAGATGTATGATGTAACAAATGGGAGCTGAAAGGACCAAATCTGTCTAGTGGGCAGAAAAGTTGCTTATTTCTCTTCTCATTTGTGTTTGGTCATTTTTCGGAGCTGCTATTTCCTCTTTGTTCAGATGGACACCCTTCCTCAAGTCCCCAATGCATTTATTCACTGAACTGGAATTTGCAGGTGTGAATTTGGTCCAGAAGTTTAGGATGGTCAACCATTGGGGATTTTGTTCTCTGTAAGCAAAACTATTGTCACTTGAGTACGGCTCTTTCCATTCAATCCATTTTTGTTAAGAAGTACATAATTCATAGTCACTGTACACAATCTTGTTGCCAGTGTATCTAGAAGTTTACATTGAGAAGGGGAGCAGTCGATGAGGAGAAGGGCAAGGAAGAAGGTGTTAAAGCTGTAGAAGAATGAGATTTTGGGTGTGATAGAGGAGGGAGGCAGTTTCAGGAATCCACTCGCAGTCCTACACGTGGCACATGCTCTCTTATCCCAGGATGTCCAGATACACCGGTGATGCCTTGGCCAGGTTGAGGAGAAGGTTATGGATCTCTTTAATGTTGAGTCGGGTATGCGGTTCTCTCTGCCAGCATCCCAGCATCAAGTCATACACCTCCTTTGGACAGGTTCGGGGTCGCTGCAGTACACGGCCTTGGGTGATACACTCAATCACCTACAAAAGAGCAAGGAGTGAAAGGTCAAACAAAATAAATGTCCAGAAATGTGTGAGGCAAACTGCTATAAATGTAGAAAAGGATTGTTTATTAAGATAAACTGACATGCAAGGAGTGACACTGTTTGAATATACAGCAGTTTGAAGTTTATATAGTGTAGCTATGTGTTTGAAAACTTCAAATCTGAGATTTGAAGGATTTGAAGGGATGCAGGCCTTGCTAAGTTGCTTGGGTCTTCTGGTTTCTAATTTGTTCTAGGTCAGGGGTGTCCAATCCTGCTCCTGGAGGGCCACTGTCCTGCTGATTTCAGCTCCAACCCCAATTAAACAAACCTGAAGCAGCTAATCAAGGTCTACTAGACATACTAGAAACTTCCAGTCAGGTGTGTTGAGGTAAGTTGGAGCTAAACTTTGCAGGACCGAGGTTGGACACCCCTGTTCTAGGTGGTTGCTAGTGTGTTCTGGGTGGTTTCAAGGGCAGGGGGGTCCTGCTCCTGGAGGGCCAACATCCTTAAGAGTTAAGCTCCAACTTGTCCCAACACATCTACCTGGAAGTTTCTAGTTATCTTGAAGACCTTGATTAGCTGGTTTAGATGTGTTTATTTGAGGTTGGAGCTAAAGTCTGCTGTATAGTGGCCCCCCAGGAGCATGATTGGACACTACTGTTCTAGGGTGCTAGGGTATTCTGGGTGGTCTCTAGAGTACAGCTTCTCAACCCTGTGCCTGGAGGCACATTTATATGATAATATTGCAATTTATATGAGCTACAAGGGAGCTGAAGGCATCTAACAGACGGTCGGCTAAGCAAGTCTGTCTGCTTTCTGACCTGGGCCCAGGATAGTCAAGCATTAACACTACAAAGAAGCAGGTCAGGCCTACCCTAAAAACTCAGCCAATTATCTATGAATCCTATGCTATTCTGTGGACACCATTTAGACCAGGGGTCTTAGACCAGGGGTCTTGTCCAAACTTGTCCTGGAGGAACCCAAGCACTGCTTTGTATGTCTCCCTCATCTAACACACCTGATTCAACTCATTAGCTCTTTAGTAGAGACTGCAAGACCTGAAATGGATGTCAGATAAGGGAGATGTGCAGTTCTGGGGATCCTCTGAGACAACAAGCCATAAGGCAGAGTTTAATGTGTACTGTTGGTGTGCCTTCAGGAACGGATTTGGGAAACACTGCCTCCGGGTCTTCTAGTTGGTTGATAATGTGTTCTAGTCACTTGCTATGGTGTTCTCTGTGTTTGATAATGTGTTCAAGGAGGCTGCTAGGGTGTTCTGGGTGATCTCTAGGGCAGGGGTAGCCAACCCTGCCCCTGCTCCCTTGCTCTAGGGTCTTCCGGTTGGTGAATAATGTGTTCTAGGTGGCTGCTAGGGTGTTCTTGGTGGTCTTCGAGGTCTTCTGTTTTGTATGCTAATGTGTTCTAGGTGATTGCTGTGGTGTTCTGTGTGGTTTCTGGGGCATTACTAGGTGGTTACTCCTCAGAGCAGTCTAAAGAACTGTACAAAACATCCAAAATGTGCACAGCAGCAATACTACATTGATCAAGTAGTAGATTAGTTGGATCAAATTTGTTGGCTCATTTATTTAATGGCCCCCCAAAAAAGGCATTTCACTGCATGGAGATCACATGGATATGTATGTTATGCAACAGTACCTCATTATTTGAGAGTTGGTACCAGGGCTGTTTCCCATAGGTAAAGATCTCCCACAGCACCACTCCCAGACTCCAGACATCACTCTCTGTGGTGAACTTCCTATACATGATACTTTCTGGTGGCATCCAGCGGATTGGCAGCATGGTGTGACCTCCAACCTATACATGTGAAACAGTAAGTGCACACTGAGTCATCCGACATATTGAGTCATGTTGCTGATGTAGGTGACGTAAGTTCGAATCTGTCAAATCAATAAAAGTGATAATGGACAAACAATGTAAATAATTACAAAAATAGAATGGCACTGACATTTAGAATATATGTTGAACTGCGGTTTGACTTTAAGATGACCGGGTATGCTCAAATCGATAAAAACAGAAGATACATAAAATCAAGCTACTCTAACAAAACAATCAGAATCGGACAAGCGCTAATGGATAAGATCCATACAGACTTTTAGCACAAGAGTAGACAGTGGATTGTTTGTTGCAACTGGAGCATTGTTCAATCCAAAAAGCTCTCAGGTAAATGCTGACAGTATTTCCAGTTCAGGACCTCAGATGGTGCCGTAAGTTGCGCCTCTCAGGATTTGGATGCTGTAAGCTTGGGGAGTTGGTCTGGCCTGGAGCTCAACCCCAAAACCAATCATTTCATTTATTAGCTTTCTCTATAATGCGCTGCCTCTGAAATATTAATTATGAGATTGTGGTCCAGTATGTGGATTAGTCTCAGATTAATTGGTTTAACATACTGGACTCATCAAATATTAAGGTCAAAAGCTTTTAGGCTTTTCACTGGTCCCATAGTGGAGCTACAGACTGGAAGGGTCACTTAAAAAGACGTCTACTGCACAAGCACTATTAGAAACCTTTTTCCCCTGCGATCAAACACACACATACACACACGCTTATCCACACAACAACATCCTGCTAAAAAGCTTAGACCAGTTTGCACCAGTTTAAAATCCAAGGTTCTTTTAATTGGTTTTAGGTGGGAAATTACTGGCAAAGCTGGTTATTGTTGCAGGTCATACCATGTTTTTGCTCACACTGTCAAACAGACTGTTAAAATGCATCAGTTTGTAAGTATGTACACTACCGCTCAAAAGTTTGGGATCGGTAAGATTTTTAATGATTTTAAAAGTTTTGTCTGCTCACCAAGGCTTAATTTATTTAATTAAAAATACAGTAAAAACAGTAATATTGTGAAAAATTATTACAATTTAAAATAACTTTTCTATTTGAATATATTTTAATAATTATAAAATATAGTAATTTATTCTTGTGTTGGCAAAGCTGAAGACTGGAGTAATGATGCTGAAAATTCAGTGTCACATGATCCTTCAGAAATCATTCCAATATGATGATTAGTTCCTCAAGAAATATTTGTTATTATTATCAATGTTGAAAACAGTTGTGTACTTTTTTTTTTCAGGATTCCTTGATGAATAGAAAGTTCAAAAGAACAGCATTTATCTAAAATACAAAGCTTTTGTAACATTTTACACTACCGTTCAAAAGTTTGGGGTCAGTAAGAATTTTTATTTTTATTGTTTTGAAAAGAAATTAAAGAAATGAATACTTTTATTCAGCAAGGATGCATTAAATCAATCAAAAGTGGCAGTAAAGACATTTATAATGTTACAAAAGATTAGATTTCAAATAAATGCTGTTCTTTTGAACTTTCTATTCATCAAAGAATCCTGAAAAAAATATATTGTACACAAATATTTTGTACAATTGTAAACAATAAATGTTTCTTGAGCAGCAAATTGACATATTAGAATGATTTCTGAAGGATCATGTGACACTGAAGACTGGAGTAATGATGCAGAAAATTCAGCTTTGCCAACACAAGAATAAATTACATTTTAAAATATTTTCAAATAGAAAACCGTCATTTTAAATTGTAATAATATTTTACAATATTACTGTTTTTACTGTATTTTTAATTAAGTAAATGCAGCCTAGGTGAGCAGACGAAACTTCTTTTAAAATTAAAAATCTTACCAATCCCAAACTTTTGAGTGGTAGTGTACATTATGAAGTATGTACAAAAGATATTGTCCACTATCTTTTGTACATTGTATTATTTGGTCATTGTTACTCAGGGGAAATAATTTTGTGGACTAGCTTTACCAATTATGATGGGTGACCAACCAAAACCAGCAGTGCCCAAAACTTTAAGCTACTCAACCACCTTTGCTGAAGCTGTTGTTTTTCAGCAAGGTATATATATATATATATATATTGGGGGAATTTTTGTTCTATTTGTTTCAATTTTTGTTCAATAAGTGGACCCACTTTTTTCCTAAAAAAGAAGGTGTTCATTTAGGGTACAATAATAATAATAATAGAACTGAATGATTATTAAGATATTTCACTAAAATTACTGTTTACACACCATTTTGCTTTCATAATTGGGGAAATCTGGATATTCAATGAGGAAAAATGTAGGGCGCCATCATATCTGATTCATAAAACTGTGCTTCTAAGAGGGATTGGTGAGATCAGCCAAAACATTTATGCAGAGGCAGAGCAAGTTCTAACATTTGAATGAAAGATTAAAAAGACATGTTTTTTTCTTTAGTATAATGTGCAGTGATGAATGGCGCATAATATGACCAAGAATGTGTATTAGGAAAGTAAAGAATGGAATTTTGATTTCATGCTGAATTTAAAAGACAAACAACTAACTCTCTATTAAACAATTAAATGCAGACAAAGGCCCTTGGTTGACTTTATGAGGATTCTCAACTAAAGCTTCTGAATGTGGCTTCATAAGAAGTTCTGTGGTTACACAACATGCTTTCACAACTTCACTCCACCCATCAGCCTCTGCCTGACCAGTTGTTTCTATGGAAACTGGTGTTCTATAGGCCTAATCAATGGTGTACACATTTGTGCGCACACACGAATCTACTGACCTGCATTTGAATCTCAATGGAGGCTCATATAATGGAGATGTGTCATGATATTCATCAGTATTCAGAGATAAATGAACTTGAATGAACTTGGCACAGTTGATAGTTATCTAATAGTACATCTCTGCATGTATAAACATCATTCAACCCATTTTCAATCACTGGATAGATGATTCACGCTGAATACATGAATGGAACACAACAGAGGAACAACTTGCTATCAAAGAATAAATTAAGTTGTCTGTCTCTCTTCAAATGCTTTATGTCCCAATGTGCAAGGATTGGTTTCTTGATTTTTTTTTTTTTTTTCTCTGTAAACATTATATTTCTTTATCTTTTTATTTGTTTTTACTCTTTCTTTTTTTTCTCCCCTAACTTAGGCCCCTCTCTTTCTCGGTATGCCCTCATGCTGAATATAGAGGTGAATACTAATGAGAGATCTTTAATGACTTTTTCAGTTTCTGTCTGATGGCGCAAGCGCTCTATTCTTTTTCTTTGCTGTTGCCATAGTAACCCCTCTTTCCTGTTCCCACGCCACCTTCCTCCCTGACTCCTAATCTGGGAGAGACTTACTGACGGGAGTGAATCAACACACACACACACACACACACACATACACACACTGAAATTCTGCTGACATCATACAGGAAAAGAGCCAGTAGGGTCAATGTGTTCGAATAGCTGGTATTCAGTGATCTGTAGACAGTGTGTAGCAAAAAACATGAGAAGCATATTGATTTATACATATACTGGGAAAAGTATCTGAATGCCGCCTTTAAGTGTCCTTGTGAAGTCAGCATTCATTTCCAACAAATGAAACTGAAACAGAATGGGAGGTTATGCATCTTGATCTCAGTTTAACTAATAAATATGAATCTGAATACTGATATAATCTGGCCTAATATGTATGGCCTTGTATGTATGTATATATACAGTCAAAGCAAAATTTATTCAGACACCTTGAACATTTCATTCATTAATACAGTTTATTCACTATAGTTTAAAAAAAATGACAAGATCTTAAATTGTTAAATTGTGTCAGAAAAAAATAATCTTAATTATGTCAGATAAAACTTAAGCAAAACATAGGTCAGGTCAAAGTGTCTGAATAATTTTTGATTCCAAATTTTTATCATAATATGATCATTATATAATATGTCACAGTTTACTTTATTTTGCTATCTTCACTTACATAAATGAACTATAGTGTCCCTATAGTGTCCTGCACCCACTAGTAAAAATATGTCAAAAATATCAAAAATGTATGTGTGTGTGTGTGTGTATATATATATATATATATATATATATGTCATTGCATTAGATAACAAAACAGCAATAAAACATTAGATTATTTGTATTTTTTTATAAAATATTTAACCATAATATACTAATAACATAATTATATAATATTACTATTAATAATGTAACAAATTAGAATTATATTTATAATTTTATTAAAATATATTTTTCAATGTACTTCTATAAAACCAAGTAGCCTACTTTTAATTGTAATTTAAGAATCCAAATTTATTTTGGGGACAAAAATACAGACAAACTATAAAGCAATTCTTACCCGGTAGTAATCCGTACTGTAGACATCTCGAGACATTCCAAAGTCTCCAATCTTCACCAGGAGATTCTCCCCGACTAGGCAGTTTCGTGTGGCCAGGTCTCTGTGAACAAAGTGCTGGGATGCCAGATACACCATGCCTGCGGCGATCTGCTGCGCAATATGCAGCATCTGAGACTGAGTGAGCTCTGCCTGCTGCTGCACCTGTCCGTCAGCCATCAGAACTGCATCAGGACCATGAGCCCTGCGGGTGGACAGAGAAAGTAACAACCTCAACCATTCATTTTAAAGTCAGACATAAACTTAAACATTATATAATTGGCCATCAGCACCCTGTTAGATTATTCAGATTTTAGGGAGAATTTGTTTACCAACTACAAAACGTGCTTAAAGAATTAGTTCACTTACAAATGAAAATTAGCCCAAGCTTTATTCACCCTCAAGCCATCCTAGGTGTATATGACTTTCTTCTTTCTGATGAACACAATCGGAGATATATTAATAAATATCCTGACACATCTGAGCTTTATAATGGCAGTGAGCGGGATCAATGAGTTTGAAGCTCGAGAAAGTGCTTCCATCCACATCCATCCATCATAAACTTACTCCACACGGCTCCGGGGGGTTAATAAAGGCCTTGTGCAGCGAAGCGATGCATTTGCGTAAAAAAAATATCCATATTAAACAAGTTATGAAGTAAAATATCTAGCTTCTGCCAGACCACGGCATCACGTCAGTTATGTTTTTTCCGTAAGTTGAATAGGGAAGGCATAGGACATAGTGTAATTTTTTTGAACTGCAAGAGTTTTACACTTTCATTGCACGTTGAATACGAAAGGTGGTCTGGCGGAAGCTAGATATTTTACTTCATAACTTGTTAAAGGGGTGGTATAATGCCACTTTTACAAGATGTAAAATAAGTCTCTGATGTCCCCAGAGTGTGTATGTGGAGTTTTAGCTCAAAATACCCTACAGATAATTTTTTATAGCATGATAAATTTATCACTTTTTGAGGTTGAGCAAAAACGCCCCGTTTTTGTGTGTGTCCCTTTAAATGCAAATGAGCTGCTGCTCTCAAAAGGAGGCGGAGTTTCAGGAGCTCATTGAAAATGTCAAAATGACTCACTGAAAATGTCAGAAACTGTTCAGCTTTTTATGTTCAAAACGGAGTCGGACAATGATGGAGAGACTCAAGAAGAAGTGACAACATGTTGAATGCAACAGGACGCTTCTGAACGGTTAGTTGATGAATTTATGTAGCTGATGTGGAGTTAACTATCTTAAAGTCATTGATTAGCATATTCTGTCATGATAATCTATAAATCGCTGCTGTGGGAACTGTTGTAAGATGCCTACAGAGCCAGAGAATATATGCTGCATGTATGTATGTTTATGATGGATGGATGCACTTTCCATGCATGCACTGGCATTATAAAGCTCAGATGTGTCAGGATATTTTTTAATATAACTCGGGTAATGTTCATCAGAAAAAAGAAAGTCATATACTCCTAGGATGGCTTGAGGGTGAGTAAAGCTTGAGCTAATTTTCATTTGATAGTGAACTAATCCTACTTTATAAAGCAGAAATGAACGTCCTATGATTTACTTTGTATTAGTGACAGATTTTTAATAATGATAAATTATGTGTAATTATTGGCTTTCAAGGACAAAGCAATTAGAAAAGATGTGGCTAAGCACTATTGGATTCCAATATGAACACACACAGACACATTCAGGAAGCATTACCTGAGGAACTTGTTGAGGTCGCCATGCTTCATGTACTCAAACACCATAATAAGCGGATCGCTCTCCACACACACTCCGTAGAATGTGACAATATGCTCGTGCTGCAGATTGGTCAACAACTCGGCTTCACGATGGAAGTCCTTCCTGGCGTTCTCGCTGGCCTCTTTCAGTGTCTATAAACACAGAATGTGTACAAATACACTGAGTATACTGACAACCTTTATTCATCACAAAGTTCAATATGCTAACATCAACACTAAATTAAACAGCCAACCTTAACAGCCACTAAGATCTTCTCCTGGTCTGTGGACAGATTGTAGCATTCGGCCAGGAACACTTTCCCAAACGCTCCTTCTCCAAGTTCCCTCTTCAGTACAATGTTGTGCCTCTTAATGTGCTGAACAACTGTCAAAAGAACAAAATACAATCACACATTTATGTTACATTTTGCGTTTTTGCACTGTCCTTCAACTCTGCAACCTTCAATCCCAAAAGAGTATAATGGGATTGGAGCCAAACATGGTGGACATGGGTTGTGACCAGGGCTTGACATTAACTTTTTTGCTTACCAGCCACTGTGGCTAGTGGTTTTCCAAAGTTACTAGCCACTCAGCATTTTCACTGGCCTCAATTTTGACATTGATACCATGGGGGAAAACTGCCATATAGATATTTTTAATATTATCTAATAATTTGGCAACAGGTATGTTAGGATGCTGTCACTTTAAGACCTGATGCACAGATCCATTATACTGTTACAGATGCATTTTCTTGACTGTTTTTACGTGAATACTCACCAAGATTTTATCGATTTTAGCATCGATATATCGAAAACTCAATATTTTTGACAACACTACATTGCACTTAGTTTATTATTTCAGATGCCTTTTTAAAGGATTACAATTGAAAAATGTATATATTATATATAAAATTCAACCTGCCAAAGTAGGAGTGACATCGTTACACGCCACGCATTTGGCGGGTGTTAAAGGATTAGTTCACTTTCAAATTAAAATTTCCTGATAATTTTTCATCCCCATGTCATCCAAGATGTTCATGTCTTTCTTTCTTCAGTCAAAAATAAATTAAGGTTTTTGAGGAAAACTTTCCAGGATTTTTCTCCATAAAGTGGAATTCAACAGTTACCAGTGGGTTGAAGGTCCAAATTACAGTTTCAGTGCAGCTTCAAAGGGCTCTACACAATCCCAGATGAGGAATAAGGGTCTTATCTAGTGAAACAATGTCATTTTCTAAAAAAAAAAAAAAAAAAAAAAAATTAAAAAATTATATACTTTTTAACCACAAATGCTCATCTTGCACTGGCTCTCATCTTGAGTTTGAACTAAATTTTCATATACAATATGCTAGTGCAAGTATATAAGAATTAATTCAAACGTTGACCTGTGGAGGGCAGTAATACACTTAGCAGCGTCTACACTGCCGGAATTCCACAAGAAAAAGAAGAAGAAGAAGAGAGCTAGTGCAAGATGAGCATTTGTGGTTAAAAAGTATATCATTTTTTATTTTTAGAAAATGACTGATTGTTTCGCTAAATAAGACCCTTATTCCTCATCTGGGATTGTGTAGAGCCCTTTGAAGCTGCACTGAAACTGCAATTTGGACCTTCAACCCCAGCCGTTGAAGTCCACTTTATGGAGAATAATCCTGGAATGTTTTCCTCAAAAACCTTAATTTATTTTCGACTGAAGAAAGAAAGACATAAACATCTTGGATGACATGGAGGTGAGTAAATTATCAGGAAATTTTAATTTGAAAGTCAACTAATCCTTCAATATCAAGCCCTGGTTGTGACCTTGGGGCTCAAGATTGTGGCTCACAGGCTAATGAGTCAGAAGCTGATGACTCCTGAAGACTGGAGACTCAAGGGCAAGCCCCCCATGTGATGATCTCAAGCCTCTCTGCTATGATCTGACCCCCGCCCCGGAACGTTATTTAAACCGAAATGCGATCTGAACCGATAACGATTTGAACCGAAGGGGAGAACGAGATTTCAACTGAGGAAATGTGATTTCTAAAGTGATTTTAACCTCATGTCTGAGAACTATAAAAGCCCCAAGTCGTGTGTCCAGGCACCGGGACTGCTCAAGTGGACGTTGAAATCAGGAAACTTAAGGAACTAAGCAAGAGCCTTAGAAATATGAAACCAAGTGAGGGTCTCAGTAACAGGAGAATCAAACAGGAAACTTGAACAAGGTCTTCAGGTACTAATCCTGAGATGGACGATGCAGGAACTTTAGATGCAGTGGCCATTGCAGGAACATCATGGAGCAGAGCAACCTCCATGACATGACTCAGCAAAGGAAACGCAGGCCTCAGAACGTGCTGTGTGCTTCTGGTGAAAGAGCATTAACAAACTCTCCAGAGTGATGTTGGATGTATTCCCTCAAAGTGAGTTTTCCCATTTCTGGTAAATCCACAATAATAAAAATATTTTACGTGAATCCGGATGGATTTAA
The DNA here is from genome assembly GCA_036281575.1 of Ancherythroculter nigrocauda. Taxonomy (NCBI): domain Eukaryota; kingdom Metazoa; phylum Chordata; class Actinopteri; order Cypriniformes; family Xenocyprididae; genus Ancherythroculter; species Ancherythroculter nigrocauda. The sequence goes on along the minus strand of VTFQ01000021.1, from coordinate 36,719,515 downwards.
GACAGTTCAGAGGACTGGATATTTCATAAAAACAGAACAAGTAATCCAAAATGGATAAACCAGCCAGGCAGAGTTAAGAAAAAATAGCTGTTAGATCCATAGCTTGACGGTCAGATGTTCTGTAATGTAAGTCTTAGAGAACAAGAGTTGAAGGATCCAAGAGCCACTTTATTCACAGAAGTCCACGAAGATCGAAGTATTGAGAACAAGTAACTCAAGAAACACAATAAATCATACTTTTAAAAAAAAAAAAAAAAAGAGATATGACATATCCAAAAATTCAAGCAAACTTGAAATAAACCAAACTCATGAGACTGAATTACAATGTGTAATAAATATTAATAACACAGTAACAATAAAACTAGTATAGTCTATACCTTATCTGAAGCTAATCAACATCAAGGTCAAGTAATCGAAGAAGCTCAGACTCTTGTTTGGAATCTGGACAGGATGAGTATATAGGATTAGTGTTGTCAGCATTATGGCTACTATACAACTGGGTGGAAGTGATCTGTTAAATATAGACACCCTGACCAATGTTAGTGCTTCAGTCATGGTAAGTTGAGATGAGTGACAAGCCTGATGGGTATGGACTTAGTAGGTTGTTCTTGTGAGAGCCTAGAGAAAAAATATTGTTCAGAGGTTGCTATTTACAGCATGGGAGACAAAAAGACTTTGTTCTATTGACATCCCAATGGCTAAGTTTTGTTATTTATTCTTAAATAATGGGTACCCAAGAGCTTCAATTATAAAAAAGAGACACATGCAATTCTGGACATTGGACATAATTTAATAAAAGGTGTACTACAGATTATTTCAGATTTGGTGGAAAAGAGATGTTTATTTTTTTTTTATCCCAGGCGTCTCTTAAGAGAGTGAGGACAGTGCAGAGATAAGACGAGATTAATCAGCCGTTTAGTGTGCTGGAGGAGAGAGAGATAAAGAGAGAGAGAGAAGATTCTGAACAGACACTGCACTCTTAGAGATTTATCCTTAATGTGATTAAGAAATGCTTTTGAAGAAAAACTAGCCAGTCAGCCGATTACATTAGCGAGAGCTAGATGATGAGGCTGCATCGATCTACAGTAACTCACTGTACACCATAACCCTATATTAAAAGTAACCAGAGTGGGAAGGAAAGGACACAGAGAACATAAAAAATGAGAGGCAAGTGATGAGGGTTATAAAATAAATATTTAAGATGCTGTGTGTTTGTGTATGCAGATGTGCAGTCAGATAAACCTGTCAAATAAATATATGAGTATGTTCCCCCTAATTAAAAAAATTATATTTGTCTGAGGAAAATGATGCCTACTGTAGGGCCATTAAGACAATTAAGTACATTTTCCACCCAAATTCTAATTAACAGAATGTGAAAACATTAAGTATATTATTTAAATTGTAAATTATGTGTTGCCTTTAATTTTTGCTGTTTTAACCCTACAGTACACTTCCCTTTCAGTATTACATTATTTTTAAATACATAAATAAAATGGCATAACAGCACAAAAATAGTGTTAATGAGTGTTAATAATGTGGGCCAGAGCAATGATATCTGCTACCTTACATTCAACCCAAAATAAAAAAGTTAAATATCCAGACACAATAAAGGTATAACACTCTATTTCAGTGGTCCACTTTAAGCCATTCTACTAAGAAGTAACTTTGCATCTACATGTCAACTATCAGTCATGAGAGTATTAGTAGACTGTCTGCTTAATATCTGCTAACACTTTATTTTGATGCTCAACAGGCATTCTAATGACTATAAGGCTACGTTCAGACTGCAGGTAAATGTGGCCCAAATCTGATTTTTTTTTTTTTTTTTTGCTCACATTTCTCATGACAGTGCAAATGGCACAAACCACATGAAATCTGATCTTTTCTATTCTGATTTGTGCAACTTTGGCTACATTCAGACTGTCTAAATCCGATTGTATCTAAAATCCACACTGTTTAACTGTTCAAATCCGATTTGTGTGTCCATGCTGCTCTTTCGTTTTCCAGAATATCTGCATTGGTTTCTTTTGCAATGACATTGTTGGTAGGCATACGCCAAAACCCCAACAACAACAGCAACATGGAGGGGTTGATGTTGTCTTATTTACAACATGACAATGTATAGCCACTGCGCTGGACTACTGCGTCTTATGAGGAAGCGGCAGAAACATAGGATGCTGGTTTGAGCGGCTTTATTCCATGCTGTCGTCTCCACCGGTCTTTAAAACATGTCTCCGTTATATTATGATTTTCTGCTCGACCGGTACTTCGCAACAACACAACCTTATTTCTGCAGCGACTTTCAGCATGTTTCCTATAACAACGTCTGACTTTTTACGTGGCGTGAGAAAGTCACATAAACCACGTGAAATCCGATCAGGCGTGCGTTTTCCAAAAGCATCGTTAGCCAATTAACATCGCAAGTTCCGCCGTTACTAACATAGTTCAACGATTTGGTGTTTCCCGAAACCATTGTTCAAACGAACATTCACAAACTTGTGTGGTTGGAACGACGTCTCTCAAGCTGTGGTTACAAGCTCACATTAAGTACAATGTCAATCTTTTATTTTGAATATATACAAATGTCATTTACATATTTTAGTTTGTCAAGAGATTTTAAGCACTGTTTTTGAAGAGTGCGCATGTGCGTACGTGCTCTAATACCAGGCATGAAAATGGGTCAGGGGTGAAAAAGGTGAGAAGGGGCATGGTCCCCCGGAAGAAAAATTTAAATATTCCATATTTTAAAGCATCAATCTGATGCATTTTGAGATGCTTTTTTTGCCAACCTGGGGAGAGCTGGAGAAACTTAACTTCAGCCATGAGTCAAAAATTATTATGGCCTCCTTACTAAGTATTATGAAGGGGGATCGAGTGGGAATCTTTATTGGTGTCGATTTTCAGTCTCTTTTTAATGATAGGCTTTACGCATCTGTCAATCATCCCCACTTGCTATTTGGGGGAAGAACCTAGCGCTATGATTGGTCGAACTCTTCTTCTTTTGCTGTTGCTTGATTTGAGGACTGCGCGTGCACAGAGGCGTCACCAGGTTTTTGCGTAGTTTAGAGTGACAAATCGTACCAGCATACTTTGAAGTCAAAATGTGTATCCGCTATGCAAACTGCGTACAAGTTGGCAGGTCTGGACCACTTTACTTTCTGCCTTGTCAGTCCCCTCACCTCAAAATCTACCTCCTCAAAAACGGTAGCGTTAGCTAATAATTTTCCACCGGAGCTTTAGCTAGCTGGCTAACGTTGCGTTCTCTCCTGCTGTGTTCAATGACTCAATTCATCAAGCTGTAGCTAACGTTAGCTAAGTCTAACTTAGATATACCAGAAAATATTAAATTTATTGAAACCATCACTCACCAAATGCAGTCAGGTAAATCGCCGAGGCCAGGCGTGCTTTCAGCTTCTGATTGTGGTCTGCAATGGTGATGCAAGGCCCTTCGCGTTAATATTTCTATGCACTCGCGCTCCCTTCTGGCACGCGCACCTGTTCGCAATTCACTGAATCGCAGTTTGCAGTTCACTGAATCTCACGCTCCCTTCTGGCATGCGCACCTGTTCGCAGTTCACTGAATATGAATACCCCACAAAAAAAAAAAAAAAAAAAAAAATTCTCATCGAATCTACACATGTCATCAATCTGTCACCTATTTTGGTTTCAAAATGGCAAATTTCGCCGAAAGGTGAGGGGTTTTTATGTATGTAATACTTAAGAACAATCTTATGATTGAATCTGGAAATAAAGCAAAATAACTGAGAAAAATGAGAATTAGTCCTCAGATTCCATGTCCGTAATTCATAGCAGAAAATCTAGCATTAATTCATCGATAATTCAATCAAACGGATTCATTTAAAGAAGTTATTACTCCACCACCTGTGTGACATCATTTACCAACGTGGCTGAACGACAGGTTTGCGACAATACGGTTTCAGGAAACCGTCCTGACTAGCTAGTTGATTTGTTCAACGATGCATCATACTACGGTAGTGAAGCAGTGAGTTACGTCGGTGTACAGGAAACGCACCCGAGCGGTCAGACTGAAACAGATTTCCGGAAATGCGATTTGAATAGGATTTCAAACCATACATGAATGTAGCTTGAAACGGATTTGTAAAAATCGCATTGCATGTGATTTTTTTTTTCTGCTGTTCACATTTGCTAAATCTGATCGGATTTCAATCAGATATGCACATAAATCAGATTTGGACTGACAGTCTGAACGTAGCCTTCCATATGTGGTACTAAATCCAATACAGGTCAGACGTTTTTCAATGCGACCTCAGTCTGAACAGTCATATAGGAATTCATGCGACTTTTACGTCACTCTAGAGCAACATTCATCACAATTCTGCACTCATGGGAGTCTATTCAAAGTTGTGAAAGGTAGTCAGTGAAGGACAGTGATGTGTCAAAACTCATAATTACAGTGACAGCTATATATAAAAGCAAAACATGAGGGCTCGTATCATAAATGTTTAAAAACTCTCTCTCTCGCTCTCTTTTTTCACATCCACCTCTTTGTTTTTTATATTAGCTGCGCTTAAATCCACTGGCTTCCACGGGAGATCACACTATAAACACGTAATTGCTTACTTTACTGTGTGTATTTCCATATAACAGCATGCTGCATGCAGCATGATGTATTTTTATCATTCTTTTTCACATGCATGTCAGTTCAGGACCATGATCTGTTCACACTGGAATCTGATACTGGCCACATTTAAAACAACAATATGAACAGCTATACAAAAAAAATAAAAAATAAAATGGGATTTGAGCAATAAATTGGAATTGAGCACTAAGGCTCCCAGTGTGAATGTAGAAGTAACTTTACAACTACATGTCAACTTATTGTACTAACCTGAATCCTAACCTATCAGTCGACTATAGTCTACTAATATGCTAATGAGAGTTAGTTGACATTTAGTTGCAAAGTTATTTATAGTTAGAATGTCTAAAGTGGACCATCGACCAAAGTGTAACCCAATATAATAATATTGGGGGAATGTACTTATGCGAAATGGTCCTGATAAAAAATCCTGATAGAATATTCAAATTTTTAATCATTTTGTTGTCATTGGGATAACATTGTTTCATAGACAAGACACAAATGAAGAAACAAAGACAGACAGATAGACTCACAGGTATCCGATTTGAGCAGACTGCTGGTGCTGCGGAAGTACTGCGGGTTCTCTATGACGGGAATCTTGGTCATGCCAATGATGACGGCGTCCGCGTTCATGTCAGAGGACGAGGGTGTGTTAGAGCCGTTGGACACATGATGAAGAGGGCTCGCAGAGTCATCGTCATTACTGATGACTGAGGAAGGACCTGTGTCAAAGACAAAGATTTGCACTCAGAACCACTACATTAAAGGCTGTTTATAAAACATTTCCTTCTTGGCAAGAGTATACTGCTATTAAAATGTCATTTTTATTGGTATCAGGAATTCCTTTTTTGCCACCATACACTTTTATATTGATCTTTTGCAAGGGAAGTTTAATATTCAGTGCCACAATAAACAATCTCTTGGTCCAATGTTCCAACAAAATTAAATGTTCCAACAAAAATTATAAATAAAAAATGTTTAACTAAAAACATCAGAGCAAGGTCTCTCTGGGACAGCAAGCCGATCTTTGAAAAGATTGGCACAGTTCAAAGTCAAATGTTTTGGCAGAATCAGAAAGGAAAAATGTAATACATGAAATAAAAATCAACAAATGTGGGGGGCTTCCTGTCTGACAGGATATTTGTATGTACAGTAGGGTCCAAAACTTTGAGACTACTATGAAAATGTGGGACAGGTACAATTCAGAACAATCATTTAAAACAAGTAAAGATTATGATATAAAATGAATATGAAATATTTAAAATTCTGCACTATTTCTTGGTTGCTAAGTAAATAAGTAAATTGGAGACACTGACATCCTGTGACTCTGTTCTTGATTTCACTGAAGCACAAGATGCTCTTTGGATCATTCACAAATCATGCTGGAGAACAAGATCATCAGGTTTTATACAAACTTGTGGAGTTCATGCAGCTCAAATGCTGCTGTCATCAAAACAAAAGGAGAACATAACTAATTCTAAGACTAATAAATACTACAGACAAGACCCTGAAAATCACAGTGTTCAGCAGTCATGATACTTAATCAGTTTTCTGTTGTAACTGGAATATAACACAAGGAACCAACTAAGAGAAATGAACAGTGCACATGTAAACATCTTCAAGCGCCAAGAAAACCAAAAAGTTTCAACAGAATTACCATCAAGGGTGTAGTAGTTCTCCATGAGGTTTGCAATGTTTAGCAATACATCTATCATGAACAATTCCCAGGAAAAGATACTTTGCAAAAATGCATTTTAGCTGGTAATAGTTTTAAATTTGATGTATTATGCCCTTGTACAAAGTCTTGATTTGGCTTTCATGCGTGAATTTTACACATATTTCACATTATTGCAAGCATCTCTCATCCCAGTCTGTCAGTAAGGCTCTGGGCTGTATTTCCCAAAAGTATTGTGAGCTAAGTTGATCATAGAGACCATCGGTGGCAACAGTTTATGATCTACTTATAAACTTACGATACTTTTGGGAAAAGAAGCCCTGTTTAGTTCCTGTCTCTATGAAGCCTCTCCTTCTGAAAAGCACAATGTTCTCTGATTGTTTGGGTGGACTAGTGTGTTGTGATTGGTCAACCGATTTGTGCGTGTTTGGAAAATGTCACGCCCCTTACCATAACCATGAGTTTCTACACTACAAACACAACTCAACCAGGCTTTGTCCCTTTTATTTTGTCTATGCCTTAGGCAGGAATTATTTAAATACTGAATATTGTGACATGTTTGTTCCTCAAACTCAAGACAATGGAGGCGTTTCAGGGAGTTATAGAGAATATTGAGAATAACTGGAACTTTGCAGAACTTTTTCATGCTTAAACAGCAACATTACACACTAAAGAAAGTTGAAAATTTAACAAAGCGTAATAGGATCCCTTTAAATAAATTTGTAGGTTTTATTGAGAGTTTTATTTCATTCTGTGTTTTTATTTGTCAAACCTGTGTATCAATATATTAGTTTTTAAAACATATGTTTATGTTTATAGCTAGTGTAACATCATCACTAATGGCCAGGACATTCTAATAGCCTTAAAGTCTCCATGAAAACAAAATTGACAATTCTTATTTTTTTAAGGAATATTGCAGTTTATTTTAAATGATTTATCCACATTTTGTGCCCTCATAATCTTTAATCAAAATAACTTCCCCTCCCTCTTGCAGCGACATCTGTTCTCTGATGACATGTTAACTGGCTCGAGGGCGGGGCAACCTGTTACTCACGAGATCCACCAATAGCAATCCACAGTCATCCAACCATCCAATCAAGTCCTGATGGACCAAAACAAGTCCCATCCTACAGTTTTTCTTGTTCGAGAAGCTGCTTGACTTGGATATATGCCACAAGAAAAGACTATTGCAACTTCTGTCTCATGGCAACTTTAAAGTGTGACACTACAGGTGAATGGGGGTATTTTAACTAATAGATATCATCATCGAAGTACATTAAAACAATTGTTTTGTATTACAAGTTTTCTAAAATTGTATGTTTGAATATGCTAATTATGAATGATCTAATTAAATGTGCTCTAATTTTCATAAATTTCCAGAACAGAAACGGGAACACTGGATAAAGCCAGGTTCAAAATTCTTGTTTCATTTTGTTGGCATATTATAGTTTAAGGTTTTTACAAAGGGGATTTTGCAAAGGGGATCTCCTTTCATCATTCCATAAATCAGAAAATTCTGTCAACAGCTAGAAAAAAATCCAAAAAACATTTATATTAATAAACAAAAATAAATATTTTTTAGGAATAAAATGGCATATAAATCAGGTGAATGATTTGTGAAAACGTTTAGAATATATGCATAAATGGAGATTTCAGGCTAAGAGCAAGAAGAAAAAACTCATTTTTGGGAAAACAGCCTTCAAACATATTGTAATTGAAATCTACAGATGCAAATAGAGTGTAATAAAATAAACAATTAAATGTGTTTTGTGGATGTTTTCTTTCCACTATATTCTGAAAGAAGAAAAGTCAAAATTGACCATTGCCTGAAAAACCATGGTTTTGCCTGTAGTGTCTAGTCTTAAGATCAGTAGTTTGGCTGTCTTTGTACAAAAACAGGAAATCTACCAATCATAACCCTAGTCCCATCCATAAAACCACTGCACATTGGTTGACAGGAATGTTGTTCCAGGAACAACAGGATGTTGATTTTGGAACATCTACTTTTGTACATGTTAAGTTGCTCAACAGTAACAGTGCACAACAGCAGGACGAATAGAAGAAGAAATCATGCTGGAACAAATTTCTGATAAAACAATCATATCTTAACCCTATGTACAGTGCTCAGTGTAAATGAGTACACCCCCTTTGAAAAGTAACATTTTAAACAATATCTCAATGAACACAAAACACTTTCCAAAATGTTGACAAGACTAAGTTTAAAATAACATCTGTTTAACTTATAACATGAAAGTAAGGTTAATAATATAACTTAGATTACTCATTTTTCAGTTTTACTCAAATTAGGGTGATGCAAAAATGAGTACACCCCACAACAAAAACTAATCTAGCGTTAGCGTCAGTTCTGGCAGGTCACGTCAGTCAAGCTTGCATCAGCTGACTCCCAGGTGACTTGCGTCTACCTATAGGAATACGACGCCTATTACGGCATCTATATATAAGCTCCTCAGTATTATCAGCAGCTATTGCATTTCTCAGGAGCAAATTACCCTCCTCCATCCCCAGCTCCTCCTCTCTTCAGTCAGGATTGGCCTTATTATTTCCCCTGAATCAGACTAATTCTCGAAAAATATGTATGTTAAATCATGACATTTAATGATATCTGCATGTTGGTCCTGTTCTGTTTACCCTGGGGGGTTTATTGCTGCTCTCCCTGCTCTTATCCATGCTAGGCTGCATGGATGCGCAGGGAGTTCTTGCCCAGAACAGAGCCATACCGCCAATACAAACTCTATGCATTATCTATCATATTTGACGATAGTGGTCCTGACAGAACTACATCTAGTACTTTGTATGGCCTCCATGATTTTTAATGACAGCACCAAGTCTTCTAGGCATGGAATGAACTATTTGTCGACATTTTGCAACATCTGTCTTTTTCCCTTCTTCAAGAATGACCTCTTTTAGAGACTGGATGCTGGATGGAGTGTGATGCTCAACTTGTCTCTTCAGAATTCCCCATAGGTGTTCGATTGGGTTCAGATCAGGAGCCACTGAATCACTTTCACCCTGTTCTTCTTCAGAAATCCAACAGTGGCCTTAGATGTGTGTTTAGGATCATTGTCATGTTGGAAAAGTGCATGAGGACCAAGGGCATGGAGTGATGGTAGCATCTTCTCTTTCAGTATAGAGCAGTACATCTGTGAATTCATGATGCCATCAATGAAATGCACCAGCAGCACTCATGCAGCCCCACATAAGGACACTGACACCACCATGTTTCACTGTAGGCACCATGCATTTTTCTTTGTATTCCTCACCTTTGCCACGCCATACAGTTTTGAAGCCATCAGTTCCAAAAAACATTTATCTTGGTCTCATCACTATAGAGTCCCAGTAGTCTTCATCTTTGTCAGCATGGGCCCTGACAAACTCTAGGTGGGCTTTTTTGTGCCTGGGCTTTAGGAGAGGCTTCTTTCATGGACGGCACCCATGCATGCCATTCCTCTGCAGTGTACGCCGTATTGTGTCACAGGAAATAGTCACCCCAGTTTGGCTTTCTACTTCTTTAGATAACTGCAGTGAACTTGCACGCCGATTTCAACCCTTCTCATCAGCAGACGCTCCTGTCGAGGTGTTAACTTCCGTGGACGACCTGGACGTCTCTGTGAGATGGTTGCAGTTCCATCTTTTTTTAAATTTTGTACTACTTTTGCTACAGTATTCTGACTGATAAGTAAAACTTTGCTGATCTTCTTGTAGCCTTCACCTTTCTGGTGTAAAGAAATTATTTTCTTTCTCAGGTCTTGTGACATTTCTTTTCCATGTGGTGCCATTGCTGACAGCATGAAATGGGAAGGTGTTTTAACACCCTTTTATAGTCAACTGTCTGCTGGACACCCGTGTAATGAATAATTATACTCCCCTGTGGTTGAATTCTTGTTAAATTAAAACATTTGTAGTCTAAAATTTAGCTTTGCTCCAGAGACCTTCAGTGGGGTGCATTTTTGCATCACCCTAATTTGAGTAAAACTGAAAATTTTGTTCTCTAAGTTATATTATTAACCTTACTTTCATGTTATGAGGTAAACAGATGTTATATAAAACTTAGTCTTGTCAGCATTTTGGAAATTGATTTTGTGTTCATGGAGATATTGTTTAAAATGTTACTTTTCAAAGGGGGTGTACTCATTTACGCTGAGCAATGTACATCAGGTGTCAGATGTCACATTTAATTTGAAGGAAATGAAAATGAGGCTGAGGAACAGACATACAGTCGCTTCAAATATCTGTATTGTCCTAAAGCGATAGTTCATCAAAAAATATCAATTCTGTCATCATTTACTCACCGTCATATTGTCAACTTCCTTTCTTCTGTGGAACACAAAATAATTTGTTTCTGTTTTTGTTTTTTCTTTCCCATACAGTAAAAGTCAATGGGGCTTAATGTTGTTTTGGACCTCACAGACTCTCATTGTATGGACAAAAACATTTAAATAAAACTATTAAATAAAAAATAAAATTAAATAAACTTCAAAATATCTTCATTTGTGTTCGGCAGAAGAAACAAACAAACAAACCTGAACAAGGTTTGAGTTGTCTTGGTGGCCATTTACATGTTGTTCTTTGCATAAACTGTCTATTCCATAAGTAAAAACACAAGAAGTGACCAAGTAGATAACTCCTTAACCCTGACTGATATTGTAAAAAAATATTGTTGAAGCCACTAATTCCAGCCCAAAGCCCAAGCCGGTTGTTCCATGACCAACTAAGAGATCCAGGAACTTGTCTTACTTGGGTAAATCACATTAACCTTGACATCATCTTCCTTCTTTACTCTTAGATTGCCAACTACACTTCTACAATAGAGTTATTCATCAGCAAGTAAAAGATGGAGACTCTCAAGACAGAATATTTGGCTGAAACAGCCGGTGACATGTTGAATGATATAGCGGCGATAGAGGTGCATTAGCATCATTGATATCTGAGAAAATAAAACAGGAAACTGGAGATCGGCCATGTTGCGATGACCCCTCTGATGGCACATGACAGCTTAAAGCATTTACTAGAAAACCCAAGCGTCTTGTTACCAGGAAAAGTGTCTGTGAAAATAATGAACAATTTTTACAGGACGTCAACACCATATTTACAGCCATTATGACATCATCTAGAGCTGGAGAAGATACTGATAGCTGTAGTAATAGGGTGAATGATTGACCCATTGCCACGGTGGCAAGTTCTGGTCCTTGAATTTGATTGGCTGAGTGGCGTTCCAACAGTGCTGATATACAATCCAACAGCACTGCGACTTTTCACTGTTTTTATGATTTTGCTTTTCTGTGTTTGCAGAGTACTACCGATCAAAAGTACAGTAAAACAGTAATACTGTGACATGCTATTAAAGTTTAAAATAATAATTTTCTATTCTAATATTTTTAAATGTAATTTATTCCTGTAACAAAGTTGAATTTTCAGCATCATTACTCCAGTCTTCAGTGTCACATGATCCTTCAGAAATCTAATATTCTAAATTGCTCATCAAGAAACATTTCTTATTATTATCACTGTTGTGCTGATTAATATTTTTGTGGAAACTGTTATACATTCTCATGATGCTTTTCATTGTATAATATATATATATATATATATATATATAATTATCAACACACAGAGGCTTTACATGTGTTTGATTGATTGCCCTTCGGTTTAAGTACTTGTTTCACTGCAAAAATCATTGCAAATGGAGTTAAGCGACAGGGGTCAGACGGCAGTCTGGTGAGGTTGAAGAGGGCAAAATACTGAGAGCGAGGCAGCAGACGAAAGAGGAGACAATCAGGAGTGACCAAGTGACCAGGGGTCCTGACATTACAGCGCATGAGCCTGAGGCCGGACAAAACTCAGGCCATTGTATTGATTCTCTCTGCTGTTCAAGGGGTAATTGAATGTTGAAGGTCTCTTGAGATACATGACACTCAGTGATTTACATGATGCTGTCTTTGAATCGAAACGCACAATTGTCCTATTCAAACATGATAATACATCTAATACAATCACATTGGGTTAAAGCTATCAGCTTTGTATCACTGCTTTGGTTTGTGCATGGGCTTATATGAAATATTCATATTATTAAAGACGCCATGAAACAGCAATGAGTCAATCATCTAATTTAAACTTTGATATTTTGTCTTCATATGTTAAACTGTGTGTGAAATTGTGTGTGAAAAATGTGAGTCTTATTAGATAGTGCCCTCTAGTTTGATAAGGAAATTAACTTAGATGCCAAATCTAGTTTATGTACCAACTAAGAGCTTTGGCTAAAGTGAATCACTTCATTCTTTTAAGAAGTCTGAAACAGCGATTCATGCTTTTATTTCCTCTAGACTTCTGCAACTCCCTGTATTTGGGAATCAGCCATTCCTCTTGATTTCAAATCATTCAAAATGCGGCAGCAAGACTTTTAACTGGTGTTCACAAACATGAAGATATTACTCCTGTCTAAGTGTCTCTGCACTGGCTACACTGGCACTTTAAAATCAATTATAGAGTTGTTTTTAAAGTGCTTGCTTTGTTTTTATATATTTAAATGGCCTAGCACCTTCTTAAATCTTTGACCCTTTTCTTAGAACATCACCCAGTGAAAACTCTTAGGTCAGTTAACCAGAGGTTACTGTTCCTAAGTCTAGGCTAAAATCTATATAGGGGAGATTGTGCATTCGCTGTGGCCCCAACTAAACTGTGGAACAGTATAGCCAATTCCTATTAGAATTGCACAAACAGTACATATATTTTTATATAAAAAGTTAAAGTCTGCATGAAAAGGAAGATTTCTTCCCTATTGTGATGTACTGTATATTCTAGTGAAACAGCTTCTTGAACAATAAAAATTGTCAGGCGGGACTTGATCTTGTCCATCGGGAATTGAATGGATGGTTGTGGTTTGCTATTGCTGTGATCTCATGTGAGTGACAGGTTGACAGGATTATTTTGATGAAAGATTACGAGGCTGTCATGTCGGGAACTAAGATACAGGGAAACAAAACTAACAAACTAAAAGGCCTTGACAAAACAAATAAAAACTGATCAGGCTACACGTTACAATACACCCCCCTCTCGGTATAGTGCCTTCTGGCGCCGTAAACACAAATAACACCGAATGGTGGGAGGAGGTGCTATTATCTACAAGGGGGTGGGAAGGAGGGCCAGGACCCCCAGGCGGAAGCCTCCAGGGAGGGACTGATGGAGGGAGAAACCAAGGAGGATCCGGTGGAGGAAGGAACCACTGAAGGGCCAGCAGAGGAGGCCACGATGGAATCGGCGAATCCACCTCCCCTGAGCCCGCTGGAAGGCTGAATGGTGGAGCCCTCCATAGTGTTGACCAGGGTGAATCCAGGGGAACTGCAGACTGAGGCGGAGTCAGGTGGGCCAGAGACCAAGATGAAGTAAAAGTGAAAAAACAGACGGATGAAGGACAAGGGCAATGTTGCAGGCACTAGGGACCAAGGTGTAACTGGAGAGTTAGAGGACCGAGGCAGAGCCAGTCGGAGCAAAGACAAAGGAGGAGCCAGAGAGAAGGAGGAGCTCAGTGGAGCTGAAAGGATAGAGGGCTGAGGTAGGGTTGTCAAAAGTACCGACTTTGGTTCTAAGTAGGTACTGAAATTTTAAAAATGTGACGAAACCAGCATTTTCCCCGAGCGCTGTTGAGCAGATTGTTAAACACCTCTGATTGGCCATTGTGTTGACGTGCTCAACAGATATGTCTGAGATTGGCTACAATGATCAACGCTTCAAAAACATTGTAAATAGGAGAGTTTGAAAGCAGGCATTTATCAGCAGATCTCAAATATATCTGCTGATAGAGATCCACTGATAGATGCCTGCTTTCAAACGCTCCTGTGTGTATCTGTGTAAGCGCTCGGTAAAGAGCGGTAAAGGTGTCTATTAACAACATGTTTTAAGTGTTATTCATTGAAGCCAATCACAGACATATTGCTGGTATCATCACATTTTTAAAACTTTTGACAACCCTACTATTGATAGTACATTGTTGCCACCAAAATGTCACTAAAATACGTGGATATGTGAAATATGATCATATAAAGGATTAAATATTTACATTATATACAAAAACTTTTTTTCCTTCCTTTTAGCGCACAAAAATGTAAAATACACTAAATGTTCGTACACAGAAATGCAACAAGCACAAGTGAAAATCACTGGTTTGTTTTAAGCTGTTTTAAATGAGGAAATTCAGATACACATTTAGTAGATGGGCCAAAATACAGACAAATACTCTCAGGCTCTCAGCTCTTGCACACATTTGTATGTGTGTGTGTGTGTGCGTGTGTGTGTATCCGGTAAGGAAACCCAGCCACTGCACACTCTTAAACTCTTGTTTTTTCTTGCTAGCAGAGAGGAAGTGATCTATCGATCAGAGGAGTTAATGAGAAGAGATGGATAGACGGATGGATGGATGGATGGAATGATGGATGAGGGGTGGGAAGGAAAAAGCGTCAAGAGAGGACAGCGGATGGATTGTTTTCAGGATTGGATTTCGGTTACACAGCAATACTGACTGGGACCGCTGAGCGCTCTCAGAGACACATTCAGGCCTGAACATGAAGAGGAAAATATCATATTTCCAAAAATAACAGAGATTGATCATTTTTCTCGCTTTTAATGCCTGCTGCTATTTTTAAAGACCAAAAATGCTCTCACCCTCTCGTGTGACAGTAAAACTCCAGCCCCTCTTCCTTCTGAAGACCCCAAGGTCACAGGAAGTTCAAGTAACAATGGAAAACACTCTCTCTTTCTTCCTCATGTGTCTCATTCACATTTTCTCGCTGGTCTGAGATGAAAATCTATCCTAAACCCCCATTAAACTAAATTAAGAAAGTTAAAAATAAACTGTGCTCTCAGATCTGACTTATATTTGACACTGAATGGTGACCAGGGCTGTACTAGTATACTACAGTATGTATAGTATATACTTTATTGCATAGTATATAATTTATTTGGCTATACTATAGTATGAAAAACACTATTATGTAATGATAAACGCTGTCACATGACCTTATCATGAACACAGCAAGTATAAAAAATCTTGGCTGTTATTACTGACTTGTTATACACTGGAAATGGAACAAGTCAGGTGCATTGCATTGTGGGATGCACATTTTGGCAATTGTACACTACCATTCAAAAGTTTGGGGATACGATTTTTAAATGTTTTTGAAATAAGGCTCTTAGGCTTATCAAAGCTGCATTCATTCGATAAAAAATACAGTTAAAACAGTAATATTGTGAAATACTGTAACAACTTAAAATCTGGTGTTTTTCACTGTAAACTCACACAAAACCTCCTGAAGTTTGGATTTTTTCTCTTAAAAAGTTACATTTGGATGTTTTAAACTTTCAATTGAAATTTTGTATAAATGTATCTCTAAGAAAGTTATAGCCATTTGTTACAATATTAGTCTAGGTAAAACTACAATATTACTCTTTAGGAATAAATAGGTGTACTTTATTTATTGATAATGTGTGCCCAAAGAAGACCAGGGAGTAAAATGAATACAAAACATGTTATACAACAGAATACTAAAGCAAAAGTGACTTATTAGAGAAATATATTTTCAATCTGAACATGAATAAAAACAAATTGTGTTGCAAGTAATGAAAACAATTATGAAAATTGTCTTGTGCAATGAAAATAAAAAAGGTTTTTTCACAAAATACAGACAAAATGAGAGAGAAATATAAGTAGTTCAACTGAAATAATAATGTAAATGATCTTCACAAACTATAAAATAAGTATTTAGATAATATAACAACCAAACAGAGCAGTCCTGTGGCTGTACTCCTCACTGAATGCGTCACATTTGATTGCACCGATTCACTGCATAGAGACACGTTTGAAAACATAAATTGCAATAACTTATCTGATGTGGAACTGTTTTATCCTTATTTTTGGTTCATGTTATGTCAAAGTCATGCTTTGTAACATGAGTTTTCTCATTCAAATCTGTTATCTTTGTGTTTGTTTTCATACACGCAGATACACGCGCACGCAAATACTTTAACTTTGCGCTTCCAAAGAATACTTCCAAAGAAACATGATAGTATTGTAGTTCAAATGACCAAAACCTATGTTAATTGGTTGAGATGATGATGGTTTGAAACAATCTGGGCATAGGAGGTGGGACTAGGCATCAACAGTCGTTGCTGTTTGGCTTTCCCACATGCATTGCCTTGACGAATCAATGCAGCAGATTTTGATGACGCAACCAGTCTCACTACGGAGCCTCTGAATGTCAGAATGAGATAAATGCGATATCATTGGAAAGCCAAGAATCTCCTTTTTTACGGTACTGCATACAGATTGGATTAACGGTTCAAAAGTTATTAAAAATTTAAGAACTATATTTCTTTTTGGCCGCCACCGTCTCGGTTTTTGTGGGTTAAGAGACACTTATTATTATCAATGTCGAAAAAAAAGAGTTGCTGCTTAATATTTTTGTGGAAACCACAATAATGAAGAATATAAAGCTCAAAAGAAAAGCATTTATTTAAAATAGATTTATTTTTAATTCTTTACATAACTTAGTCTTTACTTACACTTTTGATCAAATTAATGGATCCTTGCTATTAATTTCTCTCAAAACAAATCCTACTGATCCCAAACTTTTGACATATAAAAGTGTCCATATGAGAAATATACATAGTACATAGTAAACAGCAAGAGAAGTATGGCAGTATGCTTTTCCAAACATACCCCATGAGCATTTCTCTTTGAACGAACAAGTCCAATGAAAACACAGATGGTCAGAAATTCAACAGGGTAATCTGAAAGCAAACTTTGCTAAAATCATCAACATCCTTCACTCCAAACATAAAATAACTGGAATGTTACAGCTAAATCCTTCAGCCAAGCTTTTTAAAGTGACGGTACTAATGATTTTCTTTTCTAACCATGTGTCATCACATTGAGGGTTGTTTAAACTGGAGTGCATCACTCAGCATGTTTGACTGTAACTACATAGTCCAAAGGTGAAAAGTTAGATTAGAGACTATATTCTTTCACTTGTCCTCTTTTTGGTCACAGAGTTGTCGAAAGATTTCTCAACTTCTAAATCAACATGAGACCCTTTGGATATTTTCAGGGTAAAGAAAAGAAAATATTTGAAGTAAAAAAGAGCATTTTCACAGGGGTCAGAAGAGGGACTGTGGAAAGAGAAATCATATAGAGAGAACAGATGTTGTGAACAGAAGGGAGGACGGTAACTATCTAAATAAAAATTGCCATGCAGAATATTGGGGAGTGGCTAATGGGCTGCCTAGAAGGTTTATACATAATACAACACATTATACAACTGAAACAGGAATACAGGAGATTAGATTAAAAGATAAACTGTCCATAAACACACCTCAAAATCAGCTTCATTTTGAAGCAGCACGTCTACAGTTACACCTAGATTCTTATGTTTTCTGAAGAAAATGTGCTTGTCCGTGCAAAGCCCACTGCCACAAGAATGATATGTTGCTTTGCAGTTGCTAAGGTCTTTTAAGTAGGCTACTATTTAGCACATTGCTATGTGCTTGCTAAAGGGAATCTGGTGGTTAGTAGCAGTGTAGAGGAGCAGCAAACTAAAAGTAGCAATGCTAACGTGCTCAGTTGCATGAGTAGCTCATCTGCTCTCAAAACGGTAGTGTTTCCAGTAATTAGCTATTTTCCAGTGATTACTGCTAGGTTTGAACAATTAATTGAACTAAAATCACGATTTGGCTTTAGTGCGATTATCAAATAAATAACTGCACTGCTTGTTCCAGGAGCAAAGTGCGGCATTGTGTTCTTTTACACGTGAGCAGCTTATGATTCAGTGTTTCTAGCATTTCAGAGTGGCTTGGTTTGCAGTAAATGCTGCTCCACACGAATGCCATCTGCATCTGCTGTGTTTGGGTCACTTTTAATGTGCATTTAGGAATGCAACATTTTATTATTAATTTCTTAAATACTTTATTTTACAATGAATTAGTATTATTACAACAGTAATATTTTATTTTGTTTTTTAAATAATAATAATAATCAAGCTTTTATTTAGGAAAACTACATACACTCTAAAAAATAATGTGTTGGCTCAAAAAAGAACAGTTTGCATCAATTTTTTTTATGACAACTTTGAGTGAATTTACGTTCCACCAGAAAGCTACATTGTGTTAGAGGAACTTAATAATTTGTAGCATAAACACAAATTTTTAAGTTGATTACTCAAAAAATTAAGTTGCTCCAACTACCAGAGTTGAGAGAACCAATTAATCTTATTTATTTCAGTTCAAATCAACAGCTATCATAGCAGATGCTAACACAACTTATTTAACATACATTTAATGAACAAGTAAGATATTTCTGGTCACTGGCATTAGCGCAGTCATTGCTTATAGCCTCAATAGTGTTTACCTTCATGTGTCTACTCTTTACAAAAACACTATACAGAAACTCTTTTAAATGTCAATCATAACAGCATTAAACACTAAAAGGTCTTTCCCTTCCCTAAAAAACATATAAAAAAAGTTAATTTCAACATTTATTCTCCTTATCCTGTCCTATGCAAAGCATGCTGGGAACTACAAATCCACTGCCTAATTTCCAGACACTGCCTAAGTTATCAGGACAATTTCATTAAGTTACTACAACTTATTTTTTTTGCTTGTTTCAAGGCAATTAACGCAGAAATTTGAGTTTAAATTACAGATTATTATCAGGATATTATCATCATCGTAGTCATATTGATATACAGTCAAAATTTTTTGCATAAATTATTCAGAGCTACAAATGAGCGTTGCTCTTTAAAAAAAAAACAAACTGCATTTTAAACCACAATCACAATTTTTATCAGAAAAATTGATATTAGATTTTTTTCCTCAAATCATGCAGACCTAATTAGCTGTGTAGCAAAAACAAACACTACATTTTATTCTTTTAATGCCACGTATTGTGTGCGCTCATTTCTGTTTTATCAAGTCAAAATTGATCCGTTTGTTTTTTTGATTGTGTAATATTTAGTGCCAGATCATAAAAAATGGTCTGATTACATTATAAATTATATCATTGATAGTTATACATTTGAAAAGAAGTGTCAGTGTAGTTATATAAGTACTTTTTTCAAGCTAATACAGATTTAAAGTAGCTTCCCCAATGCTGCTTATAGTAGCCAAAATAGTCCATCCTAAAGCACCTTTCCTCAACAAGCCACATTAAGTCTGTAGAGCAAACAGTGCGGGACCTACTACATTTTAATACTTTTAGCCTGAATATGAGCAATAGTGATTTTCTGCCTTAGCATACGCAACTTATAATGTATGTAGATGAACTGCCCAGATGTATAACACTGATCTCTTTTCCCTACAACCACCTACTGTGGTGAGGCCGGTTGTGTTAATGCTAATGCCCAGGGCCATCACAAGCATGGGGCGGGGCCTCAGGAAGCAGGGCCAACCTTGGCTGGTGGGGTCCCCTTCAGTCTGTTCACCGTGGGGCCCTCTAAAGCCCTGGCCATGCCTTTATAAAATTGCCACTCACAATGAAGTGAAAAGGGATAAAAAAAAAAGAAGAAGAAAAAAAGCTGGTTTCAAAAGAGCTTTTAGTTTTTTTCCGAGCTGCACCCAGGGAACTTGAACATTCAAAGACACCCAAAGGTCTTTGCAGAACTTTCTGTGTCTAAGCCAATCACTGCTTCTGAGCAGCAATATCATACTGCATTACGCCTCCCATTCTTGACATCTGTGTTTGTGTGTGAGAGACACACACAGAAAGAGAAAAAGAGTAGGAGAGGGGGCAAAAGAGGAAATTCTTCCACCTCCACGTTGGGACATGAGACGGATTGTTTTTTATGCGTGTTGAAGAGCGTTTCTGTCTGGCCAACTAAAGCGATGATGACGTCCAGACACAAGAAAGCAGCAGCAGCGTGTTATCTGAAATAATGCATTTTATTAAATGCAGCACCATCTCTTGTTTGTTTTCGTGATATTTTGATAAATCAGACACTTTAAATTTGATTTGCAATCTCTTTTTGCAGAAATAACTGATGAGCATGGGGTTGTTATATTCATAATATATTGTATTAACAAAATCAAAACTCAAGTCAATATATGTATACAACACAGTAAATCAAACAAAAACAAACATAAAGATAAAATCATTTTAGGAATAAAATTAAGACTACATCAAAGCAGCTGTGCAAGTCCAGTTAAAATGAACTACATTTTACACTTACTGTATGTTATGTATGAGTCTGTGATGTCTAAAATTAAACTTTTGTTTGTACCGATAAACAATATGTACACTTTTCGCAAAATACAGTGATAAAACAATTGCGCAAATGCAGTTTTATTTCATTTAAAGTCAACATGAAATGTTATTCGTCTCTATTTTACTTCCATAATGTGATGAATTTCTGCATATCGAATATATCGAATATGATGAATTTCTGCATATCGAATCTGCATATAAGTTGTCATATGAAATGAAAGGATTTTGTGATGGCCAAAAAGGACAGTAATTCAGCAGTGGACAAATATTTTTTGTTCACAGTAAGAACATGAAAATGAATTCAGAAAGTAAATAAAAGCGACTGTGATTTCATGCTGACTATAAAGATACCCTCTTTTTCAGAGGTGGTCTGATTTTTTCACTCAGATGAACTGAACATCCTGAGTGTCAGCCAATACTGTTTTAGTAAAAGTGGCCACAAATCTGCACGATTAAAAATATTTTAAAAGAGTTTTATCTGCATTTTTACCATACATAAATATGAAAGGATGAACAAGACACTGTGTCTCGTACATATTATTTTTTTCTGTACAGACTGTGTCTCGTTTCACACATATGTGTCTGTTTTCAGTACGTGCAAATCTTTATGGTTCAGCTGTCACTTTGCTATCTGGTCATTAAATGTGTGAACAGGGTGAAAAAAGGCCCATCTGGCATGATTCATTTATGAGCGACTCCATTTGGGTGCGATCTGTCCTTCTCTCTTAAAGCATCAAGGGTTCATTTGCCCACTGACACAGATTCTAGCAGCTTACAGTACAAATCCAGTGATGGATTCACCCATTTATTCCACTCAGCAAAAGTACGAGACCAGGTCACACCATTCCCCCACTGCAGACTGGTTTAGTTAGAGAACCATTCTTCTGCAACAACCAATAAGAATCCACCCTGTCTATAATGAGCTATTGTATGATTAGCTAGATGGCTTGGCGAGTTGCAGGTGGGGTCAGCCATAAACCTCTCTCCAAAATGGTCCATAAATTCTTGGTCCAGTTCAGTCTGGTGTGACCACAGTCATTCTTATCTTGCCACAACCTCGACAGGAACATTGTGAAATAAAACAAAACCTAAAAAGAAACCAAAACACAACAAAACATAAAAAACACAACACAACATTAACATAATGAACATAACACAATACAACATATAAAAAGAAATGAAAATATATAAAACATTGTAAACTGAAATATCTAATAATAAATTAACCAATAAAAATTAAATAAAAATTAAATAATTTCAGAGTTTTTGGAATGCATCACTGTAAGAATCAAACTGCGAACATGTTATTAGCATCTCTAGGTTAAAGTCAAAAGGTGTGTGGCAGACAAACAAAAGAGGGATAGTTAGTCCTAGTGATTTAGTATGGAAGACTGAAGCCATGAGCCAAAATCAAAAGCCATCAAACTTCCAATCAAGCAACACTGGAAGTGGTTCTATAACATATGAAAAAATTATTGCTCTTTTCCTCAATTTTACCTATGGTTTTACCAAAATCCAGCCTACATTTCTCAGTGTATATGTAAGAGAGGTCAGCTAGTAAGAGCTGTGCGTGTGAACCTAACTCCCCTGGCCTCAAGAGGTGCATTAGCGACTGATATTAGAGGTTGCGGTCTTTATAGTCTTTGTTAGCGCGACTGGCTCCCATATACCGGAAATACTGGTTCGAATCCCGCTCGGCGTGGGGCGAGTAGAACCGGAGGGGTTACATTGATGCCATGACCCGGATGGGAGTGAGTGTAAAGGCAGGAACACACCAAGCCGACGGTCAGCCGTCGGGCAGTTTTTGTTCGTCGGCCAATTAAGTTTTCTCAGTGTGTTCCGCACCGTCGGCTGAAGTTGGTCCTCATTAGGGATGTGCGAGACTAGCCGACTAGTCGATTAAACGATACTGCTGCTGCTAGTCGACTTGGAAAACACTAGTCGTTTAAACATTACTTTTTTTCTTTTTTTTTGCACATTCAATGTTTTGCTTTATATTTTTACAAAGGTTACATATTGAAATCAATATATTATTTTGAAAAGTGTATATCTGCAGCGGAAAACAAAGTCATTTAATTTTACCTCAGATTTTGCATTCATTGGTTTTCTCAGTGGTGCTCGCGGCGGGTTCAGAGAAATGTCCGATCGGAAGATGAGCAAGGTGAGGGAGTATTTTGAAAGCCTACACAAAACTTTTCCGTTTCCTTCAATGTCATGTCAAACTAGTATAACAATTAAGCTTGCTAAGGCTTGTTATACTACTGGTTATGAGGGGCAATGTGCTATGAAAGGTTTTATCGGATTAAAGGAGAAACATTATGAATGAAATGTGGTTAAATAATGTAAATGTGGTTAAATAATGTAGTTAACACATCGAGTTTTTTTTACCAACCATCATGTTTACAGACAATTTTCCTACACGAGAAGCACATTCAAACCCGGACACACAAGTGGTTGCCGTGGTAACGAACAACAATAGACTAGTCGACTAGTCGGTTGAAAAAATTTCCATTTAAACGGTTATGAAATTAGTCGTTGCACACATCCCTAGTCCTTGTCGGCATTTTTCCGGCCGATTCGACATGTTGAATCAGCGTCAGAGCTCGTCGGTCCATCAGGCCATCTGATCATTCTGATTGGCTGTTCAGCTACTGCCACCTGCTGGTTCGGAAAGGCATTTCTTCTTACGCAGGAGCAGAATGGAAGTGCTACTTGGCCGTCGGCTGTCGAGCATCAGTTTGGTGTGTCAGGCCAACTTTGGACACAGATGCTGCCGACGTGAGCCAACCCCGCAGTCTGCTTTCGTCGCCACTAGTTCGTCGGCGCCGGCTTGGTGTGTTCCTGCCTTAACAGAACCCAGCTAGTAAGAGCTGTGTGAGTAAACCTCACTCCCTTGGCCTCAAGAGGCGCACCAGAGACTGATGCTAGAGGCTGGTATGGAAGGACACTAAACCGTGTTTGCGCGCCCGCCTCCCATGCCGGAAACGCCAGTTCGAATCCCGCACAGAGCGATTCGAGTAGAACTGGAGGGATTACATTAGTGCCGTGACCCTGATGGGAGTGAGTGTAACAGACGCCAGCTAGTACGAGCTGTGCAGGTAAACCTCACTCCCTTGGGCTCAAGAGGCGCACCAGCGACTGACGCTAGAGACTGCGTCCTTGTTAGCATGCCCGCCTCTAATGCCGGAAACGCCGGTTCGAATCCCGCACAGAGCGGTTTGAGTTAAACTTGAGGGATTACATTAGTGCCGTGACCCCGATGGGAATGAGTTTTGGGGGGGGTGAATGTAACAGACGCCAGCTAGTAAGAGCTGTGTGAGTAAACCTCACTCCCCTGGCCTCAAGAGGTGCACTAGCAAATGATGCTAGAGGATGCAGTCTTTAGTGTCCTTGTTAGCATACCCACCTCCCATGCTGGAAACCCTGGTTCGAATCCTGCTCTGAGAGGGTCAATTAGGACTGATTACATTTGGTGCCGTGACCCGGATGGGAGTGAGGTTTAGGGGACGCCAGGTAGTAAGAGCTGTGCTGATAAACCTCACTTCCTTTATCTCAGGAGGTGCACTAGTGGCTGATGCTAGATGCTTGTTTCATCATTTTTATTATTTTTGCTTTTAAATATTTCTATTTAAATTTAATTAATATTCCTTTTAGTTTTAGTAATTTTAGTAATTTAAATTAAACTTTTTTAATTTTATTTTAGTTTTTTAGTTTTCATCTAACATTTATGTTTATTTTATTTCAGCTTTATTTAAATTAACAAAAATGATTTTCAATAGTTTTAGTTAACAATAACAACACTCCTGGGGTGTTTGGAAATACAGTTGGTTGGAGCATACAAACTTAAAACTGTATGTTTGGGGAAGAGCACATGAATATTAATTATGTCACGTGACATTCGTGACATTTAAGTGGCCACTAGCCAGAGTACGCTTACCAAGTTGGAAGTGGTATAATTGTCCCTGGGGGGAGTCATAATGGTTAACATTTTATGGAGTAAACACTCAACATTAATAACAAAATTATCTCTGTGTCAGTTAAAAACACACTGATCTGATAGTACTAAAAAGTACATATTTTCTTAGCCATATTTCAGTAAAAAACAATTTTATGCTTTATTGGTGTATTTTTGGTTGTACTAAACCAGTAGTCAAGCCTCGTTCAGACTGTCAGTCCAAATCCAATTTTGTGCATATCCAATTGGAATCCAATATGGAACATATTTAACAAGTGTGAAAGGCAAAAAAATTACATGAAATGGGATATTTACAAATCCATTGTGAGCTACATTCATATGTGGTTTGAAAACTTATTCAGGTCTTATTTCTGGAAATCCGTTTCAGTCTGACAGCTCTGATCAGATTTTGTGTGGTTTATATCACTTTCTTACGGCATATAAAATGTAAATATGTCAGAATTTGTTATAGGAAAGTCACTGCAGAAACACGGTTGTGTTGTTGCAAAGTGCTGCATACCAACACAGTGTGGACAGCCAATAATTTTTAGCAGATTCCAATCGGATGTACAAATAATCGGATTTGGACTGACAGTCTGAACATAGTGATCACTAACCAGTGAGAAGACACTGGAAACACAAGATATCTCAATAATAAAGACACTCTTAAGCAAACAAGGGTTTACTGATACTGATACAAATACATAACTGTAATTTTTAGGCATCTATGTTTATGAGTTTTGTGCATGTTACGCAAGTGAATGTGTGTTTGATCTCAGCTGACAGTGATTCATGCTCTGTGAGAATGATTCATCATTGGAATAGAGTAACTATGACGCTTGTAACTATGGCAACAGTGCATGTGGTGGGATGGCAGGTCCACCCCCAAGCCAAGCTCTTAATACACACACCGAGCGCACTCTGAATGACAGACGGAAGTCGTTGTTTGGTAATGACAGTTTTCAGATCACTTAATCAGGGCTTATTCTGTTTGTCTTCAACGAAATGAGCCCTTTAACTCTTATCAGAGAAATATACCACTAGCAGTATAATCACATTCAAATAGATTTTGTAACGACCTATGAAAGAGTTACTTTAAATGGCATCTCTTTACATTGCAGTGCCCATTACACATATTACATGCAATTAATTATTAAAATGTTTAATTACAAGCAGATCCACAAATTGTACTTTAGTTATATGTTTTAATTAGGTAGTAATTACAATGTAATCACATAGTAATATGAAAGCTAATGAAAAATTTTTTTCAACTAAGTCTTAGCACATAGAAAAAAAACATTCTGGGTTCAATAAAAATTATGTTCAGTCGGCAACATTTTTGTCATAATGTTGATTATACACTCTAAAAAATGCTGGGTTAAAAACAACCCAAGTTGGGTTAAAAATGGACAAACCCAGCGATTGGGTTGTTTTGACCCAGCTGTTGGGTTGAATCTTTAACCCAACCTGCTGGGTAGTTTTATTTAACTCAACTGATGTTTAAAAATTACTTTATTGATCACTTAAAATGAACCCAAAATAGGTTGGAAAATAACATTTATTAATATGTTTAATTAATAATAATTAAATAATAAACATGTATTAAATTGCTTTTTAATGAATGTTCATCTTTTGATTATTATTGTTGCCTCTAGTAATTGTGTGTCTGATTTTTCATTTCCAACCTATTTTGGGTTCATTTTAAGCCAGCCATATAGTCATTTTTAAACAATAGTTGAGTCAAATAAAACTACCCAGCACATTGGGCAAACATTTAACCCAACCGCTGAGTTTAAACAACCCAATCACTGGGTTTGTCCATATTTAACCCAACTTGGGTTGTTCTTAACCCAGCATTTTTTAGAGTGTAGAGGGTATGCACGTGACATCACTGTTATGACTGCGGTTACGCCCACTGAGTGGCAAAAGACTGAGTGGCAGCATTGGTTTTAAGCTTGAATGCCGCGAAAAAAACATCCAATGCATCCAAAACGGGAAAGAGCTTTGCGATTGACTGTACAAACAGCTTTGACACAAAGTCTGAGGTATAATTTTACAGACTGCCGAAAGCAACAGAAAAAAAGAAGCAAATGGTAATTCACAAAAACAGCTGGACTCCAGGCAGAAAAACGTGGATTTGCAGTTATCATTTTGTGTCAAAATGTTGGATTTTGGGGTGAAATCATACCGTATATATTGTATTGTTATATATTGTGTTGACAACTCATCAATTAAATATTTACCATCTTATATTCTGCATAATTGGATGTTTTTAAATAAATGACAAAAAATACAAGTTTTAGGGCTTGACGATATGACGATATATATAACATTGATATGAGTGATCACTCCGATTTAAACCTACCTATATTGTATTTATATAAACCGTTCACAGGCAGATTTGCTTTATGTATTTCCTCTGCGTTGAAATCAGGCACATACAAATGTCATGAAACATGATTCCTGGCTGCATGTCAATAGGTTTCTTTGACATGTTATAAGGAGGACTTTTGAGCCCAAACTTTAGTGTAATCTTTTGTTTTACTGGTGTTTTCGCAGTTTCCCCTATTAAATCCAGTCGTGCAGCAGGTTCTTTTGCCACTCAGTCCAGCTGAGGGAGTGTGTTCCGGCGGGAAAGTGACATCAATGCATACCTCGATTACCACAAAATAATTTTGACTCAGCTCTCATTTTCTTTTTTTTTTTAAAAAAGACATTTTGACAACTAAAAAGGCAACTAACTGAAATAAACTGAAGTTGAAGTACTAAAATTACTAAAACTAAAATTGAAAGCTAAATGGAAATATTTTTAAAAAATAACAAAAATGACAAAACATAAAATTACTAAAACAAAAATGAAAAATAAAAATAAAAGGTAATTCAAAATATTAATAAATACTATAATAGTATATAAATAAAACTAAAATTACAAACTAAAATAACTTAATTTTGCAGCCGTTTTGTTTTTTTTTTTTGTAAAATTGGATATAACTTTACAAAGAAATGTTTAACCAGGTAAATAAATTGTTTCACACTAAAAACATGTTAACATGTTGTTAAACCATGTATTGAAAATGTGAGAATTTTAACATTTACGAAAGCCGTTTACTTCAGTGTAAATGTCTCACTATAACGTTTTCCTTTTTTTTTTTCTTTTTTTTTTACAAAAAAGAAGGAAGTAGTAATTTCTGTAGTAATCAACATTTACCTGAGTCGGGAATATTCTTTAATTTGCCAGTATGGCTATTGTGGAACTGGTTGGTCAGTTTGCTAGTACACTCTTGTGTCAGTTCCAAAAACATTTTTTTTTTATGGAATTTGAGTAAATATCATGTACAATAAGTGTTAAACAGTAGTGTACATCTCATTTGTCATTGTTAAATTGTGTTATTGCATGTATATATTGACATTATAACGGCCATCCTGCTCTCTAGGCATCTATTATTGGCCAGCCCCTTGAATGCTTGAATGCACTTGAATATTGAACGCTCTCTTCACAATAATGAACCATCAATGTTCTCAGAAACACTGTAATGTGCCCTTGACCTACTGGCTGGACTTTTTACTGTGATACTGCACTTAATAAATCCAACATCCGCAGAAGTTGTGTGCCTCATCTAGATCTGTGACATTGGTTGTGATTTAATGGTTCTTTAAAATAATGTGAGCAAAACACCAGTTAAAATTGCTTATACATTTAGAACCTAATTATTATATTTGTTTTACAGTTACAAAACGCACATTAGTGCATTAACCTGAGACTGATCTTGTATTTTGTGTTTCTTAAAGGAATGTTCTGCATTCAAAAGAAGTTGAGCTCTATCTATAGCATCTCTGGCATGCTGTCGACTATCACAAAAACTAATGACTATTTTTTAAGCAAGAAATAAGTGCATTTTACAGTAATGCTCTAACAATGGAAGTCTACGGGGCAAGCGTTACAGACAGTCAAAAAGCAGAAATACGCAGCTTGATTTTTAAAGGGGACACTTTTTCCGTGTTTAAGTGCTATAATTGGGTCCCCGGTGCATCTACCAACACAGAAAACGTGAAAAAGGACAACCCAGCAACCCTTTGTTTTGGTAAGCCTTTCTGCAAGCATGTGAAAAAACGAGCCATTCAGATTTCACTCCCCTAGTGGCGTACTGTAGGAAGGGGATCTTATTATAATATTACCATCCCTTAATCTGCATGTTTACACCCACGGCACCTCCATTTTGTTTTCTCAGTCCTAACGGCATGGAAAAAGTTCGAGCAAAGCATGCTAACTGTTCTGTTGTTGGCTGCACAGATTTTATTTTCAATGGAAAAACCCCAGAAACAGTAAGCAAAAACCTGCTTGTGTGACAGTACAAAGCAGGATTTGCTTCAAAGTTGTACCTGAACGAGGGAGTAATACCAACTGAATGAGGCAAAGCTGCAGATAAAGAAAATTTAACTGCAAAGATAAAGTATTTTTAAGTAATGCAATGTGTTTTTTCGGTTCAGGCAGCTCCACTTTCCGTGTGCTTTCCCTTAGCCTCCGTAGGCTCTATTACTTTATGCTAGCACAAACAGAAGTTGTGTTTAACAGTTCTCGTTGGCCACAATTATTGCAACGTCCTTTTCCCAAGATAACAGCTCTAAGTCTTCTTCTAAAATGCCTGATGAGTTTGGAGAACACCTGACAAGAGATCAGAGACCATTCCTTCATACAGAATCTCTCCAGATCGTTCAGATTCCCAAATCCATGTTGGTGCTTCTTCTCTTCAGTTCACTTCACTCATTTTCTTTAGGGTTCAGGTCAGGGGACTGGGACGGCCATGGCAGAAGCTTGGTTTTGTGCTCAGTGACACATTTTTGTGTTGGTTTTGATGTTTGTTTTGGATCATTGTCCTGATGGAAGATCCAATCATGGCCCATTATTGGATTTCTAGCAGAAGCAGTCAGGTTTTGATTTTTATCTGTTAGTATTTGATAGAATCCATGATACCATGTATCTGAACAAGATGTCCAGGACCTCCAGCAGAAAAATAGGCCCACAACATTAAAGATTCAGCAGTAAATTTAACCGTGGACATGGGGTACTTTTTATCCATGCATGCACCAAACCCATCTGGTGGGTTTGCAGCCAAAAAGCTCTTTTTTTTAGTTTCATCTGACCATAGAAGCTGGTCCCATTTGAAGTTCCAGTCTTGTCTGACAACTGAATATGCTGGAGATTGTTTCTGGATGAGAGCAGAGGATTTTTCTTGAAACCCTCCCGAACAACTTGTGGGGATGTAGGTGCTGTTTGATCATTTTTTTAGGCTTTCTGAGACTCAAGACTTAACTAATCTCTGCAATTCTCCAGCAGTGATCCTTGGAGAGTCTTTGTCCACTCAAACTCTCCTCCTCACCGCGCATTAGGACGATTTAGACACACGTCCTCTTCCAGGCAGATTTGTAACATTTTTAGTTGATTGGAACTTCTTAATTATTGCCCTGATGGTGGAAATGGGGATTTTCAAGGCGTTAGCTTTTTTCTTATAGCCATTTTCTATTTTGTGAAGCTCATCTTTTGCTGCACATCAGAACTATATTCTTTGGTTTTACTCATTGTGATGAATGATCAAGAGAATTTGGCCTTTGTGTTGCCTCATGTTTATACTCCTGTGGAACAGGAAATCATGGCTGGACAAGTTCATGCTCCTATTCACCCTGGTGTGCTAAAAAATGTAAATGTGAATGGGAAAATACTTCAGAGATATTTTACTCATAAGAATATCTAGGGGTGCCAATAATTGTGGCCAACGTGTATTGGAGAAAAACATGTATTTCATAATGTGAGATTCCCCCCACTTTCAATTGTTTGACTTTGATGATAGGTTAGAATTTTGTGAATACATACATACATAAACACATGCACACACACACACACACACACACACACACATATATATATATATATATATATATATATATAATTTTCTAAATTTTATGTTAGATGCGATTAATCACGATTAATCGATTTTACAGCATTAATAAAAATGTGTTTACCTGTAAATTCATATTTTTTAGATATGCTAATTCAATTTAATGGCAATTTGTAGCTGTTTTACATTTTTGCTAATTGGTGGCTAATTTATAAAATCATACATTTCAATATAACTCACAATGTACAAATTCAAAAAATCACCACCTCATAAAATAGTTGTTTTCTCATGAGATCGGGTTAGACATTCTGTTATAGATTACCAACATAATTCTTAGCAGTGACACGTTACAATAAGGTCCCGATGGTTAACATTAGTTTATGCATTAACTAATATTAACTAACAATGAACAATACATTTGTTACAGTATGAATCTTTGTTAACATTAGTTTATAAAAATATTAAGTACATTCATTGCTAGTTTATGTTAGCTCATGTCTATTAAATAATATTAAAAGATATAACTTTTGATTTATAAAATGTATTAGTAAATGTTGAAATTAATGTTAACTAAGATTATTAAATGCTTTAGAAGTATTTTTCCATGATTAGTTAACTGTTGCAGTTAACAAATGGAACTGTAAAGTGTTACCAATGTAAACAGACTCTTTTTAATATCCATGTGAAAGTTACTGGTATAACAGATTTCCATTGTCATGACAGAAGTTGAAATATTGGATATAACATTTCACTTGTGGCTGTACTTTCAGAACAGTGTGTTTTTTACTCTTTTCCATAGCAGTGCTTTTCCCCATAGACTTCTATTATAAGTGCATTATTTTAATCATGGTTCTTTGAGTCATGTTCAAAGTATTCAAATGTTGTTTTGAACAAGGAACATTCCTATAAAAACCACCCCGTCTGATGGTGGAGAGAGGAGAATTGTGGGAGAGTGGCTGAGAGGAGGGTGAGGTGCACCTTTAGATTGTTAACCAAAGGCCACGAGTCCAGGACTGATGATACTTCTGACCTTGACAAGCTTTATTGATTTTTTTGATTCGTCCAAACCAGAGAAAACTGATACCTGCCCTCTGAATCATTGATAAGCACAAGGTTGCTGACTCTCTCCCTCTCTCTCTCTGTCAGGCAGATGGAGCGCTGCATCTCTTCAGACACCCACACTTCCTGAACCTGAGGGCTTCAATTTCACCTCATTCCATTCCCACTCCACTTCCTCTCCTCTCTGAACGGTGCAGGGGTCTGCTTTTCTCTATGCTGCAGTGAGATATGTTTGTGTATTTGTGTGTTTATCTACAGTGAGGTCCGAAAGTTTGAGAACACACTGGAAATCTGGGTTCAAAATCTAGAAATTTTTTTTCACTCAAATCGTTATTCTTACAATATAATTTGTATAAATACAAAAGTGCATTAAATTAGAAAAATGCAAAATAATAGAGTGAAATAGAGAGAAAGTGATTACAACACTCTTAGAACCCAAAAATACAGGCATGAAACTTTCATATAAGTAAGTAATCATGCATTTTGTCCTTGTGGACAACCAAGGAGGCACTTACGCACACACTCAAGACCACTGTGCGAAAATAAGCCCCTTAGGACATCTAACTCAACGCTTCCTCTCAGAAAAACCACAAAAACAATCACACGCTCTCACTCAGAGACCAAATGACTATCAAGCTGTCAGGAGCAAGACAAATGCAAACACACATTCATGTGGGAGAAAAAAAAAACATTCAAGCATGAACCTGAAAATCTGTTTTAGAGGATAATTAGTAAATTACGAGTGCCGAGATTATTTGCAAAACCAAACGTCACTGTTACTTCTGCTCAGGGTTAGTGATTTGAACAAATCCCTAAAGGCGCGGTCACATTTATGGCTTGTTTCCATCGAGCGGTACAGTACAGTACAGTATACGATTTAAGACAGTAAACCCTGATAGCCGTGGTGTATGCTGGAAAGTAGCGATCGCACGAAGAAAAAAGCGACAGTAAACAACAATGGAGGACATACAGCAGATCTTGTTCTTGCTCCTTAGCATGTGGCTGTTTGTCACAAGAAGACATTAGGCCCTATTTTAATGATCTAAGCGCAAGGTCTGAAGCGCATGGTGCAGGTGCACTTAGGCCGAATCCTTTTTTGATAGTTTAACGATGGAAAAAATGGTCGCCGCACCAGGCACATGGTCCAAAAGGGTTGTACCTAGTCTCTTAATGAATAATGGGTGTGTTTTGGGCATAACAAAATTAAATAAATAATTGCATTAAACCAATCTCCTATCCCCTTTAAAAGCCAGTTGTGCTTGCACCATAGGGGATTCGCTATTTACATTGCAGAATTTGCAAGCAGAAAGACAGAACACTTCTCAAGAGACGAATCCTGTAATTTTTTATATTTAAAAATGTTTGTGTGCTGCTGCTGTGTAACAAGCAAAGTGTACGCATGTTGTGTATTCGTCTATAGGCGCATATTAGTAACACGCCCTTTAAATGAAAAAATGTAAAAAAATATTGCGCCATTGACTTTAGACCAGGTTTCAGTTGGTCAATGGTGCAGTCGTTTTCAGTTGCCTCAAAATAGCAAAGCGCCAACAACGGACCTGAACGCACCTCGTTTTCAGACCAGCACAGCCATGGGCGAACAGATGGGCATGAGTGCTGGACGTGAAAATGATATCTGCGTCGGGCTGAACTAGCCAAAAAAATTTGTGTCACATTGTGCCGGGGGTATGATAGGGCACATTGTGTTGCAATGGTATTGTGTTTCAACTGTATATTTAAATAATGGCGCCTCTTGTGTTGCCATTGCCCTTGTAGCACGCGCAAGTGACAATTCTCTGTCAACCAATCAACGTTCTGCAGTGAGTGTAGCTCAGCCCTTTAGGTACTGGACTACTGTGCTAGGTACCCCAACAGAAATGTTCCAAAAAAGTTCCATACTGCAAATTTTATCAATCAAAAGGTGAAAGATTTCCCCACGCAGATTTTACAATGGGTGGATTTACTGCACTGCCCAAAAAAAGCCTCTTCGTTTTAAAGTGTCTTCTTAGTATGAAACTTTGTTATGTAATTCTTCATGTGTTTTTTTTTACAGACAAAAATAAACTATGCAATTTGTTGATAAGAGGTGTGCAATTACTTTTAGTGATCAAACCAACAATTTCTGATGATAAAAGTATTTATATTGGAGGATCCAAGGCATAGCAATCAGAATATCAAGAATATCATACCAGGGCCAGTAGGTAACCACCTAGCAACCACCCAAAATACACTAAC
The DNA here is from genome assembly GCA_036281575.1 of Ancherythroculter nigrocauda. Taxonomy (NCBI): domain Eukaryota; kingdom Metazoa; phylum Chordata; class Actinopteri; order Cypriniformes; family Xenocyprididae; genus Ancherythroculter; species Ancherythroculter nigrocauda. The sequence goes on along the minus strand of VTFQ01000021.1, from coordinate 36,685,819 downwards.
AACCACATAACAATGAAATAGAAACTACTCAGAGCACCTTAACCACTATATACTGTAGCAACACTCTGTCAACCACACTAGCATTGCGGCAGCAACATCTGCACTTTCACACTATTTTCTTAAGAAAACGTATCTTCTAACAAACATAAGAAAAATAATCACCCCTCCACAACACAATGCAGACATTTATTCCCTAAAGCCGTGCACACACTTAACGATTGTAAGGGCCGATTATGAATGTAAATTGATACTTATGACTGATCGCGCTCAAACGCGTCCAGTCAGAGCCAGTTGCGTTCAGTATGCGATTACAGTCGGTGTTCAAATTCCATGTGTAAGTATATAAATCGGCTCCAGTCGAAGGAAACAATCGGTATGTGTGTTCAGTTCAGTCTTAGAATGTTTCAGCTAATCGTTAGGTGTGTCCCCGGCTTAAGAGGAGTCATGTTTAGGCACAAACCATTGGCAGAGACAAGAATGCAAGAAAACTCTTTAGTATCTAGTGGTCATCTAACAATCAGCAAAGATTATTCAAGCAAACTTTAATATATTAGTGTGCACTTTAAAGAGGACCTATTAAACCATTTTACATAGTCTTGGTTTTGTTTTTGGCCTCTACTATAATAGGTTTACATGCTTTAATGTTCAAAATAAACATCTTATTTTTCACTTATTTTACATTGTTGTAGCTCCTCTCTTCCCAGTCTGTCAGTAACACTCTGTTTAGTTCCTGTTTCTATGAAGCCCCTCCTTCTGAAGAGCACAGTGTGCTCTGATTGGTCGGCTGGACCAGTGTGTTGTGATTGGTCAACCGCTTCGAGCGTGTTTGGAACTAATGCAACTCAACCAGGCCTCATCCCTTTAATTTGCTTTTGCATTGGCCGGGAATTATTTAAATAAAGAATATTGTGACGCGTTTGTTCCTGGAAGAAAACTCAAGACAATGGAAGCGTTTCAGGGAGTTCAGAAACAGTGCGCAATGATATAGAGAATAACTCCCGCTGGAGGGACTTTGTGCTTTGGAACTTTGCAGAACTTTTTTATGTTAAAACAGCAACATTACACACTAAAGAAAATGTAAAAAAGCATTATAGGTCCTCTTTAATATACTCCATAAGAAACAAATGTTATAATAGGTTAAGCGTGTATTAGTAATTATAAGAGCTCATTAAAGAGTCGAAGCACAGCCTTCCTTGAGCATTCCTCTTTTGCAATTTTCCCAAAAGAAACCCACTTGTTCCGCCCAGAACAATATGTCTTTCCAAAGCTACAGTCCTTAATGAAGGTTTGGCAGAGCCGTGCATAGAGCTGAGAGGTGCTTACCTTTTATTCCAAACTTTGAGTTGCGTCCAAACTTCAGAATGACAAGCATCAAGATGAAGCCTGTGAATGTGATTGCTGCAATTCCCACGACCACGTACACCTACGGGCAGAATGAAGAGTCTTCAAAGAGCAGTCAGTGCATTCAAAGCTTCACTGGGTAAAAAAAACTTGCTCTCCATGAGGATGAGATTTTGACAATTTTCTCTTATACGAGTTTACTATGCTAAAAACTGATTGGGCATCTTAGGTCACTAACATACATCACAGTTGGCTTAATCTATTTAATTCCAGGTTGTATTGATGCCCTAACACTGTCATTTGATGAAATTTATAAAAGTGTACTTATTTTTTTATAAAAAATGGTTTAGACTAATTCTGATTGGCTGAAATGTATTTGAAGCTGTTGTAAAATGACTATAAACATACATTACATATTAATGTGGCAAGCTTAAGGGGATAGTTCACCCAAAAATGAAAATTATCCAATGATTTACTCACCCTCAAGCCATCCTAGGTATATATGACTTTCTTCAGATGAACACAATCTGAGATTTATTAAAAAATATACTGGCTCTTCTAAGCTTTATAATGGGAGTTAAGGGGCATGAGATTTTGGAGCCCAAAAAAAAAGCATCCATCCATCATAAAAGTAGTCCACACAAAGCAATGTTTTTTGTTTTTTTTTTGTTTTGTTTTTTATGAAAAATATCCATATTTAAAACTTTATAAACTAAAATAACTAGCTTCCAGCAGATGGCCATAAGCGAGTCTACTTCCGGCGGAAGAGTGACCTCTAACCCGATGCAAGACATATTGATGAACAAGCGCAGAGGATAGAGCAAGACAAAACACCGGTCACAAATTAGAAGTCTAAAACGAGAGTTTTTCAAAAGAAATGTTGGAGAATTTCGATATAAGAGAAGAGGAGCTTGAGTTTGTTGCATAGCCCTATTTGTTTGAACTGTGAGAGGCGTCTAAGCTTACGCTACTCCTACATCCTATGTTATTCGTCGCATCAGAGGTCACTCGTCCACCAGAACTAGACTCGTGTACAGCCATTACTGAAAGCTAGATATTATAGTTTATAAAGTTTTAAATATGGATATTTTTCTTACAAAAACCCAACGCTTCGCTTTTCAGAAGGCCTTTATTAACTCCCTGGAGCCGTATGAATTACTTTTATGACGGACGGATAAAATGCACTTTTTTGGGCTTCAAAATCTCACTACAATCATAAAGCTTGGAAGAGCCAGGATATTTTTTAATATAACTCCGATTGTGTTGGTTTGAAAGAAGATAGTCATACATACCTAGGATTGCTTGAGGGTGAGAAAATCATGGGATCATTTTCATTTTTGGGTGAACTATCCCTTTAACAGCCTAATGGACTACTTGTTTATTCCAAATATTAATATTAATAAAAGTAGCCATTTATTAAAAATAAGTGTCAATTATCATATTGCTATTGCTGCCATTTAAAACAAAAGTCTAAAAGCCACTTGAGGGTGTGTTACAATGATTTTAACATTGTTAAGGGGTTTTAGGCACTCCGCTTTGCATTGTGTGTAAAATCATACTCGTAATAAAATCAATGTAACACACAGACTTGGTTTTTGATTTTGATGCAGTAAAAGATCAACAGAAATTATGAAGAATAATTAAATTTTGCTCACAGCAACTTTGTCCTCAGGCGGTCCAAGAGGAGTGTCATCTGTTTGGAAGAGAAGAAACACTAAGATATATGTGCATCTTAAATTATAAATCTATCATCTATAATGTGCATGTTCCTGTGTCTTTTGTTCATACCTGTTGTGGGATCTCACACACAAGAAGACAAAGAGAAGAAGAAAATGTAAGAATGATTATGAATTGTCATTTTTATATATATATATATAAATTATTGTAATAAAAACTTAATAACATTATAATTAATACATGTAATATGTAATTAATGCCTAAAAAAAGCAATAGTTCACCCAAAAATGAAAATTGTCAACATTTACTTACCTGAGTTGATCCAAACCCATATGACTTTCTTGCGTGGAACCCATATGGGTTTGAAATGATGTGAGTGTGAATAAATTATGTCAAAATCTACATTTTGGGGTGAACTATGACTTTATTCATTCATAATATTGCATAATTCAATTCTAAGTTCTTAAACAAGACTCACCGTAATACTGCGGATCAGTAACTGATTCTGATGAATAAACATGAAAAAGAAAAAAAGGCAAGTTCTGAGTCACATTCACTGAAACGGTTTTGATTTGGCTGCATGCTAATTTCAACTCACCGTTCCATGGCTCATGCATGAAATGAGCGAATACTGCCTTGCTGTCCTCTCCGTATGCATTACTGGCCAGCAGCGTGTACTTTCCATTGTTGATGTGTGTGGGACTGTCCAGCTGTAAGCAACCGTGGTATTCACCCTCTGAATAATCGTGGATCATGGTATGGATAAAGCTGCCCTCTTCTACGGGTTTGTCTTCTAATAGCCAGCTCAGTTTGGGCTCTGGGTTGCCCGACACGCTGAAGGGAATGCACCAATGGTGGTCTGAGACAGCATCCATCAGCTTGCTGATTACAGGTGGAACTGGCATCCCAAATAAATGGACAAGACAAGCATGAACAAACATAAATAACTTAAATACTTAATTATTTATGGTAGCTTTACAGGTTTAGTCTTATTACAATGTATTATTTGATGATTAAAGAATCAGGTAACACTTTATTTTCCATCGTCCTCGTAACACATTTACTGTAAACACAAATAAGTTGGCAAAACTCAAAAAATTTGAGACAATCAGTTGAGAAGTTAAGAAATTCAGTTTAAGTAAGCAGAATTTACAGATTTTTATTTCGTACTCATACATTTTAATTGTTCTTAAAGGGGCTATATGTAAGATTTTTACTTTAATAAAGCATAAAAATACCCTAATATGTTTGCCGATATTTATAAAACATGCTAAGTTCACCTACTTGTTTCTCAGAAAACAATGCTACAGCCAGACATTCTACTTTGAAATGTGTGTTCCGTGTCGGAATGTCTGTGTTTGTTTTGGTCTGTGTGAAACAATGTGCTGCCAGTTTATCCAATAGTTATTCGACATCATAGGTTGACAGTTGGCAGAAAACACTGCGTATTGCAGCCATGGAAACCAGCAAACAAACTGGGTCAGAGAATCGCAGATTCTACCTGACCTAAAAAGCCTCTGCATTCATCTAAAAATCTCTATGAACAACAGCATATTAAAACACAGACAATTGCACTTCCTCTTGTTGCGTGTCCTCAAGCTGGCAACCCGCGTCAAACAATATTTTAAATTTGGATTGCAGTACCTATTTCGACCACTGGGTGTCATTCCTACATATAGCCCCTTTAACTTGAAATGTTTGACTAAACTAATTCATACATTTAACTTAAAATTTCAATGCAACCTCAATGTGAATATTTTTATTAGTTTAAACTTAGCTAGCTATAACGAGCTAATTCATAAAATGCTAACTTGCTCATTTGCTAACATGTTAACAATAGCATAGTATAGCACTTGCTGAATGAGTACAGCAATATAAAACATTTAACATGCTTGCTCTCAAACCAAGCTGCATGCACCATTTATTCACCATGATAGCAACACTCCAAAAACACACATTAACAAAACATTAAAACATTATGTAACACTTCATTTTAGCATTTACTCTCCCTTTCAAATGCCACGGGCAAAGCATGCTGGGAAATAGAAATCCCAGTCCAACTTAAGTTAGTCTAAATTAAAAGATTTAAGCTCAAAACAATGAAACCGTTCAGTTTACTTAAAATATATCAGTTATGTGAACTCAAAAGAAAAAGAAAGTGCTACATACTCATAAAAGTTAAATTGACTGAACTAATCTGATTAATTTAAGTTTGTCCTACTCAAACCAATTAATTATTTTGAGTGTTAGGGTTTACAATGTACTATAGAAATAATAATTATAAATGATGCATAATGACATGCAACTAACACTAAACCTAAATCAAACCCTAACCCTATAAGCACATGTAGTAAATTAATATTACTCAGTACTTAAAATACACTGTATCAATGACACCTCAAAATAAAGTATAACCAAAAATCTAATTGATGATGAATGGATTAAAAGGAATATCGCACTCGCACTCAGTAACAACCAGCTCATTAACATAAGATCACCCACTTTTACATATCACATATTCAAGAACTCGATAAATTCTGGTGAACAAATCGTTGAATTAATGTGGACTTACACTACTGTTCAAAAGTTAGGGGTTAGTAAGATTTTTTTTCTTTTACTATTATTATTAACACTGATAGGTTGGGGGGAGAAAATTCATCACAGTATCTGCAAAAATATTAAGCGGCACAATTGTTTTCAACATTAATATATAAAAAAAGAAATGTTTCTTGAGCAGCAAATCAGCATATTAGAATGATTTCTGAAGGATCATGTGACACTGAAGACTGGAGTAATGATGCTGAAAATTCAGCTTTGAACACAGGAATAAATTACATTTTAAAATATATTTAACAAGAAAACAGTTATTTCAAATTGCAATAATATTTCACAATATTACAGCTTTTTTTGTATTTTGTATCAAATAAATGTAGCTATCTGGGCATTCTGTTAAAAACATTAAAACCTGGGTAGTGTGTATAATAAAAAGTATAAATGTAATATCCGGTATAAATGAGTGGTAATTATAGCAGTATCCCAGACTCGTGTAATAATTCTCATAAAACATGTTGGTATTACAGCTGTGTGTTACTCTTGATTACTTACACAGTATGTCCAGATGTACAGATGCCTCAGACTCTCCCACCATGTTATCAGATCTGCAGGTGATTTTGCATCCATTGTCCAGTGAAGAGACATTCAAGAGCTTGAGCGCTAACATCTGACCTGAGCGTTCTTGCTGGGGGTGTGAGTTACAACAATGTCAATGTCATTTCTATTTAAAGTCTATGCAATCGAACTCCTCCCTATTTAGTCTTCATACAGATTCCTAGCCTTATTGTGAACAATTCATTGTTGCATGTTATTCCAAAGAAAACTATATTTAATCAAAATGTAATCACTTGCTTTTCCTCTGAAATGACTTTCCTTTTCCATTGGCGTCACTTAGGCAGATGACCAATTGGATAATGTTAACCAATAGCTCGGACATGGCTGTTTTTGTGAATATCCTGTTACGCCACATTAAGAAAATGGTTTGCAAATTGCAGTATACATTAGCCACTCTTCCACCGTCGGGCCTAACATTTATAAGAATGGTAAGAAATGATTTTGGTTATAATATTTCCAGATCTGCTTGGTTCGACATGATTACAAACCGTTCTCGGCCCAGAATTCTCAGCACGGTTGGCTAACCGATGGTGGAAATTTTTTTTTTTTGTGTGTATTTGTATATTGTTTTTGCCCAATTCCATAATTCAAAGCCTAAAAATGTTAAAATCAACAAAAAATCCCTATTTCATACATTATCATATATATTATATTGGTTAAATATATGTGTATATCATATATTATATGTATTAAAATAATTACTCAAAGCAAAACTCTCAGCAAAAATCTAATAAGATACTAAATCTAATAAGAAACGGCTTTCATAATGCATAACTTTCATAATGTATCATCAAAATGCCAAATGACTGAACAATACTGGTTTGCAATACAATTTTAAAATGCTGTGGCAAGACCAAACAAACTAGTGAAAATAGTGAATTTAAATGGTGTGGTTACCCACACTCCCACAGTCTCCTTGCAGAATTCACATGAAAAGAGTGCAACAACCACTGATAATTACAACTGAATCAACTTAGAGATGAAGGTCTGTATTACCTCGTTTGCTGAATTTAATTTGCAGGTGTTCCAGTTGAGACTAGGCGTGGGCGTTCCTGAGGTGTTGCACATCAGTGTCACATTTAACCCTTTCTTCATGGTCACTTTAGTGGGAGTGAGAGTCACAGTGGGGAGAACTAGAAACAAAACACACACCACAAAACGGTTTAAACCACAAAAGGTTTATACACTAATTAACAACAAAGTATTTAAGTAAAAAATGTCATATTGTTAATCAGTATGATTGTCTTAGTTTTTGATAAAAAAATATCCTTAGAACATATGTGGTTTGAAATCAGATTTTTCAAAATGCATTTCAGTCTGAATCGGCAGATTGGCAGTAGTTTGCCATTCAGGGCATGACACATGTAACGACATACAAACGGAACAATATTATCTGTATCTGTGTCTGAATCCACTCACTTCTGCTCAAATTTCCCTCATATAGGACTACTTAACTGAGATGGTCACTGCAGAACACGAGATCCAGCGGGCGAGGTTGGATCCAGATCCAACTCAAGTCAAGTCAAGTCACCTTTATTTATATAGCGCTTTTTACAATGCAGATTGTGTCAAAGCAGCTTTACATTGATAACTGGTACATAAATTTTGGCTGCACAGCAGCTCTTAAAGAATAGTGTCAATGCAGGCAGATCAGAAGCACTGTTGAATAAATGTCAAGAATACTGTTGAATATTAAATATCAAGTCAAATGTCAAGTGTCAACTCCTCCCACTTTACATATCCCTAAATCTACCCGTCTCCACCCCCTGGATCTCGAGTGTTCTGCAGTGAGGGGCTACTGCAATTTTTGAAAACCTTTTACAAATTCTCAAACAAACCCAATATATATTCAGAGTCTATATTATATTTCAGTATATTATATTGCTTTGAATGAGATTCAATTTGATACTGTACTTCAAATCACAGATTATTGTCTTGGAAGTATGACCAAAATAAGAATTTTCACCAGAAAATGTCATCTGAACAAGTAAGTAACATGTCTTCTACTTTTGTTCTGACCATCTGAGGAAATGGTGCCAATGGTGATTAAATCTAATGATCGCTTAGCTCGGATCACGTCAAACCGTGCAAATTATTATTATTGTTATACTTTGTTCTCAAATTGTTACTGTTAACAACATCAGCATTGCGTGACTAGTTGTATTTAGTGGGTATTAGCGTTACATGTAGATTTCAATTTCTGTAGCCACTCCGCAGTCCGAACTCTTTTGCTTTTGACTACAGGTGAATCTCCAGTTGTCACTGATGATTGTCATTTGGACCTTTCTGGATTACAATCCAACATCAAAATGATAAGTTTAATTATTCCAGCTGCTGTGAGAAAAGGCTATAAATGATCCGCTACCAGTAGCATCCTCACATGCCACATAGCCTACTAGCTGGGACTCGTTCTTTATGTAAACAGATGTGACGTAATGACGCAAAGACGAACGACTGCATGCTCGAATTTCCCGCGGAAATCCACCAGTACTGATTTTATTATAAAACATTATTACAAGCTTACCGTTGTGAATCGGGCTAAGGTGAGGAGATAGTTTTGAACACTGGCTGGTTATGTACTTGATTTGATTTATTTATATTTTGTTTTATTTGTGATAACACAATGAAACATTCCAAATTGTGCGGACATAATTTTTGGCCATCTGTCATACAAAAAAATTATGAACACATGCTAAAACAAGAGAGAACCAGCGAAATATTAATAAGCGAAGATACAAAAGCTCACGTATCTTTTGTATCTTTATGCATTTTTTGTTTTGCATAGTAAAATTAAGCCTGTAGCTGTAGTTTAACATGAAAACTTTTTGAAAACATTTTACCAATTCTCAAAAACAATTTTTGTGATGTATTTAAGTATATTCAGAATCTTTCAATATTATATTACTATATATTATGTTATATTATAATTGTATATATAATTGTATATGTATTTTCTAACAGGCGATTTCAGGGTAGATTTAAAGTGACACCGAAGTGTATAATATTTGATTTTATTTATCAGATATCAGATCACTTTTACTTTTCCATCTGCATCACAGGAATGCCATTCTAACCCGCTAGGCACTCCCACTAAATTCGAGGCCAAAGAGTGCAGACAGCTCTGACTGTCTCTGTCATGAATGGACAGCCAAATCAGATCTCTATCTCCATCTGCTCCCGGGCTGCTGCAGGTTACATCCTTATCATCGCATCCCTGCTATCTCTTTCTGCCGCAGGAAACTGCAGGTCACGCAACTACGATCATTTCAAGACTCATGTACTTTTTTTTATGCTTGAAGTTTTTTTGTAAATATCCACCATACAACACACACCTTCAGCCTGTTCTGACCGGACAAACAGTTTTCCCATAACAGCTCCTAATCTTAAAAGAACAATTCACCCAAAAATGAAAACTCTGTCATCATTTACTCATGCTCATGTCATTCCAAACCGCTGTGACTTTCTGTGAAACATAAAAGAAGACATTTTGAAGAAGTTTTCAGTTGTTTTTGTGAAAGATAGTGGGGTCTAAAATATCACTGGACCACACTGACTTTCAAGACAACCATAAAACCACTGAGACATTTTCAAAATGTCTTCTTTTGTGTTCAGTCATACAGGTTTGGAATGACATAAGAGCAAGTGAATAATTTTTGGGATTAAACGGCAACAAGTTTCACTTCCACTAAAATCTCTCATGTACATTTGGCACTCGAGGTGTTTCAAAAACAATGGTAAGTTAAAACGATTCAGTGGAGCAGCTTATTTTCTTTCATGTCACAAAAAATGGAAAAGAAAGGCAGCACTTGGCCACAGGCCAGCAGACGCTCGCAGCAGAGTCTAAATGTCTCAGTGTTTTTGCATTCTGGGGATCCCCCCGTCTGTCTCTATTTTTCCCTTTTCCTCCCTCTCTCTCTTCCTCCCTCGAGGGCCTTCTGCTGTGGTATTGCTTAAAATAGGCCTGGCTGGAGGCTGATCTTTGGATCAATAATGATCCGCGTCTCAAGCCGCAGCCATAAAACTACAGCCTGGACAAATCACATCTTACCAAACAAACAAACCTAAACTTCAGTCTTGAATATTATATGAGTGAAACCGCAAGTTTCCTTTAAAATACACTGATTCTGAGTTATCCAGGCCATAGTGGATTGTCTTAGTTAATTCTTTCTAATCAACTGGCTTCGTCACAGAAACACATCTGGTTGACATTCAATTCTTGAAAGCTTGTAATAAAGACCAGTGTCGGTGTTGTTAAGTAAAACTAAAACTGTTATAAATCATTTTCAGTCATTTAAATAATGCTGAAATACAATAGAATATAAAAATTAGAAAAACTTAAATGATATTTAGAAATGTTGCCATGGCAACTAGCTGAAATAAATTAAGTTAAAGTTCAATTATTAAAAATAAATTTAAGCTAAATAGAATAAAAACATTATGAAAATGACAAAAGCATATAACAAAATTACTAATACTTAATATTAATGAATTACTATTAATAAATACTAAAATAGCATGTAAATAATACTAAACTAACACTGGTAAAGACACATTTGAAAGCAGTTTATTATGCAAATTATCCATAGATATTATTTATTATTATTTTTTTATTTTATTTTTTTCCCCTCAGGTGTACTCATGTACTTTTTTCACCAAAACAGCCACAATCAAATTTTTTCCTCATCGTTTTTTTCTTTTTTTTCTTTCTGATCCTTCAATTTCAACAGCATTTTTGCTGCGCTTCCTTTTTATAATTCTATATAAACACACTCTCGCATGTGAAATAGGATACAGCACTGCGCTGTGGGTCAATGCTGATTCCAGTAAAGTTTTTAACTGTCCCATCCTTGCAGTCAATAATACATTATGACAGGATCACAAAACAATCTATGGTGAAATTAACAGTAACCACTGAAATGATCAGGGGCCTTGTTAAAAACAAAATTCAGTCCCTCGTTCCAAACGTTGGGATCCTTCAGCACCAGAAAGTACGAGGCTTGACTCAACCTTTTGCTTATATTACGCATTTATCATTAGTTTAGGAATCACAGTCTAACAATAATCTAACCAGCTTCATATTATCTCACTGTGACTGTCTTACATCAGAAAGTTGGGTAAGTACAGAATGTTTTTTTGCAATCTTGTTTCAATAAATGGCCTAAAGTTTTGAGTTCTAATAGTTGCATTACATTTTCATACAGCTCCTTCTGTATATCTTACTCAGAAAAATTTGATTGTTCATGATATGACCCCTGTAAAAGTAAAGTCTAGATTGTGTTATCCATATATTTCTTTATCAACTAATTCTTACCACAGTTAGGCAGTGTGAGCATAGACAGAGCCCTCCTCTTTCCTCCCTCCTCCACACACAGCAGCTCCTCGGCCTCCTCTCCTCTCCACTGCTTCAACCACACGTTTTCACATGAGCACTGCAAAGGATTGCCTGCCAGCAACCTGCAAGAGGTAAATGCATACAAGTGTATTATAACAGTGCCATGAAACATGCAGTACTCAACCCAAATAACTCTACATGTAACCTGGTTAAACTACATCATAATCAGTATATGTGACCCTGGACCACAAAACCAGTCATAAATCACAAGGGTGTATTTGTAGCAATAGCCAACAATACACTGTATGGGTCAAAATTATAGATTTTTCTTTTAAGCCAAAAATCATTAGGATATTAAGTAAAGATCATGTTCCGTGAAGATATTTTGTACATTTCCTACCATATATATATATCAAAAAAATATTTTTGTGAGTGGATATGCATTGCTAAGGACTTCATTTGGACAACTTTAAAGGCGATTTTCTCAATATTTAGATTTTTTTGCACCCTCAGATTCCAGATTTTCAAATAGTTGTATCTCAGCCACATATTGTCCTATCCTAACAAACCACCATAAATCAATGTAAAGCTTATTTATTCAGCTATCAGATGATGTATAAATCTCAATTTTAAAAAACTGACCCTTATGAGTGGTTTTGTGGTCCAGGGTCATAGCATATTTCATAGCATGGATACGAGTAACGTATTATAAGTAATGCGAGTTACGTAATCAGATTACTTTTCCAAGTAACTAGTAAAGTAACGGATTACTTTTAAATTTACAACAAATATCTAAATTACTTTTTCAAATAAGTAACTCAAGTTACTTTGTTTTCCCATTTATTGACTGACAGCTCTTCTGTCACCATGTTGAGGAAATTTGTGAGTAAATGCGACGAGAATACTTTGTGTGCGCAAAAACAAAACAAAAATAACGACTTTAAAATGCTGTTTACGCTCAGCGCTTCCAGGTTCTACATCAGAATGCCGAACGTAAACAGAATGACAGAGGAGAGATAAATTTGTTGAATAAAGTCGTTATTTTTGTTTTGTTTTTGCGCACAAAAAGTGTTCTCGTCACTTCATAACATTAAGGTTGAACCACTGCAGTCATGTTGACTATTTTAACCATGCCTTTACTGTGGACCTTGAATGACGGTAATTACGTTGCTTTCTATAGGGGATAAAAATATGTAATATATCTTCAATAAACATTCTGAGACTCACAGGTATGAAATGTTTAAGTGATGAAACGTCCTCCAGGATAGATACGACAGATTATTCTCTTTGAGATTCCTGTAAAAGGAGGAGGCAATGATCAGCACTGACAAAGAAACATATACTAAATTCCTACAATATCATATGTTTTAATTAATAGGTAAAATTATTATTTCATAATGCTAAAATGAAACTTTGTAAACAACCAAAACTCCTCCAAAACCAAAAACACTCACAGATATTGTAGTTTCAGGTTGCTCTGAAAGGCCTGCCTCGAAATATACGTGAGCCGTGTGTTTGTTACAGTTCTGTAGGATAAGACAAATACTGATGTCACGAATTTCCATCTCACAGACAGCATAAAAAGACCATAAAAGTGGTTCCACATTTTAGTACTCACAAGTTTCTGAGGCTGCGGTATAAGTTGAGATCTTTTTCATTAATGGATGTGAAACTGCTTTGATTTGCAATGTATCTGTAAACAGCAACAAGAACATTGTCTCTAAAACAGTCATCCAGGGTAATAGACGCTTGATTAAATGATGCTCTGGTGTGATTTGTTACAGCAACTTAACCATCAAAATGTCTTCAATGACATCAGATTCATATTATTTTTTGCAAACATTTGTGCAAAACTGTCAACATTCGCACTGAAGCGAATGTAATGCCAATAATAATGTGGTTTGTACTTATGAAATTACTTTGGCACAGTAATTCATGTACAATAAATCAAACTAAATAAATCATAGAAATCAGGCACAATTATGCAAGTTAATGACTCTGTAATTCATTGGCTGTCTGTTTTAAAGAGTTGACACAACATGCATCATCTTCAGTGACCCCTGGCATCTTCTGTATGACTTACATGTCTGTGATGTTCTCCATCTCTGCCTCGGACTGCAGCATTGGAAAAGCCACAATACTGCGATCCGCATCCACGCACGAGATCCGAACGCCCGTGCACGTGCAGGGCTCCGGACAAGCGGTACCGGGCCTCCAGAGCGCGAGCAGCATCAGAACCCAACTGAGCCCCCAGCCCGACATGCCGAAGCCCCTCGACAGCAGGCTCATCCCCGGGTTCTCGCCTCCAGATTTAAGACCCCTGGAATCCGACGCGTGGAGACAGCGCAAAACACACGCGCCCGCGTTTGGAGACACGCAAAACGGATCGTAAGACTCAGTCGACCTTGTCTCGGGCTTCTATATACGCGAAGTGTTCGTATTCCTCTCTTCCTCTTGCCTCTGTACGTCTCGCTCTACCTAGAATGATGCTGGCGTTCAATGACGCGTCCGGGTGAGCGGAGAAGGACAGAAGACGCGCTCTTGAGAAACGCGAGTGCTGAAGTGAGGGAGCGCGAGCGCTGGATGATGCGCAGCGCATCTGAGGGGAGGAGACGACGAGAGGAGGAGAAGAGATCATTAAAGCACTTTATTGATTATTGACAACATCCTTACACCGATTTAAGACTTTAAGTTAAGGCGTATGGATTATACACTGATGTATAGATAAATCGTATATTTATGTTGTGATTCAGTTATCAATGCAAGTCAGGACAGCTGTTTAAAGGAGAAATGTTGCTCAGATTTTGGTAATGACAGCCACTAATTAAAGGATTAGTTCACTTTCAAATTAAAATTTCCTGATAATTTACTCACCCCCATGTCATCCAAGATGTTCATGTTTTTCTTTCTTCAGTCGAAAAGAAATTAAGGTTTTTGATGAAAACATTCCAGGATTTTTCTCCCTATAGTGGACTTCAATGGACCACGAACGGTTGAAGGTCAAAATTACAGTTTCAGTGCAGCTTCAAAGCGTTCTACACGATCCCAGACGAGAAATAAGTCTTATCTAGAGAAACCATCGCTCATTTTCTAATTTTTTTTTTTTTTTAAATTTTATACATTTTAACCATAAATGTTCATCTTGAACTAGCTCTCTTCTTCTTCTTCTCTATTAGAATTCCGGCACTGCTAAGTGTATTACTGCCCTCCACAGGTCAAAGTTTGAACTAATTGTTATATACTTGCACTAGCATATTGTATATGACAATTTAGTTCAAACTTTGACCTGTGGAGGGCAGTAATACACTTAGCAGTGTCTACACTGCCGGAATTCAAATATATAAGAAGAAGAGAGCTAGTTCAAGATAAGCATTTATGGTTAAAACGTATATAGTTTTAATTTTTTTTTTAGAAAATGAGCAATGGTTTCACTAGATAAGACCCTTATTCCTCGTCTGGGATCGTGTAGAACACTTTGAAGCTGCACTGAAACTGTAATTTTGACCTTCAACCGTTTGGAGGCCATTGAAGTCCATTATATGGAGAAAAATCCTGGAATGTTTTCATCAAAAACCTTCATTTCTTTTCGACTGAAGAAAGAAGGACATGAACATCTTGGATGACATGGGGGTGAGTAAATTATCAGGAAATTTTAATTTGAAAGTGAACTAACCCTTTAACACAGAACCAGACAGACACAGGGCAGTAGTGTTTCATTTGTGAATGAATCAGTTTTTGGAAGGAATTTTTAAATGAATGAATTGTTCTCGTTTCCTCCATGCAGACTTGCAGTTTTCGACTCGTTCCCTTAAGTCTCTCCCAGTTTTCCCATGTCCATGGAAAAGTCTAAAGAAAAACAGTGTAAAAATTGTGAAAATAAATAATAAAAATTAGATTAAACTAAATACATAAATTGAATACAACAACAAAACATTGATTAAAATAAATAAATAAATTAATGTAAATTCATTAAAAAATAAATAATACATCTAAAAATGATAGTGAGCAGGAAAAAACGTAGGCTAATAGCCTAATGTAACATAATAGAAACTAAATATTTTCCAAATATTATTTTATTCATATTTATAAGGCTAGGTTAATATCTGTTTATGATGATGATGATAAGCAATTAATGATCTGTTTACCTCTATATACGTTAGCCTAAATGTCTCTCGGGCATCAGCACTTCTCTCAGATATTTCAAACAGCATCACCAATTTACCTCAGATTTTCATCTTTTTGCGATCGCCATTAACTGCCGGTGAGTTGAAAATCAGGGCTAAAATCTTGTGGACAAGAAAATTTGAACAAAGCACTTTAAGATTTGTTTCGGTCGAGCACGACAAACAGATTTTAACGAATCGAATAATGACTCGCTCATAATTACACAAAAGGGCACTCACGAATCGTTTTAATGAACCGATTCAGAACAGCAGCTCGCTCAACCGTTACCCGGTCAAAGTCACTCTAATGACGTCAGGATTGACGCACGACGCGGGAAAATAAATCAAAGGAAAATTAGATGAGCACAGTGGGAGTCTCGTGAAGGGGCAATTTACGTGCACTCAGTTAATGACACTCAAGTATTTTTAGGCCAAGACCATAAACCATAAAGATAAAGATGTAGAAGCCAGGACTACTATCTGCTTAAATTTAACAGATGGAGTATGGGATTACTTAAAACAAGAGATACTTCATTATGAAAGCCCTGCCTTATTGTGGTCTTGAATTGTGCATACATTTTCCATAATGTTTTTTTTTTTTTTTTTTAAATAGCAGGTACCTTTATGTACACAGCAGAAAGAAGCTGGTTGTCCAAGCTGGTTCATTAAATGGTCCATTTGGGATGTGCTTGGAATTACACTCCACTGCTGCCATCTACCGGTGCCCATTGGTATTTGTTTAAGGACTTTTATGAAGTCCATGCTAAAGGCAAGCATCACTCTTATTAAGGATGACGGATTTTCAAACACATTTCCATTTGATATTAGGCCTACTTTTAATTCTCATTCACTGACACGTTTTATACTCTGGTTGTTTTCATATTGTTTTGAATGTATACATATTAGTTCAGTATTTTTATGTCTTTCTGCTCATTTTCACAGTGGTGACACATACATTCCTCCACCAGCATTAGTGTAACTGTGTTACCACTGACCATCTTGGATGTTTTCCTGATTTTCTAAGCAAAGCATGTCCTAAAAACCTTACTTCAAGAAAGACAAAGCAGTAATTTCAACAGACACTGTTGGTTTTCATGATCACAAGCCTAGTTGGCTGGTCTTAGCTGGTTAAATCCCCTCTAAATCACCCAGCTATGACTGGACTGGAAAACCAGTTAAACTGCTTAGGTGTTTGTTTGTTTGTTTGTTTTTCTCTCTTTGTCAGCAGGGCGGACAGGAATACTGATATATTCACAATAAAAATGCAAAATTGCATAACCCACATTTGCAGAAATGTGGTCCACATGCTTGAAATTGTCAATGCACAGAGAAGATGCTAATGTGAATGTGCACACAGATGATGAGAGTTCTAACATGCATGAGGAGGAAAGATTTTCATGCTAGTTAGTAGACAATTCTAATGCCATGTCAGCAGCTGAGGTGATTTTGGCATAACAGTGTTATACATTTCTACCAATTACATAGTAGAAATAAAACCAATCAAAATAAAATTGAAAAATACAATAAATTGAATTACACAAAAATTAAAAATTCTAAAATGTTTTCTGAAAGGATCTCATTAAAAAAGTTGGCAAGATGTCGAGTGTTACAACTGAACTTCGTTATGACTATACATGATATAGTAATACTTCAAATCATGTGGTTTATTGGGGGAAAAAGAAACACGTTAAAACCTCGCAGAACACAGTAGAACCCACATAGCAACACCCTGGCAACCACTTACAACACCTTAGATTTTCTCCAGAAAATGTAACAATTAAAATTGTGCTAGAAATTAAAATAAATTAATTAATTAATTAAAAAAAATAAATAAAGTGAAATTAGAATTCTTTATTATTTTTTAATATTCACAGAAGACATTAAAATACAAAAAACACAAAAATTGAACAAAAACAATTATGAAAATAGAATACAATGAATTCTGAAATGCAGTTTTCTTGAGACTGAGAGAACCAAAACAAGTTATTCCACTCAAATATTGTTGAAGCCACTGACTGAATCAGTACAAACACTGTGAGGTTAGGTTAAAAAGAAAGTCAAGAGAATAAGTAGTGCTTAATTCCTCCTCTCTTTCACTCTTTTCTGCAGCTCGGAGCATTCTCTGTCAGAGAGCGGACTGGCACTCAACACGACTCCTCTGCCCGTCTGATCCACCTGCACGCTCATCATACAGCACATATCCACCAGCTCTCTTTGACAATGCAGTATCCCACTGTCCACCTCACCGCGTCTCGCCGGGTCTTTCCGCAGGACTCGGGTCTCCGTTGCCGAGAAGCCAATGAGATTGGCCAGCATGGCATCAGACAGATCCACGTCCAAGTACCCGGTTCCATCTGATATGGTGGCCTCCAGTTTCCATGCACTGCCACTAATGCGCAACTTTCCCACCAGTGTGACGATGAAAGCTTGTAGATGAAAAACCTGAATGCTGGCGGGCGGCCAACTGCCTGCCTGTAGTGTGCAAAGGTACGTGAGAGCAGGTGCGTTTCGTTTACAACCAGAAGACTCTACGGTGTTTGTAGAGGAACTTGCACCAGATGTATCACAGGCTTCATTTAAGTTTCTGCTTTGGTGAGTGTTGCTAAGAGGAGTTCTGGAGCGAAAACTTAGAGGATCAAGTTCTTCCGTTTTGGGCTGGGTTGGTAACTTTGAGTCAGGTTGCTGGATTTCAGAGTGTTCCCGAATACTTGGCAAGACTTCTGAATCTATCGGGTGCATCACACTGTCCAGCTCCTCCAACGGGATGTCATCAAAGTCCTCAGGAATGTAGTCCATCATATCATCAGCGGCATTTTGTGGAACATCATCAAAATTGTCTGGAATACTTCTGAAGTCATCATCTGGAATTTCATCCATATTATCCCAGTTGTCTTCCCTGGAAATGGGCATCACTTGAGGATGGGGTTGTGAATGATGGTGAGATGGTCTGGAGGAAGCTTCTGAAGTTAGGCTGTCATAGCCGCTGTCGGCTACCTGATGATCTCCCACAGCCTCTACGCTGGCCAGAAGCTCCCGGTCATCCGGTTCCTCACCTTGTGGATGGTTCTCCTCAGGCAAACCAAGTGTCCCACAAAGCACTCTTCCTTGAGAGTATATCTCCAAAAGTTGTTCCACCTCCCCGCCTAACACCTTCACGTTCTCAGCCTTCAAGAGCAACACCCCTAGACGGATGGCGATCGGCCCAACTAGCTGAAGCTTCGTGCCGGGAGGCAGGTTGGTACTCAGAGCCGGGATGGGCCGGTATTCCATACCCTCCAGACTCTGCACTCCATCCGTGAGCTGCAACATCAACATGCGAGTGGGCTTGGCCTCCCACGGCCTCTGCGTTTCCTGCGTAACAGCTGAGACTTGATCATTGGAGCAGTCGGTGCCTCGAATACGCTGCAGTTGAGTGTAGGCAGGCTGGCTGATGTCTAGTACGGAGTCCATCTGAACACAGTAACAGCTGTCCAGTTGTGTCTTCAGCGCCTCCGAAATTCCTTCAGGGAGAACTGGGTGGGCCAGATCTCGCAGGTCCGTCAGCAGCCATTGCTCCAAGACTCGCTGATTCAGCTGCGACTGAGGCATGGATTCTCTATCCGCCTCCTCCTTTATCCAGTTCACACAAGCGTCCAGCCAGGCAGGAGGGACTTGGACGTGCCATTCAGAGTGCAGCCATGCCTGGGTAACCTGGACTTCACCCACGGACATCCTCTCACTGTCCCAAACCCTAGAGCCTTATCTTTTAAACATGGGAAGAGGCAAATATATAGTAAAGAAATAGGATTTAAATAAAGAGTTAAAGGTGCAATATGTAAGATTTTTTTGTCCGCTAGAGGTCACTAGAGGCCTATTCAAAACAAAGGCGTAGCCAAGCTGGGTGTGGAAACTTGGGACATGTGGTCTTCACCTCACGGCCGGTGGAAAACAATTGGGATAGGACTCGGGAAGAAATCATGTTCATGAATGCGATTATTAATGTTACTGTAGTATGAAGCAGAGCAGGAGCGAGTGTTGTGGAGCTGAATGAGGCCGCTGGAGCGATTGATCAACACAGGCCTCACGAGCAGCGGGACTTTTATTATGTCACAGTCGCTGGCGCTGCTTTCGCTTTTCCGGTCATGAGTATGAGGTAACACAGCTCTGTTTATCATATTAGATACATTTGAGTGTGTTGAAAATGATGTTATAATGTTACTTTGTGCGTTTACTCGGTGGCTGCTGTGAGACACTGTTGCACACTGCAGTAAGATAGATCGATTTCATATTAAATGCTTCTATCATATTAAATACTGGATGGTTTGTGTTGATAAATGGCATGCAATTAATTTTAAAACATATTGTATGATGGAGAAAATGCTGTATTACTGTTACTAAAAATAAAGCTGCATCTGATTATGCTATGTTAGCTACTTAAATAGTGTTTTTCTCTGAGGCATGGTAAAGCATGGTACTCGCAAAAAAAAAATCAAGAAAATTCGATTTAAACAATAAGACTAAACGTGTTGAGCTATATAACAATAATTAGTTTTCTCATGATTTACAAATAGTTGGAAACATTTGGGATATTGTAAGTACTCAAGTGAACAAAATATGTAACACTGGCCTAGTGGTTTTTGGATATTTTACTGCAAAATTCTTACATATTGCACCTTTAATGCATATCCTCTCTCTCTCTCTCTCTCTCTCTCTCTCTCTATATATATATATATATATGGGTCAATGACGTGACGCTCATTTTTTTGTGTCCTTATAGTTTTAGTTAAATTAAAAGGGTAAAAATTGCAAAATAAACTAACAAATTACTTACATACATTCTCGTTTTTGAGGACCAAGTTTAAAATTTCTGGTTTTAATCAATTTTGAGAGAATATTTGGGGATTGATTGCAAAAATGTCAATGTGGTGTAACCGTAAAAACTTAGTATCAAATAATTGATCTTGTTTAAAAAAGGTGAAATTCTCAATAAAACACCATATAAGGTAGTTTGGCATAATCTTACATTAGAACAATTTAATAGTAAATAAAAATAAGTTTAACACCATTGTTCTGAATATTATAAATCATTTGGGGAATCATTGGAGTCAAGTCAAATTCCTGAAGTGTCAAGGTGGTGTAACCACCATTCAAGGAGCCATTTTGTTAATATTGTGCAAGAAAACCATGTGACAGGAAATTATATCACAAAGAGGGACCCCTGGTGACACTAAATGCTGCATGCAAAGGTTAGTAACTGTCTTTAAAATATGAGATAATTTGACATTTTTAGGGTATGGTTAGGTATTCTTAGGTATACATGTCAAATGGTATGACCCCATGAATACATTGATAATTCATCATTATTATAAAAATGTGTATTAACTTTTTAACTTACAGTTGAAATATTTCCACCAAGGCCATGTGCTTACATAGGTGTCCATGATAATACCTGTCAAATTTGATTTTAAATTGAAATGTCAAGTGGTGTAACCGGTTACACCATTTGACTACTATTACAAGCCTTTCTGTTAGGGGCAAATTTAGTCAAAATCCCTAGTTTATATTGCTGATTAAAGATGTAATATAAACTAAACTACTATTTGGAACTATTTTCAAATGTTCAATGTTTTATTTTTTGAGAAAGTGGTGCTTTATCCACAACTTTATTATTAAAGCTCTGTAATTCAGTAAAATAATATATAATTATGTTGTACAACATTAATGTTTAACATTGAAATGTTTAGCTTCAATATTTCTATTCCATTCACTTAAAAATGTAAGCAATATAAAATCATGGAGTGATTGCTAATGAAAGACAAGTGCGTCAAGCGTATCGTCAACAGCTTTTATTATGCCGCAGTCGCTGCTTCTGCTTCTTCAGGTCAAGCGTATGTGATGTAAAGCAGCTCTGTTTTAAAATATTAGACATTTGTGTGTTCAAATTTGTTATAATGCTACTCTGTGCGTTCACTCGGCAGCTGCTATGAGACACTTGTTGCACACTGCAGTCAACTAGATCCATATTAGGCATGGTAAAACATGGTACTAACAGTAAATCAAGAAAACAAGATTTAAACAATAAGACTAAACGTGTTTAGCTATATAATATGATTAGATTTCTGTCGACAAATGTATCCAAACAGTTGCTCAACTGTCTAATAAAACACATAATATATTAAAGCGTCTTTGGTGTTTCTGTGGTTTCGACAAAATAAAACCGGAAACCGAGATTAACGCGGGTATCATGTCATTGATAGGCAACGCACGGACATGGCTCGTGTCCTGGTTATTATTTCTCTAGGTTTAAACATTCTTGGAAACATCTGGCATAATATAAGTACACAAGTCAACAAAATATATAAAATTGTCCAAGTGGTTTTTTGATATTTGAATCCAAAAGTCTTACATATTGTGCATTTAACCAAAGACTACAATTTACATCTATAAAATACAATTCATTAAATTTCTAATATTTTATAATTAAAACGACATAACAGAGCCCCTCTTGCCCCAATAGATAAATTGATATAGTTTCAAGCAAGGAAACAGTGGCTCATCACAGAGCACCAGTGAATTCTGATCCTGCTATCAGATATTTTTTTCTTAAGAAATCATCACTTTGATGATTTCTTGTTATCAGATATTGTTCCTTAAAGGGTTAGTTCACCCAAAAATGAAATTTCTGTCATTTATTACTCAATCTCATGTCGTCCCATACATGTAAGACCTTTGTTCATCTTCAGAACACAAATTAAGATATTTTAGTTGAAATCTGAGTTTTTTTTTAATCTCTCATATAAATCAACGAAATGCCCACATTCAAGGTCCAGAAAGGTTGTAGAGCCATTGTTAAAACAGTCAACGTGACTGCAGTGTTTCAACCTGCAATGTTATGAAGAGATGAGAATACTTTTTGTGCGCAAAAACAAAATGAAAATTATGACTATAAACAATCTCTTCCCGTCATTATCCTCACACAGGTGACACAGTAACACAGTGAAGCCTTCCTTCTTTATGTCTGAATGCCAGCTCAGTATTGGCCAAAGCTGATCACGTGATCAGCTAAGCGCATGCGTGTGAGACTGACGCAGGGCCCGGCCAATAATGAGCCGGTGTTCTGACGTAAAACCTGGAGTTTCTGCACTGTGTTTACCATGTCAACAGCATAGGAGAATGACAGGGAAGAGACAAAATAGTTTAATAAAGATGCTATTTTTGTTTTGTTTTTGCACAAAAAATGTATTCTTGTCTCTTCATAATAAGGTTGAACCATTAAGATTAAGGTTGATCCTTTGCAGTCACGTCGACTGTTTTAACGATGTCTTTAGTACCTTTCTGGACCTTGAAAGGGGTAATTTCGTTGCTTTCTATGGGAGATAAAATTATCTTAATTTGTGTTCTGAAGATGAACGAAGGTCTTGTGGGTGTGAAATGACAAGAGGGTGAGTAATTAATAACAGAAATTTCATTTTTGGGTGAACTAACCCTTTAATTGTAAAATATATGAGACATGATTTCACTGTTCAGTACTATGATTATTTCTTGTTGTCAGATGTTGTTTTTCATCACTAAAACCACTTAACTTAACTTGCTGACTGTCATGCTTGATTTTCAGTGTCAATTTGTTCAACAAACAATGGCCTTTGGCTGTAGAAGTAACATGGCCAGGTGGTGTAACTGGTTTGTGTCAATTGGCGTAACCAGTATTTTTCATAAAACATAATTATTTACAGAAAAATTAATGTGGAATATAATGTAATCATCTAGTTTAGTGTGATAACATGATTTTAAACAATTTTAAAATAATTTGTCAAAGATTATTTAGAAAACAAATGTGTTTTCAGCATGTGTCCCACCAAATATTGCAAAAACACGTTAAAATTTAAATTTAGAGATAACTCTAATAAAATTATTTTTCATTTGATATTTTAAATTGAAGTATATATTTCTATAAGTGAGCTTACATGCCATCTATGTGGATAACATATTTAATATTTCTCATTCTTTGGCGGTTACACCATTTGACATTTTTAGGTACATTCATTCTTAACTTTAGTAAAAAATTGTGCAAATGTAATTTTTATCAACATAAAGTCAACTTGGACACAATATATACATTTTAACGTACCTGATGCATGCTTTTAAAACAGGTTTTTAAAATATTTTTTAATTTCTCATCTTGCCGCACCATATTTGTCACTGACCCATATATATATATATCCTGAAAACATTTTTATTTTTTCATTTTTTTAAATAAAACTAAATAACTTGCAACTTACTATACTATACCGTATAACACTACACTGTACTATAGTATATACATCCTTTTTATGATTAGTTAAAGCAGATACCTTACCAGAAAATGAGTAATTCCATCTTTATTCCTGTGCAGGCTGCATGGTGCCTAATTTTAGAGAGCGCCACTTTGTTCTAGTGAATGTGTTGCTATCATAACCTACACTACAGGTCGTCTTGTGATTCCCTTACAGCGACTAATTTACTTTTTTGACACTTCATGGAATAACTTACAAAGAAACATCACAATTAAACCTACCTCATGTCAAAACACAACTGTACTTTCTGAAAGACTAGTCGTGCTAATCATGAACGCGGTCATAAAAGATTGGCGTTTCATTTGACCAATGATTGTTCGTGACGCTGCTGCAGTTTCGGTAATGCTGCGGTTTGAGCC
The DNA here is from genome assembly GCA_036281575.1 of Ancherythroculter nigrocauda. Classification (NCBI taxonomy): domain Eukaryota; kingdom Metazoa; phylum Chordata; class Actinopteri; order Cypriniformes; family Xenocyprididae; genus Ancherythroculter; species Ancherythroculter nigrocauda. The sequence continues at coordinate 36,661,467 of VTFQ01000021.1, read as the reverse complement.
AATCAGAGCGCGTTTCCTTTGTGGAGGGAGGTGCTTTCATTGGTCCGCGCTACATCGGCGTTAGAAAGATTTAGTGCGTCATTGTTGTTACGAAGGGGGAGTAAGACAGGAACAGGTCGGTAGGTATATTTCCTGATACAAAAATCATTCTATTATTGTTTTTAATACAGTAAACCAATATATTCTAGTGTAAAACATGTTCACAGTTCTAAATGATCGATATACATTTTTGTGCACACGGTTAAGTTGCATTTTTGCCAGATAGCTAACCTCATCTCTGTTAGCTAAAGGAAGTTAGCATTCCTAATCAGCTATTTCATCTACTGTAATTTCCACAGTTTGAAGAAAGCGTTTGCGTTGTATTTATTTGTTTTGTTTTATTAATTTTTACCACTAAAGGTAGTAACCATGAGAACTTCTATTGAAAAAATACTTTATGGTAGTTAGCTAGCTCGTTAGCTTCCTGAAACTATTGTTAATTAGCCCGTCATGCAGCTGATTCCGTACAGGAAGATGGCGACTAATCAATTTATTTACAGTAATCCTGTGTCTTAAAGCACTGTAAGTTGCATATCTAGACAGCATCGTTAGGAATCATTTGGCGAATAGTTAGTGAGCATCACAGGCGCGTTCGAGCGTTCATATGCCCTTGTAGTGCGCACAATGCTGTCTAGGTAGGCAGCCCAATACATTTTGATACACAACCCAAGTGTTGGTTTGTTTTTAATACATTCTTGAGTTTCTTTCTAATTTTAGATACGTTATATTGCAGTGTACTGCTTTTCAGTCCATATTTAGGGTTTTTCTTATTCCTGCAGAATAGCTACCAGAACATTTAGTTTCAGTTCTGCTTTGTTTTAATCATTTCTCTTAAATACTGTTTTTCACTAATCATGCTCCATGGACAAAAAGAGAACCGTTCATTCTGATGGGATCCCTATAATGATCATACAAACAATCTTGGGACTAGCATCCTATCAGGTCATATAATATTTTCTGTCATGCACTACTTGTATTTTCCCCTAGGCATCCTTTAGGAAAGAGAGAGCTGTTCATCTCCGCTTGTTGTAGATAGATAATGGAGCCAGAAAACGACCCGCAGGAAGAGGAGACCTACAGCAACAAAGATAGTAATGGTAAGATACTGTGATGTTGTTTTTTTTTTTTTTTTTTTTTAAAGCAGCATAAAATCAAAATGGAACCAATATATTGAATGTTGTTATTGTGCATTCTTTTTCCAAAGAAAAAAAAACATGTTAGTCTTCATCCAGTTTTTACCATCCACTTCCCAACTTCCCAAAATCCTTCTGTTTCTTGTGCAGTAACTTGTTTAACCCTTTAAAGGGTTAGTTCATGAAAATAATGTCATTTATTACTCACCCTCATGTCGTTCCACACCCGTAAGACCGTCATTCATCTTCGGAAGATATTGTTGATGAAATCCGATGGCTCAGTGAGGCCTGCATAGACAGCAATGGTATTTCCTCTCTCAAGATCCATAAAAATATATTTAAATCAGTTCATGTGACTACAGTGGTTCTACCTTAATATTATAAAGTGACAAGAATATTTTTTTGTGCGCCAAAAAAACAAAATAACGACTTTTTAACAATATCTAGTGATGGCCGATTTCATAACACTGCTTCATGAAGCTTCGGAGCTTTACGAATCGAATCAGTGGTTCAGAGCACCAAAGTCACGTGATTTCAGCAGTTTGGCGGTTTGATACGCAATCCGAATCACTGATTCGACTCAAAAGATTCAAAGCGCTCCGAAGCAGTGTTTTAAATCGGCCATCACTATATATTGTTAAACAGTCATATTTTTTTTATTTATTTTTTTGGCGCACAAAAAATATTCTCGTCGCTTTATAATATTAAGATAGAACCACTGTACTCACATGAACTGATTTAAATATATTTTTAGTACCTTTATGGATCTTGAGAGAGGAAGTACCATTGCTGTGAATGCAGGCCTCACTGAGCCATTGGATTTCATCAACAATATCTTAATTTGTGTTCCGAAGATGAAGGAAGGTCTTACGGGTTTTGAACGACATGAGGGTGTGTAATAAATGACATTATTTTCATTTTTGGGTGAACTAACCCTTTAAATCCAGGCACATGAAATAATAGTTAGAAAAATCTAATTTCTGAAATGGAATAGTTTGTGTCTCCGCAAAACGGATATAAATCCGATCTTCGATTCCCGCGCTATATGCAAATTTAACGGAGTTCACGTCAATGAAAGCAACATGTATGAGCTGCATTTTATTTATCATCAGCTAATTTCAAGATCAAAGACCGCAATAGGAGAAAGAGCGGCATCAGCACTGGTAAGATCATTTAGTCTTATTACTTTTAATGATGATTATTGTGATTTGAGCGTCTGCGACTTAGTTTCAGTTTCATTTAAAGAGATACCAGAGATACTCGGCTACACAGCAGCGCCGTCATATCTGGTTATAACATATCGCCTATAACACGCTCTCACACATTTATTTTTAACATTTTGGGAGGAGTAAAATTTACATATGTGGTTTCAACAACCAGATGCATTTACAGTTGTCCAGTTTCATCTGAAATGCATCTCAAACCACCTCCTCACGAAAGCACTTTGGAGGACATTTACACCTGGTCTTCTCATGATCAGATAGCCGTCTGATCAGAGAAAACGCATGAAGTGACCAGGTGTAAATAGGCCCTCAATGGCCTTTTACTTGCTAAAAAAAAAGTCTAAACTATCAATCAGATAACAGAAGGTATGTAGTAGATGGTGTACCACAGGTTTTTCAGCAAATTTTTGATCATGTTGATTATTTAGAGGCCTTAGAAATTTGATAGCAAATATCATACAGTAGGCTAAAGTTAGCATGAAATGAAAATTAACCCTATTTTCTAAATGCATGTTATAGACATTATTATGAGCGGTTCATCCATGTATAGATTTAATTTTTAAAACATTGTTTTGACCCTGTAAATTAATCAAAGTGTCTGAACTGGATCTTCAACAAACTTCTCATTGATGACATATGCCAAATTCTCCAGACATTTAGTCCACTTAAACGTGCAAACTTGCGTTCATCTGCCTGCACCAGAGGTCTTCAACCCTGCTTCTGGAGGCCCACTGTTCTGCAGGGTTTCGCTTCAACCCTAATCAAACACACCTGAATCAGCTAATTCAGGATCGCTTGAAAATCACATACTGAATCAGGTTGGATATAACTTTTACAGGGCAGTGGGCCTCCAGGAGCAAGGTTGAAGACTGTTGACCTGCACTATTGAGTGCCACAACCACATCTCAACATCCAATCAAAAATCGATATCGATAATGTTACACTCTAATGCAGTGTTTCCCAACCCTGCTCCTGGAGGCACACCAATACTACACATTTTCAAACTCTTTCCAGTCAAACACACCTGATTCAACCCATCAACTCATTAGTAGAGACTCCAAGACTGGGCTGTGTTCCACTCCAATTTTAGACACACCCTCATGAACTTCACTAAGCACTTCCCCTCGGGGGATTCTCGCTGCCATTTTGAAGTGCGTTCACTTGAACAAGGGAAGTTTATATGGACAGACCCTTGTCCCCTCGATTCTGACCGAGGGAGCAAGTCTAATTCGGTTTACACTTCAAGCAGCTCTATATCTCACAATTCAACTTGATTATGATGTCACAGCAGATCGTGCTTAACTGAAGTGTGAGATATATTCATTATTTTTGAATTAATAGTGTATAATATATTAATAATTATGTTGCGATTTAATCACATAATTGTAGTAATCTATTGATTTTTTTTTTTTTTTTTTTTTTTTTTTCCTCCCCCCCTCCAACAGCTCATATACTTATAGGATTTTATATATTTTCTCCAACAGCTTGTATTTGCATTTAGAATGGTGCATAAAACAAATTACTAAAAGGGGTTTAAATAATAAATCAGATCCATAATGAATTCCAAGTGATACGTGCGTTTCATTTAAACCTTATGCACGAGTTCTGCCAGTAGTGGGCACTCATGCAATGTAAGCAATGACGCATATCCGATTTCATGAGACGGAGGAAAGTTAGTGAGTGAAGGGCATGAAAGTTTAGAGTGGAATGCAGCCCACAAATATATGGGTCAGATAAGGGAGACATCCAAAATGTGCACTGTTGGTGTGCCTCCAGGAACAGGGTTGGGAGGCACTGCTTTAATGTATGTCACAACACAGAAGAAAAGATCTGTCGCTAAGTTCCGTTTCATTGCAACTTTTACACGATAAACATATGTGTTGCGAATTCCATTTCAGGTAAGCGTTCGGCTGAGGATACTGAGGAGGACAAGCCCCATAAGCGATCACGAAATTCTGATGACATGGTGGAGCTCAGAATTCTGCTACAGAGCAAAGTAAGTCCCTGAGTTTCACATGACTTCTGAGTTTTGTTTCTCCTGCTGTACCTCAATGCTGATGGACTCTTCTCTCCAGAATGCCGGAGCGGTGATCGGAAAGGGTGGGAAGAATATTAAAGCTCTGCGCACAGATGTGAGTACTCTTTTGTTTAGTTTGCACATTCTCACTCTTTCTGTGGTAGATGTTTGTAGAACTGGGTTATAGTATGATAATGCTAATAAGTATAAAAACCAACAGAACACTTTAAGCTCATCATCCTTGTCCAAGGAAAATGATAGATTTTGTGGAACCAAGGCAGTTTGTGTTACAAAAGCAGTGCTGTGTAATAAATACCCCACATTCTACTGTACTCTTGAGTTAATTGAAGAGTATATATGAATCTTTTGATGCTGGCTAAAATAGTATTTGGCCTAGTACATATTCTCATAATCTGTTCCTCTCCTGTTCTCCATTCTCCTCCAACATTATGAGAATTCACACTGAAAGTGTTTCCAATTAAAAAATGTATTCCTCTTCCACTCCCTCTCCCCTTTTCCTTGTTTTTTTGTTTTTGTTTTTATTTTTCTGTTCATTTTTGGCCAATTCCCATATTCCGGATCGACTCGTACCGCCCACCTGCGTTGCCGCCTGACCTCCTGACTCCCTGGTTGGCCACACCCATAATCGCGCCCTTCCTATTGGGCGGCTTACTTGATTGACATCCGTGTGCTTGATTGCTCTGGGTACTTGGCCCCGCCCCCTGCAGTACAATGCCACTGTGTCAGTCCCAGACAGCAGTGGGCCCGAGCGGTACGTGCCACTCAGATACTCCAACCTCCAAGTCATATCAGCTCTGTTACTGCCAATATCAGAACTGTTTTAACATCCTTAATGTACAAACTACTCCCTTTCTACCATGAAACATGAGTATGATGCTGCCATGACGATCAATATGAATTTAAATGCTGTTGTGCTATGTTCAAATGCCTTTTCTGTCATGTAAGGGAAGCCCTTTCCCACCCTGTTTCCCTCTCCGACGTCAGAAACATTTTGTACCTTTGGGAAATGTACTTCCTCCACAGTTTTCATTTTAAAGGTTTCTTGCTAATACAAGGCTGAATTTAGTTATTTATGGTGAAGGGGCAGTGCAAAATACATTTTCTCCCTTTTGTCTGTTGTATTGTTTTACTGTGGTATCTGACTTTTGAACTTTGCTCCACTGCTCCCCCCACAACCCCCAACCCCCCTGTCTGTTTATCTATCATCTGTCTCTCTTCTCTACTGGATCTGGAACCTGCTTGATTCATGTTCATCTCTGCCATTCTCTGTCTCTGCACTGTGTCACCCCTCTATCAGTTTCATACCTTGACCTTCCCTGTATCTTGACATTTCAGCAACGGGAAGGAGCTTCAGTTTGTTTTTCTTTGTTTTCCTGTGTTCTCCACTCCCCTTTGACCAAGGGGTGCATGACTCCATGACTCTCTTCGGGGTCTGTTCCCTCTCCTCACATTTAAATGCGCTAACAAAAGCACTGACCGTTTTCTTCAGGCTGTTCGTGTGTCTAATATCCGCTCTCTTCTCTCTTCTCGTGGAATGCGATACATTACTTTGACAGAATCCTAAGCATCAGTGCCGATATTCCCACTGTAGCTGAGATACTGCTGAAGATCATACCTACTCTAGAAGAGGTGAGTGTTTTTCACAATTCATATATGACATGGGAGTAGGGGTGGGTGATACACATTTATTTTGGTTTATTTTAGTTTAATTTATTTACATAGAAAATGGTTTGCTTCGGAGTCACGTAGGCAGATCATTTTAAAAAATAAATATGTGTATATATGTTTTTTTTTTTTTTTTTTTTTTTTTTTTTTTATTTCAGCATTGCAGTTTGACTTTTTAAATAGTTTTATTTTTTTATTTTAAAAGTAAAAATATTATGTATTATATATATTCAAAAATTAAATAAATATTCATATTATTTATTTTAGTGCTGTCAAAATTAGTGCGTTATTAAGTGCGTGTTTTTAATGGCATTAATCCAGTATCCATTTTTGGCTAGTGTTACATTATATGATCATGCTCTTATTCACGCAAATGCTTTTAAACCATTAAAGCGCCACAAGACAAACGAGAATGTGCTGTCTGTGAATGTCTGTCTTGTGTGACACACACACGACTCGTGCACAGAAAGACACGTGCCAGTATCAAGTTCTCTTTCGCGCTTGAATAAACAATAACACAGAATTATGCCCAAATTTCAGTTTTGTCTAGTATCCTCAAAAGAGCAGTCTTAAATTAACTTAAAGAGTTAAGAGGAAATGAGATGCGTGTCAGTTCTGCTTCATGTATGGCAGCAGCAGTTCTTAAAGTCACAGCAGCCTAATAAACCAGTTGCTGTGATGTCTGTCATTAATGTCAATCAAAGAACAAATGTAACAGAGAAAATTGTAGCTTTAATAAGGATTAATCTATATTTAATTTATTATTTATGCAGTCAAGACTGTAAAGTGTTTGATAACTTTATTAAATTTCTGTATATTTCCTACCTGTTAGACAGGTAAATATGACATTTTATTATAATGGGTTTATGTGAAGATTGTTTTAAGTTCACTTAAATTAAAATTTATTTTTAAGCCTAATGTTGAAATTGATAGCTTTCAATTATACTGTAATGCATTAGTAATAGTATTAGTTTCAGTGATACTGGCCTTCGTTCATAAAAAGATGCCATTACACAAATATTTGAAATATACTGCCTTTAAATTGTTTCTACGTTAATTTGGAGAGTAACTGTGAAATTATTACTATATAAAAATATTAAAAACTCAAATGTTTTAATCACCATTAATTACAGCGATTTAAAAAAAAAAAAAGATTATTTTTTTTAAACCGATTGACAGCACTAATATATTTATTAATTTTAACTTGACCAACTTATATTAAAATAATGTAATTTATGTCACCTACCCCTCGATGAGAAGCTGCACATTCCCTGAACCTTTTACTGTATATTTGAATGGCACATCTGATTCTCGTCTCTGATTGGTTGGAGCAGTATCAACATCATAAGGGCGTGGACTTTGACTGTGAACTGAGGCTTCTCATCCATCAGAGTCTAGCTGGAAGCATCATTGGCGTGAAGGGTGCCAAGATTAAGGAACTTCGTGAAGTAAGACACTAAAATGAGAATTTTAACCACAAAATATGAATTTTATATCTGTGCTGATCAAAAACCTCCTGTTCTAGAGCACCCAGACCACCATTAAGCTCTTTCAGGAGTGCTGTCCTCAGTCCACTGACCGTGTGGTGCTAGTGGGGGGCAAAGCAGAGCGGGTGGTGCAGTGCATTAGGACCATGCTAGAGCTCATTGTGGAGGTCAGACTGACATATCATTTCCCATTGCTGTTTGTCACTGTGGTGTTATACATGTTTCTCATCAACTCTCTCTCTTTCCAGGCTCCCATTAAAGGACGAGCTCAGCAGTACGACCCTAACTTTTACGACGAGACCTACGACTATGGTGGCTTCAGTAGTACGTATGAAGAGCGGGGCCGTCGGCCCATGGGAGGCTTCTCTTCGCGGGGGCGTGGCAGCGGAGGCGGCTTTGATCGAATGCCCCCCAGTGGAGGTCGTGGTGGCCACCACATGCAGAACAGGAGAGACTATGATGACATGAGCCCACGCAGGGGCCCCCCTCCATCCCAGAGAGGGGGGAGAGGAGGGGGTCGTCCCCCGCGAAACATGCCCATGGGACCCCCACACCACAGGAGAGGGTGAGCCACTCTGATATATATTTTTATTCCATTGAAATATAAAGACTGGAATACACCACATGCCTTTTGCCTTGATTTTTCCCCTTATTTGCAGTCTGGACAAGTCAACGCTAGTAGCTGAATGTCAGAGCCAGTCTGCAGATTTTGGGCAGTCGGAGTTGACCGTCACAGAAAATCGTATAGTGTATGATGGCCACAGACTGTCGGAGAATATCACACGTCTTTGATATTTTTAACTGATTTTAGAACACTCATGCATTGAGGCGCATGTTTCTGCATGAGTTTATGTTTGGAGCAACTTTAATTTAGTTCAGTGTTTGAAGAACTTTGACTTGAAAGTCCGTTAGTGTGTAAAATGTGTAGTTGTTTTGTGTATGATGCCTAGTTTTTCAATAACTGTTCAAATTAATAGTTGTGTAGTGTATTCCAGCCTTAACATAAATAGGATCTAAAAAACTTTAGACATTCCCCCCCCCCCCCCCCAAGAATTTTAATTTTGGTTTATCGTTAAATATTGATTTGTCATTTTGTTGGATAACAGTTCATGAATGCTGTGTTTCTAACTTTACAGTGATGACCAGTACTCCTACAGCTCCCAGCGTGGCCACATGGAAGAAAGGCGGCAGTAAGTTCTTCAGTTGAATCAGTGCTGTTCAAGTTTTCCCTTGTTATCAGCTATAATGCTTTCTTGTGTTGTCTAGGATGTTATTAGCAGTTAATCACTGTATGCCATATTTATCAATTTTCTTTTTTTCTCCAGTGGGGAAAGACGAGGGCGCAGTGATCGTTATGGAGGCAGCATGGTCAGTATTCAGTCTTCTTGCAATTTTATTTAGTTCTGTTTCAAGAAATGACTCAAACTACATTTTAAAAACCACAGTCCATGCCACTTAGTCACAATGAAATAAAAATGGACCATTCTTTTTTAAAATTACAAATTAATGAATATTGGAGAAGGCATTTCACTTTTATATACATCACAATATGAAAGAAAAGACGGTCACAAGAGGAATCACAATAGCATCCATAACAGCAACTCAACTGTGTTACCTGGTGTTTGAGTAATTAGGGGCCTTGGAAAGAGAAGAGAGGGACACATTGTTTTCTGTAAGTTGCCTTCAAACTTTTGTGTTTGAGGTTTTTGATTCTCACTCTTCTGTTCTCTTTCTTTACAGAATGATGGATATGGTAAGTTTTTCTTTAAATACATATTTGCTTTTCTGCATTCGAAAGGTGGCTCATAATGAAAGTTTTTGTTTGGTTTTTTTCTTGAGGAAAATTTGTGTCAACTTTTAGTCTCACCAAAGTCTTTGAAATGTTTTATAAACTATTTGACTAACTTATTCTGGCCGAGTATTGCCCACTTAGACAGGAAGATTATCTGACTGTGTGAAGCAACTAACCACAACTTTATTAGCTGCATGTTGTCTAGGGGTGGGTTTATCTAAAATAGTTTTTAAAATATAAGGGGACATGATGATGGGAAAACATTACATGTAAGGGAAAATTATATTTCAATGCTTTTCCTTTCTCTCACCAAAAAAAAATGCATTCTCATAACTTTGCATTCACTGAAATATAGCTTTTCCTCCCACAACATATTATTTCCATTACAAATGAAAATGTTTTTGAGTGAATGCAAAAGCACTGAAACACAACTTTTCCATCCATCTCTTCTTTTTTTTTTTTTTTCTTTAACCATCACCATGTCCTTTTAGGGGCTCTGTAGTTTTAATTATTTACTGAGTGAATTCAAGTAAATCGGGACACTTTTTTTTGACTTTCAAGACTATCAAAAGAGTGGCCCAGTTTACATATCTTTACTGTACACCGGTGGTTTTTGATATTGCGGGGAAGGGGGGTGCCATTTACTATTAGTAAAAATAATAATTTTGTTAATATATGTAAAAATGTCTAATTCAATATAATAATTCAATATATAATTAAATGCAAAAAAATTAAACTGTTTACTGTATATTCACTATCTAAGCTCGCTGTTCGGTTGTTTTAAGAATAAACCACCAGTTTATCTGCCATTTTGCTGCATACAGTTACTGTAGGCTACAACAGATTTAAACATGGATAAATGGTTATCAACAGGGTCGATGAAAAGGACAAATGCAGATGTTTCTTCATCTACAAGTAAGGATAAATCTTCAGCAACGCCTGACATCAAAAAGACTAAAAAAAAAGCTAAACGAAGAAAATACAGTAGTGACTTCCTAGCTCTAGTGTTCACGTGTTGGAGTGGAGAACAAGCAGCTGAAATGAAGCTTTACATTATTTAGCTTATATTAGTTTTACTTTACTTTTTTTTTTTTTTTTTTCACTTTTTTATACATTATTTTACTGGAAAAATCTTTAGCAGATCAAGCCTGATCTCCGTTTGCAACTTCCTTCTTTTCAGCCCGAAATACAGTGCTTAGTAAATGCTAAATAAAAAAACGCCAACCTTTGCATTAGAATAGGTTAGTCACAAAGATTTTAGTTTATAAGGTCTAATTGTTATGTGCCAGAGTCTCTTGACGCTCGGCCAGGCCCTGTTCCACAGTTGAAGCTTTAATAATAGGATATTGGCAACACAGATTTAGCAAACGTTCCAGTTCGTTTTTGTGTTTGCGCTCTGGACAGCGTCAAATGGTTTACAACATACTTTTGCAGTGTTGAGCAATGTAGCCTATCACAGGTATATCTGTTAATTTCTGGAATGCAATGGCCAATCAGATGGATTTAAGTTAGTTTGAATCCACTCACCGCTTTTGTTCAATCTCATTTTATCAAACAAAGTGTAGACACGATGTAAAGAGATTTATTGTGCAGTGTAGACAGCTTCATTGATTAACAGCCATGTACATGCTGCAAATGTGGAATTCACGCTCAAATTTGCAATGATTGTCAATGTGACCATAGCAGTGGGCAAGACAAAAGTCTGATATACATGCATTAAAGGGTTAGTTCACCCAAAAATGAAAATTCTGTCATTAATTACTCACCCTCATGCCGTTCCACATCCGTAAGACCTTTATTCATCTTCGGAACACAAATTAAGATATTTTTGTGTTTGCGTCCGAAAGCTGACTCATTATTGGCCGACGCTGTACACTGAGCAGCACGACGCATGCTGACGCAGGAGCCGACCAATAATGAGACTGCGTTCTGACGTAAAAACACGGAAGTGCTGCACTGCATTCACTATGTCAACAGCTTAAGAGACTGACAGGGAAGAGAAGAAATTGAGTAAAGTCATTATTTTTGTTTTGTTTTTGCACACATTTTTCATCAAAAATATCTTCATTTGTGTTCTGAAGATGAACGAAGGTCTTGCGGGTTTGAAACGACATGAGGGGAAGTAATTAATGACAGAATTTTCATTTTTGGGTGAACTAACTCTTTTAAGGCTAGAGCACCCGATTTGATTCTGGAACCGGGCCTGGGCTCGGTGTAACCCATTATCTGCATTTTCTGTTCATTGCCAGTTTATTCAGTAAATTATTCAGTAAATACAGTGTTAATATCAGTATGTAAGTCATCATTAACCAACATGACACCTAGTCAGGTCTGTTAAAATTCTTGCAGTGGGCCGCAGAAACTTAGTGTTTGATTGTGTGGGCCGTGAGTTGGGAAAGGTTGGGAACCACTGCTGTTACAGTAAAGATTATTTACTTTTTCTTTTTGTTTCTCAAATCAGACAATAATTCATCTTGGGATTCCTCCTATCAGTCTGGTAAGTACACCATCCTGTTATAATAAGATAGGGACACACCAAACCAACGCCAAAGAACTAGCGCTGATGAAAGCCGACTGTGGCGTCGCCTCAGATTGGGGCAAAAAAGTTATATTTCTTGAACACCGCACAGATTACAGCCGACAACCAAATAGAACGTATGTTCTGTGCCTGCATGAGGACATGACTCCCCTATACCAGCAGGTGGCAGTAGTCTGTATTCGAAACACTGGAAGAGCTAGAACTGTGGATATACAAAGCAATGAACGCTTGATTTTACCATTGTTCACACCAGTCTTGCTCATTACAGACTTACTCGTGTAGCTTTGACGTCCCGATTCCACAAAGCCATGTTATTATTAAAATAATTTACTGTTCAAATGAGATGAAATTACAAGAATAAGTGCCTGTAGTGTGTTCCTTCTTTACTCTGTCATTTGCTTTAGCCAGATTTGTGTTTTTTTTTTTTTTTCCCTTGTGTGCTGATTCGCTTAGCTGAACCGCCAATCAAAGTAATCTCTCTCTCCGATGGCTGACCATCGGTTTGGTGTGTCCAAAGCTATATATATATATATATATATATATATATATAATTTGAAAAGAAAAAAAATTTTTCAAATTCAAATAGACTTCTTGAAATTCTCCAGTTGTACATCTCCCATTATGATACATTTCCCTCTCTTTATGCTCAGGTGGAAGAAGTAGTTACAGTGAAGGTCCTGTGATCACCACACAAGTGACTATTCCTAAAGATGTGAGTAAATCACTCCTGATGCAATACCATTTACACACGAAACATGTATTTAACTCCTCCTGCTGTGATTCTCAGCTGGCCGGATCGATCATCGGTAAAGGGGGTCAGAGGATCAAGCAGATTCGCCACGAGTCCGGAGCATCAATCAAAATCGACGAGCCCCTACAGGGTTCTGAGGACCGCATCATCACCATCACAGGAACCCAAGACCAGATCCAGAACGCTCAGTACCTGTTACAGAACAGGTATGTTACAGATTGAGTGATCACCTCACAGTGGACTAAAGCATTATGATGCTGACTGATCTTCTCTCCCACTCTCTCTGTTCATCAGCGCTCTACACCTCTTGGGACGCCAGAACTAGCCAGCCCTTGTTTCTCAGGATATCCATCCAACCGAAGCTCAAGTCCTCGTCACCGCGTGATGGCCTGACACATGACGCGTCCTTGTCTGTCACCTTTATAGGAATCCCTCATAGAATCGTACAAGCCCGAGCCCTCTGGTTGTCCTTGATTGTGGATTTTGTGGGATTGTTCTTTCTTTTGGTTGTTTTTATAAATATTAATTTTATATGGGCCAACTATCACTTCACACAAATCTTGGATGAGCAGATAGCTGCTTCTCAACAGGACGTTGTTGTTTTTTTTTCCCTTTTGGAGTAAATGTTTTATTAGTTAGGAAAATTTTCCACTATTCCAAAAGCTTGATCCGGAATGTACACATTCAACCCCCCTTCTTTTTTATTATTATTTTTTAAACACCTCTGAGTGTTCTAAAACTGCATTTGATAGAGAATAAAATGTAAATATCCAGTGATACTATGGAAAATGATTACTATGGACATATGAATATATCCTTTACACTCTGTTTCATTCATGTGATGTTTTTCCTCAGCAAAAATACAGATATTTTCACCAGGTACTGAAAGCTTGCAGTACTTTTTTTGTATGTCTTTTCTCCTGTCTGTTGCTGGGTTTTTAAAATCTAGTGTTTTAAAAAAAAAATTACTCTACCTCTGGAATTTTTTGTAGGCCTGCCATCCTAAAAGAAGGCTCATAATCATTGTATGCGTTTTTCTTTTTAAGAAGAAAAGAAAACATAAGTGGATTTGAAGTTTTAGACTATATTTGTGTCGGAGCAGGACAATAATTCTCACTCTCCCTGTCTTTTATTTTTCTTATCTTTATTTTTTTACTCAAATTTTCTCTGAAGTTCTTCAACCAGGCACATTTGTAGAGTTTGTCATTTGTCTGAAATAAAGGAATTGCCATTTTTTTCAGTGTGGTATGATTATTAAATCGTGTCAATACACTTAATGTCCCATCCCTTCTATAAAATGAAAATGATCATGTCTGGACAAACATTTAACAAAAATACCTACATGAAGTAAAGTCCTACTTTACAAATGTAGTTAAGTAAGGCCCTAAAAACAGGCTTAAATAGTTCAAATGAATATGCAAAATATTATTTTGATTTTAGAATGATGTGGTCCATATTCACCTAATATGTAATTATAGTTATCTTGAACTTGTGTATTATTAAATTTCCCTCAAGTTAACTACCAGAATATCATTTCAATCATTAGAAGAGGGTTAAAGACTTGTGCCATATATAACTCAAAAACAATATTTGAACCTTTTGCAGTAAAACTTTGTCCTGTGTTCTTATTCCTTTGACATTCATGCAAGCAATGCTAGATATGAAGTTAAATGGTTGCCTCAAGAGATTTTTTTGCACTTTGGCCGACAGTAATCTTGATGGCTTCACACCTTGTTTGTGATAAAGAAGTTTAGATATTGTTTGACACAGTTGAGTTTTCAATACAGCCTGAACATACTGTACAGTATTTGGACATTTTTATTTGCTTAAAACACAAAACTCTGAAATGAAATGAAATGTATTGCATTAGATGCACAAATACCAAACCAAGTGCAAACGAATGGCGCTAGAGCTTTTCTGTTCTGAGCGTTTTCAAATATGTTTTACCAGTTTATCTAGAAGTCATTTTTCATGGTGTAGTGTAGGTCATATGTCATATTAACATAAAAACATGTTCCATAAAGTCTGACAGCCAGAAAGTGTCCAAGACTTCATTTGTCTTCATTTTTGAACAACATAATATATTTTTACGTGTCCATATGCTTTTGGGGGTCCAAATAGCATGCATGTTATAAAATTTTGTACAAAAAAAACTTGTCTGTATACATTGCGCATTTTTGCGCATTTATAATCCGCTTGAAGCCAAAACGGCCAGACAAAATCCGCGTGATGGTCTGACACGAGTTTTAGCTTGAAAACAAGCGGTAAGATTAGCCTGACTAACACGGAAATTAAAAACTACAGCGTGTGTATTTCCAAATTCTAATTGTCATTAGGTGTTATAGGTTTACTTACGAGGAGAAAAGTCAGTAAATATGCAGTAGATAAACAACCTAATGTACTTTGTACCAGGAGACATTCACACACAGACCCTCCTGCACTCTCCTCACTTGTGTAGAAATGATCTTTGACTACTACCGTATATTCTAGCAGGGCTGGAAACTAAAGCAAGATTGCTTGATTAAATTTTAAAGGACTGTACGATTTTTTCACGCTTTTCAGTAAGTACTATTTAACGAGGCACATGACACAAAATGCAAGTTTCTAGAAAAATGTTAGAATTACAATTGTTGAAAAATGGTCATAAAACAAGGATTAAGAAATCTAAAGCATTTTTAAGTAATGATTTAATTGCTAATTATTTCATTTTTGAATAACACATAAAGATGGAATAGCATAGGCTACTCCATTTCTGCAGTATACTGTGCACAGTATGCAACTTTCCAGTATGCATGGGATATTCAGATGGTCTGTGCGTTAACAGATCACATACTCTCTGAGTAGTTACTAATTTTGATTAAGTACCTACTTCACTACCATTAAAAAAAAGGTATGTTCTATAAAGTTTGGTTGTATGTAGTATGAATATAATCTGGACATACTACATTTAGGTTAAATTTCAATCAGATGTGAGCATCCCTATATGCTCGCTCTGAAGGGCAGAGCCCTTGAAGTGGGGACTTTGGATGGGACATTTGCATGTAATGCAGCCATTTGGAACGCCCCTACAAATGGCGTCCCCCTACGCAAAGTGCCCTTCAAGGGTTCAGAAATGCTGTTTGGAATTCGGCCTTGGCCCTGTCCCAAATGGCACCCTAAACACTTGCGGTCTTCCTACGAGTCTGCACTTTCGTGACGTAACGCCGCTTTGACTGTCGGGAAGAAGTCTGCTGCAGAGCTCGCTTTCAGTGTGGGCGAGAAGCGTCTTGCTGCAACCTGCGATGGACATCCAACCCGGCCGGCCCACATCCAGGTGTGACGTCAGAAGCCAGGCCCATGCCGCCCCACAGCCGATCCTTAAGATTTTATTGGTCGTTAATCACAGTACTGATTGCCTATGGAGTTATTTTACTGACAAATGTTGAGAGCACATTATTGTGACGCGAGAGCACATCAATGTAATGCGCGGGTGCAAATCTCTCCACTCGCATGCGGATTTCCTTTGCTATCGCACAAATATACAGTACTCTCTTATGAACTGCCTCTCTTCTTGCTCAGATATTGCTCAAACTGTGTCCTGTGCGCTCGCAAATCTCTCGGTTCTCTTGCAGAAATTAATATGCTTCTGGATTAAATGCTGTCAAAAGTTATCAACCAATCAGAAGAGACGACTGATACATGAAAATGCTACATGGAATCTTATTGGCTGAGAGTGAATTGCGCCTGGAATTCTTTCGACAAAAATGGATATTTAATTTCTTTGGAATATATTTCTTTTGATATATTTTTATATCAATTTGGTACAATATTATCCTATTCAATTCAATGTGATAAACGAGTAAGGTCAAACATAATCTAAAAGTATCAAAACATATCATATTATATTACCTAAAATGTGTAATGTAATGAATTGCTAACTACAAATTTTGTCATGTAATTTGGAATCAGCAACGGACTACAATTTGTAATCTACAAGTAATCTATCCAGAGCCAGCACTGGCTAAAAGACAGTGTTGTTATTCAGTTTGAGTCAGTTCAATGTTGATTCAATTACGTTCAATAACAGTGTCGATGTTGCAGAATTTGTCAGTTATGAAACGCCGAAATGTTGAATAATCTATGAAGCAGCTCTGCAGAAAACAGTGGTGTTATAATCATATGCCAGCTCAATTCAGCCCAGTTGTAAGTGTCCCCAACTAAGCAAGTACTGAATTGTGAACATAGCCATAGTCACGCAATGTTTCTTCCCAAACAGAAAACAATGGAGGAGCCACTGTCCCCTCGAGAGTCTGGTCAGTTTGTGGCCGAGCGGAGTCGAGATGTGTTTGTGGATGAAGATGGTGTTAAACGTGTGGCGCAGATGATTTACGAGCTCCGTGACAGCGAAGAATTCACAGCCAGCGGCTGGAAAATGATGAATCCTCTGGCACCTTCACCAGACTCAGATGATGCCATCAACTGGGTATTTGTGACCGACACCATGAACTTCTCCTTCTGGCCTGAGAAGGAGGAAGAACAGTGTGAGGTCACGTGCAGGGGAAACACTTATCGAGGGTACATGTCTCTCTGTGCTGCGGTAACTAGAGCTATGGATGAAGGTGACTGAATATGTATCTCTGAATTTATATCATTTTCATTTTATAAGAACCATTTTGTGTACTGTGAAAGTTCAACTTTATGATGTCTTCATTTAGGAGTGCCCATTACGAGCCCCACCTACTTCTCTCAGATCAGTGAGGCCGAGCTGGCCAAAGTCCTGCGTTCGGACAACTCTACTCCCATGCCCATGCTGAGAGAGCGTCACCAGGCCCTAACAGAGGCCGGACGAGTGCTCATGGAGCATGGTGGATCCTTCCGGATGTTCATGAGTCATTGTGAGAATGATGCAGAGAGGATGGTGAAGTATATTGTTCAGAATATACCGTCATACAGAGATGAAGCCACATATGAGGTGAATATATTCACATTCACATCTTTTTTAAATCAATAGTACAATTTCAGTTTAGTCATTTAAAGCATGGCTTTTGAGAACTTTAGTTCAGCTTGCTTAGCTTTCACTAGCATGTTATGGTGCGTTCAAGTCACGTCGGAAAGATCGTATTTATGAGCAGAACCGACATGAACACCACCACAATGTCATAAATACCAGTGGGAAGCTCGTAATTTTCTTTAAGCTCCGATCTGTACGAGTTGGGGGCGTGTCAGTCAGAAACATAGCGAAATACCACAATACTTACAGGTATTTAGCAGTGACATTGTCAGGCTTTTCTATTTACAACGAAGTAAGCTGATTACCAGCAAAAAATACGATAGCATCACAATGTAAAAATGTAAGATGTAACAATAAAGTTTACAATGGCTTCATAAATTAATATAAAAAAAACATAAAAAAGCAACATACAACTAATGCACATTCTTTGCTCTACATTTTCTAGAAGCAGAAGTGTTGTTATTTTGTGTAATTAATTTAGAGAAGGCACACCGCCATCATACTCTGACGAAAGTGACTTGAACAGACCTACCGTCGTACACACAACTTCCCACCTTGTAAATACGAACTTCCCAGGAGGACTTGAACACACCATTAGATCCCTTGTGAAAAATAAGCACACTTAATTGTATTGAATTTGCACTAGTGTACTTCATATCTTAAAAGTTTTTTTTTTTTAAATATCCTTTCAAGTATAATATTAACTGAAATAAAAGACCACTTAAGTGAACTTAACAAGTTCACTTTTCATAATGTTTTAGTGTGCTTTAAAGGGGACTTATTATGCCCTTTTTCAATCTTGATTTTGCTTTTGGGGTCTACTAGAATAGGTTTACATGAAAAAAAAATCATTTACACATAATTGACATTGTTGCAGCTCTTCTGTTTAGTTCCTATCTCTATGAAGCACCTCCTTCCAAAAAGCACAGTGTGCACTGATTGGTCAGTTGGACCAGTGTATTGTGATTGGTCAATCGCTTTGAGTGTGTTTTGGAAATGTCACACCTCTTACCATACCCGTGAGTTTCAACACACTACTAACTAATTCAACCAGGCTTCGCCTCTTTTTGCATTTGCCCTGGACAGGAATTATTTGACGTGTTTGTTCGTGGAAGAAAACTCAAGACTGCAATGGAGGCGTTTCAGGGAGTTCAGAAACAGTGACACTGATATAGAGAATAATTCTCTTTGGAGTGACTTTGTGCTTCGTAACTTTGCAGAACGTTTTCGTGTTCAAACAGCTAACTAACAAACTATAGCAAATGTAAAGTACTTGATTTTAATTTTAACTGTAGTGTGTTATTCAGTATTACATCTACAGTAAATATATTTTAAATGTAGTAAATTACAACTTTATCATTACAAATGTGTAATTTAAATAAAGTTTAAATAGAAACATAAGTATGTCAAACAAGCACTCTTAAGTTCAACTAATTGTGTTTAATATAAATGTAAACTATAATACATTTTCATTTAATTGTAAAAAATATGCAGTTAAGAGTCTAAAAGCATTACATTTACAGTAGTTCGTACTTAAGTATATTCTTTTAAAGTGCCCCTTATGCCATTTTAAAGGTTCCTCATTTTATGTCCTACAATAGGTTTGCATGGACCCAGATCAAACAACACTTTATTTTTTTGGTATATACATTACACATCACCTCATTTCTGAAAACGGTTCATTCGAAAATTCAGTCTCTCTAAACCCCTCCTTTCTGCAAGCCTGCTCTGCTCTGATTGGTCAGATGACTCAGTCTGTTGTGATTGATCTACCACTTACAGCACATGTTGGAAATGAAACAGCCATTACCATAACTGAATTTTAGCTCCAGATCTTCCTCACTTGATACACAGTGATACAAACAGTAACGATGGTGTTGGCTTTACCGTATCAATTCCAGCACGAGTTCTCATCCTTTTGAAGTGCATGCAGAGTGGATTTGCAGGGCTGAAAACAGCATCTTCTCAGTATGTCGACAACACAAACCAAAAGTTTCCAGGCCTAAGCTACAACTATAGTAATTGATTCCGGGTCAAAGTAGATTTAGTAGTTTGTGGGCAGGTAATGAAGACCATAGATTGGCATTATGCAAATGATATAAACCTACGGGAAGGAAGACTTGAATTACTGACGACTCGTTTCGGCAGTTCAGAATCGATTCTTTCTTTTAGGAGAAAATCACTTTATTTGTCATGCACTTTAATCTTTCAAACTTTGTAGACCTTTTACATTCACAAACAGCTAAATTACATGAAAGGTAATATCTGATAAAGCATAATATGGGCACTATAAAGTATATTATTTCTGTAAAAAGTACTTTTTTTAAAAGCATGCTAAAGTGTACTTCCTTTTCACAAGATATATCACGTCATAATGTGTAATATTTTGTGTATATTGTATTTGTAGGGTAAGAAGATCTCATTTTACAAGAGGGCTCAAATCCTTGTGGCGGACTTTTGGGGCATCATGGAGGCACGAGGGGAGGGCAACATCCCTAACCTTGACTACCTGACAATGTTCGCTGACTACAGGGTTCCACAAGGCCTCGTGTACCTTGGGGCTTTACGCTACTCTAATGCCCTTATGGAGACATTGAAAAACGGTTTGTTGTGCCTTCCAGTTGTCCTATTAATTTAATCTGGAGATTTTTGTTCAATTCAAAACCTTTGTTTGATGTGAAAGTTTGTTTGATTATGGGTGAATTTCACAAAAATATCTTTGTCACATAATTGATTAATCCTTACATAATAGACAGATACTCTTATCAGTATTGTTGTAGTGATTATTAGTTCTTTCACAGGTGAATTGTTGAGCTCGGGTGAGAGGCGGGAGGTGGAGATCAGGGGTTGCTCCATCTGGTGTGTGGAGAGAATCCGGCACCATCTGTGGAAGCTTGTGGAGGAGAGAGATGGGAAGAGCTGTCACATCAACTCTGCTCTTATTGACTTTTACCTGTGGCCCTATGCTAAAAAACACCACAAAGAAATGGCACATATTCCAATACATCACACTCGCTGCATCTACTATTGACAGCATCATCTTTTTTTGCCAAGTTCTTTTTTGTATCATGTTGTATACCTTTAAATAAAGTTATGAAAATGAGGTGATTTGCATTTGGTATAAATACTTTTGTTAAAAGAGAATAGTGGGAAACAGTCATTGTGTGTATATGAGTCATTCCATGAAAATGGTACGATTTGGACTTACACATTTTTAGATTTTTTACCAAAATGTATTACTTTTCTGAACACCCCACAACATTAATGACATATTTAACTTCCAGAAAAACATATTTTCCCATCTCAGGCATCAAATCCCTATTATTATTGGTCATTATTTGAAGTTATGGACACTGGGAGCTCTCTGAATATTATTATAAAATGTTTTTGTAATAAAATAAACATTTTCCTATTAATCAGATGTCCCTCACACTAATTCAGTAATTGCAAATATAAAAGTTACATAAAACCTCATACTTTTGCTATACTAAAGCCTGAAATGGGCACTTTTTGCGACAACAACCTCATTTTTTTATCAAAGGCTTAACTTCAGAATTTGAACTAAAATCAGTATTCTTATGATTGCTCTGAACATTTCAGACAGAGTTCAACTAACTTTAAATTAATTTTTCATAAACTTAAATAATAATAATAATAATAATAATGATGATTTTTTCCCCAAATTGGCCACTGCTCTAAATCTAGTGAATAAATGGAGAGCGCATGGCATGCATGATATTAAGAAATCATGAATAATGTTGAAATAATAAAGATAATTTTCACAAGTAATAGTTTTCTATCTTTAATCGATGTAACAGGGTTGAGTCGTTAAGCTTGACAAACACAATTTCACAACATAATTTAGTTATTAAAGAAGGTAGTAACTTGCATGTGTCTGCTCACAATGTTGTTCAGAAGACTTCTATGTCACTTCCTATTAATGATGTCACATAAGTATCAGTTCATTATTTTTATAGGGGGAGAATGGTTTGTGTAACGGGGTTGAGGGGTTACTGAGGTAATGATGTGATTTTAATGAATAATCATGAATTTACTTAGAAAAAACATTACCAACAAAAAAGCACAGATGGATATTTATGGGAATGGCAAAATGTATGGACATTTTTCTCATTTTATTATTCATATCCCAAGTACACTTTCATAGAAAATATCTATGGAAAAAATGCTTTCGATTGAGGGAACCCGTGCGCTGCTAACTTCCGGGTTGGCCTACAAAAACACGTCATCCCTGAGGTACCCTATTGCTGTGAACTCATGTGATTGACAGGTTGCCCCACCCTCCCGCCAGTAAACACGTCATCAGAGAAGAGATGAGATGTCCTGCAAGAGGGAGGGGAGGTTATTTTGATTAAAGGGCACATGAGTTTAAAAAAAAAGGGGGAAAGATGTGCACAGATAAATAGGCCCAATTTATACTAAATACTTTAATATTTCATAAAAAAAAAAAAATAAGAATCGTCATATTTTATTTTGGGGCTTGGCTCTGGGTGTTTCTGGGTCTAGGATCTGTTTTGACTTTTTGTGTCATTTAAAGGATTAGATCACTTTCAAATTAAAATTTCCTGATAGTTTAGATGTTCATGTCCTTCTCTCTTCAGTCGAAAAGAAATTAAGGTTTTTGATGAAAACATACCAGGATTTTTCTCCATATAGTGGACTTCAATGGACCCAAAACGGTTGAAGGTCAAAATTACAGTATCAGTGCAGCTTCAAAACGTTTTACACGATCCCAGACGAGAAATAAGGGTCTTATCTAGAGAAACCATTGCTCATTTTCTAAAAAAATAAATAAAAATTTTATACGTTTTAACCATAAATGCTCATCTTGAACTAGCTCTCTTCTTCTTCTTCTCTATTAGAATTCCAGCAGTGTAGACACTGCTAAGTGTATTACTGCCCTCCACAGGTCAAAGTTTGAACTAATTGTTATATACTTGCACTAGCATATTGTATATGAAAATTTAGTTCCAACTTTGACCTGTGGAGGGCAGTAATACACTTAGCAGTGTCTACACTGCCGGGATTCAAATAGAGAAGAAGAGAGCTCAAGATGAGCATTTATGGTTAAAACGTATAACATTTTATTGTTTTTAAGAAAATGAGCAATGGTTTCTCTAGATAAGACCCTTATTTCTCGTCTGGGATCGCTGTAAACTGTAATTTTGACCTTCAACCATTTGGGGTCCATTGAAGTCCACTATATGGAGAAAAATCCTGGAATGTTTTCATCAAAAACCTTCATTTCTTTTCGACTGAAGAAAGAAAGACATGAACATCTTGGATGACATGGGGCTGAGTAAATTATCAGTAAATTTTAATTTGGAAGTGAACTAATGTCTTAAAGTTACCCTCTCTCATTATTCAGGCCTAAATTATTTTTCCAGACCGCTGCTGAATTATCAGTTAACGTTGTCACGTGGTATGCATTGCTTTTCTCACCCTTGATTAGCATAGACTTTTCACAGTCATTTGTGATTACTTGATAAAACATTTATTTATTAATCCTCTAGCCTATAGATTGCTGCAGCAGATACTCCTATGCATGTCAGGTATATATATTCATAGAATTAAAATATTTTTAGGATACAAATGTCTTCAGAGAGACAAACAATCAAAGATTCCTCTTCCTGAGCCTCAGAGCGCCCTCTGCAGTAAGTACTACTATATGACGGTTATTAACATTTCTACTCAATGATAGCATTGAAGCTTTTGTGTCCGTTCAGGCCGCCATACTCTCGTCTGTGTTTGCAGTTTCCATTCGCACGAAGCCGAGGCGAGGATACCGACAGTCATAACCAGGTGAAAGTTTGTTTAGTTCATTTTAATGGCGTCTCCGCTCAAAACTCCGGCAGGTTTACACAAGACATGTTGAACGGAATGAAACGCGTTCAGGAAAAATGAAAGCGATAGGGGCTCGTTTGTTTCTTGTGTTCAGCACTGGCGAGCTAAAAAAAAAGTCTAAGCTAGCGACATTTTAGGTGTCGAATAATGTGATAACCAAATCTTTAGTCTAGTAGGCAGTTCATTTTAAACAGACTAAAATATAACAATTCACGAATCCAGCACAAATCGACTTACTACACATTCTAGTTGACAAGTGTTTATTAACTCTGCAGCAAGCAGATTTATGCTTTTCAATGATAATTTTCAATAATGCAATAATGCTTTTCAATAATACAAATTAAAGCTGGTTTTACTTGATTGCATTATATTAACAGTGTGTATTAACATTATATTATGCGAAAAGAGTTGTCCTCAATGTGTACATTGCCCTGATTCTTGAATGCTATTAATATGACATATGTTTTTCTATCTTGGTCCCAGAGACCACCAGCACTTCACTGAAATGTCTCGCACTAATCTGATACAATCATTTCATGTCAAGCAGCAGCAGCAGCATCCAAACTGACCATCATGTGTTGATTGTCTCATTGGCAGGTTCATGATGGCATCAGCAATGATCTCAGTGCCCACCACAGCGTCACGCTTCGCTCTGCTGCAGGTCGACTCTGATTCTGACACCGATTCAGATGCAGGAAAGCCAAAGGCCGGTCGTGGAGCTGGGAAGCCTCGCTCTGGGAAATCTCCAAGCGGGAAGATCAACCAAAATGCAGACAAAAAGAAAGAGAAGAGAAGACGAAAGAAGGAACAGCAGCAGAGTGAAGCCAATGAGGTCTATCTGTGTCATATAATCTCTGTCTGTCTATATGGCTCTCTCTCTCTTTATGTCTATCTATCTATCTATCTATCTATTAGGGCTGGGACAATAAATCGATGCATCACGAATCGAGAAATGATTCTGGATCGATTCTGAGATTTTCCGAATGCATCACGATTCTCTCTCGAATCGATTCTGAGCTTAGTTTTTAACAGCAGATGGCACTGCGTGCTTTAGAAACAGCCGTACTCTGCTTGCTTCCAATTCGTTACACACACCACTTAAACATTCTATAAAAGAATTTTTCATAAAGGTCGAAAAAGCGAATTACAAGGGTGTTTGCAGTGGGCTGTTTACATTAATCTCGCGTCATAAAAGCATTCTGAGGTGCAAGTACATTCTCAGACTCAGTCAAATTCACGAGCGCTCTTCTTTGTGAGCATTTGAGCATGCGGTTAAAAGCTAGCCTAGAGCTGTTAAAAACTAACCTCAGAATCGATTAGAGAGAGAATCGTGATGCATTCGGAAAATCTCAGAAGCGATCCACAAATCGCGATGCATCGATTTATTGTCCCAGCCTATCTATCTATCTATGTCTGTTAGGGCTGGGACAAATACATAGAATCTCAATTTGCGATATGAAGAATCTGGAGTGATTCTGATATTTTCCGATGTATTGCAATTGTCTCTTGAATCGATTCTGAGCTTAGTTTTTTATCTATCTATCTATCTATCTATCTATCTATCTATCTATCTATCTATCTATCTATCTATCTATCTATCTCTTTTTCTAAAAAGGCTGTTAGGCCCCATGTTTGTTTCTGAAAATAGCAATGATGATGAGTCAGTGTTGACGTTTCTAACATCCTTACATGTGAAGAGGGTGGTTTAGTTGTTTTGTTTTGGGCTAAAGTCACTTTAGATGAAACGTCAGCTAAATGCCTACTAACAAAGAGTCTTTGTCGTTACACACTGTAGCTCAGGAGTCTTGCTTTTAAGAAGATCCCTCAGAAGTCTGCAGTACCTCCCTCCACACTCACGCTCCAGGATTTAGCGAATGATCTGGTCAACCCGGCAGCTGTCCAGCATGGCTCCAAGCCCCAGGAGAACTGGCAAGAGTGGAAACAGAGAGATGAACAGGTAAACCTTTCTCCCAAAACCCCAGAATTTGACTTTCCTATGGCCCATTTCTCTCCTTGCTTTATGCAAACATGTTCATGTTTGTGTTTGTCACAGCTGACCAGTGACCTGTATGAGGCAGACCTTGAGAAGGCCTTGATTCTGAGTAAATTGGAATTTGAGGAACATAAAAAGGTACATTTTCATAGTTTAAATAAAACCACTCTAAAAATGCAACTATCAAGTTAAAACTCAACACTCTACGCACACCTTGGCAATAGAATCGCCATTGGCTAGTATAGTTTTTAGTTTACTCGCCAGACTGATACACTATTATATACAGTTGCAATCAAAATTATTCAACCCCCTTAACCTGCGAGATGTTTTGCTGCTCAGAACAAAATGAAAACAATTCATCAAAGGCATCAGTAAACTATTATACGAAGTTTATTCCGAGAATGTAAAGTTCATGAAAAATGAAAGAAAAAAAAAAATCTAATTGGCTCTAAACATACGTGTACAAAATTAATCAACCCCCAAAAGTCAAATTTTGTGCAGAATCTTTTACTCTTTATAACCTACAATAAACTCTGCCTGTGAGTGCTTAGAAGCTTCTGTCACCTCTCTACTGCAGTCTTGGCCCATTCCTCGCTTGAAAAAGCTTCAGGTTCACTGATAGTCTTTGGTTTCCATGTTACCACTGCTTTCTACAAATTCCACCAAATATTTTCAATGAGAGTTCAATCTGAAGACTGTACAGGCCACTCAAGAACATTCTACAACTGATCCCTGAACCAAGCTTAAATAGATTTGGATGTATACTTTGGGACGGCTGTCCTGCAGGAAAGTCCATTGATCATCAAGCTTCAGTCTCTGCACCGAAGGCATCACCATCTTTGCCAAAATGGCTTGATACTTCAAAAAATTCATGATGTCCTTCATGCAGTCAATATTTCTACTTCCTGCAACAGCAAAGAACCCCCATAACAAGATTGGACCACCTCCATGTTTGACCTTAGAGATGGTTTTCCTCTGCTCATAAGCTTTGCCTTTTTTACACCAGATGTACCGCTGATCAATGGGTCCAAAAAGTTCCAGTTTGGTCACATCCTCCAAATGAATTTAAGCATATTCAAGTCAGACTTTTATGTTCTTCTTGGTCAGGAGTGGCATTCGGCAAAGCCGCAAAGTTTATGAGCAGAAGAACACCATC
Organism: Ancherythroculter nigrocauda; assembly: GCA_036281575.1. NCBI lineage: Eukaryota > Metazoa > Chordata > Actinopteri > Cypriniformes > Xenocyprididae > Ancherythroculter > Ancherythroculter nigrocauda. The sequence goes on along the minus strand of VTFQ01000021.1, from coordinate 36,634,799 downwards.
TCAACTGTCAAACATGAGGTGGTCCAATCCTGTTATGGGTTTTTTTTTTTTTGCTGTTGCTTTCCTCTTTGCGTGTGTTTGAGGAACAGCGCTTTCAGCAAAGCGGCGATGAGTCATGCGCCTTCACACTAGAGTTTGCGGTACGTCAAATACAGGTACGCTGCGCATCCATTGAGCTGAATTGAAATGGTACAGGTCGCAGGTGGAGAGCAAAACTCTCAAACGCTCAGTGTTCAGCGAGTTAAAATATATCTATGCTAACCTTATATTTAGCCTCTAACACACACACTGGTGAGTAAAATCTAAGAATTTATTAGCCAATGGCTAATAATAGACATTATTTAGTCGCCCATAGTGAAGATTTAGTCGCATATGCAAGTGTTTTACTTATTGTAGAGGGTTGAAACTAATAACATATTCATATTTCAAATACATGATTATATTACTAATTTCAACAGTTTTAAATATATTATGTTATGTAATGTTTGTAAAGTTTTTTTTTTTAATAAAACATATCATATTCATACATATTCAGGTTTTGGGCTCTCATACCATGACATTTTACAGCAGGAACTAACCTTGTTTTTTTATAAGTTCAAATGATCTAATTTTAAGACACTTAAGTTGTGTCCCAAATGACGTACTATAGACTATGCACCTATACTATGCCTTATGTACTCAACCATCTAGTGTATGAGGTTTATAAGGTTATGTTGTCATCCAGCATCAGGGTCTGATTGCCCTTTCTCTTCCGCTATGTACTGTAAATAAAGCTGCGACACTTGAGTGCATTATGTGTCCAACATTCCACACTTAATCTTTTTAGTTAAAGGTTAGTTCACCCAAAAATGAAAATTCTGTCATTAATTACTCACCCTCATGTCATTCCTAAACCTGTACGACTTTGATTTATCTTTGAAACACAAATTTTGGTGAAATCTGAGAGCTTAAAGAGTCATAAAGAGATCGTAAAACTAATCCACATGAATTGAGTGGTTTAGTCCAAATTTTCTGAAGAGACCCAATCGCTTTATATGATGAACAGATTTAATTTGGGTTTTATTCACATATAAACATTCATCAGCTCACATCAGTTGTGGTAAACGGAAGCTCAAGCATGTTTGCTTGAGTTCATTCTCATGTGTTAAAGCAGAACTAAGTAACTTTTTTACCTTCATAAATAGTTTTCTAAGTCCTTACGATGGTTAATTGACTTGTAGTGGTGTGTTTGAGGCGAGCACTAACCCCCTCTGGCACGTCTACGCCAGAAAACAGCACTTGCAAGTTGAGCTGCGCCGACCCGACACAATCTCGCCTCGTGTTCACGTTCATGCGAAAGTGACAAAATGCTTTACGGTAATTCAAAAACAATGTATACATTATGACTTTATAAGACAATTTCGAAAATTACCCACCTCCATCGAGATTTCTTGTACTGTATTTGCAAAACTACTGCGCTGGTGAGCGTTGTAGTCGTTGTAGTCCAGAGCTGCGCTTGGAGTATTTACGACAGTGTGATTCACTGAAGGAACCTGTAGGGGGAGCTTCGCAAATCTTACTGAGTTCCGCTTTAAAAGATATTGTTGAATAAAGTCGTTATTTTGTTTTTGTTTAAGTGGACAAAAAGTATTCTCATCGCTTCATAACATTAAGGTTGAACCACTGTAGCCACGTCGACTGTTTTAACAATGTCTTTAGTACCTGTCTGGGCCTTGAAAGTGTTGATTATATTTCTGTCTATGGAGGAGTCATATACCTCTCAGATTTCATCAAAAATATCTTAATTTGTGTTCTGAAGATGAAAGGTCTTAAGTGTTTGGAATGACATGAGGGTGAGTAATTAATGACAGAATGTTAATTTTTGGGTGAACTAACCCTTCAAGCCCCGTTCACACCGAGACCGATAACGGTCTGTTTATTCTAAGTTCACACGCTGTGGTTTCAATGTGTGAACAACATGTTTCTGCTGTTCTTGTTGCATTTACACGGCTTTAACCAGCAGATGTCCTCGGCATGCTATGTTTCGAGTGAATAGCTAGTGTAATCGATCTAATCTAACAGTGAATTTTGCTGACGAAGTCTATATAGTGGAATAAAAACAGCGCCTAGTCTTTTTTCACTGCAACTTCAAAGGAAGCAAGACAATGTTGTCGAAACTAGCTCTGGATACCTGAGGTAAATTTGTTACACTGTTTGCTAGCCTGGCATAACAATCTCATCGTTAATACTTCTTTGAAAAGGGGGTTTGACTTGTCAAACAGTGGTGGCTTTTTCTGGACCTCAGCGATTAAACCTTTCTGCAATGTCTGTCCACCATGTTAAATGCGCGAGCCCTTAAATTAGTACAGATTATGATTAGCTATCAGTGTTTTAGCGTTCAAAAGCTGGAAAAGCTGGGTGGGGGTTTGGGGGTTGCTTGAAAAACAGCAGTCCACTAGATAGTGCACACAGACTTTGAAAGGTTCGCGCGCTGAATTGTGCACAAGATGGAGCGGGACACGGAAAATGAAGTAAGGCCTATACCCGTGGCTTAAGACAACTTTTATATTCTTTCACACACAGCACAGAGAAACAACTTTCTAATAAAGCGACCAAACTGCTTGTCAAGTGAAAGACGACACTGACAATGATTTTTATCTGTTTTAAACAAATGAAAGGCAATGTGGATAAACATTCACAGCCATGATGTACAGAACACCACTCAAAGATATAGAAGAAAATGAATAAAAACATTTTGGATCAATAAACCTTAAAATATATATATATATATATATATATATATATATAAATATCTGCAGAATGGTCACACTGCAGATAGATATGCATTTCATATGTCGCCAAATCAAATTAAATCGGCTAAATTGCCTGTGCAAGCAAGCTTTAACTATTCTACAGCGCAACATCAATGCACCAAACAAAAATTAAAATTAAATTAATAAAAAAATGTAATAATTGACCCTTCGCAAAGACCAGTCCCCCTTAGTTACTGTTGCTTTGTCCGACAAGCAGTGGCGCTGTCACGCCACACAGAGTGAAAAATACATTGCAGAGCAAAGAGGACACTGACAACACGTCGACAGACAAGACAGAGCAGGTTACTTATGATATTAAACAAAGTCCCAGCTTTCAAACTGTGTAGTTTAAGAAATTCAAACAATAAAAACCGTTTTGTGGCTCTTTAATGTGTTGTGACCATAGTCGTGACAGATTGCTGTAGTGCCTCAGCTCAAGAGGCTTGTAAACCAATCATCTCTTCCTACTAGTTCCTTTATAACATCAAATAAACATGAATGAACATGAGAAGGAATGTTGTTTCAAATGCGGAAAGACGTCAATAAACACAATTTTTCAAGTTTAACTCCACCGAGGTTAATCTTAGTTCTACTGACTGCTTTGTCGGACAAAATGGCAGATTTGGCGTTCTGATTGGTTAGAGCGTTTGTCAGTCAAACTCCTGGCGAAGGGTTAGAATTGTTTAATCAAACATTTACAGAATTGAATTAGAACAGAATATACCATTCTAATACATAAAAATAGCCTAATTAAAAAAATGAAATAGTCATAATCAAGTCAAAACTGCAAAATGCCTGAAGTGCAGGGGAGCATAGCTTATATTCAGAACACAAGCCACAAATAGTTAAATTAGATAACCCAGAGTGATCAATAAATAAATTAAAATTAAAGAAATTATTAAAATAACGAAAGTAAAGCTAGAATTGTCAACTTTGTCTTTTTAACTGCAGAGACAATAAACGCTAAACTGGAGTGGCAGTCTTTTTAGCTAAACATTCACAGCATCCAAAAATCTAATTTGAAGCGGCTGAAATGTTTTGAAATCAGTTGTACCCTACCTGATCGAAAAAAATCCAGTCTTTCACGTGATCTGCCTGTGTCTATTTGAGTCTTTTCAAAGAGCGCACTATAGTCAGCTCGTTAACGCTGGCCGGCAGAAACGCGCCGCAGTTGGCACAACTTGCATCATACGTTTTTTGGATCATCTTTTACCATTTCAAAGTTTCATTTTACACTTTAGATTTTCTTATCCCAGACATTGTTAAAGATTAATCCCTGCCGCCAAGATGCTCCTCTATCGGTCACAGATCATGGTTCATCAACTGAAACTTAAATCCAGGTGGTTGGATTTATTCACGCACATTAAAAATATTTATTAAAAGCTGCTTTCTTTTCACATTTTTATTTACAGCATTAACATAATAGGCTGTATATTAACCTTTTGGAAGAGAACCGGTACATCTAATGTAAAATCAGATATTGAGCGCACCCATATCTCGTTTTATAACACCTCTGCGAAGATTCGACTGTGAGATTGGTAGTCGAATCAGGCTCCTCCTATCGAAGCGTCGACTATTCAGGGTCAGCCCTACTCTACATCATATAAAGTGTTTGAGTGTCTTCAGAAAATTTGAACTAAACCGCTCAGTTCATATGGATTAGTTTTAAGATCTCTCTATGAACTTCTTCAAGAGTCAAATTGTCAGTTGCGTAGCTGTCGATGGAGGGACAGAAAGCTCTCAGATTTCATTAAAATGTCTTCATTTGTATTTCAAAAATAAACAAAAGTCTTATGGGTTTGGAGCGACATGAAGCCTTTAGGGCTCCTCTATGATATCAAAGTGAGTGAGGATGGACACTGCTAAAAACTGGACAAAAAACTACTGGAAGAATACAATCAAATCTTCTTAACCCTTTAAAGCCTACTGTATCTTATTTTATATGCACATTTCTAAGGGCTCTAATTTATCATCATGATCAACTTTGAGGAAAAACCTTTTTGACACAATCTACTACATGCCTTCTGTTGTCTGATTGATTTTTTTTTTTTTTTTTTTTTTTAGCAAGTAAAAGGCTATTGGTATAATTGTAAAAATGTCCTTAATCTTTACTGATTTTTAGTATGCAAATGTAAGAATAACTTTTATGTTGTTAGTAATATTTCAAAATGAACACTTACTGGACTGAAGAAACTTAGGTTTACTCGATTATCCATACATCATATTTTAGAAAAATCATGTTAAAGTGTGAGAATCAAATATGATACAACAGGCTTTTGAGGAACGTTTATTTGTTCATCATCATTGTATTGCATTGCATTATATGTTTTAAAACTACAGCTTTGATCATAAAAGTAAGCATTTAAATATCATCTTACTAAGGCATATTAATGGGAGATATAGAGTGACAACTGATATTTATATGCATTTTATGCAAGTAGTCTCTATACTGTTAGAAAGATCTCTCTGATTTACATGGCCAGCTATCAGAATTTCATCTTCCTTTTAGGCCATATAAATATCCCTATATTAAAACACTTCTATTTTTATTTATTTTTTTATGGCTATTATTTCATGTCTGGCTTTACAGGGTTAATGTGTTTGAGGAACAGAGTGAAATTTAAATTATAGATATTCAATTCCTTTAAGCGTATTGAGCACCAGCCCACTGTTCTCTACATCTCCACACTGCCAAAACATCAATATGCTACATGTTCATTCCTGTGAAGGTTCATTTTCTAGCTCTTTTAAATGTAGTGACAAGTGTAACTACTCCCTCTTGTGGTTAGAGTGGTATATTAGAAGTTAAATGGTCTATAATACCTTGTACAATATAATATCAGTTGATTATGAAACTATGAATGGCAACTATTGCACTACTTATTTCAGCATTTTCCTATTTTGCATGATTCTTAATGTTTAATGTTATAAATCTCTCAAGGATCCTGAAAAAACAGAGACGGCATCACCAAAGACAAAGGCAGGAGGAAAGAAGGACAGGAAGAAGAATCAGCAGGGGAAAGACAAACGAGTCACTGTATCTCTCAAAGACTTCCAGCAGGAGGGTGGTGTGGGTGAGAAATGCTGTATTCTTATCAAGAGAGAGAGATGGTGGACAAATCACTGTTACGATACTGCTGTGTGAGAGGGACTGAGGCCATTCTAACTGACTGTCTCTATTGCAGATCAGCAGAATAAGAAGCCTGACAGAGAGGTGAGTGAGCGTGTAGTTGCAGACGTTTGGGAGAGGTCTAATTAATATGAAGCATACAAGTTTAGGGTATGAGAGGGTAGAGTCGGTCTCTCCGGTTCTGACAGCTTTATCTGAAGCATTATGGAACTGATGCCCTTTTTAGGGCTGTCAAAGTTAGTGTTCATTTAAGATATTAAATTCATTTAATGCAATAATAAATTTGATGGTTCCACTTCATAAAAACTGGTCATAAATCAGTTAAAAAAAATCTGTTTAGAAGTTTATACATCTTTATATTACTTTAAGAGTAGAAAAAGATACTGTCAATTTAATACAAAATAAATGTTCTCCATATAATATTCTAATTATAAATTAACTTTCTTTGTCTTTGGTACGATTTATGACATGAAATACTTAATGTTTTTCTTACACAGTGTAAATGTTTGTATTATTGTTTATATACAATTGAAACATTTATTAATATTTTGAATGCTTTTATTTTCAATTTATTTTAAGTTGTGTTTTTTATTTTGTGTTTGTCACTTTTTAATATTTAAATTTACTTCTAATCAGAATTATTATAACTAAAAATGAAACTAAAACCAAAAAAAATTGTTTAATAGAAATAAAATAACCATTAGCCAACGCAACATTTCTCATTTTCATTTAGTTTAACCTTTTTAAAAAAACATTTTTCATTTTAATTTAATTAATAAAAACTATATAGGCATTTTTAAAAATGACAAAATGATTAAAAAAAATAATAATAATTTTATTTTTGTTTTGTAATTTATTAAGTTTTGTACTTTAAACTTAGTTAATTTCAGTTAGCTGCCAAGGCAACATTTCTAGATTTTTAAGCTTTTCATCTAATATTTATGTTTGGTTTTATTTAATCTTTTTTTCAATTAATGACAAGGATTTTTAATAGTTTTGGTTTTAGGTAACAGTAGCAACACTTCTATAAATGGATTTATACATGGAAATATACCGCTGTCTTTATATTTTATGGTTCGGTCTCCTTCTCAGGGGGATTGGTATACAGTATTTGGGGGTGCTTGGTATCAAAACATTTGAAAACTCTTCATGATTTCCACTTATGATAAAGCATCATACTGTGTGTTATATATTGATACTCCAGTGATGTTATGAGATTAGTGGATACTGACTGAAAGTGTGGAATGAAGTGTTTGTCAGATTTGCAGTTTCTTCTTCCTGTTGTTTTTTAAGCCTGTGAATCCTGCGCTGCGTGACGACAAGTTTTTCAACCAGCTAGAGGATGATGTGAGCAAGATCGTCCAACGGGACAAACGCAGAGAGCAGTACAGCAACAGCGCCGGTCATGAGGTCAACACGTCCTCAGAGCAGGAGCAGGTCAGACGTTCTGCCAATATATTCACTCATTCACAGTCTTTGACCCAGATGAAAGAAGAAAAGTGCGGAATTTGTGGTCGGATGTACCATAATGTAGAATGTAGCTCAGTATAACACCAAACCTGTTGTTCTTGTTTTCTTTCTGAAACTCACAGGATGTGAGAACTGAACAGTTAAAATATGAACTGGAAAAGAAAGACCAGGAAATTGGAAAGTTGAAAAAGACAATTTCACAATGGGAGGTAAGAAGCTGTGACGAGCGATGAAGTGTAGTATCCTTTTTTATTCTCGCTGGTATATTTCGGTCTTAGAGTTTAAATGAACATTTAAAAAATAACCCCTGGCAAGGCTTAGGCTAGTTCTAGACTAAAATGCATGTTTGAACTGTTTTAACAGAAGGCGACTGGCACTGACATATCTTAAAATATTCCACTGCCATTGTTTTGTGTCAAGATGCACACCAGTAATGTTTTTTCTAGTGTACGTTTTTAAAAGCTACTTAAATATCCTAATTGAACTAAGGTCTAATCCTGGCTTAATCTAAGCCCTTTCTGTGAAACAAGGCCTAAAACTGTTATAAACCAATGTTAACTTTTTTTAATTTAAATCTTGATGTTTTTAGAAATGCTAATTTTTCATTTAGCCGTGTCATAGGGCTGCACAATTAAAAAAAAAAAAAAAAAAAAAAAAAAAAAATCATGATTACGACTCCAGCAGTTTGTGTATTCCCACACACAACCTCAGTAAATATTTCAATGCAGGTTTTTTTCAGCACTCAATGGTCCTCCAAGAAATCTAATCCAGTTCTAATGCGAATGTGTGTGATTGTCAATATTGTGTTATTCTCACGTTTCTCCTCGTGTTTTTTGATGTACCTGAGCTACTGTTTGTGCACAAATCTGTGCATGCTTTCATTTCATTTCAATATGGATGTTATCCGGCAAAAAAATAAAATGATAAAATTAATAAATATAGCCAAATCGAGGAAACTGCAAAGACTGCCCATATTAATATCATTCAGGTAAGATATTTGTCTAGATATCTCTGCTCACTTATGTGGGTTTATTATAAATCGCCACTTCTATAACCTCATGTTAAGTTTAAAATATTTTAATTAAGGTGTAAAATTACAGTTATGCGTCATGTACGTGATGCACGCAAGCACAGCAGATGACCTTCTGCAAGGCCCACATCTAGAAAACACACACTCACACCTCTGTAATAAACACAGAGATGTTAGTCTCGTCCGAATTAGTACATGAAATCATAGACGTTGGGTAATAAGAATTGTAGCTCAGATGTTTAGAAAATCAGTTGCGTTCGAATAGGGCGAATTACCCAGTGAAGAGAGTCACTTCCTTCTTTCCTGAATGAATGGTTGGATGATTGATTCAATGACTCACTGTGACTCAAAGGTGGATTTTGCTGATTTTAATCTTGAATGGTAACAGCTTATAGTGTTGTATTATTGTAATTGAATTTTATAAAATTTAAGAATTTGACAAAATATGATATTTTAAAAAATGTTAGAAAAAATTGCCGTAAATTTAAAAAATCTGAGAAATCAATTTAAGGGGTCAAACATTGCACCTTAATTTTTTGTCACTTTTGAGAGTGCAAAACTCATGTTCAACTAAAGTGATTGGTGTAAATATGGGACGCACACACATTTTATTTGAATGTGAATTACATTAGTTGGCAATAATAATTACAATAACAATATCAAGGGCAGTAATCAGCATAAGAAAAGACATTTTGGCTAAGTTAGAATTAATTTAGTAAATAACTGTTCTGATGATTTTGATGTACTGCGGTTTCTGGTGAAATGTGTTTGTGGCTTGTCTTTTTGACTAATGCTAAATTAACAACTGATTTCAGTGTGATTAACAGTATCTTTCTATCTTTTTCAGGAAAGATACAAGGAAGTGAAGGCCAGAAACGGTCAGCTGCTTAAAATGCTTCAACAGGGAGAAAGTAAGTGCAGGACAGCAAATACAGCAGACAGACTGAAATCTTGCATTTATTCTGGTTATTTATAACATTTATTTATATTCAGTGAAGGACAAAGCTGAAATTCTGCTGCAGGTGGAGGAGCTCCTAAACATTAAAGAGGAGTTGTCCTCGCAGGTGTGTGTCTGTACATTCAGTCGTTCTCTGGAGGCACTTGCCTTAATGTTAGTGTTGTGTTGTGATGTTTTGAGCATACCAAATTTTGTTTCCCCTTTCTAGGTGTCACAATTACACACAGCTCTGGAGCAAGAGAGGTCAAAAGTGAAGGGCTTACAGTCAGAGCAACCGAAACATCAGGTATGATGCATCCAAACCTGCAATGACTATCACATTCTAGCATATGTACCGCAGAACTTCATGAGTGTATCTGAAATGTGTCGGGGTCACTGCCCAGTGAGTCTCAGTGCAGACAGTTTTTGACCACTTTTTTGGACCCAATTCCAAGGCACCATTATATCCCATTTAATGATCTAGAACAAATTCAGTAGCTTTAAGCCGGGTGCACACTGTACGATTTACAATAGTCCTTTGCGACTGTTGCTTGTCAGACTGTACGAACATGATCCTCATGTCACACTGTGGGATCTCATCTGTCATTTATGTCAGACTGTCCGACAGTCAAGACGCTTTAAAAACAGACGTGCGCATGAACAACTTGTCCAGAGTTTTACATCATCAACCCATACACTTTCGGTGACTGTGAGCTGAATTACATGCGGGACTAAAATGGTGGATAACAAAGAAATCTCTAGCGTTAATTTTGATCACGGCTTGTCTTGAAAACAAACACAATTTGACGTTTGTTGTAGGACAACAGGACTGTGCGCCAAATCTTCTCACACTGCCAGAAGTTCATTGGAGGTAAAATTTGATCACAACAGTCAATAATCGGCTGTCAGTGAACTGTTTTTGCTCAATTTTGCTAATGAAAATAGTTCCAAACAAAGCCACAGCAGAGCTGTTGTGCATCTCTGAGCAACACACAGCCGTGTTTCATTACTGAATCTGAGGGTTTTAATGAATCAAGTAATACAATGATGAAGTGACCCATTCATGACGGTCACTAGCTTCACTTCTGAAGGAATCAGCCATTTGAATGAATCAGTTGGATGAATGACTGAATGACTCACTCATTAAGACAGTGACTTGCTGACACCTACTGGTGGTTTTAGTTTCATATTAAGAGTATCATTTCATTTTTTTTTTTTATTCACATTCATGCCACCTGAGCTGCATTAAACAGTGTGTAAATATATCTAAATGCCACTGGAAAAATGATCATGGCCATCTGTTGAATCACAATATTTATTTTTAAAGGTTCTTTTTTGTAATGTCTATTCAATAATTTTCTCATCTAACACAAAATGACTTTATGGCCGCATTTACACTGCAAGTCTTAATGCACAGATCCGATCTTTTGACCATATCCGATTTTTTTGGACGACGTGCTTACATTTCTTTTAAAAGTGACCTGTATCGGATATCTCCTTTTTACACTGCACTTGGCGAAACGTACCAAAATAGCCTATATGACATCACAAATCAATTTCAGTGGTACATTGAGCTTAATTTATTGACATGAATTCATACAGAAACCCTTTTAATGCAATAGTTCCCTATATAAAAATAATACAAATTCACGACATATGCAGCTCCGCTGGAAGCGTGCGAATTGAAGAATATTCGGGTACGAGATATTCACAGCTTCATGGGCTCGAATCTGCCATCCTATACTATTTTTTTTTTTTTTTTTTTTGTCATTAAAACAAATGCATTCATCAGTGATTGTATATCAAGGACAGTTGCAAGTTTGTGTGCTTTTTATTTTGTGGTTTCAATGGAACGAATAGGGACTGAAGCGCGCGTCTGTGCACGAGCCGTCGTCACTGACAACAGCGACAACGAGCACTCAGTGTGATTTCAAGAGCAACACATTTCAACGTCAGATCGCCTTGTATTTAACACAAACAAATGAAATTAATAATCTGCCAGTCAACTAGAGATGTTCCGTTTGTTATAGGTATGTCTGTACCGCGAATTGTTGAAAAACCCTCACTTTTCAATGACGCAGGAGTCGCATTTACAGGGGAATATCCGATCTGTCCGCTTACACTGCAGGCGCAAACGCACGTATCCGATTCATATCTGATTTATAACCACATATGAATGAGGCCTGAAACCGATCTGTGAAAATCGGAATCCATGCGCTTTTTTCCTGCTTACACGGTCGTGACTCATATCCAATCTGTGCCACATGGGAGGAAAAAATCGGAATTGGGTCACTTGAACCGTGCAGTGTAAATGGGGCCTATATGATCTTTTGGGGGGTAACTGATGTGCAATTAATTAATTAATTAATTGGCACATCATGTAATTAATGAATTTGTCATCCCTAATAATAATAATAATAATAATTATATATATATATATATATATATATATATATATATATATATATATACATATACACATATACATATACACATATACACACATATATATATATGTGTGTGTGTGTGTATATGTGTATATGTATATATGTGTGTGTGTTTTAATTTTGATGATATAAAATATATGTAATATATTTTCATTTAATTCATTATATTTTAGATTTTAATACATATGTTGAATTTAATCAGAATTATGTCTGGACTGGATTTTTTTTTTTTTTTTTTTTATTGTCAAAATGTCATCAATATGAGCATAACATTGTTTATGTTTAGACGCATCCTACAGTGAGAAATAAACATGACATCACCAGTATCTTAATTAAAAATGTTTGTAATTTCTTTTTTACAGGGGAACCGGAAGGGTAAAAAAGCATCAGAAGGGGATGTATGAAGATGCATGTTAAAGGACAGACAGCTTGAATGCCTTTTGTCAAGCTGCTAATATCTTTAATATCTGTTCAAAACACCACACACACTCTTAACCAAACTACCACCATCATACATGCATTTTGTTTTCCTGCTTATTGCTGCACAGTTCTGATCACCGTGGCTTATGATGACAACAGAGGATGATTTTCTCTGGAACGGACGTTCATCTGTCAGTGCCACTGGATTTACACTGTAGAATAAATCCACTTCTGTTCTGTGCACTATCAATGAAAGGCATACAATCTTGAATTCTTTTCAATAAAGATGTTAATCTTATCTTTCTTAGTGTGTTAGTTGTTTATTTGAAACAATTGTTGTTAATATCGAAAGTCTTCAGCCCGTTTACTTTGCTCATTAAATCCATAATTATCAGAATGGGATATGCTTTGAGACAAACACATAATAAAAATAAGAGGACATTGAAAACGACACGTTTTACCACTTTACATTTGATCTAATTTGATATATACAGTAGTATATTCAAATATTTTGTTTATATGTGTGTTTAGGATTATTAAGGTACATTAAAAGTATACTCTTTTTGCAAATTGTTTATTAATATTTGTGTAAATGTATATTTAATATTTGTTAAAAAGCAAGATTCTCTTTGAAGGGGATCCTATATAAATGTGTCCTTCTAAATGACCAATATATTGGAGAAATGTATTTAAGATTTTATTGGCATATTACAGAAGTTGTGTTGTCAGGTCAACTTCTGGGTATTTTTATGTAACTCGGAGAACATGGATTGGTCATTTGTGGAAGGATGTTTTTTTTTTAGTCAGAATGAGACCACTTGACACTGGGTTATTTTTAATTTTAATGTAATCATTTTTATTTTAATTAAAAATATCCCATATTTTTTATCTGAAATATATTTGTACTATTGTACATAGAATGACCATATTTAAATTAGAAAATATATTAAAATGTAAAAATAAATTATAGCATATTTATTTTTCTTTGAGTGGACATTTGATGTCCAGTATACTGGATTCATTACACACATTGCATGTAAACCTACAAAAAGGACTACTGTGTGTAAGCTGCTTCAGGAAATACGTAGGCTACATATTACATACATGTTCATTAGTCTTCCTCGCAATTTACTCATGTAGTGCGTAATTACAGAATTCTAGACAGACTGTCAGTCTGTGCATCAGTGTTGGGCATTTTTCAGTGGCTATTTTTTACGTTACATCTCTACGCCAGCAGGTGGCGACAAGTCTTAATGAATCTTTATATTGTATCGTCTTTATGAATGAGTCATTGAATTATTCATTTGACCTATTCGTCTTATTTTATGATACTGCTTTTCACATAAAATACAGAAAAAGAGGCATATTCGGATGCTGGAATTGTGTCTAGAATGTAAGTTACCCAGTAACCAAGCTAACAAAAATATGTTCTAAGAACACTTTGATAATGTTCCCATTAAATTGTGGAACTGTTATTTCTGGATGTTCTCAGAATGTTTTAAAAACGTTTTATGCGAATGTTAGCAAAATCTTTAAAACCGCAGTCCATAGGTTTTGCCTCTTTGTCGCCATCTCTGTTTAAAGCCTGCAATTGCAGTTATCTGCAGAATTATCATCTTTATGTGGGTTGTGCATCGACACGGATGAATCTAATGTTTGCTGTCAGTCACCATACCAATGGATACTGTACTTCACAATCACAGATTGTAGTCTTGAAGTATGACCAAAGTAAGAATTTTCACCGGAAAATGTCATTTGAACAAGTAAGAAACATGTCTGCCACTTTTGTTCTGACCAACTGAGAAAAAAAGCATTACAATAAATCACGCTGCCTAACGATCGCTTAGCTCGGATCATGCCAAACCATGCAAATTATTATTATTGTTATCATAGCTTTGTTCTCAAATTGTTAATGTTAACAACATCAGCATTGCGTGAATATGTGTTTCTAAGCGTTACCTGTAGATTTCAATTTCTGTACCCACTCCGCAGTCCGAAGACTTTTGCTTTTGACTACGGGTGAATCTCCAGTTGTGACTCATGACCAGGGCTTGACATTAACTTTTTTGCTCACCAGCCTCTGTGGCTAGTGGTTTTCCAAAGTTACTAGCCACTCAGCATTTTCACTAGCCACAATTTTTGCTGTTGGGAAATTACATTTTATATGATTAAAGTTGACTTTGGCATGTTAAAATTACTTGATTTTGAGTCATTTTACTTGAGTAGCTAGATTTAAAACCCTTTCAAATTTTCAAATTCAGATTGACCACCTAAATCAAGACTAGGCCTACATGGTATATCAGCTTTTATGTAGGGATGGGTAAGAGGTGGGTAATATGACCATAATATGATAACTTTTAAGTTACAAACTTTTAAGTTCAGTTACAAAGAAGCTAATTACAAATACAATAGTAAACTCCGCCAATCTGCCTTCACTATCTGCAAGTTAATCGATAGCGAATTATGATTGGATTGCAATTTTGTGCTACGACGAGCTTGGCTACCTTTGATAAGGTGTAGGCTGAAATTATATTCAACCCGCCAAAGTGGCTAGTGGGAGTGGCTATCTTACCCGCCACAGCTGAAATCTACCCGCATTTCGCGGGTGTTAATGTCAAGCCCTGCTCATGATTGTCATTTGGACCTTTTTGGATTACAATCCACCATCAAAATTATGTTTAATTATTGCAGCTGCTGTGAGAAAAGGCTATAAATGATCTGCCATCCTCACATGGTATAGCCTACTAGCTGGGACTTGTTCTTTATGTAAACAGCTGTGATGTAATGACGCAAAGACGATCGGCTACATGCTCAAATTTCCCGCGGAAACCTACCCCGAATGATAAAACATTACAAGCATACTGTTGTGAATCGAGTTAAGGTAAGGAGATAGTTTCGAACACTGGCTGGTTATGTATTTGCTCAAAAAATTGATTTTTGGATCTTTTTTAACCAAAAAACGTTACGGATTGCAGCTTTAAGGGAACGTTCCATTTTTATCATTTTACAATAGGAACATTAGGCTACTTTTTGAATGTTGAATGTTTTGAAACAAGTAGGAACGTTTAAAAAACGTTAGATGAACTTCTAACTAAAAACTTTCATGAATGATGTAATAACGTTTTTGTGCTAACGTTATAACTATTAACAAACATTATATTAAGGTTACTGGAAGAACATCTGTTCATAACTTTGAGAGAGCCAGAAAGTTAACCATATAGTTCTGAGAACGTTTTCTGTTAGCTGGGAAATACCTTACTGTTATGCAGCAATTTACATTTTGATAGTTAAACATAGATTACAGACATGCGAATAACTACAATTTTTACACAGTATTTCTCACCAAAATAGCATATACAGAGTTTATTAATACACAGTAAGACCTGTGACTTTACTTTAGTATACCACAGTGAAATAAATAAATAAAGACTTTAAAAGCTCAATCCCATATGATTTTATTTACTCATATGGTTTTGGTGTAGCTCAAGTAGTAACTATTAAATTTTAGGCAGAAACTGCACTGTAACTCCCGTTGTTATGGCAACCCATTGTGTGTAGTTGTTCATTACAGGTGATGCCTGCTGATATCGCTGATGTGATTGAACTGATGGAGAGAGGCGCGCGCGTTCGGGAGGGAGGGGGAGAGAAAGAAAAGGGGGATCGTTCTCCCGGTCATATAACGCGACATCTCTCTTTCCTCCTCTCCGCTGGCGACATAAGCGACGCGTAACCGACACGCCGTCCTCTCCGAAACCAAAGGCGCTTTTTTGCTTTGCTATGCGGAACCAAGAGCCATGAAAATGCTTCGATTTCGGAGTCCGAGCATCTCCTCCCTCGCGCAGGAGGTCCAGTGCACGGTTCGGCTGCTCGACGACTCCGAGATCTCGTGCAGCATCCAGGTAGGCGCGAGCGAGCGCGTGTGCTCCAGTGTGCGCGCGCTCAGTGATGCGATGCTCCTCTTTATTGCGATTATAAACATGCCGAAAGGACATAATGCGTATTAAACGTGTTGAATTGACAGTTTCTTGTTGACTGGCCTCTTTGAGTTGTATACTCGCGTTTGTTTAGGTGGAAGACGCCTAGGGAGTGATGACGCTTTCGTCATGGTTTGCTCGTTTCATTACTGCCGTCACTGAATTGCCTGTTAAACAGTTACGCCCTTGACTTTCTTTGTACTAGAGAAAGATTCATATAGGCGTGTTTCATTTATAAATAGGCCTAATATAATTACTGGAAATAGACTATAACTATTATTGCACGCCTGTTGGATATTTTTTAATTCGCAGAGGTTGTTGAACGGAGAACATGATGTAAGGCAGTACGTATGGGTCCATGTACCTCATGATCTCTCATGTTTCTTTCCAAAGTGATGGAGGATTGCTGAAAAAGTCTTTTATGGAAAACAATTTGCTATGGCAACCGTGTTTCATAAGTAAAGTCAAGTCACTTTTATTTGTATAGCTAATTTCACACAAAACACAGGGTTCGAAAGCAGCTTTAGCCTTTGTGAAAAGCAAGTACACTTTAGCATACTTACAAACAGTAGGCTACTTATTACTTAAAGGAATATATAAGTGCGAATGTAATGTTTTCGGACACCGCTTAAATGAAAATCTATTATAGTTTAAATTAATATTACATTTAGTGCTTTTGTTGACTTATGTACTTCTTTGTAATTTCATTAATACTTCTGTTGTCTTTAAAATATGGTTAAAATGTGCTACCTATAGTGACAAGCATTTTATAGTAAACTAAAACATGTATGTCATGTATTTAAATATATTTGTAATTACACATTTGTAAGGATGAAGTTGCAATTTAGTATGTTTAAAATAGATTAACTGTATTATCAAACAACACACTATAGTTACATTTATAATGTAAAAATATGTTAACTTATTTAAAGCATGACAAAAGATTACACTACAAGTGCACCTACAAGACAAGCACACTTCTTTTTCACAAGGGAGTGCCTTAGAAATCCCCAATGGCAACAAACCAAAGCTAACTATGGCATGGGGGAAAAAAAACGGATGTTAGATGATAGATATCACTTAATATGCAGTTATAATGACTTGCTCATTTCATCATTGCTATGCCACTTTTTGAGATCTTTGGAAAGCCAATGGAAGCACTGCATAATGTCTTAAAGTGTCGATGATGCTCAAAAATCCCATCCGGGTAGGCAGCTCACAAGATTTTGAGACACAGCCAATGGATTTCTTCCCATCATGCTCTCCACGTTCCAGTCAAGATAAATGAGCAAAACCATTTCTGGGAAATACTTTTGACAATGTACTTCCTGCCAAAACATTCTTGGAAACATCCAATCTACTGAAAATCTGCATGTAGTTTTGCTAATATAAATATAATCAAATCTATAAAGGCTGTGAGGCAGCCTTAATGCATTTATTGTCATTCAGCTCTGCTGCAGGCTTAAGTGTGTGATGATAACTGAGGGTGATGTGGAAGTGTAGTCTAGCTCTTTACAGTATCACTATCAGCACCTTACACACTAATGTACATGCAGTCTAATGGAAACAACAATCATTTCCGTTCTTTACTTTCGAGAAAACCACACTTTGATGGTGAAGTCAGGAAGCTGGCCTCTTATAGTGGTTCTACCTGAGGTAAGCTAATCCTAGAAGGCCTAAAAAGGCTTAAAAAAAGTTTCTGCCAACTTTTAAAATAAAAGTAATTTCCTGCTGGTCCATATATGTATATCTGCACTTATGGAACAAAGTGGAATAGGTCAAGTGTAAGAAAGAGATGACAGAAAGAGTGATGCATTCCTCCTTCTTTATCTCTCTCCGGTGTGCTGTTTATAAACTTTTGAGCCAAAAGAAGGAGCGTTCTGTTTGGTCTTATGAATATTTTAGAAAGCCACAAGGCTCTAATGGCTTCTTGTTCTGTGATGGCTTTCTCCTGCATATTTCATGACTATCCTCATAGAAAGAGGCTGCACCTCCATCGGTGCACTTTTACATGTTATAAGCACTCAGCTTTTACTTTTTTATCAGCTACACGTGGAGTTAAATGCTGAGTTTATGTTTGATGTGTGTCGTGTATAGTACATGTCAGCAGTTAGTTGTGGGCCTTGAATTTGATTGGCCTAAAGAGTGCTGATATACAGACCTTTTACTTTCCACTTGTGTGGTGTCTGTCAGGAGTTCGTAAGCAATGAAGCTCACGAGGCAGGAGTAGTGAACTTCATCCATCTTGTTTACTCCTTCACCTCCGTTCTCCCACACATTGTATCGGAACACAACACTTTTCAAAACAGTAGTCAACACAGTTTCACTTATGAACACAACACACTGTTTCTGCATTCCAGATAGACAATCAGTCCAACTGTTTTCCTAGGTGGCGATTTTGTATGAATTCATACATGATTTGTACGGAAACTTTTTTATGAAAAATTAAGCATGAAGGTCCACTCCTAACCATATCCCTAAATCTAACTCTCGGTGGGATTGTTTGAAAATGTACAAAAATTATATAGCACAAATTCATACAAATTAGGCACCAGTTTGCCAAAATGTAAAATAGTTACTAATGATGAGAGTGCGTTTGTCAATCTATGCATGAGTGGGAATGTTTCAGTGACTCAGCAGTTTGCATCGTTACGCCAGTAGGTGGCGACAAGTGACAAGTGTTTTTGAGTGAGTCATTGAATTACAAACCCGATTCCAAAAAGTTGGGACACTGTACTGTAATTGTGAATAAAAAAGGAATGCAATAATTTACATATCTCATAAACTTATATTTTATTCACAATAGAATATAGATAACATATCAAATGTTGAAAGAGAGACATTTTGAAATGTCATGCCAAATATTGGCTCATTTTGGATTTCATGAGAGCTACACATTCCAAAAAAGTTGGGACAGGTATCAATAAGAGGCCGGAAAAGTTAAATGTACATATAAGGAACAGTTGGAGGACCAATTTGAAACTTATTAGGTCAATTGGCAACATGATTGGGTATAAAAAGAGCCTCTCAGAGTGGCAGTGTCTCTCAGAAGTCAAGATGGGCAGAGGATCAGCAATTCCCCCAATGCTGCGGCGAAAAATAGTGGAGCAATATCAGAAAGGAGTTTCTCAGAGAAAAATTGCAAAGGGTTTGAAGTTATCATCATCTACAGTGCATAATATCATCCAAAGATGCAGAGAATCTGGAACAATCTCTGTGCGTAAGGGTCAAGGCCGGAAAACCATACTGGATGCCCGTGATCTTCGGGCCCTTAGACGGCACTGCATCACATACAGGAATGCTACTGTAATGGAAATCACAACATGGGCTCAGGAATACTTCCAGAAAACATTGTCGGTGAACACAATCCACCGTGCCATTCGCCGTTGCCGGCTAAAACTCTATAGGTCAAAAAAGAAGCCATATCTAAACATGATCCAGAAGCGCAGGCATTTTCTCTGGGCCAAGGCTCATTTAAAATGGACTGTGGCAAAGTGGAAAACTGTTCTGTGGACAGACGAATCAAAATTTGAAGTTCTATTTGGAAAACTGGGACGCCATGTCATCCGGACTAAAGAGGACAAGGACAACCCAAGTTGTTATCAGCGCTCAGTTCAGAAGCCTGCATCTCTGATGGTATGGGGTTGCATGAGTGCGTGTGGCATGGGCAGCTTACACATCTGGAAAGGCACCATCAATGCTGAAAGGTATATCCAAGTTCTAGAACAACATATGCTCCCATCCAGACGTCGTCTCTTTCAGGGAAGACCTTGCATTTTCCAACATGACAATGCCAAACCACATACTGCATCAATTACAACATCATGGCTGCATAGAAGAAGGATCCGGGTACTGAAATGGCCAGACTGCAGTACAGATCTTTCACCCATAGAAAACATTTGCTGCATCATAAAGAGGAAGATGCGACAAAGAAGACCTAAGACAGTTGAGAAACTAGAAGCCTGTATTAGACAAGAATGGGACAACATTCCTATTCCTAAACTTGAGCAACTTGTCTCCTCAGTCCCCAGACGTTTGCAGACTGTTATAAAAAGAAGAGGGGATGCCACACAGTGGTAAACATGGCCTTGTCCCAACTTTTTTGAGATGTGTTGATGCCATGAAATTTAAAATCAACTTATTTTTCCCTTAAAATTACACATTGTCTCAGTTTAAACATTTGATATGTCATCTATGTTGTATTCTGAATAAAATATTGAAATTTGAAACTTCCACATCATTGCATTCTGTTTTTATTCACAATTTGTACATTTTGGAATGGGGTTTGTATTCACTCAACTGATTCTTTCATAACACTGATTCATTTAAGAACGAAAAAGCGCTGCTGTGTGTTGCTGCTTTAACTTTGTTCGGAAATGTTTTTATTGGCAAAAATAGACAAAGTAAAATGTAATTTTGTTAATATTAACTTCCCCTTTATTAAGCTTTTGTATAAAAGAAATGTCATATCACAATTACGCCCTTGGTCTAAATAGTAGCATGGCTGTGATCACCTTCGGTGAACAACAAATTCCATGTGATATTGAGTCATGAAACATAGGAGGAAAACATGGTAAATGACCACATACATTGAAATTAATCAAAATTGCAATATTTTGTGGCTAAGAATGAAAGATAATCTAGGGAGCCCATAAGGGAAAATGAAAAAATGAAAAAGAAAAGTGAGATGGGAAGAAAAATTATATTTTAATGATTTTGTGTTCTTTGTAAAATTTTTGCATCCACATAAGAAACATTGGAGTGACTGGCAAAAAGTTTTGTGTTTCTCTGAGATACTTTGTGTTTGCTTGCAAAAGTTTTGTGTTCTCTTGTGAAAGTATTGCGCTCTCCTGAGAAACTTTGCCCTCACAAAACTTTGCTGTTCTATCGCAACACTTTGCGTTCCCCTGAGAAACTCTGTGTTTGCTCACTAAAGCACTGATATAGAGTTTTTCATCCAACCTCATAGTATTTCCATCACCAGGAGAACACAAAGATTTTGTGAGCAAAAGCAAAGTTTCTCGGGGGAAGGCAAAAGTTTTGTGAGTTAATGCAAAAGCATGGAAATATAATTATTCCTCCCATCTAATTTCCCCCCATTACCATGTCCCTAAAGGTGTCAATGTCTAAAGGTGATGATACACGGGGCAACTTTTTGAGCAATGTTGCTGGGCAGTGTTGCCAAATGATGTTGCTTGGGCACTTTCCCATTGAGAATGGGCAAGAAATTTCTATCTGGATATTTTAGATCGAAATTTGTTGCCCATTCTCAATGGGAAAGTGCCCAAGCAACATCACTTGGCAACATTGCTCAAAAAGTTGCCCCATGTATCATCACCTTAAAATGTTGCCGTCAACAGGCAACCTGATGAGTCACAGGGCAACTAATTAGGGCAACGTACAGTTGGCAGCAACTAATCAGAGAGGATCAAATCTATTGCCAACCCAATAAATATTTTATTATAAACACTTGTTAGGCACTTTATTTCAAATTTTCAAATGTTCTTCATTTTTATTAAAAATAAATGCTTTTCTGATCTGATTTGTGATTTGTGAGCGAGTTCAGCAAAAGGCGGATTTGAACCTGCGTCGATCGCATCAAAAGCTACATTCATGTGCCATACGCCCTACAGCCTACGCTACTACAGACGTTAAACAGACCCCGTCTTTTTAGTATTTAACTGAAAATATTCAGTGGCTTAATTACAGCTTACACGCATTTCATTGGACAGTTGTTGGTATTTTAAGCAATATATGAGGTAAATTCCCTGTTTTGGGTTGACGCATGACAATTTACTAGTGTAAAAAGATATAAGTTAACGCTCCTTTTCTCCACTCCACTGCTGCTGAGAGGCCGCCATCTTGTTTGATTTTTTTCTGAAATCTCCGAACCGGTCACATGATCAGCTGATAACATTCTGATTGGAGGATCTCAAAATATTGCCCACGACCATTCTAACATATCCAGATATAAATTTGTTGCTCATTCTCAATGGGAAAGTGCCCTAGCAACGTTGCTCGGCAACATTGCTCAAAAAGTTGCCCCGTGTATCATCACCTTAAGAGAACAGAAAAAGAATGCAATTTAGCAGCATTGTGAGTTGTTGTCATGTTATTTCATAATGTGAATTTTTTGGGAGCCAAAAATGAGATAACATGCCAAACATGTTAATTAAAAAATTATTACATATAGAACTTGTGAATATAGCCTTTAACATTATCAGTCCATTCACAAGTGGGTTGAAATGTTAGGTTTTTGATCATATCATAGCAACACTTGTGATATGTCTTTTTGTTGTTTGCTAGGGCAAGCATCATTTTCTATAGTGAAATAGAAATCACACAGCCACCTAACATCCCTAAAACACCTGAGCAACTGCAAAGAAGTATATTAAAATATAACTTATCAACATAGGAAAACCCTATGAACCACACACAACACCCTAGAATCATCAGAATGAGTTCTGCAAAGGCAAGAACCACAGATTTTTACATTTAGAAAAATGTTAACATTTAGAAATGTAAAACTCTTTTTTTATATACAGTAAAATGAATGTTTTTCACAAACCTATATGTTTGCCATGAAACATCCATGAAATAATTTTAAAGATTTAGGTCATAGATCTTTAGGGCTGTGTATTTTAGTTATAAGTCATGACAAATACACTGGTCCTAATCAAAAACAGTTGTTTGTTTCTCCCTATTTTGGACTGACTGAAACCATGTCAAGTTATGCTCAGTTTACTGGGTCAGTCAGAACGTAATAATAAGCATATTTCTGTCTTAAAGTAAATCGGATGTGTTTTCTCTGGGTCATTTCTCAGTGTTGGCTCAGGCGCGCCGAGTGTCTTCTCAGTGTCTGAAGGACAGATAGCTCATGCATTATTAAGGCAGATCATGCTCTTCAGTGTGGCTGCTGCATCACTCATGTGCTACTGATGCTGCGCTCAGCTTCTGCTGTTAAACTTCCTCGCATAGGCAAAACTGGACAAAATGAAGTCACATAGAACATTTTGGCTGCCTCTTAAAGGTCCCGTTTTTCGTGTTTTTTTGAAGCTTTGATTGTGTTTATAGTGTGCAATATAACATGTGTTCATGTTTCGCGTGTAAAAAAACACAGTATTTTTCACATAATTTACTTATCTGTATACCGCTGTTTCCACTGTCATAAAAACGGGCTGATGACTTCCTTGTTCTATGAAGTCCCTCCTTCAGAAATACGTAACGAGTTCTGATTGTGCCAGCGGTTCCTGTGTTGTGATTCGACAGCAGTTTAGCGAACCTTGCCCGGAAAGGTCACGCCTCTTACCATAACGTGGAGATGCACGCGCTCAGTGTTATTGTAAACATGTCTTTAATTTTACCCTATCAATTTGAGCCGGAATCAGACCCGATGATTGGACTGCGGGATGAAAATAACAGCGTTTCGACGACATGGCGACAAACACACTCTACAAACGCAACTCTTGTGTATTCCTGTGGGCGGAGGTTAGTCAAAAAACTGTTTTAGTGACGTCATTAAAGAAGGAAGTAGAGGGATGTAGTCCAAACTGGCCGTTCGATGTAGGCGACTTCTGTTAAATAAAATATCTCGCTTGGCATTGAACTTTGAGCTTTAAAATTTTACAGATTTTATTTATACTCTAACAACAACATTACACACTAACTAAAGTTTGAAACATGGGATCACGAAGAACGGGACCTTTAATATAGTCTTTCCCAAGCTGGAACTTCATAATTTCATAGCCAATTATAATTTCTAAGTTTTAACGGCTTTCAGTAATAGGTAACTGGAGGTAGTATGGTACTTTAAACATGCATCATGGCAACACCATGGTCTTCTTTGAATTACCTTTGCAGTATCTAAATGCCATGTTATATTAATATGGTAATCATTAAGTACTATGGTATATGGTACTGTAAAAGAATATATTTGATAGCTATATTTAATTTCTTGATAATATGCATGTATTTATGCACAGCTGTCTTAATTGGCTTTTATTTATTGACTATCTTGACTAGTCTTCACTCTTGTTTTTTCAGGTGTAACTTCACTATCAAACCAGAGTTATTGAGGGATAGTTCACCCAAAAATGAAAATTTGATGTTTATCTGCTTACCCCCAGGGCATCCAAGATGTAGGTGACTTTGTTTCTTTAGTAGATCACAAATGATGATTTTTAACTCCAACCGTTGCCGTACGTCAGTCATATAATGCATGTCAATGGGAACTAAATCTATGAGAGTAAAAAAAAACATGCACAGACAAATCCAAATTAAACCCTGCGGCTCGTGACGACACATTGATGTCCTAAGAAACGATCCGTTTGTGCGAGACACCAAACAGTATTTATATAAGTTTTTACCTCTAATACACCACTATGTTCAACTGCCTTGAGCGCGCGCGCGCGCACGTCATCCGGTGCGTGAGTTGTATACGACTGAACGCGATATTGCGTGGCTTGTCAGTGAACTACGGCTCTGTCTATTAAATGCCGCTCCATTTGAAAGCAGGTGATGGCGATTTAGCGGTAACCAGGGAACCGGCTTTACTGACGGATTACGCGTGACAATCGCATGCGATATATATCGGCCCTAGAAAGTACCATTTTGATTAGCCGTGTTTGTGCTCTGTGTAAACAATGATATATGCGCAAGAGATCACTTCCGGTGCTTGCTTCAACTATGCCAGAGTGCGTATACACCTCATGCACCAGATGCCGTGCACACGCTCAAGGCAGTTGGACATAGTGGTGTATTAGAGGTAAAAAATAATATAATTGATCGTTTCATGTCTTAGGACATCAATGTGTCGTCACGAGCCGCAGGGTATAATTTGGATTTGTCTGTGCATGTTTTTTTTACTCTCATAGATTTTGTTATTGCCATGTATTATAAGACTGACAGACCACAACGGTTGGAGTTAAAAATCATCATTTGTGTTCTACTGAAGAAACAAAGTCACCTACATCTTGGATGTACTGGGGGTAAGCAGATAAACATCAAATTTTCATTTTTGGGTGAACTATCCCTTTAACTGAAATAAAACTATTATTTTATACAATTTCATATATAAATATAAAATTTCCTTTTTAATTCAATGTGTTACTTGCCAATTCTTGGTAATTATTTATAAGTTGAAGCACTAAAATTACTATTGGGAAATAAATAAAAACTAAAACTGAAATAAAAATAAATGAAATCTAATAGAAAAAAAAAACTAATAAAATGACAAAAAAAAAAAAAAAAAAAACTATAATAGTATATAAATAATACTAAAATAACACTATCAAACAAGGGATGGATGATGGAAATTGGAAACCAGAAAAGGTAAAAGGTAAACCAGAAAAACTTAGAGGATTTAAACTTTAAGTATTTTTGGGGGTTAAAAGAAAAGTTAAAGGAAAATAATTGAAAAATAATACTTAAAATATAAATTAATATATATTCACTAACAAGAAATACCATGATATTACGTAACACTTTAGTGTGGGGAACAGTTCTCACTTAACTAGTTGCTTATTAGCTTGCATATTGGCTATTTATAATGTCTTATTCTGCATGACCATATTCTACATCCCTAAATCCTACCCTATACTTAAACTTAAATGCTACAACAACTACCTTACTAACTATTAATAAGCAGTAAATTAAGAGTTTATTGAGGCACAAGTTGTAGTTAATAGTGAATATGTGTTCCCCATGTTCCCCATCCCCCTTTTGGACACACCATGGTGTCCTTTGAATGCTCATTCAATACCATGATATATAATCAAAGTACCATGGTTTTACCATCTGATACCATGTCTGTATCATGGCACCACCACAGCACTTTTTTTGTAAGGGTTATTAAGCAGTGCTGTAGATTTAGTCACATTGAAAATTCTCTACTCACTGTCTTTGCTGTTCTTAAAAATGTAGCAGTGTCATCATCGATTAAACATTTCTATTTTTGTATTACACCGAATGCAAATCGCCCCATCTGCAGAAATGTATCTCTCATCTTCTCTCATTCCCTCTTTTCATCAATAAATGTCCGGAGAGCAAGAAGGAGAGAAGGTGGTGTTGTGGCGGAGACTATAAATAGTGCTCATGCTATTCTTATCCTTCTCCTCTATGCCCTTTGATGAGATTTTTTTTTTTTTTTTTTGTAAGAATGACTGAAGAAAGAAAAAGATCATAAAACAGGAGGAGAGAGGGGGGGAGCAGGAGGGGTGTAAATGAATGACGTCATTGCACTCGTGCTGAATGATGTCTCAGTGATGTGCAGCGCATATGTATAACCGCTGCGGTTCAAAGAGAGCGTGTGCGTCTGTGTCGAGACTGCAACACTGTTTATTTCACAAGCTGTTCCTGTTCTTTTGCTCAAACACATTTCATTGTGGAATTTTTTGGGAAATTGAAAAATTTATTCATACATAAAATAAATAATTTGTTTTTCATTTTAAATAAGGTGGTAGGGCAGGGTCAGTCAATATTCTATATATATATATATATATATATATATACACTATTGCTATAAAAAAAGGTCTATGATATGTCCTTATTATTTAATGTGTGTGTGTGTGTGTGTGTGTGTGTGTGTGTGTGTGTGTGTGTGTGTGTGTGTGTGTGTGATGAAGTGTCCTCCCATTCAGTTTGTACATCACTAGCCTGAGGCAGTGCAGTGACAGTGTGTGGTGTGTGTGATAGATATTTTAAGAGACAACAGCATGTTTGGCCATTGGGGATATATGACCTGTTAAATACACAAACCCACACTGATACACACTTCTATCTGTCACTCACAGCAGTTCTGCTGGAATAAAAGTACATTACAACCCATGAAACTCATTGAACTTTGGTTCCGGCCTGGGTCTCCTTCCCTCATTTCCCTAGCCTGTTTTCCTCTCACTCTACATTATCCTATATGGGGGAAAAAAGAAAGAGTATATTTTAGGGTTCCATAAATAATTGTCACTACACTTTAACCATATTTCAAAGACAATAGAATTATGAAATTACATATAAAGATGTAAAGTGGGTCAAAATCCCTCTTAATTTTGACTAATTGTATTTAATATGAATTTAAGCTATAATGCATTTTCATTATATAAATATATATATAAAATATTATATTCAGTTTTACTTCATCTAAGCATTTTTTAAACTAAATCATATTTCTGTAAGTACTCTTTTTAAAAGTATGCTAAAGCGTACTTCTTTTTCACAAGGGAACACAGAAAACAACACGAAAATTCACTCAAGCTGTCAGTGTAAAATGAATAGGCTAAAAGTTTTATGATCCAAACACAAACAGTTGTGATTGGTTCAGTTTCATTCACTTTAAGGACAAAAGTACCACATTTGCAAACTTCACCATCCTGTTGGGCTTTATAAGCAGTATTAAAGGATTAGTTCACTTTTAAATGAAAATTAACCCAAGCTTTACTCATCCTCAAGCCATCCTAGGTGTATATGACTTTCTTCTTTCTGATGAACACAATCAGAGAAATATTAATAAATATCCTGACACATCCGAGCTTTATAATGGCAGTGAACGGGAAGCTCACAAAAGTGAATCCATCCATCATAAACGTACTCCACATGGCTCCGGGGGGTTAATAAAGATGAGTTGATGAGTTTGTATTCAACTTAAGAAAATATAACGCCTCTCGCAGTTCAAAACAGTTACGCTATGTCCTACACCAGGGCTCATCATATCCGGCCCGCCAATCATATTCATCTGGCCCGTGGCACCCCAATCTCCCTCCTCCTCTTTTCCTGGCGGTGCGGCTAAATTTGGTTAGATATCATGGCCACAGTGTACGGCTATATACGCACCGTTTGTACCATGCACGCTCCTCCGACTGACTTGAGAAACGCATTCCGTGCGAATATTTCAGCAGTTATTATGTGTATTCCGTATTTCTGACGACCGAACCAGCGATACCTATCATTCGTGAATTTGTCTCGATTCTTTCTTTTCCGTGAATTGGCCAAACGTGCTTGCATAACGATCTGAAAAGATTTGGATTCATTCGGACCGCTCTGTCACTGAATCATCTGAGGTGATTTCTCGGTCAGTAACAATAAATACAGAACAAATAGCGCAGTTTTCATGTGTTTCACTAGTTTACTTTGAACTTCGCAGCACGGCCCAATCAATTTAATCTTTGACGATTCACAATAAATAGTTCAAATAAAACATCCTTTGGACATTTTTTTGGCATGACGTGACTCTATTTGTCTTAAATAAGTCCTCCTAAATGTTCCTCTGATAATTTCTGTATTCAACTCGACCTTTTCAACCTTTTAACATCCTCAATAACACTGTGATTATTGACGTTGTGACATCGTGCCATCTTCAAATCAGCCACATCCCATCAAGATTCGTGCACAATAATAATTTTGATCTTTTCTTATGCAGTAATTGCTTTATGCTCTCACAAATTATTCATATACAGCCAATGATATATAAAGACTGCAGGTCTACATGCATAATCAAAAGTCACTTGGTAGACTTCAAAACAGCATTGTCAACTGAACTGTAATGTTAGTCATTGCAGATTTATGTTGCACAGTAAATCATGCAAAGAGGAAACATTCATTAAACGCATCAAAGTCCACATTTCCCTTCAACACACAAGGCAGCTGTAGGAGATGATGATTAAACGAAGCTGTCATATTTAGAATATGTTTAGATCTTTAATTATGAATTGAGCATGAGATGTAACACAAGAAAACAAGTAACACAAGAAAGACTTGGACAAAGGCATCGTCTTTCCACACCAGGTCAGTTTCACATCAGACCTGTCGTCAGCATAATCCACTTTCCTGTACTCAGGCTTAGAGGGCGGACAGAGAAATGCTTCTATGGTTTCACGATTGCTCTCATTATAGGCATAAATGTTGTGTGGGTCATAAGGGTCAGATCCACACCAATATTGGAGGACTGTTAAATGGATTCTGAATCTGCACTTGGTGTCACTAAACAAAATTGCAAAAAATAATGTTTTTAAGCGTCTCACGCAATGAGCACCTTGTTTTTTAGACAGTATGTCAATTCAAAAATATTTCAGGATGGTACTTCAATCTTGAATATCTTCGATGGTAGGACAATTCCTTATTAAGGAGTTTACAACTTTACATACAGGTCAGGTTAAAGGGTTAGTTCACCCAAAAATGAAAAAATATCTCAATTTGTGTTCCGAAGATGAACGAAGGTCTTATGGGTGTGGAGCGACATGAGGTGAGTAATTAATGACAGAAATTTCATTTTTGGGTGAACTAACCTTTTAATTAAATGAATAGTTCATCCAAAAGAAGATATATGAAGATAAACTTTTAACTGTTTTTGTCCATACAATGAAAGTCAGTGGGGTCCAAAAGTTTCAAGCTCTAAAAAAAAGACATAAAGGTATGATACCTTGGTGTTTGTGTCATGACATAATGACTTTAAGTCATGTGACATGCAAAAATCAATGAGGTTTGATGTTTTTGACAGGTCGCCATATTTGGCCTTTGTATAGATGAGTTGATGATTTGATTTGAGATGACCAATTAAATTTTGCTCGGCATATGTTACAGTTATGCCTTGTTTTTCTTAGTTTCATGGACTTCTAGTTTTGTTTTCATGTCACATGTCTTCCTTTGTTCTGTTTTCCCGCCACCTTTTAGTTGTCGTGGTAATTCATTTAATCATCACAGGTGTTCATCATTAGTTCCCTTATTAACCTTGTATTTAAGTTCCTGCCTTTTCACCCTTTAGTTGTCCGGTATTGTTTGTGTTAAAGCTTGTGTGAACCTGCTTTGTAGCACTCTGTTACGTTGTTGGATTACCTTTAAGCCTTGTAAATAAACCTTGTTGGATTTCTACCTTCGTCTTCCTGGGAGCGTATGTAACAGAATACCGGACCAAGAATGAAAAGAGCAAAGGACTTTGCCTCTATTAATGTTGCCCCAATGAAGGGCAACAAATTATTTTTGGAAGGAGGAACTGTTTTTGTGTTCCAGAGCGGCAGAGATGTGGAGCTTTACGTGGAGGAGTTCCTCAACATCTGCCATCACGCCACCTGCGACGACGTCTGTTTAATGGAGGGATTTCGGTGTGGTCTGGACGAAGATCTCCGCTTCGTCATGCCCCGCGGTGATCCCTCCTGGACCCTAGTGAGCTTCATCAACTTTGTGCTGTGGATGAGCGGATCCGAGTTCACAGTGGGCGAAGCGGAGGATTCCAGCAGCCTCGTCCAGCCACACCCCACAGACATCTCGCAACCCGACCCAGAGCACAGCCCACCAGCACCCATCACCATGGAGACGACGACGCCTGAGCCCCCCGCAGACGGAGAGCTTCCGTCCGCCGCTAGGATGGAGCCTGCAACCACAGCGCCCACTAGAGCCCCGGAGCCGAAGTTCCCATGTGAGTCTGACCAGGGGTGTGAGCCGGCAACAGCCGTCCCGGTGGGGATATTGGTGGAGATCGACACTGGAGAAGATTGGCTAATAGACTGGAACACAGAGGTACTGCTTCCCACCCTGTCCCACCCTCCTCTCTCACCTCTACCACTGAGCACTGCCATTTCGCCAGCCCTGCCTCAGCTGTCTTCCTGCAGTCCCTCATCTTCCCCAGTGTTTATTGAGAGTAAGGTGAAGTCTCCGTGCCTGCACTCTACAGCATTGGCAGATCTAGTGGATCCTGTGGCTCAGCCTCCGGCCTCTGATTCCCTCGTAACACCTCGGACTGTCGACCGGTTGGCTTCACCTTGCTTCCTACCACCCTCGACTCCATCAGAGACCCTCCACCATGAAACTACACCAGGCTCCCCTGTCCCGTCGGCTCGCCCTTGGTCAGTCGTCACCCTTGCGCCACGGACTTGCGTGCCTCCCGCTGCGCTTCGGCTCTCCACCCCTACGGCTGCAGTGGGATCCTCCTTCCCCCCGGACTTGCCTAGGTCCATGGTCTGAACTCTGATGTCGCCATGGGTGTTCGTCACCGCGCCTCCGCCAAGGTCTCCAGTTCCAGCGGCTCCACTCGGTCCCATCAGCTCTCCGTCATCACCTGGGGATCCCCTGACATCGGCTCAGTCTCCATCGGTCGTCCCACGAAGGTCGTCGACCACGCCTACTCCTTGGCTCCTCCCTCCTTCGACACCGCCGTGGGCTGTCTTCATCACCGTGCTCTGGGTCGGTTCCATCTGGCCACTCCTCTCATTACCGCCCCCATGGATGCTCCCTCCATCCATTCCTCCATGGAGTCTCTGCCAGCCCTTTGCCTGCTCCTTTGCACCAGCCCTTCTCCAGCTCCTCGCCCTCCTCCAAAGCCTCCACCCTCCCTCTTTAGTTTATTATTTTGTTAAGGCGCGAAGACGCGCCTACTCAGAGGGGGGCGTAATGTTACAGTTATGCCTTGTTTTTCTTAGTTTCATGGACTTCTAGTTTTGTTTTCATGTCACATGTCTTCCTTTGTTCTGTTTTCCCGCCACCTTTTAGTTGTCATGGTAATTCATTTAATCATCACAGGTGTTCATCATTAGTTCCCTTATTAACCTTGTATTTAAGTTCCTGCCTTTTCACCCTTTAGTTGTCCGGTATTGTTTGTGTTAAAGCTTGTGTGAACCTGCTTTGTAGCACCCTGTTACTTTGTTGGATTACCTTTTAAGCCTTGTAAATAAACCTTGTTAGATTTCTACCTTCGTCTTCCTGGGAGCGTATGTAACGGCATACAAATCATACAACAATATTGTATTGCTTCTGAAAAATGTGGTCACATATACCTTTGTTCAGCGAGTTTTCGTGGGTGAAATCCAGTTATTTCAGTAGTATTCCAAATGATTGGGAATTTCACGTAAGATTTCCCTATGCAGATTTCACAATGGATCGTTCAAGTGAATTTGCTTCATTGAGAAACAGAAAGCTGCTTGTTTTAAAAATGCCTTGTGTGTGAGTTGTGCTTCATACTATACTATTGACAACATACTTTTTTGCTCAAATTTTGCTAATGTGACCGCACCTGAAGACTTGGATAAAACAGCTGGAGTTGCATGGATTACTTTTACACATTTTTTTTAATTTTTTTTATAGTTTTTGGAACTAGGAACTTTTGGAATCTTTTGACTTTCATTGTATGGATAAAAACAGCTTAAACATTCTTCAAAATATCTTCATTTGTGTTCTGCAGAAGGGTGATCCATTTAATTGAAATTTTGCAAATTAATCACACTATTTTGACGTTAAGTTGACAGACAGACATGATTTTAACAATAAAAATGGTATCCCATATTTGAGACAATATGAGACTTTATTTCTTTCTTCTGAACGGCATCCTCACTGATTCGGTTTCTTTGATTTTTGTTGCACTACAGAAATTTAGTGAATCCAGAATGAAGGTGGGTCATATAAGATTTGCTCTATATACTCACATATATATTTACATCACCATACCTCCAAGCCTTTAACATTGACCAGCCCTTCCTATGTATTTGGGCCAAGGACAGACTAAACCATTTTGAGAAAATTAGGGGTTAATGAGAATCGACAAGAGGTTTGTCTTTCACACATGATCAGCTGCTCAAGTAAAATACTAACATCTGCCTTTTCCAGTATCATATTTTTTCTTTTTTTTTTTGGTTACTCTGATTTTCTGCATAAAGAAAGTGCCCTCTGATTTTCTTGCTCACGTAAATCTCTCACTAATTTTCACTCTTCCCTGTTTTGCTCATGTTCTGTGTCATCCTCTGCATAATGATATTAATGGATCCTTGTGACCTCTGGATTAGCAAACATTGGGCGTTTAGATCTAAGGAAGACGCACTCATAATTGATATGGCATGGGTATTAATTACAGAACATTTTATCTAGGGCAAAGCTTTCACGGTCCTAAACTCTGCTTGTTCAGTCTACAGTGGCTGACAGAGGCATTGCTAAGGCTAACTGAATCTTGGAGGGATTTTGGAAGATGGAGAGTTAAAGAAAGAGCAGCAATGCAGTGTGGTTGTGTTGTTTAAACTTGTCATCTCATTAGACTCCTTAATAATTGATAATCTCTCCCACATACTGCCTCTCTCTCTCCATCATGCATGCGTGCTTATTAATTAAGTGTTTGCTAAAGCAAGCATCACTATTACTATTGCTCATACATAGGATTAGTCATTTGAACAAAACATGACATTTGTATTATTTAGTGCATTCTAATTACAGACATGAATGAAACCTCAAAACAACCTTGATGAAAAAACGGGCCAAAAATTTCCACAGACTTACAATGAAGAAAAGGACCCAACCCATAGATTCCATTTCCTAAAACATTATTAGCCAACTATGATTGTAAGTTTGCTTGTTAGTAACATAGTTTATTAACATAAAACCACAGTTTCAACGAACATTTGCAAACAGCATCGCGAAGTTGTGTGGTTGGAACTACAGCTCTCATCCTGTGGTTAGAAGTATAGTTTCTTTTTAGTATGACATGGACTGTGTCCGAAAACTTAAAAATGCTGCCTTTTGCAGGATGCATTTCAAGGTAGGAAGGCATCAAGGCATGTCTGAATCCAATGTTAGCTTCACTTCCTGTCTCATGAGATACCTTCATCTGATCGATTTTTGAAGGCAGCATAGATTTTCTTTGCTGGATTTGATATACCACAGTCCTGTGCTTTCCATTCTGTGACAGTTGAGCTAAAAAAATAAAGATGGCATCTGAAAGTTGCGGTTGCTTCCCTCTTACGGATTATGACATAAGAGGGAACTGCAATTGAATCAAACATCTGTAAATAAAGCAAAACAACGGAGAACAAAAATAGTGACAGTTCTCCAAAAGTGTTCATTATGTACATCAATAATCTGACATTAGATACAAATCTGACAAATATTTCAAATAATCAGAAGTACTCTGCTCCACCATCTGTGTGATGTCATGAGTTACATCACGGTACTGGAAACGGACCTCAGGGTATCATAGGGACATATCAACCACAAACACCTTAGCATTGTAGCAAGCAACACACCAACAATCACTCATAACACCTTAACAACCATATAACAATACCCTAGCAGCAACAAATAACATCTTTGCATTGTGGCAACACACTACCACTCAGAACCCCTTAGCAACACCCTAGCAACCACAAATAACACTCTAACAAATGTGGCAACACACCAACAAATCACTCAGAACCCCTTAGTAACCCCAAAGCAACAACCTATCAGCTACAAATAACACCCTAGCATTGTGGCAACACACTACCATTCAGAATCTCTTAGCAACCACATAGCAACACCCTAGCAACCATAAATAACACCCTAGCATTGTGGAAACACAATAACTACAACACAGAACACATTAGCAACCACAAACAACACCCTATAGCATTGTGGCAACACACCAACAATCACTCAGAACACATTAGTAACCATAAATCAACCCTCTAGCATCCACAAATAACACCCTAGCATTGTGGCAACACACCAACAATCACTAAGAACACATTAGCAACCCCATAGCAACACCTTAACAACCACAAATAACATCCTAGCATTGTGACAACAAATTAACTACAACTCAAAACACCAAATGACACCCAAGCATTGTGACAACACACCAACAATCACTCAGAACACATTAGAAACCCCATAGCACGCCTTAACAACTACAAATAACTTCCTAGCATTGTGACAACACATTAACTACAACTCAAAACACCAAATAACACCCAAGCATTGTGGCAAACACACCAACAATCACTCAGAACACATTAGCAACCCCATAGCAACACCCTAACAACCACAAATAAAATCCTAGCATTGTGACAACACATTAACTACAACTCAGAACACCAAATAACACCCAAGCATTGTGACAACACACCAACAATCACTCTGAACACCTTAGCACCCACATAGCAACACACTAGAAACCACAAATAACACCTTAGCATTGTAGCAACACACTAACAACCACTCATAACACATTAGCACCCACAAATAGCACATTTATTGTGGTGATACACTAACAATCATTCAGAAAACCTTAACAAGCACATACAGTAGCGACAAAATGACAATAACACCATATCATTGTGGGCAGTGGGTTTTGCACAGGCAAACACCACTCATATTTCTAAGGGTGCAGATGTATTATATAGTTCTATGTAAAAATGGAGGGTTATGTTATTTTAAGGTGTCCTTGTTACAGTGTAATTATACTGAGTAATATTAATTAACATGAACTTACTATAGGAATAGGGTTAGTTGCTTGTAATAATGTATAATTTACTGTTATTACTAAAGTAAGTAGATGTAACATGTAACAGAAAATAAAGTGTTACTAAATGCAGTTCTTTCTGTCATTGTAAGAGAAGAGACATGTAATGATATGAGAAATTCTCTTCTTAATTCTGTCCAGTGTAGTGCTTGATCCACATTTCACATTTAAAAATGTGCAGAAAGAGACATTTAATTATTTTTTTTTTTTTCATTAATATTTAGAAACTAAAACTAAATGAAATATGTTTTTCATACAGTAAGAGCAGAACGTCCAGCCCAGTCTTTATCATTTGTAGAGTACCTCTGTAGTGGAATTGGAGCCCCCTCAGTGAGATTCACACAGTAGGAGTGTGCTATAGCAGCCTGCGTCACAGGTAATAACAGCAAGGTCAAAAAGCTGATGGTCATCAGAGCTGAACCAGAGCTGCTCGGTCAAGCAGACAGAGACACTATCCTGTATGAGACCATAAACCCATCATCACTCACTACACGCTAGTGAAGAATGAGCTGCCTGTCCATTGGACCTAAACCATATTATATACGATTTTTTTTTTTTTTTTTAATGTTTTAAAGATTACATTTTTATCAAAATTATGTACGATTGCAAAAATTGTAAATGTATTTTCAATTACACATATGAACAACCAGTCAGTAATGATACTGATTTAAGATTCACAAACATTTAAGAACATAAAACATTTCTAGATTCATTTGGAGTTAGACATTGCTGAAAATAATTACTTGTGGTTCAGTGAGAGATTCAGATGTTGATTCAGTAGCAGCTCTGATGGATTCATTGAGTTCATTCAGTGAAGGATTTATTAGTGTTTTTTCCCCTGTTGTAAATCGATGAATTTATACAGTCAACAGTCAATATGATACACTGATACACAATATGATACATTATGATACACTGTCAATATATTCTGAACTGGCAGGCTCACTATTATAACTTATTTTAAAACTCTGCTCTAATGATTTGGTTTGGTTTTGATTTTTATCCTTTTGATTTTTCCACAGAGAGACACTAAAGGGCAGTTTCTCTTGGATCATGTGTGTAACTACTACAGCCTGCTGGAGAAAGATTACTTTGGCATCAGATATGTGGATCCAGAGAAACAAAGGGTAACTACACATTCAACACTCATAAAGTTTCTTTTGGCCCCAGTATTCATTAAAGGGGTGGTTGATTATGATTTCACTTTTTTAACTTTAGTCAGTGTGTAATGTTGCTGTTTGAGCATGAACAACATCTGCAAAGTTACGACACTCAAAGTTCAATGCAAACGGAGATATTTTCTTCTAAATAATTCTCTGTTTAAGGACTACAACAAGCTTCTTCCTGGGGTAATGACATCACTAGCCCTAAAATTTACATAAACCCCACCCCCGAGAACATGCAACAAAGGGGGTGAGGCCATGTTGGGCTGCTTTAGAGAAGAGGAAGAGTTGTTGTAATAGAATGTTGTTGCAATGCCATCATTTTACGCCGGACTGCTTCACAAACGAGGGTCAATTCAACACTGGATTTGCACAAAAGATTAACATGACGGCACATGCTAGTGGATGAGTTGAATCAACTCCACAGCAACTACATAAATTTATCCACTAACCATTCAGAAACGTCCAGTTTCATTCTAAAAGTTGTAACTTCTTCCTGAGTCTCTCCATCAGTGTCGACTCCGGTTTGAACAATGTAAGGCTGAACACCGTTACTGACAATCCTCATTTTGGCTGCGTGAGATTCTCCAGCTTTGTTGTTGTTGAGCAACCGAAGCGTGAGCTGTTAAAGCTCCGCCCTCTTTTGGAAAGGGGGCCAGAAGCAGCAGCACATTTGCATTTAAAGGGACACAAACAAAAATGGCGTGTTTTTGCTCACACCCAAATAGGGGCAAATTTGACAAGCTACAATAAATGATCTGTGGGGGATTTTAAGCTGAAACTTCACAGACACATTATGGGGACACCAGAAACGTATATTACATCTTGTGAAAAGGGGCATTATAGGTCCCCTTTAAATGAATTCTGACCTAAAAGTTTATTATAACTACAGCAGATATACTGTGGCTCCATCATTAAACGCATCAAAACAAGTGTAATCTGTGATCAAATTCTGCAAAGTCTTTTACAATAATTAAACCTCAAACATACTTACAACTTAAAATCCTGCTTCCTCAGTGGCAAGCAGGTCCATGTACGGTCCGTGTACATTTGCATCCATTCGTTTTCCTTATTTAAACCAGAAATTTCTTTGTTTTTTATTTTAACACTGATGAATAGAATTGGGAGATACAAGCTAATTTTCCTTATGCAAGATTATCATTTTGTTAAAAATAATATAAATGATATAGCTACTTGTTTTTTAATATATAAAAAAGCTAAATTTAATTTCCAGTGTTTTGCGTCATACACACAGACTCACTTCAAGAGCCTGCCTAAATGACATTGATTAATTTTCATTTGTTAAATTAATATTATTATTATTTTTACATTTATATTTTAACCTAAACATTACATTTCTAAACCTTAGTCCTATAGCCTCTTGTTTAGTGCTCTAACATGATTGACTTCCCGCTTGTGGTCTCAATCCCGTTATTTTGCTTTTTACTCTATTTTATAGGCTATGAATAAAGGCCAAAATTACTGTGACTTTTTCGTCTGGCTCTGTTAGGTGTTTTATATTGTTTTATATTGAGAACGTGTTTGGGATTAGGAGTCACTTATGCTGTTCAAATTGAAAATATACCAACATTTGTTATGATTACAAAATTATACCTGAATATGTGATTTTCATGAAGACAAAATTCCCATGCCCTTTGCCTCAGTGGAGGTTTGACATGAAATTTTTCTCAATTCTCATTAAAAGCAATGCGCTACGGCTGCGTCGCTGGACATTATACACTTTACGTGGCTTAATTCTACTAGAACAACAACCAGGGAGAAACTATTTTCTCGCACATTTTCTTGTCATCAACAGCATCTAAGGCTAAGACAACGGCAACGTAAACAAAGTGGAAGGACAATATTTTTATGTTAAGCTTTTATAACGGTTTTCTATAACGCTTTCTTCGACTTTAATCTGTCCTTTTTTAATTTTGGTTTATAAAGATGCAAAACGTAATAAACAAAAATCTGAAAATAAGTCAATATTTATTTTGTGCACATGAAATTTGTGTATTCGGTTTTAATTTAAATTTTGGTATTCACCATAGCATTTAAAAATACAACAACCGTTCGTTTTTTGTTTTTCTTGAGAAAAAGGAATGGACGCAAAAGTACACGGACCCGAGTACAATGCGTATCAAAACTTTGGGGTCCGTAAGATTTTGTTTTGGTTACACTTTATATTAAGGTGACGTTGTTACAGTGTAATTACTTACACAAAAGTGCTGAGTTATATTAACTAACTACATGTACTTACTTTAAGGTTAAGGTTTGATTTAGGGTTAGTTACTTATAATTATGCAGAATTTACTGTTGTTTCTATAGTAAGTAGATGTAATGTGTAACTACACAAACTAAAGTGTTACTGAAGTCTCTTATGCTCACCATGGCTGCATTTATTTATTTTTTTTAAATACAGAAAAAAGAGTAACACTGTGAAATATTATTAGAATTTAAAATATTATGTTGGATTTTTAACAATGTAACAATGTAAAAGTCTTTAATGACACAAAGCATCCTTGCTGAATAGAAGTATTAATGTCTTACCAAAAATAAAATAAAAAATCTTACTGACCCCAATCTTTTGAAGAGTAATGTAAACGCTCACAAATCTTTCATGCACTTGTTTCTGCTCTGTCACCAGGGTAGACATCCTTAAGTAGCCTTTTATACTGGCTTTAAATTCTGAACAAAGTTACCATGACAACCCACCAAGGGGTTTTACCCTACTGTATGTAAAACAATGTTTCTTCAGTCAAGCAGAAAACCTCCCAGCAGCACTGTAGTGAATTATTTACAGTCATTTATGCTGTAATATTAATGGCCGTTATCGAAAAAAAAGGGAGGGTTCATCAGTGGGAATGTTTACGATCATTTCCTGAGCAGGATGCTTATCCAAAGTGCTGACCATAAACATTTTTGATTTGTCACCATCTTTACTTGTCAGTGCACAGCAGTGAATCATTTCTTTCTCTTGTCATTTTTACAGCATTGGTTGGACCCCAGCAAACCAGTAGTGAAACAGATGAAATGTAAGTTTTATTTATTTTGTTCTTGCCCTCAAGGTGGCAGCAAGTCACATTTACTGTTGTTCGTGAATTTTTGTGGACAAAATCAGTTTCAATGGGAATTTTGCATAAGGTGGATACATTTTCCAATGCATATTTCGCAAACGGGTTCAAGTTGGTCCGATGGATTTTTATTTGCTTTGACCAACATTAAGCTGCTTG
This sequence comes from Ancherythroculter nigrocauda, assembly GCA_036281575.1. Lineage (NCBI taxonomy): Eukaryota > Metazoa > Chordata > Actinopteri > Cypriniformes > Xenocyprididae > Ancherythroculter > Ancherythroculter nigrocauda. The sequence goes on along the minus strand of VTFQ01000021.1, from coordinate 36,594,963 downwards.
GTTTGAAAGTGACTAATGTGTAAACTGCGCATCTCACATGGCTATTTACAATAGACAATGGACTTTTTTGCCGACATTTGCCAATGTGACCTCACTTTTACATAGGTTAAAGGGTTAGTTCACCTAAAAATTAAAATTCTGTCATTCATTACTCACCCTCATGTCGTTCCAACCCCGCAAGACCTTCATTCGTCTTCGGAACACAAATTAAGATATTTTTGATGAAATCTGAGAGGTATCTGACTCCTCCATAGACAGCAATTTAACCACCACTTTCAAGGTCCAGAAAGGTACTAAAGACATCATTAAAATAGTCGATGTGACTGCAGTGGTTCAACCTTAATTTTATGAAGTGACAAGAATACTTTTAGTGTGCAAAAACAAAACAAAATGTACTACTTTATTCAACAATATCTTCTCTTCTGTGTCATTCTCCTATGCTGTTTATGTTCAGAACACCGGGAGAAGATATTGTTGAATAAAGTCGTTATTTTTGTTCTCTTTTTGCACCCAAAAAGTATTCTTGTCGCTTCATAACATTAAGGTTGAACCACTGTAGTCATGTGGAGGTCAAGGTCTTACAGGTGTGGAATGACATGAGGGTGAGTTATTAATGGCAGAATTTACATTTTTGGGTGAACTAACCCTTTAAACATCACTCACATTCAGAAAATGTAAAAAAAAATAAGTTTTATGTAAAATGACAGAAGGAAGGTGAATGAACACGAAGCGGAAAAAGTGACAGAGAGAGATTGTAGACAAGTGACGTCAATGAAATCAGTCTTTCCCCTGAGCTCTAAACTTCTCAGACTCATTACGTTTATCTTTGAAGACTTCATTTCATTCTTCACCAGAGGGGTTTCCCTCATCTCATGGATTAATATAATCATTTTAGCTCCCCTCATGCCCTCGGTTAGAGTTCTCTGCATAATCTGTCTCACATTTACTGGCTTGTGCTCAAGTGGCCTCTCTCTCCCCTCATCTGATTGTTGATGTTGTGCTGTTTTCAGGTCAGCAGCCATACACTATGTGCTTCAGGGTGAAGTTCTACCCTCAGGAGCCAATCAAGATCAAGGAAGAGCTGACAAGGTAACAGTTCTCTGATCTAATGTTCAAATTGCATTGGAATAACATAAAAACAACCCCGGCCAGTCACAGTATAAACAGCTCTGAATCGTTCAAGTCAAGTATATGAGATGGAGGATTCTCTGGAAGAGATTTGCATTTTAAAAACGCCTCCTAGGCAGATTGTTCCAGTTTCATTTGGAAAGAGCATGTTTGCTTTGCTGCTGAAGCCAGAACGACTGATCTGTGGCTTCTTTCATGTCAAAGTAACCAATGTGATCTCATTAGAGTGTATCTCATGAAACCTGTCAAGAACATGTACGGGTCATATTTCACTCCAAAATCAGAAGAAAGAAATGAATATATATATACACACACACACATATATATATGAGCAATAACACACGAGTAGCCGCAGGCCGAGTGCTGTAGGTAATCACAGCGTGCTGATATACAGCCATATCGCACGGCTACGAGTGTGATATTGCGTTTATACAACAGTTCGACGGCCCGAGTGTGTAAATAAATAAGAAGAACAACGGAGTGTCTTTAAAACCCTCTTTTGTGCAGCACTACTTCCTTCCGCCACGGATTCAAATCTCAATTTGACAGTTGGACCAAGCCTCCGTTACTAATTCTAAAACGTCACTTTAGAACTAGTAACGAAGGAACGTTGAGTCGCTTCATTGAAACACATTGAATTTTGTACAGTATTAGAGAGAGAGAGAGAGAGAGAGAGAGAGAGAGATCGCCTGAGAGTAGGCTATTACCTGTCTGATATATTGCATAACATTCATTCTTCAAGTCGACGTCCATACTATTATATCCATTATAAAAATCTGTTTGAATGTCCACTGAGGAAAGCGATCTTGTATTTGTCATTTGTCCATTTGACCACAGCGCTAAAACAACTTCCTTTGCAAAAGTTCCTTTCAATTTAAAAGTCTCTTGTGCCTCACTGACTCATTCACCTGTAGTTGCCGCCATCTAATGGCGTATTAATGTAACTTTCATTCAATCCATATCACACACTAATGGACATATTTATATAAAATAATATTTATTGAACAACAAATAAACACAATTGTTCAGTCAAACATAAAGCACTGTGCCCGTGACGGTTGTCAAGTGTGCCGTGGATAATTACCAAAATGCCAAAAAACCCCAAAAAAAACAAAAAACAAAACAAAAAAAAAAACTATAAATAAATGCTACACCTTGTAGCCTGTCTCTATATTTCCTAATTTTTGTTTTAATATTAAAAAAAAAAAACAATGATATAGGTCACCCTTTACGCTTGTATGTGGGTTTTTACAAATATTTAACGAATGAAAAGGATTTTAAAGAGCTTGTGCCAAAATCTTGTAACTCCATTGGATCCTCAAACTGTCAGTCAAACCTCATAAATCCGCCTCACCTCGTGAATGAAGTGCGCACACAATTTGGACATCTCGTCTATGCAATGCAAAGGTAAATAAAGATCTGCTGTTTGAAAAAAAAAAATTGTAAAGCGTTTTCTTTACTCAAAACAACACTATGTCTATAAAGGGTATGTATTTAAAGAGAGCAAGAAGAGGAAGCGGAGAAGAGTCTTCGTCTGATATGTCCCGTCTAGTTGTAGCCAATATGCTATATGCTATATAAATGATAAGGTAATTATTATCAAATTAAACATAGCACAATTCGACTTGCTCTGGAACAAATAATAGATTATTAAGACAAAAGATTGCCCGTTTAATGTACTCAAATTGAATTATGTCTCATGTTTAACCACTATAAGAGTCAGCGGTAAGTCCCAGAAGCACTGGCCGCGATTAAGCTGTTCTCGGCGCGTGCACAAGCACTGAACGGCCGCTGACGCTCTGGAGCTCGCATCTCCGAAACCGTCAAAACAAATTGTAAAATAGGCGCTATTATTAAATATAAGTCACATAATTCAGGTCTAAACAACTACATTCTCACCTAAAAAACTATTAAAACTACAGTTCGTGGTACAACAAGTAGTATTTGTAAAAATTACGGTTGATTTGATCGGCCGCCATGACGGTCACTTCAAGCGGAGTGATACAAACGGTGAAAAGGCAGTAGGAGTGCTGTTATCGCTGAAATATCGCATGGCTATCAGCCAATCAGATTCGAGAACCAGACAGAACTGTTGTGTGTATATATATATATATATATATATATATATATATATATATATATATATATATTTTGCTTTTATTTTTATAATTTAGCACATTGACCCTCAAATTCTCCTTACTGTAATCAGTGGCGAGGCCAGAAAAAAATATACATATGTAAATGTTTTCGGACACTTAAAGGTAGGGTAGGCAATTATTTTCATAAACAAATTTTGTTATTCTGGTTGAAACCGGGTGTGTCTCATACGTCCTGAAAAGTGAAGCCGCGGGCTCTTTGATCGCCCCCTGGAGGCTGGATGCAGTACAGGTCATAAACCCCGCCCTCTCAATGCAGTCGAATGAGACTTCAGTGAAAACTTAAAAATAAATTCTGCTTCAAATAAAACTTTCTGAAAGATGGTTTTGGTCATTTAAGTTAGTTGTTATCACGCTGATATATATTCAATTGTTCGTTTTTGTGATGATTTAGATTTTAGCTAGCAATTTGATGCTATAAAAACGGGGCGTGTCTTCGTGATTCGAAGTTGATTGACAGCTTGTCTGAGGACTGTCGGAGCTTCGAGGGGAGATTGAAGATGTATTAACTAACTGTTAGTTTTCGATTTCTTTGTTATTTAACACCAACAAAATGAGCTGTTCAGCAGTAAACTGTACTAACTGACCTACAGGATTTGACGGATCACTGAACTTTTTTCTGTAACATTAAATGTGGGCGTTATAAGCTAATTAATAAATGTTATTAGTTAAGATAACACACCTAATGTTAACCATGTCGGGAAAAAGCAGGTGATCGTTATCTGGCAGTTACTTATTATTTTTATGGGTATAAAATAATAATTAGCAGGACAAAACTAATGATAGCTTACTCTAATTACAGCAATCGATCTCCTGTAACGTTAGTTGAACTTGATTTAAAATGGCAGGACCGTTTCTGGCGATTTAGAGTTGTTTCTAGTGGCATATTATATTGATTTTATCTACTGAATTTGCTGTTTCAAAAATATTATTGCTCTAGAAACAGAATAGCCTATTATTTTATAGGTAGACTTTTAAATTGTGTATAATTTTTATAGTCTATTTAAAATACATGAATGATGACGCAGTCGTCTGGGCGGAAGTTTGATATCGCGACTCCGCCTCCGGCTCCACGACGATTCCTTCTGCGCAAGCCCAGGCTCCAAACTTTTTTTTTTTGACGTATTGCGTAACGTGTCAGCGCCCATTCATCAGCCCATTTTGGCTTCAGTTCAATACAATGGAAGGAAGCGGCGTCGCGTCGTCCATCTTTTTTTACAGTCTATGGTTGAAACTCTCTTCATATCCTGATAGTAATCAATAATAGAAGTGGTCTAAATATTGAAAAATATATCTTCTGTGGAAGTCTCAGGACAAAAAAAAATGTTCGTCCAATCCTTGCATTCAGTTTGATTGCAATGATGTCTTACCTGCCAGTCAACATATGTGTTTCCATACCTCCTCGCACCTGCTCACGCAGACATCACATGTCATTAGCACGTTCCGTACTGGACTTGGATTTATTCATTTCTTAAGCAGAGATGAGTATGATGAGGAACTGGGCTTAACTAGCAATGACGAAGACAACTTGGAACTGGGCTGAACCAGCAGAGATAGAGACCACTTGGGACTGGGCTGAACCAACAGAGACAAAGACGCATTGGGACTAGGCTGAACCAACAGGGACAAGGATGACTTGGAACTGGGCTGAACCAGCAATGACGAAGACGACTTGTGACTAGGCTGAACCAGCAGAAACAAGGATGACGTGGAACTGGGCTTAACCAGTGATGACTGATACCCCCTTTCCACCAGCACGAACCGGGTGCTTGTTCAGAGCTAGTGCTAGTGCCAGATCGGAGTTGGTTCAACTGACGAGCCTTCTGAGAACCGATTTGCCTTTCCACGGGTTAGAGAGCCAGCACAGAGCCAGGTGTTACGTCACTGTATACGTCTCATATTTCTCAGTCAAGCTAGTGCTGCAGCGCCAAACACAAATATACCAAGCTTGTTTGAGATGCATCAGCTTCTGGCAGAGCGATCAGCGCATGACATCAAAGCTCCGCGAGAACGATCCAAAAGCACAAGGAGTCGTATGCTCTACAAACACACCCGCTGCTCCGATGCATCACAAACAAGCCTTCCATTAACAATCGCGGATGTTTCACTACTGTTGATGCTCATGGCTTTGCGAACCTACATCCATTTGTATATAGACAGAGATTACGATCGAGCTGCTATTAGCTCGATTAGCTGCTATTTCAAAAATGGCAGTCACAAGTTTCTTGTTGGTTACAGTAACCCTGCCCCAGCCCCTGACGCAAGCGGTTCTTACTTCTAGACCAGCAATGTTTTGGTGCTACTTACGAACCACTTTTCCTGGTTCGGAGCTGGTGCTTTGTGTGTCGAAAGACAAAGTACTGATTTGAAACTAGGCTCTGGCTGAACCAGCAGAGACAAATACCCCTTTTCCACCAAGGCAGTTTGAGCGCTGGTTCAGAGCCAGAGCCTAGTTTCAAATCAATTATACCCCCTTTCCACCAGCACGAACCAGGTGCTAGTTCAGAGCTAGTGCTAGTGCCAGTTCGGAGTTGGTTCAACTGACGAGCCTTCTGAGAACCGGATTGCCTTTCCACGGGCTAGAGAGCAGCACAGAGCCAGGTCTTATGTCACTGTATACGTCTCATATTTCACAGCAAATCTAGCGCCGCAGCGCCAAACACAAACACACCAGGCTCGTTTGAGATGCATCGACTTCTCGCAGATCGATCGGCGCATGACATCAAAGCTCCGGGAGAACGATCCAAAAGCACAAGGAGTCATATACTCTACAAACGCTCTCGCGGATCCGCGGCACTCCGATGTCACCCGCCGAATCGGTCCGCGCTGCTCCGATGCATCTCGAACAAGCCTTCTATCAACAATCGTGGATGTTTCACTACTGTTGATGCTCATGGCTTTGCAAACCTACATAGCCATAATTTGTATATACGGAGATTACAATCGAACTGCTATTAGCTCGATTAGCTGCTATTTCAAAAATGGCGGTCACAGGTGTCTTGTTGGTCACGGTAACCCCGCCCCCAGCCCCTGACACAAGTGGTTCTTACTTCTAGCCCAGCAACGTTTTGGTGCTACTTACGAACCACTTTTCCTGGTTCGGAGCTGGTGCTTTGTGTGTCGAAAGACAAAGAACTGATTTGAAACTAGGCTCTGGCTCTGAACCAGCACTCAAACGGCCTTGGTGGAAAAGGGGTATTTTTTGTCTTTCGACACCCAAAGCACCAGCTCTGAACCAGGGCAAGTGGTTAATAATTAGCACCAAAACATTGCTGGTCTAGAAGAACCGCTTGTGTCAGGGGCTGGGGGCGGGGTTACTGTGACCAACAAGAAACTTGTGACCGCCATTTTTGAAATAGCAGCTAATCATGCTAATAGCAGCTCGACTGTAATCCCCATCTATACAAATTACATTGAGCTGCACGAACGTGTTGGATTCGCTATGTTTGGATGCCGATATAGGATCGCAAAGCCATGAGCATCAATAGTAACACAACGTTGGCTATTGTTGATGAAAGGCTTGTTCAATATGCATTAGAGATGCGCAGACTGATCGACGTGTGACATCAGAGTGCCACGGGAGCGTTTGTAGAGCATACGACTACTTGTGCTTTTGAATCGCTCTCGCGGTGCTTTGATGTCATACGCCGATCGGTCTGCGAGAAGCCGATCTCAAACAAGCTTGGTGTGTTTGTGTTTGGCGCTGCCACGCTAGCATTGCTGTGAAAGATGAGATGCATACAGTGACGTAAGACCTGGCTCTGTGCTGGCTCTCTAGCCCGTGGAAAGGCAAACCGGTTCTTAGAAGGCTCGTCAGTCGAACCAGTCCCGAAACGGCAATAGCACTGGTTCTGAACTAGAACCTTGCTTGTGGAAATGACTTGAAACTGGGTTTAAAGGGTTAGTTCACCCAAAAATGAAAATTCAGTCATTAATGACTCACCCTCATGTCGTTCCAAACCCATAAGACCTCCGTTCATCTTAGGAATACAGTTTAAGATATTTTAGATTTAGTCCGAGAGCTTTCTGTCCCTCCATTGAAAATGTATGTACGGTATACTGTCCATGTCCAGAAAGGTAATAAAAACATCATCAAAGTAGTCCATGTGACATCAGTGGGTTAGTTAGAAGTTTTTGAAGCATAGAAAATACATTTTGGTCCAAAAATAACAAAAACTACGACTTTATTCAGCATTGTCTTCTCTTCCGGAATCCTTTCCATTGAATTAATTCCATTGAATCCTTTCATCTGTCGGCGGTGGTAATGCACTTTTACGTCACTTTTTACGTGGTTGTTTTTGGCTATTCCTTCTCATGTGAGTAACACTGGGTTTTGATTGCCTGGAGCTGCTGTGCTGTTGGCGATTAACAAAAAACTCTAGTTTGTATTTACTCTTGTGTACAGTACATTCATTGTTTGTGCTTCCTTGTCGTTCGTTCATCATCTGCGCTTTATTTTTCGTGAAGCATTTTGTTGCACGTCAGCTGTGATAAACAGACATCCGCTCGCATTGCGTGTGTAACAGCGGCCAGATAGTGAGAGTTTTGCAGTTAAACTACTAGAGAATGAGGTGTTTAGCGTCACTGGTAGTGCATTCACTTCACATGTCAGGAGCGATCGGGCCGGGGTTCGAGACCGACTCGGAGCAGGGTGGTTAGGATTGGATCGTGAGTTTTGGAGGCGGAGCAATGAAGAGAGGTGTGGGTTTGTTTGGGTTGATTTCAAATATCAACAATGTTCAACATCGAATTTGAGAAATCGTATACAGCACCTTTAATAATACTTAAAAATACTATCATACCAACATGATTACAAACATTTCAAGAACTTTTATTTAAAAGATTTTTCTTTTCATCATTTTGGACATCATTATTTTTCCATAAATGAATATGAAACATGTTTGCTCCTCAGTTTTATTTAAATAGGATTTTTTTTCCTCAAAAGGAAGCAAAAACATTCTGAATAGACTGTCAGTGTCAATGTGTGTCACATATTCCTCTTACATTATCAGAGAGCAACGTTCCAAACACAAGCTTTGCTAATTCTCTCAAACACACACACACATCATGCACAGACATCTGCATAGATACACAAACACACACTCACAGATTGTTAGTGTGACTAAATCATTAGTGCTGCTCTCAAAACATGGTGCTCAGTGCATGTACACCATCTGAACTGTCAAGATAAATGTATTTGTCTTTCTTGATCTTCCATGCTTTCTCTGTGCGCTGGAAAACGAGAATGTTCCTGTGGCCAGACAGAAGCTTTAGAGAGTGCGAGGCGTATGTGTGTGAGAGTATTGGGGAGCCCAGATTGTCAGAGTTAAATGGTTACATCCTGTGAAAGAGAAAGGAAATGGACAAGAGATGCATTAATGTGTCCGTTCATGCTATTTTCTGCTCTGTACCAGAGTTTTTCCTGTTAAAACTCAGTTTGACACAGAAAACATCTATATTTTTTCCCTACAGCTCTCTCTTTAATATTTAATGTAAGGAATGGATTTGAGTGTAGTGGGTTACAAAGAGCGAGAATGGCGAAAATGGAAACATGCAAGTACACAAAAGCAGATGCAAATGTTTGGCCAATTCATTGCAGTTCCATCATATAAACTTCATAAATCACCATGAAAGCAAAATGGACCCTGTTATTCTTATTGCAAATGATTCTTATGTGATCTTAAATAATCTTTCATCAAATGTGAAAGAACTTACTCCACCTCTGAAATGACTTCACTGGATAAAATCAAGTCCTTCCGTTGACCCTAATTATTATTATTCCTTGAATATCATGTTTCTCTTGGAAATTTGTCACATTACCCTTGTGAAGAAGAAGTGCACTTAAGTGTATTGAATATACACTTGCGTTGTACTTCAAATTTGCTTACTAAAGCACATTTAAAGTACTTGATTATAATTTTAAAGGTAGTTTGTTATTCAATATTAAATTTAAAGTTAACATATTTAAGTGTATCTAAATTGCAACTTTATCATTACAAATGTGTAATTACAAATATATTTAAATACATGACTTACAAGTTTCAAACAATAAAGTATATTAGTTAATATGAAGATGTACTTAAGTCCTATTTAAGTGAGTCGAAAAAGCACTCTAAAGTTCAACCAATTGCATTTAATATAGTTAAATTATAATAAAATTTAATTTAATTGCAATTAACCTGTAATTTAGTGTCCAAAAGCTTTGTAGTCAGTTTGCATTTAAGTACTGTATATTCTTTTAATGTATATTATTTCCATAACAAGTGCGCTTTTTAAAGTATGGTAAAGTACACTTCTTTTTCCAAAGGAAATTGAAATAGGTTGTAAATTCCCTTAACACTAGTTTTTTTTTTTCTTTATGCATCGACTTGGAAGAAAATGATAAATAATGTAGAGCCATTATGCATTTTCAAGTTTGACCATGATTTTAAAAAATAATATTGAGCTCCTACATACCTAGAAAACAACTAAATGCACTTCTTTGGTACTTTTTTAAAAATTAAGTAAAGATTCTCATAGGGATTATGTTATATTTTAAAGTACATGTCAGTATTCCGTCTTAAATGTCATTGCCAGTTCAGACTTACCTGTGTGAGGTGTATCATGTGTCTACACTTATTTTTAGGCCTTACAAATGTAACATTTCTTAAAGGAAACAGTAGTGTTTAGCGCTCAGTTCCAAGAAATGTTAGTGTATTAAAGCAGGGCTATTTTGCCAGTGAGCACAGACCATCGGGTAGACATTTCTGCTCTGAAAATCAGAAGATGATGTCAGAACTGAAGGGTATCAACATTTTATTTTTATTAAATACCAGTCAATTGCGATACTAGAAGGCCATTCTACAGCTGTCAAACTTTGAGACAAAGCATCCGTTCAGTAAACTGCTGTTTTAGATGTTCCACACATTTTGGGGTGCTGTTATTGTTACTGATGTGTTTGATGTGTTTCTAAATAAGACTGATATTTTATTTTGTAAATTCAGTGTGAACAGCCAGATTAGAATTCAAGTGATTTTCAGTGTCAATCTAGACTCTAACTTGAAAATCATTATTGTGCACATGATCTACCCTTATGAATTGCACTATATGATGTTGCAGAAATTTACATTTTGTTTAAAATACTGTATTATAAACTGCTTTTAACAGTACCAATGAAAAGTAACTACAAGTTAAAAGTTAAAATAATAATGCATAGATTTAAGTTTGGAAGTTCTTGTTTTTAATATAATAACAAAAAAAAATATAGCTGCAAGCAGCAATTCGGGGCCAAGCCCCAGAAGGGGCAGTAGCGCAATACGGAGCAGGTAGAGCAAAAACAGCAGAAATTGAATGTTCATGCAGAACAGCTGGTTCAGAAGGACAGGTGGAAATGAAATGAAAATCAATAGAAGTTCAGATGAGAATGAACACAGAATGAACTAAAAATACTTGTATCTAATTCAAGAGGAATAAATATTAGTACAATGCTTATTTGGATAAAAAAGGAATCAAAATGACTCATTACACACAATTGAATAATGACCACCCAACACGGGATTCGAACCCACGACCTCCAGGTTCAGCGTCCATTGCACATCTCATTGCACCACTGTGAAGGTGAATATTGGCACAAATGCCGAAGTTCATTAGTTCATGTGAAAATGAACTTAAAATGAAGAATTTTAATAAAACTGCACTGAATGTTATATTTAATAACTTTACTTTAGATCATTCTGCAGCTCATCATGCTGTAGCGCAATACAGAGCAGGAAGAGGAAAAACAGCAGAAAATGAACAAACATGAAACAGCTGGTTCAGAATTATGGGCGAGAATGATCTCAGAATGTACAGAAGCTTAGATGAAAATGAACACAGCAAACAAAAAGCATTTATTTCTAATCCAAGAGGCAATAAAGGAATCAAAACACACTTTTTCATAAAACCCCTCCACACGGGATTCGAACCCGCTATCTTTGGGTACTGGGCTCTTCAGGTACCTGGCTTTACACATTGAGCTACTTCATGACACATATTCAACCTGCCGTGGAAGAAACCTTTTAGTGTAAGAAAGAATTTACAAAAAAAAGCATATTAGCATGCTAAGCTAACTTAATGCTAATGAAGCTCATGGCTAACTTGATAGCTGAAGAGCCATATTAAAAAGAATGACAACTGGTTAGCATGCTAAGCAATTAGCATGCTAAGCTAACTAGCATAAGACAACAAACACAAGCAAGGTCACAATCAGAGATGAATATCTCGGGAACAGTAGCGAATATCAAAATTCCATTCAGTCATTTCTATGCGGCTCGGTCCAAAGATCATCTGAGCTGATTTTGGACAAAATTGGACAAAAATTGTAGGAGGAGTAGCGAAAAAACTGTTTTACATTTATTTCAATATGGCGGACAGGTACATTTAAGGAAAATGACAAATGACACATCATCGGAATCGGCATAAGCCAGGGAATAAAATGACATAAAGCATACACATTTTGGAAAGTGTTTTCAAAAGTTATAAGCATTTTTGGAAAAAAACATTATATCTGTGGAACAGTAGGTGGCGCTGTTCTGAAACTTCTCAGGTACCTTCAGGACATTCTCAAGGTCATACGTACCAATTTTTGTGAAGATATGTCAAATTGTTTAAAAGATATTGCAATTTATGACAAAATTCAAAATGGCGGACACGTGATTCATCCAATATTGAAAGAATCGGTATCGTCGGATTCGGCATGATCCAAGGAATCCATAGACACCAATATCTTGATTTTCTGACAAACTGTTCAAAAGTTATTGGCCAAAATAGCCATTTTTCATATCTCATGACCTGTAGGTGGCACTGTTCCCAAGTTTGGCATGGACCCTCAGATCATGGTCCTGATGAAGCGTACCAATTTTTGTTTCGATTGCTCAAAGTTTGGCCGAGATACAGCCTCTATACTAATTTCGGGTCGACCTCGTTACCTTCGTGACATTATAACTTTTGAACAAAGATGAATTAAAAAAATCTGTTCAGTTATTTCTATGCGGCTCAGTCCAAAGATCATCTGATCAAAATTCGTACAAAATTGGACAGAATTTGAAGGAGGAGTAGCGAAAAAACGGAATACTGTACTTTTCAAAATGGCCGCTACTGTTATGGGCGGAGACTTAATGTAAGATGTTGAGTAGCATCAGCATAATGAGATGAATCAGATGTACTAAATTACATTTTTCTAGAGCAAAAGGTTCAAAAGTTATAACCTTTAGAATAGTGAAATTTTGAACTGGTGGTGGCGCTATAGAGTTGGTTCTAGAGACTCCAAATTTGGTCCATTCACTATTCATGAGCATCTCTACAATTGTGCCAAATTTCATCATTTTCTCATGTTCCGTTGATAGGGCTGCCATAGACTCCCATTCGGGAGGAAGAATAATAATAATAAAAGGGAAAACGTACAATTACAATAGGGGCTACAGCCCCTTCGGGGCTTGGCCCCTAATAATAAAAGGAAAAACGTACAATTACAATAGGGGCTACAGCCCCTTTGGGGCTTGGCCCCTAATGAAAATCAATAGAAGTTCAGAGAATGAACACGGAATGAACTAAAATACTTGTATCTCATTGAAGAGGAATAAAGATTAGCACAATCCTTATTTGGATAAAAAAGGTATCAAAATGACTCATTACACACAATTGTATAAAGGAACCCCACACGAGATTTGAATCCACGACCTCCGGGTCCAAGGTCCATTTCTCATCTCATTGCACCACTGTGCAAGTGAATGTTTCCACACCTGCCGAAGTTTATTAGTTCATGTGAAAATGAACTCAAAATGAAGAATTCTTATAAAGCTGCACTTTAGATCATTCTGCAGCTCATCATGCTGTAGTGCAATACAGAGCAGGAAGAGGAAAAACAGCAGAAAATGAACAAACATGAAACAGCTGGTTCAGAATTACGGGCAAGAATGAACTCAGAATGTACATAAGCTTAGATGAAAATGAACACAGCATGAAACAAAAAGCATTTATTTCTAATCCAAGAGGCAGTAAAGGAATCAAAACACACTATTTTATAAAACCGCTCCACCCGGGATTCGAACCCACTAACTTCGGATACAGGGCTCTTCAGATAACTGGCTTTACACATTGAGCTACTTGAGGATGCACATTCAACAGACTGTGGAAGAAACCTTTTAGTCTAACAAAGAATTCACAAAAAAAGCATTACTTAGCATGCTAACCATATTAGCATGCTAAGCTAACTTAATGCTAATGAAGCTCATGGTTAACTTGATAACTGAAGAGCCACATTAAAGAGAATGACAACTGGTTAGCATGCTAAGCAATTAGCATGCTAAGCTAACTAGCATAAGACAACAAACACAAGCAAGGTCACATTCAGAGATGAATATCTTGGGAATGGTAGCGAATATCAAAAATCCGTTCAGTCATTTCTGTGCGGCTCGGTCCAAAGATCATCTGAGCTGATTTTGGACAAAATTGACCAAAATTTGTGGGAGGAGTAGCGAAAAAACTGTTTTTGATTTAATTCAATATGGCAGACAGGTACATTTAAGGAAAATGACAAATGACACATCGTCGGAATCGGCATAAGCCAGGGAATAAAATGACATAAAGCATACACATTTTGGAAAGTGTTTTCAAAAGTTATAAGTGGTTTTGCAATAATCATTACATCTGTGGAACAGTAGGTGGCGCTGTGTTGAAACTTCTCAGGTACCTTCAGGACCTTCTAAAGGTCATACGTACCAATTTGTGTGAAGATATGTCAAATTGTTTAAAAGTTATTGCAATTTATGACAAAATTCAAAATGGCGGACACGTGGTTCATCCGATGTTGACGAATTCGATATCCTCGGATTCGGCATGGCACAGGGAATCCATAGACACCAAGATCTTGATTTTCTAATAAAGTGTTCAAAAGTTATTGGCCAAAATAGCCATTTTTCAGATCTCATGACCTGTAGGTGGCGCTGTTCCCAAATTTGGCATGGAACCTCAGATCATGGTCTTGATCAAGTGTACCAATTTTAGTTTCGATTGCTCAAAGTTTGGCCGAGATACAGCCTCTATAGCAATTTTGGGTCAACCTCGTTAACTTCGTGACATCATAACTTTTGAACAAAGATGAATAAAAAAAATCTGTTCAGTCATTTCTGTGCGGCTCAGACCAAAGATCACCTGATCAAAGTTTGGACAAAATTGGACAAATTTTGAAGGAGGAGAAGCGAAAAAAACAAATACTGTACTTTTCAAAATGGCCGCTACTGTAATGGGTGGAGACTTAATGTAAGAAGTTGAATAGCATCAGCATGAAGAGACGAATCAGATGAACTAAATTTAATTTTTCTATGACAAAGAGTTCAAATGTTAAAACCGTTAGAATGTTGAAATTTTGAACTGGTGGTGGCGCTATAGATTTGGTTCTAGAGACTCCAAATTTGGTCCAATCACTATTCATGAGCATCTCTACAACTGTGCCAAATTTCATCATTTTCTCATGTGCCGTTGATAGGGCTGCCATAGACTCCCATTCGGGAGGAAGAATAATAATAATAAAAGGGAAAACGTACAATTACAATAGGGGCTACAGCCCCTTCGGGGCTTGGCCCCTAATTGTTGATAATATTATAATGAACATATTGGGTCTTACGCATACATTTAATTCAGGAAGTTGATTATTCAGACCATTCTCTGATATGGGCCACATTTAACATTTGGTATTGGGTACTCTGGCTTCTCTTGTGAAAAAGAAGTGTGCTTAATTGTACTGAATGTGCACTCGAAGGTACAGCAAATATTAAAAGAATATTTTTTTTAAAAACTGTGCTGGCAAAAATAATATGAATTAAATAAAGGCCACTTAAGTGTACTTAAAGAGAGTACACTTTCATGACTGTTTCTTAACACACTTAATTACACTTTTAAAATTTGCACTTTCTAATAATGTCAAATTAAGTTTTCCTTTAAAGTACATTTTAAATTACTGTTTTTATAATCTTTTGTCATGCTTGATTAAAATTTTAACTGTAGCATGTTCAATTGACCCTTCGCAAAGACCCGCCCCCCTTAGTTACTGTTGCTTTGTCCGACAAGCCGTGACGCTGTCACGCCACACAGAGTGAAAAATACATTGCGGAGCAAAGAGGACACTGACAACACGTCGACAGACAAGACAGAGCAGGTTACTTATGATATTAAACAAAGTCCCAGCTTTCAAATGGTGTAATTTTTTAATAAATTCGAACAATAAAATTCCTACTAGTTCATTTATAGCATCAAATAAACATGAATGAACATCAGAAGGAATGTTGTTTCAAATGCGGAAAGACGTAAATATACACCATTTTTCAAGTTTAAGTCCACTGAGGTTAATCTTCTAACTCCTGACTGCTTTGTCGGACAAAATGGCAGATTCGGTGTTCTGATTGGTTAGATCGCTTGTCAATCAAACTCCTGGCGAAGGGTCAATTACAGTTAATAAACAGTATTTACTAAATTGCAACTTCATCATTACAACTTCATCATTCTGCAGTTCACTTTAAACATATTTCAAAGATAATAGAAAAAATATGAAATTACATACTGTATAAAGATGTACTTAAGTTCCACTTAAGTGGAACAAGAAAAGCACTTTTAAGTTCAACTGATTGCAATGACATGCAAGTGTAAGGTGGTGTGGTAGCCAAAGCTCACAAAGAAGACTCGGGAGTAAAAAAACAAAAACAGAATTTATTTTATTACATTTATTTAAATTTAAATGTATTTAAACACACAGGAGATCACTGGAGAATAAATAACAAGAATTTAGGAGATTGCATACCACACATGAACAAAAACTGACAAGAAATATACTGAAACACAGAGCTTTAAACAAAGGCAAACAAAGGAAACTAGACGAGGCGCAGGTGAAACTAATCAGTAATGAAGAAGTAGTAACCATAGCAACTAACTAAAGAATAATCAGGGACTAAACTGAAAGGGAATACAAGTAACAGAAGCACAAGTACAAAATGACAACTAAACTGAACAGAACTTTCTCAGCAAGAAGCTGTGCAACTGTTACACCTTCTTGTGCTGCAAAGAGGAAAAAGAGCAGCCTCTGTTTCATCTCCTGAGCCTGAATGCCGTACAAAAATTCTGCTTTACCAGCATCCGAAAGTGTCCAAAAACATAAAGTTTGCACTTAAGTATATTATTTTAAACTGTATTGTTTGAATAATAAGTGCTCTTTTTGAAAGAATGTTAAAGTGAAGTAAAGTACTTCTTTTCACAGGGGTTTTAGTGTGAATGCAGCCAAAGAGATAGAATCCATGGTGAATGTTTCATGTTGAAATAACACTAACGCTCTTTTGAAATATCTCCTCTCTTGTTGTTACTCTGTGTCAGGTACCTTCTGTACCTGCAGTTGAAAAGAGACGTGTACCACGGTAGGCTTTTATGCCCGTTCGCCGATGCTGCGTACCTTGGAGCCTGTATAGTGCAGGGTAAGAATACAACCTCATCTTCATACAACATTTACAACCAATCACACATTTCATTACATTTTGTTATGTAACCAAAGCTTGAGAATTATTTGATTGACAGCTACAGTAGCATGGTGTTCCTGATAAATTTTCTTCTGGAAGCTTTTTAACTAATGAGCAGTCATATTTCAAACCTCTTTCCATATTTCCCTGCTCAAAGTGAAAAACAAAGAGAGTTTCTAATGGATATGAACCTCATTTAGGCCGCATTTACATTACATTATTCAAGGGACCCAATTCCGATTTTTTCCTCCCATGTGGCACAGATCGTATATGACCCATGATCATGTAAGCAGTAAAAAAAAAAAAAAAATATATATATATATATATATATATATGGATTCTGAATTCTGATATTCTCAGATCGGTTATAAGCCTCATTAATATGTGGAAATAAATATGATATGAATCAGATATGCGCATTTGCATCTGCCATGTAAGTGGACAGATCGAATGTTCCCGTCAATGTGAGTCGTACATCATTGAAAAAGCAATGGTGGGAATAACTCCACCCACCATTATATGACTCTTTTCAATGGCGCAATGGAGGATGAAGGCTTAACCCAATGTTTTGCTGACCTTTAAAGATGGTACGGAAAGTAAAAGCTCGTATTATCATTTCATCAGCATCCAGTGCAAATTTCACCATTTTTACTTCCTTTTTGACCTAAGCCTTTCCGGGTCAGTAGGCTACCTTGGGTTGTTTCACCAAGTAAATAGTTTAAATGCAAATATCAGATATGGGTCACTTTTAAAAGAAGATGTAAGCTGCTTTGTTCAAATAAATAAATAAATAAAATAAAAGGATATAGTCAACAAATCAGAATTGGGCATCAAGACCTGCAGTGTAAATATGGCCTTAGATCAAGAACAGATGAGAGTCTTTTGTTTTAGATTCACAGATGTCTTAACAAGCTTGTTAGATTTTTCATGTGTTAATTTGATGAGATTTAAGGCTGTTTGTCTTGTTCTAGCTGAACTTGGGGACTATGATCCTGAGGAACATCCTGCTGACTACATCAGTGACTTCAAGCTCTTCCCCAAACAGTCCCTCAAACTAGAGCGCAAGATCATGGAGATCCACCAGACTGAGCTGAGGTGAGAGAAAAAAAAAAGAAAGAAAAAAACCCACAAATTTATTCCTGTGATAGCAAAGCTGAATTTTCAGCATCATTACTCCAGTCTTCAGTGTCACATGATCCTTCAGAAATCACAAAATCATTCAGAAATGCTGATTTGCTGCTCAAGAAACATTTCTAATTAACAATGTTGAAACTATTTGTGCTGCTTAATATTTTTGAACAGAAAGTTCAAAACCATTTATTTTATTTTATTTTTTACAGTGTGAACGTCTTTACTGTCACTTTTGATCAAATTACAGGAATGCATGTTTGATGTTTTTTTTATTTTATTTTGAAATGTAGTGTATGTGTAACATTAATACACACACACACACACACACACACACACACACACACACACACACACACACACACACACACACACACACATATATAAATCATTTTAGTTTGTTTCATATTGTCTTATATTGTTAGTCTTATATTGTAAAATTCTATTGTTTCTATAGGGGACAGTGTCCTGCACTCGCCGAGTTAAACCTTCTTCAGAGGGCCCACACACTAGACACATATGGAGTGGACCCACACCCATGCAAGGTACTGACTCACCTCAGAAACTTACAAAATATCTACTATTTGCTGTATCTAGTATCTAGTACATATAGGCCCTGTTTCGCAGAAAGGGCTTAGCCTAAGCCAGGATTAGACCTTAGTTCAATTAGGATATTTAAGTAGCTTTTATAAACATACACTAGAAAAAAATTGCTGGTGTGCATCTTGAGACATAACAATGGCAGTGACAAATTTTAAGATATGTCACTACAAGTTACTCAAACATGCATTTTAGTCTAGGACTAGCTTGAGTCTTGTCTGTGAAACCAGGGGATAAAATACAGTATATATTTGAACAACTTTTAACTAGACACATTTAAATATACAGCACACACTTGTGAGATGATGAAAAAACAGCAATGGTCTAAAAATGTGATCTTTAATTTAATTTGTTTCAGGATTTCACAGGATCCACAGCTTTCCTGGGATTCACTGCAAGAGGGTTTGTGGTTTTCCAGGGAAATAAGCGGATACATCTTTTAAAATGGTAACTTTAAAAACCATCTTATCATTAGCTTCACTCTCAGATATACTCTCCACCTCATCCTACTCAGTGTAGTTCAATGTAAGGTGCGGTCACAAAAAGGTCAAAAAGGTCCATTGTCTATTGTCAATAGTGCAGTGATGTATGAAGCCCAACACACAGAGATGCCACTTACAAACCAAGAAGTTTTCTGCTGCTCAACATGGCGAATCCACCTGTTGTGAAATTCCCAATCACATGGTTTCCTATTGAATTGACTGGATTTTACCTGCAAAAGTCTAGTGTCCACTTTTCAGATTATTCTGGAAAGAAACACCCACTTATAGCCCATTCACACCAAAGACGATAACTATAATGATAACTATCACTGTAAAGTTTTAGTAATCGTTCTAATTCTTTGAGAATAGAGGCGTCCATCTCACACCTATAATGATAACAAAACTGATGAACAAAATCATTGGAATCACTTTCAGAACCATTTTTCCAGCTGATGAATGATAAAACATTGACAGCCAATCAGAATCCACCTGAATTTAAAGAACATCAATGTTTACGTGGTGTTTATTGAAAGTGTCTTTATTTGTGCATTCTGCATCTCACATCATCTTTATTGGACTCCCTGCAAGGTCTCCACTGGTTCCATCTAGCCCCAAGTCATCTTCATCTCTGCTGGTTCAGCCCAGTTCCAAGTCATCTTTGTCTCTGATGGTTCAGCCATCAAGTCATCTATATTGTCATTAAATCAAACCAGCTCCAAGTCTCCTTCGTCGCTATTGGCTCTGCCCAGTTCCAAGTCGCCTTCGTAACCATTGGCTCTGCCCAGCTCCAAGTCTCCATCAACATGGATGGTACCGCCCAGCCTCCCTCTCCCTCCTCCTCAGCCATCCAGTTCCTAGGCCTCGGCTCCTCCTTCTGTGGTTCAGCCCAGCTGCTCGGATCCACCTTGGGCTTCCCAGTCATCAGCTACACCCTTGATCCATGGATTCCTGACCTCTACTTCAAGCCTCCAAGTCCCAGAGTCCACTTTTGCCCTCTGACCCATCAGCTTGGCTCAACGCTCCCTTGGCTCAACCATGGTCTGTCATCCCTCAGGCTCTACCAGGCTCCTTTATCCTTCTGGCTCCTCCTTGGTCTATTGTCACTCTGGCCCCGCTTCGGACTTGCGGATCTCCTGCTGTGTGCCTCAACCCTCCACCCCTCTGGCTCCACCAGGCTCCTCCTTCCCTTCGGTTCCACCATCATCCCCATTGCATAGACTCTGACAAGTCTGCCAAGATGTCTCTACCTCTGTCATGCATGAATGCGGCTCCACCTTCAGGTTACTCCTGAGTCTCTTATCAAGACTTCACCTCAGTCGATCGGGCTCCTGGCTACATCTTGGCTCCTCCCTCCATCAGTTCTGCCAGTTCTGCCATGGGTCTTCATCCTGGCACTGCTCTGGGTCATCCTCTGGCTCCACCCTGTCTTCTCCCTCTATCGTCTCCACCTTGGTGTTCCCTTTTGCCAGCCTATCCAAGATCTCGTCCTTTGGCTCCTCACCCACCTTCCAAACCCCCTCCCTCCTATGTTGGACTATTGCAGTGCAAGGATGCGCTCTCCGGGAGATGGGTGTTATGTCACAATGTTGTCTTGTTTAGTTTAATAGTTTCATAATCACTCTTTAGTTTCATTGTGATGGTTTTCCCTGTTTTTGTTTGCCTGAATTTCACTCGTTTCTAGTTTGTTACCATAGTTTCTAATTAAGTTCCGCACCTGATTCTTATCCCGTCAGTGATCATCTCTGTGTATTTAAGCCCTCAGTTCTTTCTGTTCATGGTTTGGTGTCATTAACATCAAAGTAAAAATGTAGAGTATTTCTCAAACTCCTGTCACGCATCCACTTTATTGAACTCACTGCATGCATCCTTGACAATAATAAACAGAAAGTTGTCATCTGTTGGTGTGGATGAAATATAGTCATTGTTATCTTTATAGTTATTTTTCTTGCCGTGAATGGGCCTTTAGACAATAAGAAGCACTTAACTGTTTTGTAAAGTGCTTAAACAGTTCAGTGTTTGTGTCATTTAGGGGAAGGCCTGTTCATGTCAAGAATGATAACTATAACAGTAACTTTATTAGCATCCACACCAATGTTCTTGATAACGTTCTGTTTATTATGAGCATGCACTGCATTTTAAATGCTAAGAATTATTAAAACTGTGGTTATCATTATTGTTGTAGTTATTTGTTGTATTGTTGTATGGTTAATTGTTGTAATCATTGGTGTGAACAGGCCTTAAATCTGAAATCAGACATAATTCTGAGAACAAAGTGGAATGTATGCTTAAGGATATCTTGCCACTAAGTTTCTCAAACAAAAGTCTTGAATGTCTTTAAAATATTTGGTGCCGTCAATCTTGCAAATTGAGCTGCGACCAGGAGCTTTTCTTTCTCAAAATCAGCCTGAGCTTGTAAATAAAACTGTTTCCAGACAGAGTTTAATGCCTGTGTGCTCTGACTCACAGACATTACGTAAAGCCAGTCGATCGGTGCTGTATACATCAGCTGATCAGTGAGCAGTCTGTGAGTGCTCATGATCTATGACATGAGGTTTTGTACAGTTGTTAACACCAGCCCACAGTCAACAAGCAGATAAATGCACTCAAGGCTAGACGTTTAAAGAGTTTTCTCTCTCTTATCATTTATAAATCTCTCTCTCTCTCTTTCTTATGCCTGACTGGTGACATGAAGTTGTTGCAGAGAACGTCTGCACCTGTAACAATTCATTTGTAATGTCTCACTCTTGCAGGGCAGATGTCAGCAAATTCAAGTTTGAAGGGAAAACATTCTATGTGATTGGCGTGCAAAGAGAGGTAAAATATATTATCTTGTAAGCTCTTTTTCTTTTTAAATCTCTCATCCATTGTAGTCATATGGTTCATAATGCATTTACCATGTAACGCCAGTTTAATTTGCAATTAACTTAAAACCATTCTGACTTTCATTATGCTGTATATTACATCATGAGGATGTTATAAACACAATTTTATGTTATCTTATATTCATTTATGACCTTTGGTAAACTCACTCGCATTGTTTTTTATATATTTATTAACATTCCCATGTCCCTGTTCTTCATTATACTATAATAAATAGCTGAAAAGATTTTTTAATGATTTATACAGAATAAAACCTATTAAACGTCTCTTTTCACCTCAACATTTTCACGAAGATATCCGATTAGTACAGATTTAAGGCCTATTCACACCAAGGACAATAATTATAATGAAGTATAAAATTGAGAAAAATCATTCTAATTATTTGATAATAGAGTCCACAACACATCTATAACGATAACAACATGGAGGAACAATATAGTTGGAATCACTTTCAGAACATTTTTTTTTTTTCTAATTATGAATTATGAAAAGCCAACCAGAATTCACCAGACTTTAAAAAGCTCAAGCATTTAAAGCGGCAGACAACGTAACTGAAGCGCGATCTGATAATGAACAGAATATTAGCAGCCGTTGGTGTGGCCACTGATATAGTTATTATAATCATTTTTGGTGTGAACTGGCCTTTATTCAGCTTCCTGTGCCTGTCATTCTGTTTGTGTGTCACGCTTTAAATCTAGTTTTACATGTGCTTCTGTCTTCTTTTCTCTGTGTACACTTTTCCATTGCTGGTGAGTAAACATATACATCATGACCATTGATTAACTTATGAATTATTATTATACAGCCTTACAGTTCCTCACCTATATATCTGTCCTGATTTTAATCAGACTTTAGTTGTAGTGCCCAACATAGAGTATTCATAAGAATTTCATGAGCAACACTGTCTAATCATGACTGCACAATTATGAAAAACTTAATTGTCAAGTATTTCACTGATGAAATGATTCATTTTGATTTTGAATTTACATTGAAATCATTTTGTGTGAGGCAGCCACATCATATTATTTTGCTGTAAAAAGCACAAGGTGTTTTCCCTAAATGTATTTATTACTCTTACTCGTTATTACTATATTCTCAAATATTTTTAGTAGATATTATATAAATATTTTTAATACATATTTTGAAAGAGAATTGAAAAAAATTGATGAATAAATACATGATACTAAACTAAAATGCAACAGTTTAAGCAATGACACTGACCACAATTCAGAATAAAT
The DNA here is from genome assembly GCA_036281575.1 of Ancherythroculter nigrocauda. Classification (NCBI taxonomy): domain Eukaryota; kingdom Metazoa; phylum Chordata; class Actinopteri; order Cypriniformes; family Xenocyprididae; genus Ancherythroculter; species Ancherythroculter nigrocauda. The sequence goes on along the minus strand of VTFQ01000021.1, from coordinate 36,571,834 downwards.
CTCTTAGTTATGTCAATGCTAGCAAAAATCAAAATAATTTCTAAAAGATTATTTTTGGGAATTAATCCAAATACATTGCTGTACTGGCACTATTATAATCGTAACCTTGATTTATATACCATTGTTCAGCCATACTGTCTATATTAAAACTATAATTTTTTTTTTTTTTACAGTGGTTCTCAACCAGGAGGGCTCACAATGACTTGATAAAATGATTTAAAATAAGACAAAACAAGCATTGAAATAAGCTAAAACTAAAAATAAATAAAAAATAATAAAATAAAATAAAATAAAATAAATCATATTTTAATTGTTGTTTTGTTAGGGTTCCCACTGTCTTGGAAAACTTGAATATATGAGGAAGCCAAAGTTTAAAAGTGTGATTTCTAGACCTGGAAAAGTCATGTTAATGAATAAAATCTTAAAACATTATGCATTTTTCTAATGAATTTACATTTTTATAATTATACCAAGCACTAAAATATTTTATCAGATATAAATTGTGAGTAAAAATATATTTCTTAAATCCTTAAGCTTAATCCTTATCCAGTAAATCACAAACTGGAAAAGTTATTAGGCCCTGGAGTCAAAAATGTTGAAAACCATTTGTTTAAAAGTATTACATATTTGTTAAGTTGCTTCTGAAATTATGCATACTATGATGGGTATAAAACTAAAGTGTTGTTCGATGTGTAAATCTGTGTGTGATTGTTTAATTCTGTACACCATGTCATCGTCTGTCTGGTTCACCACCCATGCAAGTCTGAAAGTTTCCGGGTTGATATTGTATGTGTGAACAGTAAGAACCATTGTATGCTGTTCTCACTGAAGTCTGTCCCTATCTGCATGTTCACACACACACTTGAACAGATGTGTGTGTGTTTACTTATACTGGACATGTGATTGTGTTTCACACAAGCACACGTCTGTCTGTGATACGCACTATTCCACAAGTGCAGACTGTTCACTATCCTAAGAGGTTGAGCAATGGCTGACCTGTTCTGCTACTCAAATCTCACAGAATCATTTCTGTATTATTGCTCATACTTAGAGTCAGGCATTTAAACAAACCTTAAACTCTTGTAGTTAACTCATCCAGCACTGACATGAATAATACCTCAAAACGTGTGGCTTATTGAGGAGATTTGTGCTATTCATTTATTTATTTATTTATTATTTATTTTTTTTTGCATGTGGACAATAAAATTAGCAAAAAATCACATACAGTAGACTTACATTGAAAACAAGAATATTATAAAGACTAGGGGTGAACTCATTAAGCAACCACAGAGCACCCTTGCAATGTGTTTAATATTTATAATTACAAAATTATAATTACATAACTTAATTTTTTCTTCTCTCCCTTTCTTGTATATCTTTCTCTTATTTCATGTGACAATAAATTATATTATAAACATTTTAATGATGTAATGTAAAATATGAAAAAAGTTAGCGTGTCAGTAGTGATAAAGCATAGCTTTTATTTTTTATAATTACAAAATATTTTTGTGGTTAAGTTACTATTGTTCATTTTGTAAAGAAGTTCAGCACTATTTTACATTGAGTGGAAAGTTTTCAAAGTGGTTTCAAAGTGCAAGTTTTTGAAAACAATACCATTATCGTCAATATCATATAATTTGTGAAAATGTTGTTGTCATGCACATGCATATTACGCTTTGAGTCTATAGGCACGTAGTGTTTCTGTACAAAGTGGCATCGGCAACTACTGGCCTATATCACCAAATACAGCGTTCTAGTTGTTTTCGCTGTATGCGAAAAACGCAAAGCATCGTTGTCGTGTAAAGGTTTGGAGTTCGGACTCAAGTTCTGAGGCCAAAAGGGCCACATTTAAACCACAAAAAATGCAAAGGGACACAAATTACAACTTGCATCATAAGACTTATTTAATATTTGTAGTTTTTACTGAGTATTTACAAATGTAGTTTATTACCTAGCTAAGTCTTCCTAGTCCTTTAATGGTTGTCCTATTTAAAGTGTCACTGAACATGAAAAAAAAAATAAAATTCAACATTTAAAAAAAAATAATGGGTTAATAGTTTGTCTTGCTGTATTCTTAATGCAAAAAAAAAAAAAAAAAAAAAAAAAAAGAAAGAAAAAATGCCAAAAAATGAAAAACCAAAGTATATTTTGGGCTTAATATTCATGCTACTTTTGAACACAGTGTTAATTTTGACAGCAAATTTTGATTTAGTTTTAGTCATAGTCTTTTGACTAAAACGCCATTTAGATTTAGTCATCTGAATTGTTTTAGTTTTAGTCTTGTTTTAGTTGACTAAATATCATAAGATTTTAGTTGACTAAAATCTAATGGATTTAGTTAAAATGTAATGCATTAAAAATTTCTATAAAATGTGTTTACTTTAATAGCTCAGGTAGACCTGTTCGCCTCCCAGTAATCCTCCCACTGTCCAATGTGGCATTCCCTGACCAAGTCCCCCTTGGCACGAACGCACTGGCTCACAGTGGGCCCAGGGCCTGCACAAGTATGCGTTTCCCCAGTGACCCTCATTGCACAGACACTGTGCAAAGACGGGGAGGAAGAAGGCAGGTCCTTGGGGAAGCACGACCTGAATTTTAGGTTCCTGAGAGGTGCACAGAGGTTGAAACCTCCAAGACCTTGCCTCATCCCCTCTTGGGATCTTTCTCTGGTCCTACAGGCCTTACAGAAGGATCCGTTCAAGACCTTACAATCAGAGCTTAGTGCCCTCTCTTTGAAAACGGCACTCCTGATTGCACTCACCTCCATCAAGAGGGTGTGGGACCTACAAACCTTCTCCGTTACTGAATCGTGCCTGGAATTCGGGCCGGCATACTCTCACGTTATCCTGAGACCCCGGCCTGTATACGTGCCTAAAGTACCCACTACTCCCTTCAGGGACCAAGTGGTGAACTTGCAAGCTATCCCTCCTGATGAAGGAGACCCAGCCCTGTCTTTGCTGCATCCAGTGTGCACTTTGCGCATATACCTTGACCACACACAGAGCTTCAGGAAATCTGAGCAGCTCTTTGTCTGCTTTGGAGGACAGCAAAAGGGGAAGGCTGTCTCCAAACAGAGACTGGCCCACTTTGTCGTGGATGCCATTCTCCTGGCTTATCAGACCCAAGGTGTACTGTGCTCATTGGGAGTGAGAGCTCACTCCACTAGGGGTATCGCAGCCACATCGGCTCTGCCAAACGGTGCTTCATTTCACCTTCGCAAATTTCTGTCATCTCCGTATGGAATCAGTTTTGTCTCAAGTCTTAGGTAACAACAGGTAAAACTCAGGCAACTGGTTGGGTGTAGTGCTTGCAGAAGCGCCCTCCCTTTCTATGAGGTGCGCTTTTTAGGTCCAGTTAGAGTTTCCCTTGAATGGTGAATCTTGGTCCACCCTTCATCATTAAGCTCTCTTACGGTAGGTGAGTTTGGCGGAGGAACTCACTATCATTACTCATGGTATGTCCCTTTTCAGGTGAGCCCTTGTAAGTGCTAGTGCTCTGTATGTAGTGATTCCCAAATGGTGACCCCCATATGATGTATTCTTCCACTCTTTCCCAGTGGGTGAACCCAGTGTCTTCACCTGGAAGGAGCTCTGTCACCAGTCGCTGTGGCTGGTAGTCTCCCCCTTGTCAGGTGGAGCTCTCCCCAGAGACCCACTAGTACTCACTTCTGGTGAGTCCATAGGATGTGTTTTCCACATACTAACCTCCTCATTCGGGTAGGTTCTGGTCTCTTTAGTGTTCCTTTCTCAAAGAGAAGGAGAACGCTTCCCAACGTTAACAACCAGTAAAACCCTGAGCGGCTGGAGTGACCTCTTCCTAGAGGTGAAGAGGTCCCCTTCTTAGAGAGATCTGATGTCATTTACCCTGGGCCTTACCCACATCTGTACTGCAATGTCTCGTGACACAGTTCAGTTGTGGCGTTTAGTATAGGGACCAAGAGTGTCTCTCATTTGACACAACATTGAAGTGAGCAACAGAAAGAGAATGTTACTGGTGTAACCTCCATTCCCTGATGGAGAGAACGAGAGTTTTTTTTCCTCCTGCCACAACTTGAACTGTTGCTGAGGGGTTTAGACGCCATCTTGGCTCCTCAGAACAAACCTGAAGTGTGTGATGCACACTGGCCACCTTACGCTGCATTCACACGGGGCGTCAACGCTTGACGGAAGGCATGTCTGAAGCTTGTGTTGATGCGACCGTTATAGTGATAACAGCCAATCACATTACTTTCCGGTGTTGCACGAACGCAATTGGCTAGCGACTGCTCTAGGGTGTTTGCATAAAGCGATCTGATTGGCTGACACCTGCGTTGGCGCTTGAAAAGTTGAGAAATCTTCAACTTCTGCTGCTTGCAACGTGAGTGAAGTGATGCGACGGAACCCACAATTCAGTTCGGCAACGCATGACGTCACCCATTCAAAGTAAATGAGAAGCATTAATGCCGACGCCCTGTGTGAATGCAGTGTTATATACCCGCATGTCCGGGGGTGTGGCCAGGCATGCAAATTCCACACGCCAATTCCATTGACCTTTTCTGAAAACCTCAGAGGTGTTTGGGGCTCCCAAGTGCGACCCCTAGTGTCTCTGGTTCAACATGTCTCATTCCCTCCATCAGGGAATGGAGGTTACACCAGTAGCTGAGACATTAGTAAAATGTCAAGTAGACTATTGAAATAAAGTGTTACCAAAAATAGAATCAAACTGATGTTTTAAATACAAAGAAGATAACGAGGAGGGGCAGGTGAACATAATCTGATAACAAATGAGTGGCGGGATACATATGGAACTACTGAAACAGGAACCACAGGAACAAAAACACAGGAAACAAGGAAAAGCAAACCAAGAGTCCATGACAAACCAACATAACCCTAACACTTATATGTATAAAGATTTATTAAAATCAATCAGACATTACAAATAAACCATGGAAGGATAACAATTTCAATCAATTGTATTTTGTATTTTTATAATTTTACCTGAGGTAACCACAGTTTGAGGACACCGTTTGTAATCACAGTTAGTTTACTGCAGGATGCCCACTGTAAGCCGGAATGAGTAGTTGACTGTCAATTTCAGATCTCTCTGAGCATAGAACGGGGGAGCGCTCTGACATTTTGCTTTGTTTTAATGATGTGACTCTAAGCTCAGTTTGAGCGTACAGCAGTATATTGCAGGGGGCGGCAGTTTGATGCTAAACGGCCTGGAAGTGGTTTGTATTGATTTCTTCCTGGATTCACTGTTCTGCTTAGTGCTCCATCTATTGATCCCAGGCTCAGATTACACACGCATAGGGTTAATGGTACTTATTCTCCTGACAGTTCTGTTTTTCACAGCACTTTATCAGACCTCATATATATCTCTGTCACACTGGCCTAACACATACTTATTCACCTCCGCTTCAGTCCTGGACGTATAATCCAGCACATATATTTGATGGGCTCAGGTTGTCACATAGTTCAGATGCCGGATTAGCACATTCATTCCACTGTAATCTCAACCGTGTTAACGAGAGAACCGGGAATCTGATGCATATTGATCCAGTAGAAAACCAATACTGCTATACATTTTCATTACAGCGCTGATGTAGCTTTTGTCCTCTCATGCATGATGATTAATCTAACATATTATGGTTATTACAAACCAGTTCATGTCCTCCAGAGTGGTTAATACAGCATTATAGTGGTGATAAAACACAATATAGAAACATTTATAATGTGAAAGATAATTTCTTTAGCTATTGGGTAAACTACCATCTAAATGTTTGAGGTCAGTAAGTTTTTTTTTTTTTTTTGAAAGAAAATAGTACTTTTATTCCACAAGGGTGCATTAAATTGAACAAAAGTCACAGTAAAGACTTTTCATTCTATTCTCTTTCAAATAAAAGCTGTTTTTTAAAGTTTATATTCATAGTTTATATTCAAAGAATCCTGAAAACATTTATCATGGTTCTCACAAAAATATTAAACAGTTTTTTCAACATTATTAATAGGAGGAAATGTTTATTGGGCAGCAAATCAGCATATTAGAATGATTTCTGAAGGATCATGTGACTGAAGACAGGAGTACGATACTGGAGTATTATTTTTAGATTAAGAAAAATGTTAGCATATAATAATTCACTTATGATGATTTTAAGATTAAGACAATCTAAGACAGTTTCAATGTGATCCTTAAATAACAAAAATGGTGAAATCTGTTTGTTTTACTAAAAATCGCCTTGATTAGAACATTAAATTGCCTAAAATCTGAATAAACCCTTTGATGAAAATTTGTATGCTTGATCATTGTGTCAACTGTATTACAAAAGCAAAAAGGCACTTGAGGCTGCTGTGCTATCTTGTGAAAATAGTTACAGCTGAAGCTCATAAAAACATATTCACAATATAGCATCATATCTCATACCTTAGTACTGAATTATAAACATAGTTCCAGGGCAAAAATCTAATTTGAATGAACCACCTTTTTGAAATTCTTTACATGCATTCTTTACAGATGTAAACATACAATTAACAGGCAAATTAACTACTGTATATTACTTATGAGAATTGTCTATTGTGATTATTAATCATAATCATAAATGTAAGTATTTATTGGTCATTTGAGACTAATTATTCGTTGTGACTAACAACACTCCACAATCTTGTGTAATGATGATGATGCACAGCTCCTTGTGATTTACTCCTTTCTTACACTAATATGTGTCCTTGCAAAACATATTGCATTATCTGTAGTGTAAATGAAGGTTAATAAGTGTAAGTGTGTTCGTTCCAGTCAAATTGTTGCTAACTGGCTGACCGACTGTGCCGTTATGACGTGTTATATTGATCATGTTCCCTGCACTCTTCCCGGTAAAGCCGTCCTGCTGCCCACAAATACACTCAGCGGCCATCACTCTCACTAACATGCACACAGATTTGGGTCAGCATTTTGTTCAGCTCTCATTATTTATGACATTGTGCTCAGATTTTTATCTCTGTGTAATTTATAGATCCTTTTTATGTCCTTTTACCTCCCCGTTCACTTAAGTTGATTGTTGTTACCTTTGCTAAGATTCCACACTTCAGTTATTCATTCTATCTTTTCATCTCTCTGCAGAAGAAACTGGTTCTGACATTCCACACCTCCACACCAGCAGCCTGTAAACACCTTTGGAAATGTGCTGTGGAAAATCAGGCATTTTACAAGTGAGCCGTCCTTTTATCTCTCTCTCTCTCAGTCTCTCTTTTCCTCACACTCTGTATGTGTCTTCTAAGTAGCATTTGCTCGTGGTTTGGTGTTTTTATACAGTACCATTCAAAGTTTGTGGTCAGCATGACATTACAAAGTATTTCTATTTCAAATAAATGTTTGTTTTTTTACTCTATTCATCAAAGAATCCTGAAAAAATGCATAATGGTTTCCACAAAAAATATCAAGCAGCATAACTTCAACTTTAGACATGATAATATTAAGATATGTTTCTTGTGCAGCAAATCACCGTGCCCTAACTACAGGCGACATGCGATAAAAGGTATCTTTTCCATATTAATCAGAGTTTTTGTCCTAACCAGCTGCGACAGCGACAAGCGACAATTTCTATTTTAGAAATGGTTTCTATTTTTCTGCGACGTCACGGCTGGAGTAACAACATAAAGTATGATAATGATAATCCCAGGTAATGTTTATGTGCTTTATTTAAAGGTGCAATATGTAATATTTTTGCAGTAAAATATCCAAAAACCACTAGGCCAGTGTTATATATTTTGTTCATTTGAGTACTTACAATATCCTAAATGTTTCCAACTATTTGTAAATTGTGAGAAAATTGCAATTTTAACCAAGGCTCCGGGACGTGTGAGGAGTCGCCTGTCAATTGTGTCATACCCGCGTTACCCTCGGTTTCCGGTTTTATTTTGTAGAAACCATGGAAACACCAAAGACGCTTTAATATTTACATGTTTTAATAGACAGAAAACGAATTGTTGTTATATAGCTCAACACGTTTAGTCATATTGTTTAAATTTTCTTTATTTTTTGTGAGTACCATGCTTTACCAGACTCAGAGAAAAACACTATTTTGTCAAGTAGCTAATATAGCATAATCAGATGCAGCTTTATTTTTATTAACAGTAATACATAATTACAATACGTTTTAAAATGAATTCCATGCCATTTATCAACACAAGCCATCCAGCATTTAATATGATATTCTAAAATCGATCTATCTTACTGCAGTGTGTAACAGTGTCTCATAACAGCCGCCGAGCGAACGCACAGAGTAATGTTATAACATCATTTTCAACACACTCAAATGTATCTAATATGATAAACAGAGCTGTGTTACCTCATATTCATGACCGGAAAAGCGGTAGCAGCGCCGGCGACTGTGACATAATAAAAGTCCTGCTGCTCGTGAGGCGTGTGTTGATCAATCGCTCCAGCTCCTCGTTCAGCTCCAACAACACTCGGTCCTGCTCTGCTTCATACTACAGTAACATTAATAATCGCATCCATGAACATGATTTCTTCCCGACTCCAATCCCTATTCTTTTGCACCATCCGTTGAGGTGAAGACCACATGTCCCAAGATTCCGCTCTAAAACTTGCCGTAATCAAGCTACGTCTTTGTTTTGAATAGGCTTCTAGCGACCTCTAGTGGTCAGAATTATTACATATTGTACCTTTAATGTTAAAAGCGTCTAATCTGAGTTTGAATATCATTCTGTGTGTCTTTTATAGCTGTACTGAAAGCACCAACGGACAATTCACCTCAGATCTTCAAAATAAATTAAAGGAAACAAGAACGTTCAAACTGTAAACTTATTGTGAACAGACAAGTGTATTCTATGACAAAGATTGTTTCAGTAACTTGGTATGTATTTTTAATAATGTCAAAATGGTGTAATATTCATGAATTTGATTATGTACTTATCCATTTCGTTGCGAGTGCCATTGGAGCTTGCTGAGAGAGCCTGCCCACACGCTTTTCTGATTGGCTGTGATTTTTGATCGACTTTATCGCGTCTTAGCGTCAGTTACGTCCCTTCAACTCCTTTCACAAATCCTCTCCCATGGCCTCATGATAAAGTGTTTATCGTTTGCGCCCTTCAGAATCTCACTGGAAGTAGTTAGTCATCAGGGTACTTTTCGCCTACTGTTTTTCGAATACTGTGAATTTGGACATACTACTCTGTTCACATACTGTTTTTCTCGTACTATATAGTAGAGAAGTATTCGATTTCAGACACAACGATAGTTTGTCGCTGGAATCTTATCGCATAGAGTACCTCAGGGATGACGTGTTTTTGTAGGCCATTTTTCCCATAGACTTTTGGAAAATCGTAAAAAATAAGTTCTGTGTTTAACAAAGGGTTATGACACTTACACGTTTTGTATATCAAGATAATCTTTACAAGTTAACACAACATTTTTACATTTTGAAGTCTAAATAAAGTTGTCAGATATAAAAAGCTAACAGTAGGCTATAAACGGACTACAGCACACCATGGTCGCATATCAACATCACCGCCACCAAACTTCCTCAAACTGTATTTAAAAAACAACTTCATTTAAAAACATGCTCGCTGATTATGATCTGTGCTGTTATGAATACTTATCCACTTTTTCATGAGAAATGCTGTCTAAATGTCCTGTTTGTCATGATAACGTATGTAAAGTCCCCGCCAAAGGAAGTAGTCCCTTTTAGCAATTTGTTAGCAACCGCCATTTTTAAGACACGATAAAGGTTTAAAAAAATCACAAGTGGGTTATAACTGGTGTGTTTTAAGTCATAGATCAAAACGTGAAAGTATTTAGAGGCTTTGTAAACCACAGACCTTATTTCAGGCGATTTAGTAAAAACCCATTCAAAAAACCCATAGACTTTAGGGCAATTGAACCGGAAGTCCTAAAATGCTAACTCGCTTCCGGGTTTTGCTTACAAAAAACACGTCATCTCTGAGGTACTCTATTGCGTCTGGTTAGGACACAGTGATTTCTGAAGGATCATGTAACACTGAAGACTGGAGTAATGATGCTGAAAATTCAACTTTCAATTGATTTAAAATATATTAAAATTTAAAACAATCATTTTAAATAGCATTTTTTTTTTTTTTACAATATTACTGGTTTTACTATAGCATAAGAGACTCTCAAAAACATTTAAAAATCTTACCAACCTCAAACTTTGAAACAGTGGTGTACTGTATATGGGTCATTCTCAGAAAATATTACTAATGCTATGCTAAAATAATGAAATGTATGTATGTATGTATGTATTTAGTTATTTATAACCCATGACCTTTCTGTTCTTTTCTTTTTGTGCCAATCCTTTTAAATACAAAACCTTTTGGGGTTGAAGATCAAATACAATATACAAATAATTTACAGTTATTTTACAGTCATATTTTTCCACAATGTAAGTACTTAATGAAATATGGAATGTAATTCAAACCTACATTTGTTTTTGTTTTTTTATGATTTTGTTCCTCAAATCATTATTTTTAACATAGAGTTGAACAGAAAGTGCATACAGCATTTTAAAGCAAAACAAAATAAAAAAAAAAATTATGAAAGCATGAATTAAAATTCAATGAAAGCTTTAAATATACTGTACATTTTTAAAAATAGATTTTGCATTCCACACTAAACAAGGTTACACCTATATAATAATGTGACTAAGTTCTGGATCCTGGTAATTATATCAGCATGAGGTCATGGGGACGGACACGGCACACAAATGGCAGCGCTTCCTGAGAACGACCCTGATATAAGTGCCTCTATGTCTCTTTCTCTCTCTCTCTAGATACTGTGTGTGGGTGGTGTCGCATTACTGTTGAAAGCCCTTTAATTAAGAGCTTTAATGACAGCAGGCCTGCACATATCAAACAAGGACACTGGCAGTTATCCCTGTCTTCATATTAACAACACACACATCAGTCAATCAATGACAAACTGCTCTCATGAGCAGACCACAGTATCTGTACGCTTTTCTACACTGATCATGGGGGAAATCTGTTGAATTATGATCAATGGATTTATAGAAAAAAGTGCTAAATGGAAATGAGAATACTGCAGTCTGTTTGCTGGGAAAAAAACAGCAGGAACAGACTCCATATGGTCCTACTTTTGTATTGTACAAAGATACACACAGTACAATAAAATGCAATACACATTTTTTTCTAAAGCACATTTAAAAGCAGAAAGTCCAAAGTGCTTTACAATTAAAATAGAAGGTTACACTTTATTTCAATTGTCCACTTTAGATATTCTGCTAACTGTAAGTAACTTTGCAACTACAAGTCAACTATTAGAGTATTAGTAGACTGTTAAGTTAGGGTTAGGTGTTAGGGTTCATAGTCACAGATCATAGTCTATACTATGAAAGCTTGTTTCTGCCACAGAATGAAAAAAAAGGCGACTTTTTCTCTCACAATTCTGACTTTATTTCTGACAGTTCCGAGTTTATATATGCAACGCAATTTCAGTCATATCTAAATGTTATTGCATTTCTCTGATTTATGTGATTTAGATGTGCAAAGTCAAGTCAGATAAAGACTGTGTCCAGCAGCAGTATATTTTTCAAGGGAAGCCGATTTCGCTACAGGTAAGATGATTTGGCTGCATTTTATCTGATGGGAGTAAATCATATGTCAGACTTTTTTTGTATTATTTATGTTTCATTGTATTTCACATTATGGATCAAATGATTGTTTCTGGCTTGATTCCAGTGGCCGGGTGGCTAAAGAAGTGATTGAAGCCAGTTCAAAGATTCAGAGAGAACCTCCCGTTGTACACAGGTCAGCATCCATTTTAAATATATCTTACCACATCTTTTCTTCATGTATCTAGATGACACTTTACTCAGCCAGACTGTTTGTGAGTTAGAATGTTGTGGGGATTGAGCTGTTCATATGGTTTAAATAAGCCATAACATACACTTAGCATTTATTTATGTTTTATAAATCTTACTGTATAATCTAGTTAAGCTTTCCTTGACCAAAAAGTTATAATTCAGTTTTTTGTGACCATTTCCCATCCTCACACTGACCCTCACAATTAAACAAATTATATTTTTGACACTGGGCTTTCATTTCCCTTGTAAAAAAACAAAAAACAAAAAAACATTTAACATTTTAAAATATACTTTAGCATACTTAATATGGAAATAATCTACTTTAAAAGAATATACTTACGTGCAAACTAAATGTAATGTTTTTAGACACTTAATTGCATATTATTTGCATATACATGAAAATGTATTAACATATTTAAATAAATTTGTAATTATACATTTGTAATGATGAACTTGCAATTTAGTACATTTAAAATAATAGTAAATTAAAAGGTTAAAATTTTATTTTAAAGGTGCTCTAAGCGATCCTGGGTGGAGTAACTTCCTGTTGACGTTCGAAGTGTTGTCAAACAAAACAGAGGCTAGCTAGACCCTCCCTCCTCCTCCTCCTCCCCCTCCCCTCCGTGCTTCCTGAAACAGTTATGAACGTGCATTTAAAATGGAAGTAGCTTGCGTATTGGCTGGAGCATGTTTATTATGTTTTTCGTGGTCCAGACTGCACCAGTTTGTTTTTGTTGCCATTTTTGGAGCTTGTGCCGACTAGAGACCGCGTTTTTTCAGTGTGTTCAGGGGACAGGCAGCTAGCGGATAGTGAGGAGATGTTTGCTGTATGTGACAAAAAATGTTTTGGCCTAAAAACGAGTGACATCGCTTAGAGCACCTTTAATGATTATTTTAATTATTTATTATTTTAATGATTTAAAATGTACTTTAATCTAAAACATTTAATTTGACATTATTACAAAGTGCACCTTTTAAAGGTGCCCTAGATTCAAAAAATGAATTTACCTCGGCATAGTTAAATAACAAGAGTTCAGTACATGGAAATGACATACAGTGAGTCTCAAACTCCATTGCTTCCTCCTTCTTATATAAATCTCATTTGTTTAAAAGACCTCAGAAAAACAGGCGAATCTCAACATAACACCGACTGTTACGTAACAGTCGGGATCATTAATATGTACACCCCCAATATTTGCATATGCCAGCCCATGTTCAAGGCATTACACAAGGGCAGCCAGTATTAACGTCTGGATGTGCACAGCTGAATCATCATACTAGGTAAGCAAGCAAGAACAATAGCGAAAAATGGCAGATGGAGCAATAATAACTGACATGATCCATGATATCATGATATTTTTAGTGATATTTGTAAATTGTCTTTCTAAATGTTTTGTTAGCATGTTGCTAATGTACTGTTAAATGTGGTTAAAGTTACCATCGTTTCTTACTGTATTCACGGAGACAAGAGCCATCGCTGTTTTCATTTTTAAACACTTGCAGTCTGTATAATTCATAAACACAACTTCATTCTTTATAAATCTCTCCAACAGTGTTGCATTAGCCGTTAGCCATGGAGCACAGCCTCAAACTCATTCATAAACAAATGTAAACATCTAAATAAATACTGTACTCACAGGAATCGATGTATGCATGATGAACACTTTGTAAAGATCCATTTTGAGGGTTATATTAGCTGTGTAAACTTTGTGTTTGCTGTTTAAGGCAGTTGAGAGCTCGCGGGGGCGGGGGAGCGGGATATTTAAAGGGGCCGCACCCTTAATCGGTGCATATGTAATAATGGCTCAAAATAGGCAGTTAAAAAAATTAATTAAAAAAAATCTATGGGGTTTTTTGAGCTGAAACTTCACAGACACGTTCAGGGGACACCTTAGACTTATATTACATCTTTTGAAAAGGCACCTCTAGGGCACCTTTAAAGGTCTACTTAAGTGTGTTAAGAAACAGCCATGAAAGTGTACTCTCTCTTTAAGTACACTTAAGTAGTCTTTTATTTAAGTAGTATTATATCTGCAAGTACAATTTTAAAAATATGCTTTTTGGTTTAAATTCAATACAATTAAGAACACATCTCACAAAAGTGTTATGATTGGCAAAACTGGGATTTGAAATAAGTGATGGCAATAAAACAATTAAAAAAAAGTTGTATTTTAATTTGTGAACATGACTTATAGTATCAAATATTTAAATAAAATATTTTTTTATTAAATTACTTTAGAAGTTCATGTCTTAAATTTTTTTGTCTTTCTGTGTCTGCTTCTGTGGGTGTTTCAGGTCTCAGTTTGGCCAAAGCAGAAGCTTTACTTCACTCAGTCATAAACAGCTCATAATGAACATGGAGCCCCTCCTACCAGCACTGAGCTCCAGCAGGGAACACAGAGACTCCTCAGCAGACAATGGTAACACACACAAACACACCTGCATGCATACACACCTTAAAGATGAAACTTTTCCAACTGTAAAAATCTTTAACCCTTAAAGAAATGAAAAAGACAAAAAAAAAAAAATACTAACAAATATGATTAAACATGAGACTCTGGTCATATATCAATATACTAGAAAAGCTCTTTTTATTCTACAAGAGAATGACTGATTGATCTGGAACATCTGGAAGAACAAAGATATCACTTTAACTTCCAAAAGCAGATTAGTCAAAACCAACTTCTTTGTGTGTGAGAGTTGGACATTAAGAAATGCCAAGAGAAGGAAAATCAAATGTGTAGCTGGTGGAAATTGTTATGAATACCATGGATAGCCAGGAAAACAGATATAGAAGTACTGGATCAAATAAAACTCGGGACGTCACTAGAAGCTGAAATCACTATATTGCAACTGACTGACTTTGGCCACATAATGAGTGCAAACTCTTTAGAAAAGTTAGTAATGTTGGGAATGGTCAGTGGAATCAGAAGAAGAAGGGATGGCAAAGAACACGCTGGCTCGACACAGATCAAATCGGACACCAATATGAACATTAAACAATTGAAAGAAGCACTGCTTGACAGGACAGCATGGAGAATGCTTGTCCATAAGGTCGCTGAGAGTCGGATACGACTGAATGGATAGATCATCACTTTTGCTACAAAATAGATAAATCAGGTGTGGATAACAACATCCGAAGGTTTAAGCACCACTTTTCACTGACCTTTGAAAAAAATGACTTAATTTAGTCTTATCTTAGTAATGCAGTATGTCCACCAAAGCATTTTTTCCAGCTGAAAACGCCAGGCACTGTTTAGCTGTGGGCGCTTGAGAGCTCTTCAGCAGCGCAGCGGTTTTATCCAGTTGAGACACTTTGGTTGCTATGATGTGGAATATCCGTGGAAGTGTTACTAGTATCTGATTCTTAAATAGTTTGTTTCTGAATATAAAAATGTCGACACAATGTAAAGTACTTGCTCTGGCCTCTGTTTTAAAGGATTTTGTTCTGTTGTTGTGCATGTTGTTGTCGTCGGTTGTTGTTGTTCAAGCAGTATGTGACGGTTGGTCAGTGTGGTATTTGTCCTGACCCTCCTCCTCTACTGTGATTGGATGGCTGGGTAAAAAGAGACAGTGATGAGCACTTCATCTTACCCAAAGTTTCAACTCTCGGCAACCAGAAAAAAACACCAAGCATGCAGCACTAAGCGTGAAATATACTTTTTAAATACAGTGCACTCCCATTGAAAATAATTAAAAAAAAAAAAAAAATTAAATAAATAATTTCATCTAACGTGACGCTCTTTTTATGGCAATAAGTATCATTATAAAGTCCAAGAACACTTTTTATCACCCATTGTATATTTTGCATGAAAAACTAATAATAATTTGTTACATTTATATAGCGCTTTTCTCTGTACTCAACGCGCTTTACATATGGAATGGTGAATCTCCTCAACCACCACCAATGTGTAGCATCCATCTGGATGATGCGACGGCAGCCATATTGCACCAGAATGCCAACCACACACCAGCTTATTGGTGGAGAGGAGATAGAGTGTATATATATATATATATATATTTTAGGGGTGTAAATCGGACAGTTCATCACAATTCGATACAATATCGATTCTCATAGCCAGCGATTCGATATTTTCCGATACCTCAAAAAGTTCTGCGATACGATTACGATACGATTTGATTCGATTAATATTTCGATATTTTGAGCCTATTTTACACAACCAGTTAAATTTTTATTAACTCACAACTGCAACCAAAATATATAACAAACATTTATTTCAAAATTTCACATCCTGAACCCTGATTGGGTCATCCACAAATAAAAAATTCACACAGTAATCTAATGACAGCTTATGACATGACAACAGTCAAGAAAGTATTTTAGTTCTGTGCTAAAATGTGTAATGTCAAAAAACTGATAAACAAGGAACACACACACACACACACACACATAATTAAAAGACATTTCTTTTAAATGTATAGCGCAGGTTTTTAATGAAGCAACAACATATTATAGGTAGGACAAAACAAGATAAGCTATTAATATTCTTTCATTGTGCAAATGTATTATAAAGGCTCCAATACAGAGCGGAACAAAGCACTTATGCGCATCCCGTTGTGCAGAATGATGTGCTTGAAGCAACACAGAGTAACAGCGCGTGGTGCTCTTATGCGGCAGTTTATTGACCATATTCTTTTAACAGTTTTAATTTCAGTTACTGTGTGTGTGAAGAACGATTAATAGCACTCTATTCTCCAGTGTTGTGATCTAACGGACACTGTTTGAGATGTGTGCGCACTGCTTTTTGCAAGGCTTTAAAAACAAGCAAATTATAAACTTTCGTGAAGATTCAGCACTGGCCCGATCAGCCAGTGACAGTTCCATCTACTGTCCCGAGTGTCTTTCACAAGTTCTGAAAGTTAGTTTAAACGAGAATGCACGCGTTGGTGATAATGCATAGACTGAAATTGTGTGAAAATGTGGAGAGTGTTAAAACAAAGGTGCCTCTATAAATAGCCCACAGGTATCGATTTTTTACGCATTGCATCGATGCATCGGATCGTTAGACATTAGATTGATGTATCGATCTATATCGATGTATCGTTACACCCCTAATATATATATATATATATATATATATATATATATAGTGCTTCCCACAGGTTTGAATTATACTTGCGTTGGTTGCCGGGTGAAAAATCCTCCTATTACCCATGGCACAAAAATGGTCTACTACATGGGACAAACAAATAATGTGTGATTTTTAACAGTATTTTTATTTATTGAAATTAATTTTCATTACATAGCATACAATTACATTATTTACATACTAATATTATGCATTATTATGCATTGTAAATTATGCAAAATTACAGCATTTAAATGGTTCTCCTTTTCCTATGTTCTCCTTGCTGTCATATAGTATCTCTCTCAGTGAATGGGACAGATTTTACAAGTAAAATTTATATAATGAATAATATACATGTCAAATAATGTTCTTAGTCTTTTCTTCCTGTGGGGGAGACTACAATAATTTACTATGAATTAAATGGAAATCAAATTAAATACAATTTATTGTGTTGTAATGATGGGTCGACTGAGTGAAGATCCATTTGCAGCTTTTATTAAAAGCAAACACAACAGTACAAGGATAAAGCAGAAGCATAAACAGGGACAGGCTGAGGTCAGGGCAGGCAGCAAACGTACACAATCCAAAAACAGGTAAGGGTCAGGGCAGGCAGCAGAGAATCACACACGGGGAACAGTCCAGTCGTACACAACAATAACAATCCACAATAACTCTCAGAAATAAAAACCGGGGCAAATCAAGACTTTGGTAAGTAGATATTACTTAAGATTAATCAAGACTTTTTAAAGACTTTTTTTAAGTAGATATTTAAGTAGATATTAAGTAGATATTGTAATAGATATTGTAATAATTCATCAACTTGAGTTCATTAGCAATCGCTTGGCATAAATCTGCGCTTTTCATTGATTGAGAATCACTTTGAAGCAGTCTGAAGTGCTGTTGCGCGAGCCTGTAGAGCGTGCAACAGCGCCGCCTTGTGATTTTGCAACATGCAGCGCTCTTTGTGAAATATCCACCGCATCTCTGCAGCGCACGTGGGAATGTCAGAGGGAGTAAACAGTTCTGACACACACATAACGAGCAGGTACGAAACACGTAGGGTGAGGGGAGATTTTCCACTAGTTAATCGATCGCGGATAATTTCATTATCTTGGGCTGATACAAAAGTATAAGAGGATAAAAATAATAAAAGCATAAATGTGTCTCCAAATATACTTGGGCGGCCGTTAATATACCTGGGTGGCCTGCCCAAGTAAAGTCTATGTGTGGGAAGCACTGACATATATATATATATATGGACAGAGGCCAATAGGCAGGATGTCGGGGTTACACCCCTACTCTTTTTGGAAGGACATTTTTTATGACCACAAAGAGTCAGCACCTTGGTTTAATGTCTCATCCGAAGGACAGTGCCTTTTGACAGCATAGTGTCCCTATACTATACTGGGGAATTAGGACCCACACAGACCACAGGGTGAGCACCTCCTGCTGGCCTCACTAACACTGCTTCCAGCAGCAACCTAGTTTTTTTTTTCTACTTCCATCCAGGTACTGACGAGGCTCAACCCTGCTTAGCTTCAGTAGGCAACCAGTCTTGGGCTACAGGGTGATATTTGCTGGCAAAACTGACCTAGTGCACCTTTAAAATAGACGGTGTTGCCAGGTATAACGCCTCCCATTCTCAGGGGATCTGTTCAAAGTGAGCCGATGAGGTGCCGGTATCTGTGGAGACTCCAATCAGAGCTTTAAAAACTTGTGAATATCCCAGCAGACAGCATGTTAGCAGTGATTAATAAGAGGCCTGCTCGGGCTTGTGCTGTTAGAGGTGTGCATTAACGCAATGACACACAAGTACACATGCTTACGGAGTTAGAAGCTGCTGCTTTAATGAAGTCCTTAAATTGAATCACTTAACTGTTTAAACTCAGAGTGAAGGAGCAGCATGATTAGAGTGTTTCATGTAAGGGTTTAGTCACGTGAGTCGGGGGAGATAAAGCTGTAGAATCCATGTGAGGAGTCCTGAAGCTTGTTCATCAATACTAAGCCCCTAAAAGATTGGGTTACCAGAGGAGAGGACAAGGTTTTAACGACTGAATGTCACACTGGCCCTGAACATCTTGTGTGAAAACAATGTGCTTGCTAAGACAGAGATATAGAGTTTGGAACAAACTAGTTTATTTTACTAAACCTTTAACATGCTAAGTCTGCTAAAATGAAATGCATTATAAACCTGTTTACATACTCATCATTTAGATTCCCTTTTTTTTCATTTAAAGAGGAGCTATTATGTCCTTTTTCAAAGACTAGATTTAGTTTTTGGGCTCTACTAGAATAGGTTTTCATACTTGAATGTTCAAATAATACCTTATTTCTTATATATTTGACATTTTTGCAGCAGTCTGTCAGTAACGCTCTGTTTAGATCCGGTCTCTGTGAAGCATCTCCTTCCGAAAATGCAAAATGTGCTTTGATTGGTCGGCTCGACCATTGTGTTGTGATTATTCAACCGCTTTGAGCGTGTTTGAGAAATGTCACACCCCTTACCATAACCGTGAGTTTCAACACACTTCTAACACAATTCAACCAGGCCTCACCCCTGTATTTTGCTTAAGCATTGGGCAGAAATTATTGAGGAATGAGGAATATTGTAACATGTTCGTTGCCAGAAGAAAACTCAAAACTACAATAGAGGCATTTCAGGGAGTTCAGAAACAGTGACACTGATATAGAGAATAACTCCTGCTGGAGGAACTTGCTTTGCTTTGTAACTTTGTAGACGATTTTCATGCTCAAACAGCAACATTACACACTAAAGAAAGTTATAGCATAATATGACCCCTTTAATTTTGTTAGAACATGTTTGTTTTGTTGTGCAGTACCAAATCATTGGGGATTGTGTTCTAGAGTCAAACTGTGTTTCAGTTTTCCACCCTGGAGAACAGTGACTCATATCTGAAATTCTGGCTCTCTTTGGCTCGGTGAATCTGTCAGCATGATGCTAAAGTAGCTTTTAGCTTTTTAAGGGAGAAATTTACAACTCAAGCAAGTGACGACAACATAGCTTTTGATTAAAATAGACCATCTGTTGGCTCACCTCTTAGATATCACAGTGGCTTTTTCAAATTACACTGTCTATTAGATATTGCAGCTCCATCCCGTTCAAAGGCTTTCAGATCTTTCCAGACATGCCTAGGTTGCTGCAAGGAGTTGATTTGCTAGATTAGAGAGTGTTAACTGCTCTGGGTTAGAAATATTTAAATTGTCTTTGAGTCTTACACACTTTTGTCTTTTGTTGCACCACAACAGTTCTGCTAGAAGCCTTAAAGAAATATTTGACCACAAAATTAACATTTTGTCATTTACTAACCTTCATTCATTAGTCATTACAACTTCCTAATATTTTCTTTCTTCTGTGAAACACAAAAGGAGAAGCTTATATGAACGCACAAGCTATTTTTTGTTTATTTACTTGACATACGACAGCCGATGCCACTTAGCATGCCTTGTGAAAAGGAAGTGTGGACAGATAATATATATATATATTAATGTTACTGAAATAAAAGGTCACTTAAATGTACTTAAAGAGAGTACATTTTCATGACATGAATGCACTTTAGTGTACTTTAATGTTAAATTAAAAGTTTTACTTTATATTTTAAATGACTAAATTGCAACTTTATTACAACTTTACTATAAATGTGTAATTACAAATATATTTAAATACATGACATACAATTAAAGTATACTATAACCTAATTTCAAAGATGTCAAGAAAATTATGAAATTACACATAAAGATGTACTTAAGTCCTACTTAAGTGGGTCAAAAAGCTCTTTGATGTTCAGCTAATTGCATTTCATATAAATTTGAACTATAATACCTTTTAATTTATTTGCAACTACCATTGCAACTGACTATATGCACGGAGCGTTCTTTAGAACTTTCGCAATAATATAAGCCAGCTGGAAAACTTTCGGTGAAATGTCACTTGCTGCTGTGTTGAGCATCAATAGTGTAATACTTAGTTTATAAACAGAATATAGTCACTTAAAGGTCCCGTTTTTCGTGGTTTTTTGAAGCTTTGATTGTGTTTATAGTGTGCAATATAACATGTGTTCATGTTTCGCGTGTAAAAAAACACAGTATTTTTCACATAATTTACTTATCTGTATACCGCTGTTTCCACTGTCATAAAAACGGGCTGATGACTTCCTTGTTCTATGAAGTCCCTCCTTCAGAAATACGTAACGAGTTCTGATTGTGCCAGCGGTTCCTGTGTTGTGATTCGACAGCTCTGAGCGCACCCAGAGCCATAGAGAGAGCGCATCTTGCCCGGAAAAGTCACGCCTCTTACCATAACGTGGAGATGCACGTGCTCAGTGTTATTGTAAACATGTCTTTAATTTTACCCTATCAATTTGAGCCGGAATCAGACCCGATGATTGAGCTGCGGGATGAAAATAACAGCGTTTCGACGACATGGCGACAAACACACTCTACAAACGCAACTCTTGTGTATTCCTGTGGGCGGAGGTTAGTCAAAAAACAGTTTTAGTGACGTCATTAAAGAAGGAAGTAGAGGGATGTAGTCCAAACTGGCCGTTCGATGTAGGCGACTTCTGTTAAATAAAATATCTCGCTTGGCATTGAACTTTGAGCTTTAAAATTTTACAGATTTTATTTATACTCTAACAACAACATTACACACTAACTAAAGTTTGAAACATGGGATCACGAAGAACGGGACCTTTAAATAGTCAGGCATAGCATTAATTTAGTTATTCAAACTTAAGACGACATAGAAAAATAAATAAAAACGTATTTATTGTTCCTCCTCGGCTAAATTCAATTCGACCATCATTTTCACAAAAATTAAACTTGTGCACTTTAGTTAGATTCATTGAATAAAATGTGAGTTTTCACAAGTGTGCCAAAATGATTGAGCTTGCGCTGCACTGACTGACAAAGCGGGGTGATCGCTTTGTGTAATTTATTCTCAAGAAAAGTTATTGTTTTTCATGAGATTTTGTGAGTGCTTCATACTTCACATTGACAAAATGTATTTTTAAACCTAGTCGTTTTATAATGTTTAATATTTATTCAAAAGTGAAACTAAGTGAAAAACTATTTGAGGAAATGTCTAATATACGCAAATAAATGCTACTCTGCCACCACCTGCTGGTTATAGTGGTAATTAATGTCTTTTTTATTTTTAAATAAGTGTTTTCTATCAAATGTTGAATTTCTTACATTTTGAAACATTTGGTTTTACAAATGGGGACAATCTCAGAAGGATGAACAAATAATGTTTGTGGTCATCACGTTAAAAATAACATTTGAAGTGCTGGAAAAAAATGCGTGTGCGTGTCTACTTATAGACAGTGACATTGGGACCATTCCAAATATGAGGTTGATATCTCAAAAAATGAGCTTTCGGTAAGATTTTGTTTGGCTGCAGTACTAAACACTTCCACTAGATGAAATTTGTCTTGCATTCATTTCCAGTGCCATTTTTGACTGCAAACAATACAAGTGTGACTTTTTTTTTCAGGACCATATAACCTTTTTGAATCATGTCCATGATTTTTTTTTTTTTTTTTTTTGTTCACATAGCAAGTGCTAAAACCTTTACCAAGTTTTGTACCATTCCAATGAAGTAAAAAATAAAATAAAAAAATAAAAAATCAGTCACAAATTGGCGGGTATAACACGATGACGATAGAGAAGCGACGGCAAGCATGACCATCAATCCAATTCCTTTTAACCTTTTCGCGTCGCTCTGCAAAGTATGTCACCCGGATCGTTGACCTGATTGGTTGAAGGACTATCCAATAGCGTGAATAATGCTCGTTGATCACGCCTCGTGTGCAGTAGAAAATACATAGCAAACTCCCCAGACCAATGTTCAATTTTAAATTGAGCTTGGTCTGGTGATAGCCAGACAAGAACAGCACCAGAGGGTTCATTTGTCTTCATGTCTACATTACAGGATGTGACGTTTTCTTGTACCATAGTACATCGATGACTCATGGGTGTCTTTATAATTATTCATGGGTCTGCGTGTCCTTATCATATAAGAAGATGCTTAGCTTAAAGGTTTAGTTCACCCAAAAATAAAAAATTATGTCATTTATTACTCACCCTTATGTTGTTCCACACCCGTAAGACCTTCATTCATCTTCAGAACACAAATTAAGATATTTTTGATAAAATCCGATGGCTCAATGAGGCCTCCATTGACAGCAAGTTAAGTTACACTTTCAGATGCCCAGAAAGCTACTAAAAACATGTTTAAAACAGTTCATGTGACTACAGTGGTTCAACCTTAATATTATAAAGCGACAAGAATATTTTTCGTGTGCCAAAAAATCTAAATAACGACTTCTAGTCGTTCAAGAATATCTAGTGATGGGCGATTTCAAAACACTGCTTCATGAAGCTTCGAAGCTTTACAAATCTTTTGTTTCGAATCAGTGGTTCGGAGTGCCAAAGTCACGTGATTTCAGTAAATGAGGCTTCGTTATGTCTTCATATTTTCGATGCAGTGTACAAATGCGAATGACTGTGCATTTATTTGTCCATTAAATTATAGCTGTCACAGGAAATGTACAGTATGTATAATATATATTTGTTTTGTAGCGTGTAATGGTGAACTGCAGCATGAATTTATGGGAAGCTTTGACGACCTTGGCCACTTTTGTAGCATTTTTCAAAAATGTGGTGAGAACTAACTGGTGCTCAAATACGGGGTTTCATGACCCTTTAATAAAATAATAAAAAGAGATTATTCAGGGGCAACTGCATGACACCTCAGACCAGGATGAGTGTGACGTCTGCTAGCTGTACTGTACTCCGGAGTGGATCTTTTCACCATAATCAGCCCCTGTGATTAGCAAAGCCTTGTGCTATGACTGATGCTGTATAAATAGCTCATCCTGCATTTGGGCTGATCCTGCCCCTAATGCCCCGACTTTGTTAGCACTGTCGACATGCTATCCGGTGAAGGAAAGGGGCCAGCAGGACCCCATCTTATGGGTGTGTGTGATGTATTACAGCATTAACCCAGCCGGAAGAGCCAGGGAGTGTGTTTGACATCATTCAAACGAGCAGAAGCTGTGAGAAGGTCATTGTGCAGTGAGGTGGGATTGAGAGGGAGGTGTGCAGGGGGTCAGATATGGAGGTTCTCGGAGAGCATGGGGAGCGTGGAAGCGGCGTGCGCAGTGTGGGGGGTTGTGAAGATGTTGCTGACGAATGTCTACAAGAGGATGTAGATGAGGTTCTGAAGGCAGTTTTGGATGAAGGTTTGGAAGAGCGGGTGGACGCCATGCGCTGTCAGGTGAAGATCACCACACGTCACAACCTGCAGCTCCGCATGGCCAACTACACGGCACGAGACGTATATGTGCGGTTGCTTGGGCATGGAGACCGCATCTCAGGAACCGGTACGGAAGCTTCCAAAATACTGCTAAAATGATGATTCCTACTTGATTTCTTCATTGACTAGCAACCTTGCATCATTCTGAAAAAACTTACATTTTGTCATCCTTTATTCATCTTTATGTCATTCCAAAGTCTTTTTGAACATAACAGAAGATATTTTAAGAAATGACTTGTATAAACTTACACTTGTATAAAATACAATGAATGTATTTTTTAGGGCTGTCAAAATTAACATGTTAACGCAAGCGATTAATTTTTTCAGTTTAACGTGTTAAAATATTTAGCGCAAGTAACAGCAGCTATTTTTTTCTTATTCATGCAAATGCTTTTAAACCATTCAAGCATGACAAGACACAAGCTCAGTGCGGTACTGGAGCGCTGTCTGTGACTCTCCTGTCTGTGTGACACACATACGACTCATGTGCAGAGATTGGCGCTTCAGACAGCATGCCGGCCACTTGAGTCCTCCCGTTTTGTTGAGTATCCTCATAAGCACAGTCTTAAATGAGTTAAATAAAGTCTTAAATGAACATAAAAAGTTATGAAAATGGGATGCGTTTCAGATCCACTCGTGTGTCAGGTCTTAAAGTGACAGCAGCCTAATAAGTCTGCTGGTGTCTGTCTTTAAATGGTCAGTTCTCCCAAAAATGAAACTTCTGTCATTAATTACTCACCCTCATGTCGTTCCACACCCGTAAGACCTTAGATCAGAACACAAATTAAGATATTTTTTAAGAAATCCGAGAGGTATCTGACTTTTTCATTTAACCACCACTTTCAAGGTCCAGAAAGGTACTAAAGACATTGTTAAAATAGTCGGCGTGACTGCAGTGGTTCAACCTTAATTTTATAAAGTGACGAGAATACTTTTTGTGTGCAAAAACAAAAAACAAAAATAACAAATTTATTCAACAATATCTTCTCTTCGGCGTCATTCTCATATGTTGTTTATGTTCAACACTTCCAGGTTCTACGTCAGAACGCTGACTCATGCACACAAAAACTATTCTCTTCATAAAATTAAGGTTGAGTCACTGCAGTCACGTCGACTGTTTTAATGATGTCTTTTTACTACCTTTCTGGGCCTTGAAAGTGGTGGTTAAATTTTCTGTCTATGGAGACAGATACTGCTTGGATTTCATCAAAAATCTCTTAATTTGTGTTCTTAAGATGAACGAAGGTCTTATGAGTTTGGAACGACGTGAGGGTGAGTAATTAATGACATTTCATTTTTGGGTGAACTAACCCTTTAATGTTAATCAAAGAATCAAAGAAAAAGAAAATCACTCACTGCTCTTCACTGAATAACTTTTGCAGCTTTAATAAAAATGAATCTATAATTTATAATTTATGCCATGAAATCTGTGAAGTGTTTAATAACTATTCAAATTCTGTATATTTCCTACCTGTTAGATCAAATATTTAAAATATACTGTCTTTATGTTATTTCTACATTATTTTGGAGATTGAATGTGAAACCTAACTTTAATGTTAGGTGTAATAAATCGTGATTAATTACAGAAAAATGTGCAATTAATTTGTTTTTTTGTTTTTTGTTTTCAATCAATTGATAGAACTTCTTCTTTTTTCTTTTTTTTTTTCTTTTTCTTTTTTGTCCATTCAGTGGAAATCAATGGGCACCAAAACTATCTTTTAAAATATCTTTTGCATTCCACAGAATAAAGAAAGTCATACAGGTTTGAAATGACATAAGAATGAGTAAATTTCTGGATGAACTATTCTTTTATGGCAGCAGAAAATTTTTGAATCCTA
The DNA here is from genome assembly GCA_036281575.1 of Ancherythroculter nigrocauda. Lineage (NCBI taxonomy): Eukaryota > Metazoa > Chordata > Actinopteri > Cypriniformes > Xenocyprididae > Ancherythroculter > Ancherythroculter nigrocauda. The sequence continues at coordinate 36,545,737 of VTFQ01000021.1, read as the reverse complement.
CTTTGGTTTAGCCTGTCAGTAATATAACTAATAAAAAATGACCAAAGAGTTGACAAAAAAATGTACGTAATGATGATGATTAAGCCTACACTAAAACACAGAAAATGAATAACTTAACCAAAATAATTCACAATATTGTAGTACGATAATGTTATTTCAGGAGCTTTTGTTAAATGTCAGGAGTGTTTTGTTTAATGTTAATACAAATATTTTGTTTCATTCTCATAAACTAAAATGTTATTTTCAGCTATTATTTTAGATTTACAGTAGAGTAAAATTGACTAAAATATAACAAAATATTGACTTAATTTAACTTATCTAAAGACAAAATCTATGATTAAAAAACTCTTCTAGGGGAATTTTTGATGTAAACTTGAGTGATTAAAATTACATGATTAAACTTGATTAAAATTAAACAGTAAACAGAAGTGATGAATGAATTAACAGTGGTTTCAAATAAAAGCATTTAAATTGCAATCATTTTTGCACAGACAATGAACAGTTTTCTTCAGAAAATGGAAAAATCTAGTTCTTTGTACATTGCTGTTATGACAAGTCATCGGAGGGGAAGGCAGGGGATGTCTAATTTTGTGCCAAATGACGTCTTTTTTTCTTTTTTTTACGTCTTCCACATTCTTTTGGAAAATCACCCTCATATTAAGTTATTGTTGCATCTAACTGTTACCATGGTAGCCATAGTCTGGTCTGTTACTAGTGATGACTGTTACATCCTCCTGGGCTAAATGGCTCTCTATGTCGCTATGGTGACATCTTCTTTTTGCCCATGCCTGCATCTGCTTGCTTAAGTGTGTTTCTGTATAAGGTGTTCAATAGATAACTCATGATTATCCAATTAGTTTGACAAATATTACATTTCAGGCACTGTTAAGTGGCTGTCAATGCTGATGCCCTGAAATCTAGTACGCCCTTGTCAATTACGGATTATTTAATTACAGAATGTGGAATTAATGCTTTCAATCCAACAATCTAGTTTTGATGTAAAGTGATGTGAATTATTTTTCAATACTGTATGTTAAGATATCATTGAGAAATGAGAAGATGGTTATGTTATATGGCATTACAGAGCTCTGTGTGTGTTAGAGAATAGTTGCATGGAGAAGCATCGACGTCAGTGACAACTTAGCCGGGAGACTTGTCTTAATCCACACTACCCAGGCAGCTGGGTCTATATTTAGACGGGACTTGTCTAAAGAACACAGGCTACAGCCATGCCTCTCAACTGCTGTATAAACACATACAACATGCACACTACTAGAGCAAAAGCTTTAAACTGTGCAGTTGTTTGCAAGCCACAATAACATAATTTTATATTTTAGTTAGCTCAAAGGATATTGCGTATAGAAAATGTTATGAATGTGGGTCACTCTTGGGTCCTTTTTGTTTGTTTGTTTGAATATATATATATATATATAGTGTGATATTGCTCATATATATATATATATATATATATATATATATATATATATGAGCAATATCACACTCGTAGCCATGCAATATGGCTGTATATCTGCACGGCTATGATTCGGCCGTAGGTAATCACAGTGTGCTGATATACAGCCATATCGCACGGCTACGAGTGTGATATTGTGTTTATACAACAGTTTGATGGCATGAGTGTGTAAATAAATAAGAAACAACAACGGAGTGTCTTTAAAAGCCCTCTTTTGTGCAGCACTACTTCCTTCTGCCACAGATTCAAATCTCAAGTTGACAATTTGACTAAGGCTTCGTTACTAATTCTAAAACATATCTTTATAAAAGTCCCTCCATTGAAACTCATTGAATTTTGTACAGTATTAGAGAGAGAGAGAGAGAGAGATCGCCTGAGCAAGCATTACTTGTGTCTGATATAACATTCATTCTTCAGGTCGATGTCCATAATATTATATCCATTGAATGTCCGCTGAGGAAAGCGATATTTGTATTTGTCCTTTTTACAGTTAAGGGAATTTTCCAAACAGCGCTAAAACAACGTCATTTGTTGACTAAAGTCCCTTTCAGTTTAAAAGTCTCTTGTGACTGACTCATTCACTTGTTTGCTATCATCTAATGGCGTATTAATGTAACTTTCTTTTAATCCATATTATGCACTAATGAACCCTTTCACAATACCAAATAGAACTTATTATTTATATAAAATAATATTTATTGAACAATAATATTTAATTAACAACAGTAGCCATTACATATGACAAAAGGAAATAAACACAACTGTACAATTCAGTCAAACGTACAAAAGCAGTGCTTTACAGGATGTAAGTTAAATAAACTTAATATTAAATTATTACATTTAACATAGCCCAATTTGAATTGCTCAGGAACAATTAATAGATTAATAAGATCAAAGATTGCCTGTTTTATGTACCCAAAATGAATTATGTCTCATATTTAACCACTATCTCCGAAACACTGGCCAAGATGAAGCTGTTCTCGGTGGGTACACGAGCACTGAACGGCCACTGGCGGCCTGGAGCTCGCATCTCCGAAAACATCTAAAGAAATTGTAAAATAGGCGCTATGATTAAATATGAGTCACTTATTTCAGGTTTAAACAACTACATTCTCGCCTAAAAAACTATTAAAACTACAGTTCGTGGTACAACGAGTGTAGTATTTATATAAAATACAGTGGATTTGCATTATATATATATTTTATTTTAATGCATTTTTTTTTTTTTTTTTTCTCTCCACCACAGACCTATAGTACCAGGTTCTTAACTGCCATAGACTTTGGAGAATCACCATAGCAGGATGTGTTTCACCCAGTATTCAGATTAGTGGCAAATACAAACAAAACAAAACAAACAAACAAAAAACTTAAGATAGGTTTAGAATTTTGCCTTGTAATTAATTACACATTAGAATTGGGGGGGGGAACTATTAATAACCTACAACATTTGTCTCTGAAAACATGTTTTGTGCTAAATGTTTTGCTGTTGAATGTTAATAGGATTCTAAAGCAAAAATGTCTAATAGTTAATTAATTGCATTACACCACACTAGTATTCTTCTGTTTTTTGGCAAGTACAATATTTTTGGATAAAAAATTTTTCCCCCATAACAGAATGGAAGCATAATATTACTTATTTATAAACTTACTTCTTAATACTACTAATAATAATCAGAAAGATTAGAGAAGGTGGAAATGTAACAGGTTAAACAAACTTTTTTCAAAAAATTAATAAAACATAGAAAACAGTAATTAATTAATCTAAATAGAAACAAATTCTAGGTACATTTTTTTAAAATTCTATTCATTTTAATGGCGATGAAGGGAGATATTTTTGATGAGGAATAAAATATTTAAAAATAAAATGTTTTATTTTAAAAGTTCGTAAAAGTGGTACTGTTAAAGCCTTGAATTAGTGCTTCACCATGGAGAAAGTTAGGGGTGGGTGAAATGACAATATAAAATGATGAGACAAGTAATCCTCGTGATTTTAGATAGCTGTATTAAAAGCTATCCTGATAATGACCCTCATGTCCTTCAGGAAATGTTGAAATATCAGTGTAAAATGAATACTGTGAATTTTTTTTAGCGATTAACACAAGCAATCGTTCCCTCTGCAGGACTCTCGGCTTTGAAAGACTCGGTTCATCTGTCCCCACTGAAACCGTCGGTCACTCCTGAGGAAGCAGAAATAGAAGAAAGGGAAAACCACAGTCAGGAAAGACGCGAAGACGAGGCAGCCAACAGGACGAGAGCAGATGAGGAAAGGAGAGAGATACATGTAGACAGTGAAGAGGATGGGTGCAGCACTCTCACCATATCTGACACGGCGTACAGCCCGTGCGCCAGCATGGTGCCGACACCAGTGGAGGAGGGTCAGGGCGGCCTGGACCTTCTGTTCCAGAGCCCCGCGCGCTTGCTGAAGGAGCTGCACGCTGATCCAGAAATGCAGGTGGAGCTTCAGGCGGAGAGGGAGAGGGAACTCGCCAGAGAGGCGTTTCGTCAGTCGCTGTGTAACCCGTCGAACGGGCGGCAGCAGATGCAGGCCTGCCTGCGCAGTGCCGCCCGTCTGGTGGTGATGGCCACCGGCCTCCTCATGATTCTACTTCCCCTCCTCCTCGTCCTGCTGGAGTCGGACCTGGACATCTCGTTCTTGCACGACATCCGCCAGACGCCCGAGTTCGAGCAGTTCCACTACGAGTACTACTGCCCCCTGCGACGCTGGTTCCTCTGCAAACTCGAACTCATTACAGAGCAGCTATGGGGCGACTGAGGCTCACCGTCCTACAGGAACTACAGGGAACGGGGGCGGGAATGAAATGGAATGGGCAGGTTTGCTCTCCTACATTACATGATTTATTCATTCACATCTTTTGCAAATCATGCCGCCAACAAGTTTTCATAGCAGTAACTGAGGCAGTGTCCCGGCTGTAGTTTCATCAGTAGCGTTAGACAGCAGCATGTGCCTACTAAAGGTCTCAGACAGTTCAGTCAGCTTCACAAAGGGTGTAAGAAAAGCACAGCTCTGATAGAAATGCAACTTACATTTCAACACTGACAGTGGATATGTATGCCTTTTCAATATTTTTCATTCATTTCACATGCCTGTTGCCATTAAAAAAGTATCAATCAGGGTCCAAAATGAACTTTTTACCTGTCAATGGTGGGATTCTGAAATCTTCAATGGAAAAGAATTCTGGAAAAAAATGTATCCCGGGATCCACAAAAATATTAAGCAGCACTGCTTTCTGTTTTCAACACTGATAATAATAAGAAATGTTTCTTGACACAGAAGATTGGAGAAATAGAGACTTCTTTCAAAAACTTTCCAATCCCAAACTTTTGAACAGTAGTGTATATTGATGTATTTGCACTCCGACTTCAGCCATAGGAATCAACTTTAAAAAAAAGAATCAATTCTTACACTAGACACTTTTGAGTTGACTCCCCATCAGCTCAAGCATCACATACAAGTGAATCTCTGTAAAACAGCAGCTCTCACAAAACAAAAATCTAGACACATTATGACTTTGTTCCTCATATTTCTGTTTTGCTGGCTTAACGGAAGGAATTTGACATAACATGGCCTACTAGCTAATTTCTGGTGGTAAATTTGTTAGAAGAGGCAAAATCTTTTGTAGACTGTATCCCTTTGATGCACTTATGCCAGTGAGGGATATAAAAGAGGGTATAAAAATATTAAAAAAGTTAATTGCAACTTTTATCTAACTTTTTTCTTGCAATTCCGAGTTTATATCTCACAATTCTAAGATGAAAAACGGCTGAATTCTGAGATATAAACTTGTAATTCGGACTATATAACTCGCAATTGTAAGTTTATAACTCAGAATTCTTTTTTTTCTTCTCATAATTGTGATATAAACTCAGAATTGCAAGTTATAAAGTCCAAATTGTGAGATATAAACTCTGGAAGAAAAAAAGTGAGATAAAAAGTCACAATTACCTTTTTATTTTTTATTCCGTGGTGGAAACAAGCTTCCGTAAGAAGGTCACTGTTTAAACCATGTGTTAGGTTACATAACCAGTCAAACCGGACCAAAAGCCAATTTGTCTATTCACATTTGATGCTTACCAAAGTTAATTTTGGACCCTGATACCAGTTTCAGTGTGAAATCCTGTATAAACTCATATGAAGAGTCCATTTCAAATGGTTTGATGTCTTTGACTCAATCAACCTCCATAACAACACAAATAATACACGTCAAAAGGTAGAAGAGGCACAGGCACGTAATGAGCTCGGACCCGCTTCCCTAAATCAACTTATTTTTCTTAAAAATTAAATCAGCTATTAAGACAAGCAGATTTTGACCTCATAACACTGTATTGGAATAAACCTTCTCTGCCTCTCGCAGGGCAAGCTATACATGCTAAAACTTAATATCTGTTTTTAAATTTTTATACATTTTTATGTGACGCTTACAGTTACTTATATTTTTCAGACCTGAGTTATCTTATTTAAACTGATTTACACTAGAAAGTAGGTGGTATAGAAGTGAAATATTTTTATTATCACCAACAGCTTACCTTAAAATGCTGTGCTGTGTTTTTTATATAGAATAGCACAAAATATAACATTTTGATTTTTCAGATTTTCAGATGTCATGAGCAGATGTAACAGCAGCTTGCTAGTACATTTGAGAGGCTCTTATGAAACGGATCACTGTAATCACACAATTTACATAAACACAAAATACATAACCAAAATGCATGAAATGCCACAAATTCACTTATTACGCATAATTAAAGAACATAAGTGTTTGTGTCGATATCATTATGGGGGAGTCAAAAGTTTGAACGTATTGAAACAATGAAAGTGCAGCTAATAAAATTTCCTTTACAAATGTTGTCCATTTGGCCCAAAAAAGTTGTGAAATCTACATTTCATTTGCACAGTTGGCTCTTCTTCATAGATATTTTTTATTTATTTTTAATGCAGGCCATTTTGATTGTGTAAATTGTATCAGTAAAGGGTTTCAGTCATTCATGCAGCACACAACTTAATTTTATTAACTGGCAATTGATTGAATCATTAAATGTGTCCCTGATTAACTTCCCTTTGGATAACTTGTTTGACAAAATATATTTAAAGTTTGTTTTTCTATTTATTCATTGTTATATCCCCATGCATGCCAAACCAGAAAAACCTGCGATGGCTTGTTCCATTGACACTTTTTATGTATGTAATTAAAGGGATAGTTTACCCCAAAATGAAAATTCTCTCATCTATTACCCACCCTCATGCCATCCCTGATGTACATGACTTTCTTTCTTCAGATAAACTTAAATGAAGATTTTTAAGAAAATAATCCATCTCCGTGAGTCCATGATGCAGTAAATGGGTGCCACTTGGTTGACGCTTGAAAAACCACACACAGTGATCGTGACTGTAATCCAGTGGATGAATTGGTTACACTTTATTTCAGTGGTCCACTTTAGATGTTCAAAGTAACTTTGCAACTACATGTCAACTAACTCTCATTAGAGTAGACTGTTAGGTTAGGGTTAGGTAGAATAAGTTTGCATGTAGTTACATAGTCAGTAGAATGTCTGTTGGGGGACCATCAAAATAAAGTAGCAAACAGTCTACTGATACTAACAGTCTAATGTATGGAAGCTTGTTTTCCGCCACTGAATAAAAAGTAATTGTGAATTTTTATCTCGCAATTCTAACTTTTTTTCTCATAAATACAAGTTTATATCTCATAATTCTGTCTTCTTTTGCAATTCTGACTCTTTTTCTCGCAATTCTGACTTCTTTTCTCAGAATTGTGAGATATGAACTCGCAATTGCGAGTTAAAAAGTCCAATACTGAGGTGGGAAAAAGACTGACTTTTTTTTCTCCGAATATCAAATTTATATCTTAAAATTTTGAATTAATAACTCAGACTTTTTTTTTCTCAGAATATCGAGTTTTTATCTTACAATTTTGACTTCATAACTCACAATTGCATGTTTGTATCTCACAATTCTGACTTTTTTCTAGCAATTCTGACTTATAAACGAGCAAATCTGACTTAAACCTGCAATCGCGAGAAAAAATTTCACAATTCTGACTTTTTTTCTCACAATTCTGACTTTTTTCTTGCAATTCGGACTTTTTTTACTCACAATTCTGACTTATAAACTCACAATAGCAAGAAAAAATCTCATAATTCTTTTTTTTTTGCAATTCTGACTTTTTTTTCCGCAACTTTGATATAAACTCGCAATTACGAGAAAAAATCATGCAATTCTGACTAATAAACTCGGAATTGCAAGAAAAAATCTCACAATTCTCATTTTTTTGCAATTCTGACTTCTTTCTCAGAATTGTGAGATATAAACTTGCAATTGTGAGTTATGAAGTCCATTTCTGAGGTGGGAAAATGACTGACTTTTTTTTCTCAGAATATCGAGTTAATATCTTACAATTCTGATTTTATAACTCGCAATTGCGCAATTCTGACTTTTTTTCTCAGCCTAAAAAAAATGATCAAACAACATCTACATCACCACATGTTGTTCAGGAGGGTTTCAAGAAAGAATCCTCTGCTCTCATCCAAAAACAAACTCAAGCATATTCAGTTGTCAGAACTTCAAACAGGACCGGCTTCTATGGTCAGATGAAACAAACAACAAAAGATAGTTTTTTGGCAGCAAACACACAAGCTGGGTTTGGTGTAATCAGGAATAAAGGTACCCCATGTGTACGATTAAATATACTGCTGGATGTTTAATGTTGTGGGCCTGTTTTTCTGCTGGAGGTCTGGACATCTTGTTCAGATACATGCCATCATGGATTCTATCAAATACTAACAGATAAAAATCAAAACCTGACCGCTTCTGCTAGAAATCAATCCAACACAAAAATGTAGCACTGAGCACAAAATGAAGCTTCTGCCATGACCGTCCCAGTTCCCTGACCTGTGCACTATAGAAAACTGAAGAGAAGAAGCTCCAACAAGGATCTGGAGAGATTCTGCATGAAGGAATGGTCTCTGATCTCTTGTCAGGTGTTCTCCAAATTCATCAGGCATTAGAGGAGAAAACTCAAGAGCTGTTCTCTTGGCAAAAGGAGGTTGAAAAAAGTATTGAATAAAAGAGTGTCATTAATTGTGGCCAACGTGTATTGGAGAAAAACATTTATTTTCATTTTCAGTTCTTTTATTTCAATGAAAGGTTAGTTTTTCTGTGAATAAATTAAAGATCAAAAGGATTAACAACGAAGATTTATTTTCACAGGTTTCTTTGTAGTGTCGTGAAGTTTGTGCGAGAAGTAACGTGGAAACACAGAGGACCGCCACTTATATTTAAAAGAGTATTTTTCTTACGCCTATCATTTGGCTTCAGAAGACATTGATTCATCCACTGGGGTCATATGGATTACCATCACAATCGTTGTGTGTGGTTTTTCAAACATCAAATGAGTGGCACCCATTCACTTGCATTATACGGACTCACAGAGATGGATTATTTTCCTAAGAATTTTCATTTGTGTTTATCTGAAAAAAGAAAGTCACATACATTGGGCATGGCATGAGAGTGAGTAATTGATGAGAGAATTTTCATTTCTGGGTGAACTATCCCTTTAAGTCTATGATAATACATAGCATGATTACATTTGTGTTTCCTTCAGCGGTCCAGGATCAGACTGAAGTTGATCTTCCTGACACAGGGCTTTGACCACATCCACATCAACTAATCAAATTAACACGGCTACTTGTGATGCAAATCTGACGTGATGTCACATCTGTTGCTGAGCTGATAGCAAAAGGGCTAATGACACATTTCTGTCAATGCATCACACTCAACTATATTGAGTTCTATATAAAAACCCCTGATCACTGATATTTACTGTCTAACAGCAGGCGGCTCTCTCAGGAACGTATGTCAAATACTGAAGGATCTTTAAAAAGCTGTTTATTTTCTGATAAAAAGAAAAGAAAACTAAACTAAACAAATATGCATATTATTAGCAAACAGGCATTTATATGGATATGTTAACGCAGAGAAAATATTTGATTGCTATTGTATGTTATTTGTGGCTCATTGTGTGGTTGATATTCCTACAGGCTCATATTTAATCATTATATTAACATTACATTATGTGCATCATCAAATCAAAATCAGAATAACACATTACCTACATACTGCGTAAGGTTGTGATTTAGTCAGAATTAATGTAAATTAATATTTCTTATTAATACGTTCATTCTTTTTTTTTTAAATGACATACTGTATACACTACCGGTCAAATTTTGGACACACACTTGACAGAATTTTTCATTATATTAATGTGCATAGTTAATTCATATTAATTTGTATGAATATTTCATTAAGATGAATTCATACAATTTATTAATATGAATTTATATTCCATTAATATTGATTCATATTAATATTGAAATAACAAAAAATATTAATATTTGCCTTACACCATATCCCACCTTATGTAGCCCCGCCCCGGTTTGTATTTCCAAAGCGATCTTACATATTTATGAATGAACTGCTCGTTTTAAAATCTTCCCGGTCTACTGACATTTGTTAAGACATCTGCTTTAAACATTACAGTGATAACTTTATTAACTCTACAAAACAGTAAACCCACCAGCTAATTATTCATCAACAGCGATGCCAAATGTACAGAGCTACCGCAAAAACCGGAAGTTCAAAGACAATATTATAAAGATGGCGGCGCGCTTCTTTCTCTGGTGCATAAGGTAAAGTATTTTGCAAAACAACATGAACAAAATAATTACAATTAATTCTTACGTAAATACACAGTAGTTAAAGAGACCTAATATAAAGTGGGACCTAATATTGTATTATTTTAAACGGGTTATATGTAGAATTCAGAAACCCTTGTTATTAGCGATACCGATGGCCGTTAAGTGAACTGCAGCCAGCAGCTTATTGCTCGTGCTCGAGCAGTAAGTTATTTTACGTTATTCGCTTAGAAGTAATAAGTTGGAAATACCTTTGCAGCGATATACTGTTAACAAACTTCCCAAATGCCGTCCTTGCTGCCGAGAGCGACGTTTAACCGTCACACCCTTTTGAATTTCCCGGCAAAACCGTCCCGAGTCCTTCACACAAAAATCAGTGTGTAGGTCTTGTTTTTCAAGTTTCGTTGCAAGCTGTTCACACATTGGCAATAAAAAAGCTATTAATACATGAAAAATCTTACACATAGCCCCGTTAAACATATACATTTAATCTCATTTTTAAAAAATGTAATTAATTTTTTTTTGTAAGATTGAGTTGGAGCGGATAGTAAAGGAAAATCAGAATCTAGACAAAGCAGCTTAAATTTAAAATTCATTTGCAATGTTATTTGGTCAGTACATAATTCCATTTGTGTTATTTCATAGTGGTAAAGGTTATTATTATTATTCACATTTTAGAATAATTGTAAAGAAAAGGTGTCCAAACTTTTCACCGGTAGTGTGTACGTCCACATACACTGTAGAGTAGATGTGTACATTAAAAAAACTAGTTGTCCTTGAGTTTCACACTTCTGCATGTATACGTCTGTAAATAGTGTTAAAAAAGAAAACATTCTCATTTCAAGTGTCTGACCTTGTGCATTCAACTAGCTCATCTAAGTCTTATTTGTATATGATCATAGGACTAGGAAAAGAACATAAAGGCTTTTTTTTTTTCTTTTGTGTTCAGGTTTCTCTGGACTTTCAGCTCAGGGTTGAGTCATATTTATTGATGGGTTCATAGACAATAATATAAATACAACATTAATGCTTTGCTCTGATGCTGCTGTGAAAGTTGTAGTTCTCATTGTAATAAAAACATCACGTGGAAAATGTAGATAATAGATAGTCATGCTTTGTGCTTTAATGTGTGTTATCATGACCAATGAAACCAGAGAACCAATGGCCACATTCAGTCAAACCGCTAGATAAAGCCAGTGATCAGCAACTTCATTAGTTTTATGGCAGACAGTAGCAGGTTGACTAAATTTGCCCGTTATCCTGAACTTCTCTTATCGTATATTGTAGTGTGGCAAGATATAGATGTCCAAACTCATTTTAATTGGCCAGAGGGTAAACCTATTTCATACAGCATTCAGAAATGTCATGCACTGGAATTTGCTGTTTATTGTTTTTATAGCCTTGCTATTCTGTTGCATGATGGGACACCAAGACTTTAACAGAACCCTTCGATTTTTCTCATATTTTTTTCTCATATGTTTGATGGAAGTGATTTTATTTGATTTTATGTACAGTACTGTCCACAACACTGAGCATTGATAGAAATGGAAATTCAAAAGGTTTTTTATGCAGCATTTGTTGACAGAACCAACACAATTCCCATGTTTTCAAATATTCAGCTTTATTAATTAATTAATCATCTTTGGTAAATTGCAGAAGATTTGTTAAATGTAATGTTTCGGATCATTTTTACAAAGGCTGTCAAGAACATCATATCGGGGTCATAATTTACCCCCAAATCAAAAGATTTAAAAAAGAAAATATTTTGCAAAATATTAATTCTTAAGAAAATTACACTTATTTAACACTGTGAAAAGAGACATGGAATTGTATAGTATTTCTACATCATGGCAGTGTTTGGGATTAAACAACAAAGATATTGTCTTTCATTTCTCTCATTACAGTAATGAGAATCATTGAGAATAATGAGAATTATAAACAAACTCAAATTAAATCATCCGGATACATTACCGTAATGAGGATTTGGAAGGGAAATGTCCTTAATTATCATTAGAATAATGTCACAATGCAAAAAATCGTAATAGTCCTATAAATAGACTATGTAAAATATATTTTTTTCTTTTTCATTTTTTCAGGATGAAACATGACCTGGAAAAGTGAAATTCACCCCTTTGGATGACAGTATAGAGTTGACTGGCCTGGTTAATTCTATACAATGATTAAAAAAGAAAACATTCACCAATTCTTGTTCAAGATCTAGATCTTGATCAGCGCTTTGTGGGGAAAAAAAAAAACCAAACAGATGTTTCTTACATAACATGGCTAAACATAAAAACAACCCATTGCCCTTTATAAAAAAACTAAAACAAAACCCTGATAATTATACAGTGAAACAAGAAAATATGCAACGTAACTGAACATCTGAAAAATGTGTGTACATTTTTTTTTTTTAGGGGTTTGAAATCTTTTGTTTGGTGATTTCATATGTGAAATGTGTTTTGTTTGCATGTTTAGCAGCATTATAAATGTTTCAGTTTAAAACAGTCTGTCATTTAATTTCAAAATACAACTCTGGGAGTATCCAAAAAAAAAAAAATCAGTTCCCAGATTCACTGGGAATCGCCTTATTAAATTTGTAAAGTGATTTTTGATTGTTTATATGTTCAAAAAATTGAATTGTTTTATATGTTAGTACTGCCACAATAAAACTGGAGTGAAAACATTGCAGTCTTTATTTTTGCTCAAATTTAAACCAACATTCACTCGATTTTAAATGCAAGTTAAATACAGTGAAATAAGCATGAAGAATTACACATTAGCACATTGTCATTCATATAATTGTGAATAGATTTAACATATAATGTTTTCCTGCATAATTTTTTTTTATTAAAGTGTGCACTGTTTATTGCAGAATATAATATTACATATATTTCGTGAACATTAAAAGCCAGCTGTGCGCTTGAGAAATGCATAAAACAATGACAGTATAAAGATAAAGCATCCACAAAAGCTTGTCAATCTGTTTTAAAATAGTTAAAAAAAAAAAAAAAAAATTAAATGAATTTGAGCATTTAAAGCTACAAGCCAAAAATGAATGTTTTGGATCATACACCAACTTCCAATTTGTTTGTTTGTCATTTTTTCAGATGTTTTGCTCTATCTTTTCAGTTACACTTCTTAGAAAGCTTAATTCTACTTGACAAACAGTACTTTTCACATTATTTCAACTTTCACATACATTATTTCAACACACACACACTATCTCTGTAACACATTACATAACTATTATGATATATATTTCTTCTCTCTTAGCTAAAGGAAGTTTTCATGAAATAAATAAAGGCAAGGTGCAGTATACTATAATATACTCCTGACTGAGTGTATGTTCACCCCATAAGCTACTAATAAACGGCTGTAATATAAAATCTGTGAAATTCAGGGCTGTTAAAGGCAGTCCTGAGGACAATACTTGAACACATTTGGCACAGTGAAATTGTCAAACAACGTGGACAATCGCAAACCGGCAATTCCGATCTAATGTGACTTGAATAAATAGTTGAATGGTTAAATATTTGATCAGCTCTTTGCAGAAACCTTGCGTCGTACCTGCACACAGGCTGTCACCGGGTCATGTGACGTGCACACACGTCAGCCCATGCAGCATTTTGGGTTAGGCATCTTTTTGTTATGATTTCCAGACAGTTTGGCCACTGATACGGGCTCCTTGTACTCATCAGCATGCTTGGTCACCTCTCTAAAGTTCAGGAAAGAGGAAACATTTAACATGTGACAGCTTTACCTGTATTCGTGTTGAGTTTAAAATGTAATATTAGGCTAATACTGTATGCAAGTGTAATGATGGGACGTGAATTTGGAATCAGTAGAGCTGGGCTATTAATCAAATACGATTTTGGCTTCCAACGATTATGAAAACAAAATAATAGTGTTTATATTAAACATACATTTTAAATTTTCAGTTAAATTATTTTTAAAGTTCCAGGAAACCCACTGTTCAGTAAATGCATGATGCTTGCATAATCGTGATTCGTGTTAAATAATCATCATCTCAATACTGAGAAAAATAATCATGTTTATTATTTTTGCCACAGTCAGGCAGCCCTATGTACCCATTTTCTGATGTGAACTGAATACTGAAATTTGCTGCAAAATATTACACAATGAGGCTTGACTGTCAGAAGAATGTGTTTGTAGTTCAAAGCATTATGCTTGGATTATTAAACTCAATAACTGCTGCCCTCTTGTGTTTTGTGTTAATATTACAAATGATACTGTATGCAGTCATTTCTTCTGAAAGCACTTTATGGGTCAAAACCTATAAAGAATATGTCTCCAAATGATTATTTTGATGTTTTGCTTGTATTATATGAATTGTAATACTGCTTTAAAATTTAATTTTTTCAACTGAATAAAATTAAATAACTGTCATTAAAATACAAAAACAAATAATCATAGTTTTTTTTATAGTTTTTTTTTTCTTTTTTATTGGTCTTTTGAATTCAGGGAGAAATGTGATTTGGACATGTTTTTTTGTAAAATGCACCCTTTAGTCTAACTGGTCCATTTTGGTATCATTTAACACAGTCAGATGTTGACTTTAAAATGTATTCCAGACAGAAGTATTATATTTATAAATTGTGATTTCATTTTGAATCAGGAACAGGGCTTACCGGGCTAAATGAAGAACAGCCTCAATGATGTTGGATCCATCCTTTGCACTCGTCTCGCAGAATAAGGCACTGTATGTCTGAACGCAGAGAGCAGCCACAGTTACACTTACAGTAATAAAAAACTCACTAACCAACACTGTGTTTGTTATAGGTGATATGTTTTCATGTGCAGGGGCAATGTTCTGGATAACTAAAATGAAAAGGTTTAGTGTAAAAAATTCAGAACATTCAGAAAAGTTTAGTTTACTAAGAACAGTGCACTTAAAAATAAAAAATGTGTCATTATTTACTCACACACACGAATACAAATTTTGAATAAAGTCCAGGCCACTATTTGAGAAATATCTTTGACTTAAAGCTCACCCTATAATGAAAATTAAGTCATCATTTACTCACCCTGGTGTTGTTAATGCCGTATGTCCTTCTTTCATTTTTCGACCACAAAAGGAGAATTTTTTTTAAAAATGTCCCGTTAGAACAATACGGAAGAGGATTAGGGCCAAGCAATAATAAAAAAATAAAACCATCTAGAGATTAAAGTTGTTAAATTTCGAGAAAAAAGTCGAGATAAAATGTTAAGAATAAAGTCATTAAATTATGAGAAAAAAGTCGTTAAATTACGAGAACAAATTTGTTAAATTACGAATTTGTTTTCATTATTTAACGACATTTTTCTCATAATTTTCTGACTTTATTCTCATAATTTAAGACTTTATTCTCAACATTTTATCTTGACTTTTTTCTCGAAATTTAACGACATTTTTCTCATAATTTAACGAATTTCTTCTTATAATTTAACAACTTTTTTCTCGTAATTTAATGACTTTATTCTCAACATTTTATCTGGACTTTTTTCTCGAAATTGAACGAGTTTTTTTCTCGTAATTTAACAACTTTAATCTCGAGATGGTTTTATTTTTTTTATTATTGCTTGGCCCTAATCCTCTTCCGTAGAACAACACCAGGGTGAGTAAATTATGGTTTAATTTTTATTTTAGGGTGAACTATCCCTTTAAGTTTAAAAAGTTCAGTCTTCTGAAGCCTATGATAGTTTATTGTCTATGATAGAGTATTGTTATGGTGCTTTTTTAAAGGTTTTAAAGGTTGAAAGTTTCAGTCTCCCTTCATGGTAAACTGCATAGAAAAAAGCAGCCAGCAGTGTGTTTTTCAGGGATAAATCAAAGTCAAACGGTTTGTATGAGGGTGAGTAAATGATGATAATTTTGGGTCAACACTCCCTGTAAAAAACAGAAAGCAGCGGTAAATCACAGTGAATAATGGCCGGGCACGAACCATGGCCAGTTTCTCTCCATAGCTAGTTGGAATACAGGTGACTCCATCCAGAAGAGCTTCTTTCCTCAGGTCTGTCTTGTTCCCCACAAGCATAATGGGTATGTCATCCTGGGACACATCCTGCACCAGAAATGAACCGTAATCAGTATCTTATTCAAACTAACCCAGCAACATCCCACATATCAGTATCTTTTAAAGGGTTAGTTCACCCAAAAATGTAAATTCTGTCATTAATTACTCACCCTCATATCGTTCCACACCCATAAGACCTTCGTTAATCTTCAGAACACAAATTAAGATATTTTTGTTGAAATCCGATGGCTCAGTGAGGCCTCCATAGGGAGCAATGATCCATTAATGTACTAAAAACATATTTAAATCAGTTCATGTGAGTACAGTGGTTCAATATTAATATTATAAAGCGACGAGAATATTTTTGGTGCGCCAAAAAAACCCAAAATAACGACTTATTTAGTGATGGCCGATTTCAAAACACTGCTTCAGGAAGCATCGGAGCGTTATGAATCAGCAGTTCGGAGCACCAAAGTCACGTGATTTCAGCAGTTTGGCGGTTTAATGCAGTTTTTAATGAATCAGCGTATCGAATCATGATTCAGATCATGTGTCAAACTGCCAACGGCTGAAATCACGTGACTTTGGCACTCCGAACAGCAGATTCATTGTGCTCCAAAGCTTCCTGAAGCAGTGTTTTGAAATTTAGTTATTTCGTTTTTTTTGGCACACCAAAAATATTCTCGTCGCTTTATAATATTAATATTGAGCCACTGTACTCACATGAACTGATTTAAATATGTTTTTAGTACATTAATGGATCTTGAGAGAGGAAATGACATTGCTCCCTATGCAGGCCTCACTGAGCCATCAGATTTCAACTAAAATATCTTAATTTGTGTTCTGAAGATTAACGAAGGTCTTATGGGTGTGGAACAGCATGAGGGTGAGTAATAAATGACATTATTTTCATTTTTGGGTGAACTAACCCTTTAACTGTAGGTGTTTTATTTAAAATGTGAAATCATCAAAAACATCAGGGTACATTCAACTCTTACATCAAAAGATCAAGAAAAATCTATTTAGACATTCACAAGATTCCTCTTCACAAAGATCGTTTATGGAAACAAAGTTACAAAAATGCTTCATTCAGAAACAGTAGCGGCTCTTGGACATTAATTCAGGTAGAGCAGATTCTGGGTCTTAGTGCTAGTTTATGAAAACCATTTTGTAAGCTTTATATCCTAATCGCTCAACACATCAGACACACTTTTGGCAGAATTCTAATGTCCTTGTGTTATTTAGCCTGAGGGTGGCGCTCTAATGATGACTGACAGACTTTAGTACACACGACAAACGCATATAATGCCATCTTAGAATTGCCTTAATGTAGCGTTCATTGCTTCTGAAACACAAAAGAACTACTGTATTGTACTGTACTGTAAAAAAGCTATTCACATGAGCATGTTTAAATTAAAGGGTTTATGCTCTGATTAATTTGATACGCTACTCCACATAGGAAGAACAGACATGCCAACTAGTTACTGACCTGATGCAGACACATATCTGAAGTGAACTGATAGAGTCTTGTTCTGGAGCGAGGTTTATGTAAGGTGTGTTCACCTAACGTGAAAATAAGCGGGGCAGCCGGAAATCTGGCCCAATGGCTCTCTAAAGCCCGGGACACACTGCACGATTTTTGGCTGTCCCAGACGAAAGATTGCCATCGTGAAACAATCGTGGCGATTTTTGTGATCGTGGCTCTTAATCGGTGGTCCTACGTCGTACAGTGAGAGGTTCAAAGACGGCTGTTTTCCCCGTCTTGTGACCAAAGATAGCCTACGATCAGTGTCAGAAATTCAGAAATTTGCTGCTACGACCTACATCTACTGACCAGCCAATAAAAATGCGACATGAAATGAACACGACATGGCGCTAAGACTTAAAACTGCTTACCTCAAGCTCTTTTCCCTTCTTCTTTCGCCGCTTCCTTTTCTTTCCACACACATAAAAACTACAACTGCCAAAGTGTGACTCAACATGGCCTTTTGTCTACCACTAGCGCATGCTGATGACGTTTTATTCTACTATAGAAACTTGCATCGTAGCCCACGAGTCAACAGGTGTCATCATCGTACAGTCTACATGCATGTCGTACCCGAGTTTAATAGATCCATGTCGCACGGTGTGATTTGTAATGATCTTATAGGATTGCTAAAATCATGCAGTGTATCCCGGGCTTAAGAGATTTGTTTTCACGCATCAAGCAAGTACGGTTGAGCTTCTGTTTATGTTCACTAATCAATGTTTCTATGTGAATAAAAGCCTGACCTATATCTGTTCATCATATAAAAGTCTTATGGGTTTGGAATGGCATGAGTTTACAAAGTTTACAAAAACTGTAGTATGCTAAACAAGACTGCGCTGAGGAAATACCTCAATGATGTCGACCCATTCGCGCACATTCAGAAAGCTCTTCTCACAAGTGACGTCATACAGTAGAAGGACCCCATCGGCTCTCCTGAAGTAAGATTTGGCAATGCTCCGAAATCTGTAAAAGGGACACAAGAGTTATCAACCTTTAGCCTAATGTGTACTTCAGTTTTTACACATAGGCTAGGGTATGTGTACAGTACATGACGTAAATTTCATCAGCAGCATAGTATGTATATACTGTAGGCAAGCACATGCATATTCTGTATGCTCAGCTTGCACAACATGATTCATATTCAAAATGGTAAGCAAGCGCTGCTTTGTTTACGGTTTGTATATCTGCAGTCCTTGTTTTGGTTTCCCATTTTAAATCACAAATATAGACTATCGCCACATTCTGGTATAGACAATTACTGTATTTCCTCTCACAGAGGTGAAGAATGTGTGTGCTAGTTGACTGCTGGCTGTTGTCTTTGCAATAGGGCTGGGTATTGACACAATTTTCACGATTCGATTCGATTACTATTCACATGCTTTCGATTTGATTACGGTTTCGATTCGATTCGATTATTTTGGATGTAGTATTTCAGTTACAGTACATGGCAAATTTTCTAGAGGAAAAAAATCTCTCAACTAATGCTGAAAACTACGCATGTAAGTCAGTTGGTACTACTATAATAATATTAAAGTTAAATTAACTTATTATATACAAACACTTAAATTACACTCAATGATATTTTTATTATAAATAAAGTTTAGAATTACATAATCATATTTCTACTTCAATTCGTTTTTTTGAAATATAAACATTTAAATCGTGGCTGTCATAACTGATTTATTCAAACATGCATTTATTCAAACATTAAATATTGAAGAACATTAAAAATTATAATGAATATGTAATGGTGCATAGCTATATTTATCAAAATGTTTCTTTCTAGAGTTCATTTTTCTAGCTGACTAATGAGTTTATGGTCACTGAATATGTTTTTCTGAGGTAAATGTGACGTTACGTGACATTGTTTACAAGCTGTTTTATTGACATCTTTCCGAGGTTGAAACACTGATTGAGCGATTACATGAAACATACAGTACAACTTTCCGACATCCATATCATATTTTAACATACCTTCAGATGTTCATTCATGTTTACTTCGCGCTGTAACTGGTATTAAAGCGGAGGAGAGGATGTTCACATGCGCTCGTGCTGCCGCTTCTCTTTAACTGAGGCGCTACAGCGATCTGTTACGTCACATTAAACAGCGCTAAAACGGTATTTATTTTTTGAATCTCATAATAAGATGGACGTCATTTGAAATCTGAGACTTTGCTTCATATCAAAAGTAACAAAGCACAAAGATTATTGCGATTTATTTGATGGGAGGCGCTACATATTCTGCTCATTCATCAACTGAAAACAGACTAGACTAATCGATTCTTGGGATTTAAGAATCGATACCGGTTCATAAAAATGAGAATCGATTAAAATCGAGAAATCAATATTTTTTACCCAGCCCTACTTTGCAGTGTGTTCAAGTGCAAATTTTGGCACAGGCGCAGGTGCTGCAAAATGACAAATTTCATCGCCGTTAGTTCTATGATGTTGGTTTGGTGTGTCACTGACTTTAGAGTTTATACCATGGGGTATAGATGTGTTTTGGTTGAGGGTTTCAACTCAAATTTGGGCACTGGGATCTTACCTTTCCTGTCCAGCTGTGTCCCATAACTGCAGCACTGTTGGAACACCATCCACAACCAAAGTTTTCATCTGAAAATCAACCCCTGCAGGAAACAGACGCAAATGACCATCATTTCATAATTCTTGTGACAGTTAAATATTATATTATATAATATAATATTCTATTCTATTCTATTCTATTATATTATAAAGATTATATATAAGTGTGGTTAAGTGCTAGCAAGTCTTACCCAGTGTGGCACTAGTGTTGCCTTTGAACTCGTTCTTACAGAGACGAAGAAGGAAACTAGACTTTCCCACAGCGGCGTCTCCTGCCAGCACAATCCTGTAAGCCTTCTCAGATGGAGGCTGAGTCACTGCCAACTCATCCTGCTCTCTCTGCACAGATGCACACACATATGGGCTTTACACTTTGAATTTCAGGACTGAGATTTGTTTGAGTTCAGGATTTAGAATACTGTGGGTCAAATTTAAGTCTTTATGATACTTCTGGCAGGTGAATCCGGTACCTCATTGAAGATGGCAGAGAGGCATTTCTTCCCCGAAGCATTAACGTCATCTTTCTGAGCAGGCTTTGACAGAGTCCAGCTCAGAACGGATTCGCTGTCCGACCCAAAAGCAGCCTCTTCATGCACTTCCAGAACCTGTGAGCGTACACGGCTTATTTAAAAACAGGATTCTGAGCCAGTCTGACTGATCGTGAAAAGACAGCAAGTTAAGAACACACAGGAAGATGTCTTTGAATTATTCATTATATAAAACTGACACTTCAAATCAACATTTCAAACAAAAAAAAATCTAAACCTTGACAAAAAATTATCTTTGAGAATGTCTAAGTATAAATCCAAATCCACAACTTAAAAAAAATATGCATTTGTCTAAAAACCACTAGAGAATTTATAAGCCACTTTATATAGAACTATATAGTGGTCACACCATGGCATTACATAGGTTTTTCTCTTTTTACCCCCACCAGATGGCACTAATCTACCTTCAAAAAATTGGATTATAAATGCCTTGTCTCTATTTTAACATGGAATACTGCTTTCATTGAAAAATAATTTTAGAAAAAAATTTAGTATTATTTTCAATGGGGAAAAATAGCTAATAAAAATTGTATAAATATTGCATAGTATCATAAAAAACCCTCAAAATTTTAAATAATAATCAAAAAATATTATTGAACAAAAATATAGTACATTGGTTTTCCTGAAAAACAAAAAAGTTACATTTCTAGGCTTCGTTCATTTTTTTACCATGAAGGAGCCAAGTCTGACACCTAAACGAAGAGGACCAGAGGGTTAAATTATTTTGGTTCAGCATTAGGCATGTGACGGTATCAAATTTTCATGTTGCGATTAATTGATGAAGCTTTTATCACGGTATACGGTATTATCACGATATTAAAATAAGTTGCAAAACCATTTTTGTCATAGTTTAACAGGTTTAAGAACTCTTTTTGTAATAAAACAAAACAACTCTGACTGAAATTTTCAAACAGATTAAAATGCAAACGAATTAGGCTATAAAGAACAACAGATAACACTTTACTCTATTTAATGCATTAACTAAGATTGAGCAATAGCTACATTTGTTACAGAAAGTGTTATTTTTTGTTAATGTTAGTTTAGAAACACCACTGATGATCATTATTTTTATCTCAGGTCCATTAAATAAGTTATTTTGATTTTAGTAATGTTATTAAATAGTAACTAAGAAATTAACATTAATTAATAATAATTAATAATTTATAAGTATTTTTTATTGTCAGTTTAGTGATAATGAATTAACATGTTAACTAATGAAGCTGTATTTCAAAGTTTTACTGAACAATAACAAATAATCAGAACATTTCTAATCATTAGGGCATGTTGTAGTCCAGATTAAAATATAAAAATGTTTAGGTTTGAAAATAAATATCCTTTTAAGTCTTTTTTAAGTATTCAGTATTTGGTGCTGTGATGAACAACACTGAGATTACAAAAAAACGAATGGTTGTTTGAAGCATTTTAAAAACTTCACTAGCGCAGTTACTTTGTTTGCACGGTTTCCGTGGTAACCGCTGCACGCTGCTGTTCCATCAGCGCCCTCTGCTGTCAGAGAGTGAACGAGCACTTTCTTTCAGCTCGTCTCCTTCACTGGTTCCGCCATGTGCTTCTCGTGCACGTTGGGATTGTTTACATCTGAGCGCGTGTCCTTTTGACGCAGAATACAGCGGTGTTGTGCATTTTATACGATTGATGGGTAAAGTATTCTTAATTGCCTTATAAAAAATTAATAATTGGTAATAAATTATTATTTACGGTATTCTGAAGTGCCGACGATTACAATATCGTGCATATTCATTATCGCGATTTATCGCATTACCGAATATCGGCACAAGTCTATTCAGCATACTCAAGGTTAAAGGGTTAGTTCACCCAAAAATGAAAATTCTGTCATTAATTAGTCACCCTCATATCGTTCCACACCCGTAAGACCTTCATTCATCTTCAGAACACAAATTAAGATATTTTTGATCAAATCTGATGGCTCAGTGAGGCCTACATTGACAGCAAGATAATTAACACTGTAAAATAAAGACATATTTAAAACAGTTCATGTGACTACAGTGGTTCAACGTTAATTTTATGAAGCGACGAGAATACTTTTTGTGCACCAGAAGAAACAAAATAACAACTTTATTCAACAATATCTAGTGATGGGTGATTTCAAAACACTGCTTTATGAAGCTTCGAAGCTTTACGAATCTTTTGTTTCGAATCAGTGGTTCGGAGCGTGTATCAAACTGCCAAAGTCACGTGATTTCAGTGAACGAAGCTTCGTTACATCATAAGTGTTTTGAAATTTCAATGGTTCACGTGACTTTGGCAGTTGATTCACGCTCCGAACCACTGATTTGAAACAAAAGATTCGTAAAGCTTCGAAGCTTCATCAGTAGATATTGTTGAATAAAGTCGTTATTTTGTTTTTTTTCCGCACAAAAAGTATTCTTGTCGCTTCATAACATTAAGGTTGAACCACTGTAGTCACATGAACTGTTTTAAATATGTCTTTAGTAACTTTCTGGGCATCTGAAAGTGTTAATTATCTTGCTGGCAATGCAGGCCTCACTGAGCCATCTGATTTTATCAAAAATATCTTAATTTGTGTTCTGAAGATGAACGAAGGTCTAAAGGGTTTGAAAAGACATAAGGGTGAGTAATTAATGACAGAAATTTCATTTTTGGGTGAACTAACCCTTTAAACTACGTCATTAACAACTAGTTCGGTTCTGTACACACAGCATAGAAATTTTGTAAATGCGGTTGTCACTACCTGCATCACTCCCGTAAATTACTGAACTGTGTGTGTACAGAACAGGATTAAGCACTAATAGGTGAAGTGACACCTGAATTTAATAGCAATGTGTACCATAGTGTACTTCTTTTTCACATCATACTGTACCTCTGTATCTGATGTGTCTCCAGACACAGTGGTGGTGTTGTCCTCTGCTTGGAAGTTTAGGAAGGAAGATCTCTCATGCTCATAATCGTAGCCGTTATTTGAGCGCAGGGTTGACATGCCGCTGTCCACACAGCTGTCGGGGAGGCTGTCTTCCTCACAGCTGCGTCTGCGCATGGGGTCGCACAGGGCCAGGGCCAGAGAATCACAGCTCGGTCTGCGACCATCCATCATCCGAAAATGATCATAGTCCTTGTCTGCGCATGTGTTACAGCAGCTAAGGAAGTATTAATTGTGACGACAACAACACAGTTACTAAAAACTATATTTGCATTTCTCCAAGGAAAAAGCAGATAGCATAAAATAAATTTTGGATGTAGTCTGTATGTTTGTGCTGAATGAATGCAGTGGTTTAATAGTAAGGTTTAGAGTTTATAATGTGGGATCAATATCATGTAGCAAAGACCTCAACTCTAGAGTTAAAGGATTAACTCACTTTCAAATGAAAATTAGCCCAAGCTTTACTCACCCTCAAGCCATTCTAGGTGTATATGACTTTGTTCTTTCTGATGAACACAATCTTATTAATAAATATCCTGATGCATCCAAGCTTTATAATGGCAGTGAGCGGGACCAACGAATATGAGCTGTAGTCCATCCATCATAAACGTGTACTCCTCACGGCTTCGGCTTTAATGAAGGCCTTCTGAAGCAAATCGACTCGTTTGTGTAAGAAAATATCCATATTTAACAAGTTATGAAGTAAAATATCTAGCTTCCGTCAGACCGCCTTCCGTATTCAAGTTACGAAGAAAGTGTAAACTGGCGTCGCGTCAGTTACACTTTTTCCGTAAGTTGAATACGGAAGGCGTAGGATGTAGCATAAGCTTTTCAAGAGTTTTACACTTTCTTCGTCCATTGAATATGGAGGGAAGTCTGGCGGAAGCTAGATATTTTACTTCATTAAATATGGATATTTTTCTTCCACAAATGCATCGCTTCGCTTCACTGCCATTATAAAGCTCGGATGCGCCAGGATATTTATTACTTTAACTCAGATTGCGTTCATCAGAAAGAAGAAAGTCATATACACCTGAGATGGCTTGAGGGTGAGTAAATATTGGGATAATTTTTATTTGAAAGTGAACTAATCCTTTAACTGCAAATACCTATGCAAATGTCTTACCGATCAAAATGAGAGGAACAGACATTCTTTCTCGTGGTCATGTAAACTCCAGGTGAGAGTCCACTAACACGCTGTAAGAGAAAAAAATCGGTCTGTCCTAGTAGATAAGCAGAAATGTAAATACAGTTAACTTGAACACTAATCCATGCCTCTTAAAAAACACACACAGCCATCAAAGCATTACCCTGATCAGCAAGCATTGCTCTCAAATAGCTTAATCCATTTTCCAACAACATCTACATTAAAGAAAGGCTCTGGACACAAGGGGTTTACCTGAGTCTTACTCTTGCTCTGACTGTTCTCTAAGGCTGCACGCAGACTGTCATTACTGTCATGGAGCTTTCTGTTGGCTGCCCTGGACATGGAAAACAACAATAAAAACAATAAAGCAACAGTTTCACAACTTCACTAAAATCAAGTCCCTACATTTTTTCTTGTTCGAGAAGCCATTTCACTCAAATATACCTTTGACATCACAATAGGGAAGAAAAGACTATCGCAACCTACGTTTCATGCAAACTTTAAAGATGTTTGGAATTACAAAAAAGAGCCATAAAAAACGTGTAAATATTACAACAATTTTTACAAATGTTTAAGTATTTTTTTTTTTTACTAGCTGGACATCACTTTGAATTTACAGTGTTTTGGCTTGTTTTCTATATTCACAAAGAACATGCAAGTGAATCCCAAAACTGGCTTAGAAACAGCTTTAAAAAAGAAAAACTTTTTGAGGTCATATCTGCTGTTAGCATGACAAGTTTCATGTAGTGCTGTGTGTGTTCAACTCACTGGAGCACCTCGATCTGTCTCTCCAGGTTATCTCTCTCCTCAGAAAAGCACTTCATAAGAGCCTCATCTCTGCACAAAAATCAACAAAGTTTAATACTTATTGTTTGACGTTTGTTCAAATTCATATATACACAGTAAGCACATGCAAAAGAAATGGTAATGAATGCCTTAGCAAACACCACTATTTAATTTTACACTATCTTAAGGAGCTATTTCTTATGGAAGCTTGTTTCTGCCATGGAATAAAACAATTTAAAAGATAATTGTGACATTTTATCTGACAATTCCGGCTTTTTTCTCAGAATTGTGAGAAATAAAGTCAGAATTGCGGGATGTAAACTCGCAATTTTGAGTAATAAAGTCAGAATTGCAAGATATAAACTCTCAATTGTGAGAAATAATTCAGAATTGTGAGATAAAAAGTCACAATTACCTTTTTTATTCAGTGGCAGAAACAAGCCTCCATAATTTCTATCATTCAGATCTGGCTGTTAAAAATGACTTTCGTTGGTTTAACCTAATGTAGTCAGGTTGATTTAGTCATTAAATATTTGGGTTACCTGACAACGTTTTTTACACTGTAATACTTATTATACTAATGCTGGGACACTCACACACAAGTAAACTGCGCTCTGTTTTGTCGTTACTAGGTGACAAGGTTCAGACATTCCTGTGCAGTGTAATGACACCAGGATATCCTGCTCTGACGATTTCAGCACTGCAAACAGTCACAAAACCTGTTTACAGCTGCTCGTTCTTTCATTATTGACAATGACGTATCCGAAAGGGAGTGTCAGAATCAAAGAGATTCTTCAGAATCTTCAGAATACATATTTGATAGGGTTCTCAAAAATTCCTGGTCTGAAGATCCAAATCCAAAGCATTTATTATATATTCATCAATAACTAAGTCAACTGTGAATGCTGAGATGACACCACACAAAAACACACACACACACACACACATATACAGATGCTCAGTACCGTTCAAAGTTGATGCTTTGGTCTGTTAGATCACTCTTTAGAGAGTCCAGCTCACTCTGCAAGAACGCAACATTCGTGTGGGACTCCAAAATCTCCTGTTTCAACTTCTGGTTTTGCTGAAAACAAGACACAAAAACACATTATATAATATCATACATAATATTTGTTAGTGTTATTATTCAAATAGGAGCCATACCAGCGTTAGTTCATTGTTCTGTCGTTTCAGTGCTGAGGTTTCTTCTTTGAGGCTGGTACTCCTGTTCTGGTTTTCCATCTAAACAAACAAGCAAAAAAAAAAAATGCGTCTACAGATTGTTTCAAAGCAGCTTCACAGTAATTAACATGAAAATAACAGTGTTAATGTTGCAAAACTATATAAGCCAGTTGTAAGCAAAATTCAGTCACCATCTGCAGAGTCTGTATCTTCTGCTGAAGTTCACATATCTGAGACTCGTACTGGTGTTTCATGCTGCTCAGAGTCGCCTCTGCTTTTTTAGATTCCTGGGGAAAGATTAACAGAATCCATATGCTGGGGTTAAAAATAATAGAATTTTATAACATTTATAAATATATATATTGATTAAAAATTGATTAAATAAACAGTAAATTATAAAAATGAAAAAAAAATTACAAATGTGTTGGATTGAAAAAGCCTAAAGACACATAAAAGCTCCATAAAATAAAACATTAGATAAAGACAATTAAGGGAACAAAAGGCTTCAGAATGCATTAATAGGTACAAATGCTTGTCACTTTTTACAGGAACTTGAACAGGTGCAGTTGAACAAACAGTTGATTTTACATTACATAACATGAGAAGTCGTGGAACATGGGTCTAAGATAAGGAACAGGGTAAGGAACAAGAACAAACACAGGACTATCGAAAATTGTCTGCACTAAAATGTGATGTCATGGATAAATTAAGCCTTGAATGTGATCCAAAACACTCACATGATTTGGCTGGATCCCAGATCACAGCAAACACCTGTGCCATTTCATTTAGGGTTGTGTATGTCAACTCCTAACTCACAATAAACAGAGCACTGTATCCATAGAAACAATA
This sequence comes from Ancherythroculter nigrocauda, assembly GCA_036281575.1. Classification (NCBI taxonomy): domain Eukaryota; kingdom Metazoa; phylum Chordata; class Actinopteri; order Cypriniformes; family Xenocyprididae; genus Ancherythroculter; species Ancherythroculter nigrocauda. Next base: position 36,517,988 of record VTFQ01000021.1, on the reverse strand, counting down.
CAAATGTAAATACTGAAGTAATATATAATCAATTATAATTTTCATGCTTGATTACAGTGACGATGAAAAAGAAAATATGATTTTACAAATCATATTTCATCATGCAAATGTGCACATTAAATGAAAACTATTATTTTAATCATTTTAAGAAGTTATATATTATATTATGTTATGTTATATTATATTATTCATTAAAAGGTTCAGCATATTGAATCTAACTGGATTACTCAATTAATTGTTAGAATAATATTAAGACATTTTTATGTAAATGTCAGTTTATAGCCCCTTAACTGTCAGTGTCCCAGTTATTGCCTTTATTACATATTTTAGTAATCAAAATAAATTATAATTTAAAAAAATGTATCATCTGAAAGCTTAAACACTTCAAATTCATCCTGTGAAAACTGTTTTGTAATTGAACATTGCATAGCCATGAAAATGGTACTTTAAAACATTTTAGGGGGCTCAATATTTGTGATATCAACTTCACATTCAGAACAAAACTTGGTTAGACATATGGTTCTAATTTTAGAGTCCAAATTATTTTGTAAAATATATATTTTGTATGAAATAAATGTTTAGTTCAGTTCATTTGCTTTACAGTAAACTTAAACTTCTATAACTTTTTTTAAACGTTAATTTCATTTTCAAGTGTCTTTTAAAACTTAGGTCTGTATTTCAAAGCCTTCATAAATACAAACATTTAAGTTCAGATGTATGCTCACAAAGGGGGGTGAAAGTTAACATGGTTAATTTATAGTGTTGTGTGTTGGATCACAAAAAATAATAATATTAAGTTACCAATAATCAATGATGTTACGGGATCATTAATATGTACGCCCCCAATATTTGCATATGCCAGCTCATGTTCGAGGCATTACACAAGGGCAGGACGTCTGGATGTGCACAGCTGAATCATCAGACTAGGTAAGCAAGCAAGGACAACAGCAAAAAATGGCAGATGGAGCAATAATAACTGACATGATCCATGATAACATGATATTTTTAGTGATATTTGTAAATTGTCTTTCTAAATGTTTCGTTAGCATGTTGCTAATGTACTGTTAAATGTGGTTAAAGTTACCATCGTTTCTTACTGTATTCACGGAGACAAGAGCCGTCGCTATTTTCATTTTTAAACACTTGCAGTCTGTATAATTCATAAACACAACTTCATTCTTTATAAATCTCTCCAACAGTGTAATGTTAGCTTTAGCCACAGAGCATAGCCTCAAACTCATTCAGAATCAAATGTAAACATCCAAATAAATACTATACTTACATGATCCGATGCATGCATGCAGCATGCATGACGAACATTTTGTAAAGATCCATTTGAGGGTTATATTAGCCGTGTGAACTTTGTTTATGCACTGTATTTTAGTCGAGAGCTCGGGGGCAGGGAGCGCGAGATTTAAAGGGGCTGCAGCCTAAATCGGTGCATAGTTAATGATGCCCCAAAATAGGCAGTTAAAAATTCAGGGGACACCTTAGACTTATATTACATCTTGTGAAAGAACGTTCTAAGGCACCTTTAAACATCAAGTGATCAAGTGCTGTTACAGACTTTTATAAGGGAAAGTGTTTACAAATTGCTGTCCTTAATGATGGGTCATGGGCAGGTAATTTAGGTGCTTTTCTGCCCTAACTGAAAGTGAAATGAGATTTCATCGTGGGTGCCCTAGTGAAAAAAAAGTATACTTTATTGTATTTTAAATATATTCCCTTTTTCTATAGTACACTGCAAATATACTAACAAAAAATGTACTATCATTAAATATATAAAAAGTATATTAGTATCATATTTTCACAATGCAACTTAACACACTTTAAAATAATTGTACTTTAGTATATTTTCTAAAAAAATATATTTTAGAAAAATATACTTGAAGTGTAAGTTCAGTTTATTTTTTAAAAGTGTATTTATTTGCACTTTATAAAAATATATTTGAGGTATATTTTAACAGTGTGCTGAAAATGATCGTTGTAACAATGCACTGAAAGTATATTTTAAAAATACATTATTTAATATCCTGAAGTTGTAGTGTATCTGATGTTAAATTTGAGTATATTTTTTAAGTTTACTTCTTCATCCTTGGAATTCATTATATTACTTGTGCTATTTATTTCAGTATGAAGGCATTACAAGCCCATTTATGCAGTGTAGCCTATACAATTTCCAAATATGTGTAAATGTTTATTAAGTTTACACTGGCAGAATCATTTTACAATCGTACACACAAATCTATATTAAACAACACACCAGCAGCACAAGTAATGCGAAAAAATATGTCGAGTGGTTAAACTTATCGGAATTCAAATGTCTCTTCAACTTGGTCTGTGACAATCAGATTTTGTTGCTCACTGCCTTCAGCCAATCAGAGCTGCTGACGTCACGGTCGTCGTCTGAATCCCCTCGCTCAGTCACTCAGGTGAAGCATAATGTCGCAATGTATGATTTATTTAATAAAACACTGAAAGCGCAATACATCGCTACAATCTTGGGGATTCTGACCAGTTCAATCAAGTGACATCGCAGACTGACCGTGATGGCGACGACAACCGGCTAATCTAATGGCCTACGTGATCCTGAAAGAACCGGAGAAAAGTGCTGCTATTGGGAGGTGAGTTGTAGTCTACCAGTTAACAAACTTTATTTTATTTTCTTTAACAAACGGAGAGCGATATTTCGGCTTGATATCTCCTTTTTGAGTTTTTGTGTGGTGGTTTATGGCCCATGTTTGTATGCAGCACCAAAACACTCATATGATTGGTCAAATCGGCCCGTATTCTGTACGATATTAATTCATAAAGTGTTGAATGATTGACTATGTACCGAAAACAATATCGACATGCCATTCTGATACAGTTCCCTGCTGCTAATCCTCATTTACTGTTCAAAAATAGTATTGGTTCGATATAGGGTTCAGACAGACTATTGTAAACGTGAATAAAGAGTTGAACATGCTGTCTTATATCTTTGGTATATTCTGTCAAAAGATGCTGTTCTTCACGAGTCTCTGCGGTCATCATTGTGCCATCAGACACAATGAGAAGCTCATCAGAAAATGGAATATAATGTGTAATTTGTATTTGTGTTTAGAGGGTCAACCATTGGTCCAATATTTTTTTTTTTCTTTAATGAAAAACATGGTAAGTTTTGCTGAATCTAAGTTTAAATAAAAACTATTGGATTTGTCAATGAAATATGTCTCTTCATTAGTGATGTTGTTACATTTTATTTATTTGAATGGCCTTGAAAACAAATGCATTCAACTTTGGGAAAATGTGTTAAACTGTATTTAAATAGTAGCACAACTGTATTGTGTGAGATTATGTAATTCAAAGTACAGTAGTCAACATTTGAAGTGGATCAAAAAAGTTAGGACAACTTTGATTAAAGGTTTTGATCCGCTTCAAATGTTGACTATATTATACAAAGTATAAGTAATAACAAAGTGTATTGTTATTGACTGCAAAGTGTGTAATGTTTAATATTTGGAATAAGCCAAAGGTACTGAGCATACAGTATATACTATAATATATTCAGTGTATATTGCTTGTGTTTTCTGAAGACACTCGTAATTATTTTGTAATGTACTTAAATCACAAATAAAGTGTACTTATAACACAAAGTGTACTCATAACAGAAATAAAGTATACTTATAACACAAATAAAAGTATACTTATAACAGAAATAAAGTATACTTATAATACAACGTATATTATAACAAAAAAATATACTTTTAACACAAATAAAGTATACTTATAACACAAATTAAGTACACTTTAATATCACTAATCAAGCATGTAATTAGTCCCTACACAGACATATACTTAAAGTGTACTAAGTATACTTGAAGTTGTTCCAATTTAGCACACATAAGTATACTAAATATACTTAAAGTTGTATTTTAATACTACTTAAATTCAACTTAAATATACTTAGTACAAAATTAGTTGTTTCAAAATAGCACACTTTAAATCAGGGGTTCTCAACCTTTTGCAAGCTGGGCCCCCCCAAAGCTGGTTCATTGCAGTTGGGGCCCCAGTGCATGTGAGCATTTCACAAAAACTAAAGGAAAGCATTAACTGTAGCCTATATTCTGACTAGTTTATTCGTTTATATATATACAGGGTGCGATTTGTGAAAAAAAAACAGAGGGGAGGATGTTTTTTTTTTATTATTTTTTTAAAATTTGTTAAAAACCACAGTGCTATATACTATTTTTTGGCAGCTGTTACAGAAACATTTTTTTTTTTTTTTTAAATCTTCTGATTTAACCTTGAGATTTGAAGTATTAGATAGCTTAGATATTTGCACCACTAAAATGACATTAATAATTCTTAATTTCTGATAGAAATGCCAAATCAATCTGTAGTTATTAACAGACGAGACACAAACCTCCACATTCAATCGCGTTTGGCCCCATTTATTTTTGATCACAGTGCATACACGTTTACCTCAGAATTTATTTTATAGAATTTAAGCTGGGCCGTACGCAGGGTTTCATAATTCCCGAGGTCAGAAAATGTTGTTTGCTAGGGGGGTACGGGGGCATGCTCCCCCGAGAAAATTTAGATTTCCCTGGTGTACATATGTGCATTTTAAGACGTTTCAAGGCCAACAAATTGGATAACAATCGCTTTAAAACCATGTCAACATATATACATGCATGCAGTTTTGAGGCAGCTTTAATCGCATGTTTGGCAATTTCATGACTTCACTTACAACAGAACAACGACCATCATTGCTCGTAGTTTCTTTTGCGCTTTATTTAAGCTATAATAAAGTCATTATGCAGCGCGCGCCGGCGCATTTGCGCATGCAATTCTTGAGTGCGCTCCACGAGCACAGTATAGCGGCTGATAGGACAGTCGTGTTCATTTTTCTGAGTTTTACAGACATAGCCTGACAACATCTCATCTGACCGCAGTTCACTGTTGTTCAACTGAAGCTCCCTCGTCGTCACCTGCACCTTTTCCGCGCTCGTTTGACTTGAGCCTGGCACTGAGACGAAGTCGGAATGCGCGTCTGTGAAGTGTCCTGTTTGTTGTGGTCGTAAAGAGACAGTTCTATATAAACGCAGCGTTTTACTTGGCGATGTTTTAAAAAAAAAAAAAAAAGATTTTTATTTTTGGCATTTTATATGCTATGGGATAAAAATATTTCAGCAGAGGGAGGGATACATAGACCAGAAGGGGGAAATTCCCCCCATCCCCTCCTACAAATCGCACCCTGTGTGTGTATATATATAAACTAAATACGACCTCACGTTTTCCACCAAATGACGAATATGAAAAAACGAATAGGCTACGACAGTTTCGGACTCAGTCAGGGTGCAAGGACCTTAAACTTTTGAGGCTTGTGCAGCTTCTCGAGGAGAAATCAAACAAATGAGCGCCGTTTTCTGAAGTCTATGAGCGCAGCACACACAAATAAACTAAATTGACATACTGCAGTTAAATTTCAAAATGTGGTGTTTTTATATTTATAACATTTGAATACAGTTCAGCAACATACATCACACGACCTGACGACCAAGAGAGCTGACAATTGACCATCACTTGACCATCACTCAATCACCTCGCGATTGAAAATGTGACACTGATATGACAGTTCAACAAACAAGTTAATAATATTAAGTCACTTACATTTTAGACAAAATAATGACTGTTTTGGTCTATTTTAGCAGCGAAAATAGATCCGATGAATCCAAACAAAGATCACAACATAGCGCATCTCACAGCAACACTCAATCGTGTTTTGAATGATTCAGTGTTTCGAACAAATCGTTTGAGTCAAAGATTCAATGACCCATTCACAAACATCTGTCTCATTCTTGATGAATCGGCGGTTTGAACGAATCGTGAATGAACGACTCAATGACTCGCTTAATAAAACCGCTTATCACCTGCATTTGCGCTCACTATCGACAAACCAAATTTGTTCAAAACAAACATCAAATTTGTTCAAAACTTTTTTTTTTAATCAGTCCAAACACATTTTAATTTTTATTCAGAAGTTATGTATATACAAAACTATAACTTTTTATGACAGTAGTTTAGTGATAAAAAAAATTTGCAATTTTTTTTTTTCTTTTTTTTCCCCTCCCATCCTGTAGCCACTCGGGGGGGCGCGCCCCACCGGTTGAGAACCACTGCTTTAAATGAACTAATCATTAACACACTTGAAATATACTAATAATTAGTCTTGCTGCAAGTATACTAAGTATACTTTTTTTTCACTAGGGTGGGGATACTGCGACATATAAATGGTCTTGTTCTCAAGTAAAAATAAATAAATAAATAAATAAATACACAAAATTCGAAACATCCTTAAAACTTCTCGGTTACATATGTAACCATGAATCCCTGAAAAGGGAAAGAGATGCTGTGTCACAACACTAAGGGAACACCTCTGCATGATTGGGCTGTGAAGCATGAATGAAATCAGTCCAATGGCGTGACGGAACGTCATAGGCGCAAATCAAGGTCGTAAAACCTAACAAAAGTGTTAGGTGAGGACCAGCCTGCCGCATCACAGACATCCTGGAGGGAAACTCCTGACAGTAAAGCTTTAGAAGCAGCCATTCTCCTAGTGGAGTGGGCCTGGACAGCCATAGGTGAAAGCTGGCCAGCTGACTCATAAGCAAGTGAGATTTTCCAGGAGCTCATTGCTTCTACCTTCAGTTAAACTGCTAACAGTGATTGTAAATTAATTGCCTAAATTATTACTTTATTTGCTAACTGCATTCTTTAAATTGTAATGTTGACATGCATTCTCTGTAAAGCTGCTTTGAAATGATATGTATCGTGAAAAGCACTATACAAATAAATGTGAAATTAATTTAATTGAATAGCTTCGACCTCCTACTTGTTCATCCTCTACTTAGATGTTAGGAGACCTTACCTAGGTGACCCAAAACAAACAAAAAACTGTTGAGACTTTCTCCACAGGGCAGCTCTGTGGACGTAGGCATCTAGGGCCCTAACAGGGCAGAGCAGATTTAGTTTCTCTAGGTCAGACATCAGAAAGGAAAGAGGACAGAAGGCCTGCAGTACAATAGGTCTTACAATATTTGTAGGAACCTTAGGAATATAACCTGGTCTAGGGTAAACAAAAGCCTTCACTATACCAGGCGCAAATTCCAAATATGAGAGAGATACTGAAAGAGCTTGAACATCTCCAAATTCTCATGAGAAACAAAATAGCAATGAGTTTAGAGTGAGAAACTTCTTAGGAACCTCCTCAATGGGCTCGAAGGGAGCCAAGGAAAGGCCTTCCAATACAATGGCCAAATCCCAAGCTGGCACTCTCGTGAGGACTGAAGGCCTAAGCATCAAAGTGCCACCACACAAAGGAGTGTGGTAAACAGCTAAGGCCATGACACACACCTTTAAAGTGGAGGGGGATAGCCCTGTGGAGAACCGCTCCTGCAGGAATTCAGGCACTGCACCCACTGGGCAGTTAACTGGGTCCAGCAGACGATTCCCGCACCATGTAGTGAATAATCTCCACTTCAAGGCCTAGAGTTTCCTCATGGAGGGAGCTCTGGAGTGTAGGATGGTCTCAACAACCTTGGTTGAGAGACCTGAACTTAAGAGCTGGGCCCCCTCAGAGGCCAAGCCCACAGTTTCCACAACTCTGGACAGAGGTGAAGTATCGACCCCCTTGCCTGAGAAAGAAGGTCCCTCCTGGGCGGAATCTCCAGAGGAGAGCCATTGAGGAGAGACAAGAGGTCTGAAAACCAAACTCAGGCCGGCCAGAACGGGGCTATAAGCAGAAGAGAAACCTGGTCCTGGCGAACTCTCTCCAGAACTCCCAGGAGCAGAGCAACTGGGGAAAAGCATACAGACTTAACCTTGGCCATGTCTGTACCATGGCGTACAGCCCAAGAGGAGCTGGATGAGTGAGGGAGAACCATAGTGAACAATGTGTCATCTCTAGATATGCGAACAGATCTACTTCCGCTCGACCAAACTTCTCCCACAGGAGCTCCACCACCTCAGAGTGGAGTCTCCATTCCCCGGGCCTTGGTCCCTGCCTTGACAGGATGTCTGCCCTCTTATTTAGATACCCTGGGATGTATATCGCCCACAGAGAGAGAGCAGCTTCCCTTGGGCCCACAGGAGAATCTGATCATGATCATGATCTGGAGCAGGTTTCTCCTCGGGGAAAACCCCTTGGTTTTGAGCCACCACTACAAAGCAGGTACAGCAGGTGTCTCTCTCAACCTGTAATATAGCATGGGCAGGGATGAACACACTTCCTGAATTGCTGTTCGCTCACCATAATATATATGTTTTTGTGAAACTCCTGTCTAACAGAATTCTTTGAATATACTGAAACAGACAAACACCAAATAGACAAATGATTTCACATAGAGTGCTTGCTGAAGGCACAGAAGCTGACACTGTTTGGTTTATAGTTTCCTGGTCGATGATGTCACCCGCCTATAATGTTCCGTCATGCCATTGTACTGATTTCATATGTGCTTCACGACGCAATCAAGCAGAGGCATTCCCCCAGCGTTTTGACGCAGCGCGAGTTCCCTAGAAAGGGAACAAGAAAAGTGTAGACAGTGTAAGATAATGTGAATTGTTTTGAGAGAATATTTCTTGAATTAAGGTTTTTCTATAGCTTATCTGCTAATTTACTGAAAATATTATAAATAAATTCTGTTTAATAATAAATAAGAAAAATGTATATTAAAACAAGGTACATTTACTTGTTTTACTATAATATTTAAGCTATATAGTAACTTACTAACTTATAGTAACTTACAGATTTATAGACTGGATCCAGCTTTTGTATATTTTTCCAGTTGCTTCAGTGATAACCTACTCCTCTACATCTCAGATCCTTTACCATGTATCAAAATCATTATCACAGTGTTACATAACTTTCTTCAGGTTATAAGCTTAATATCTCTAAAAGTGAATGAACACCTGTAAACGCACTCGCTAAGAATATAACTCCACTCTCTCCTCCTTTTTTAAATCTGGGTTTAAGTATTAAGGCATTAACATTTCATGTAACTTAAAAGGATTATATGAATAGAATTTCACTCCACTTTTAACTTAAATCCAACCTTCAAAAATGGAGGTCTCTTCATTTGACACTAGTTGGTAGGGTGAATTGTATTAAAATGACAGTTCTTCCAAGATTTTTATACTTATTTCAGTGTCTCCCTGTCTTTTTGTCCAAGGTCTTCTTTCATACAGTAGATACGCAAATTTCTAACTTCATATGGTAATGGGAAAGTTACTAGGATATGCAAAGAGTTTCTTTAGAAAAGCAGGATTGATGGGGGTTTGGCTCTTCCTAATTTTTTGTTTTACTATTTGGCGGCTCATATGCAAAAGCCTATTGGATACATTCACCAGGCACTGACTGGTGTTTAACAACTTATGTACTGGCCTTAGTTGCATCTAGTTTACCCATTAAAATGAAACAATACACATCTAATCCAGTTGTTTTATTTACTCTTATAATATTGACTCAGCTACGTCAGCATCTGTGGTCAAGACCAAATACTTTTGCTCCAGATCCCAATTTGTAACAATCACACATTTCTACCAGCCAAGCTAGATTCTGCTTTTACACGATGACAAAATAAATCTATCTCTTAGTTTGGCGATTTGTACATACTTAACGTATTTGCCAAATATGTAATAAATGTAATACTAATCAGACAGACCTTTTTTGTTATTGATCACATTTGCTCTTGAAAAATTAAAATGATTAAATCCATAAAATGATGGGAACCCTAAAATGGTCTATATATGAAGAGCCTGACAGAACTCTTTAAGGTTCTATATAGAACCTTTTCCTTTAAGAGTGTATATTTCTGCTGAGGAGGTTACATCGGCCAAGCCTTGTGTGTCTCCTCACCTGTAAACGTGTGTTTCTCTCTGCAGTGTGGATGCGGTGATCCATCTCTTCCTCCATCTCACTCAACTGTATAGCCGACTGATCCTGAGCTCTGAACAAACACCACCAAAACACACATTAGCCATCACATATGCAATAATCTGCAATACTCTTAATGAAATAGTTCACCCAAACTTTCTTTCTTCTGTGGAACACAAAAGAAGATTTTTTGAAAAAATGTTGGTAACCAAAACGGTTTGGTTATCACTGACCTCCATTGTAAATTGTTCCACAGAAGAAAACCAGTTACACAGTTTTGGAAGGACTTGAGGGTGAGCATATGATGATAGAATAGTAACTACATGTAACGTGTAACAAGGACACTTTAAAATAAAGTGTAACCGAATTTTCTTTTTTGGGTGAACTATTCATTTAAGGTTTTAATCTTTTTTAAGTTCTTAAAAAACATTTTAAGACAATTTCTGGGTGTTCCTTCTGCATTTACACAAGATAGTCACTCCCAAAACTCTGCACTGTGTACAAGGTCAAAGTGTAACATTCACAAACCTGTTACATGTTTGCTGCATGTAATTCTACTACCTGCCTGCTCGACTCAGTGAACAACTATTCTAAAAGAACGTTATATTTGTCTAGTTCTTTAAAAAAAAACAAAAAAACTATGTAATGTTCCTTTAAAGAACCAAGAAAACATACTGATCTTAAGAATAAGAGTGCGTTCACACTTGGCAGGTTTGGTTAGATAAAAAGAAACTGGTGCGATTGCTCTGTTAGTGCGGTTCATATGAATGAGTGTGAATGCTGCCATTTGAACCCTGGTGCGCACCAAACAAGAGGGCCGAGATATGGGTCTCGGTCCACTTCCAAACAAACTCTGGTGCGGCTCGACTGAAATATAAATGCAACACGGATCATCTAAGACATCTAAACAAACCAAAAACAGGATGTGATGTCAAAATAAAAAGGACAGAACGCTCAAGCACACCTATTTTTCTCATCATAGGAGCTATGTTGCCCATTACAGTTTGGTACAGGTGTTGGAAACGGCGTCTTCTTGCAGCAGATCTTCATTTGTGTGCGACAGGAGTTTTTGGCACTGTTTTGACTCCTTTACACATTTTCTAAACTTTTGTGTGTTCTCAGCTGGTAAAAATACCATCATATGTACGCACATAAAACGAGCGTATTTAGCCCAGAAAACAGCATTGTTTCGGATGTTTGATAAGTTCTGTCGCAAAATATACACCTTTTTTGTGTTTGTGTGTCTTTAGGGTTGGTCTTAAAAATGACAGTGTGAACACAAAGCGAACCAGGACTAAATGTATAATTTTCTTTTTTTCCCCAAAAGAACCAAGAGAAGTGATCAAGTGTGAACACACCATAAAAGTAGCATCACACCATTTAGCAACTCAAGAACCCTAAACAACCAAAACTGGTTCTTGATATGAAGATAATTTCTGAAGAACTCTGAAGATTTCAATTGCACCCAGTTTCTATGAAAAATAAGATGAAGAAAATTGGCCACAGGAGTATGTGCATGAGCGTGTGTACCTCTTTACAGCAAGTGCCAGATGTTCCATTTCAGTGTTCAGTATTCGGATCTCTTTGATAAAACTGAGAAGAACTCGTTCATACTGAGGAACCATTCTGGGCTCAGTCAAACTGATGTTCTGGTACAGAGTTGATACCTGGTCAATCCTACACACATAAAAGCAACAACAAGCCATTAAAACTTACATCAACTTGGATTATGAGAAAAAGATTAACCTGGAGTAATTGTTCACAGAATTTATGCAAAACTCCTTGCTGGGGATCAATAAGAGCAGCATTAAAACTCTTGTGACATAATAAAAGATCTCTGCATGCACATTTATGGAAAATATCTATGCATCTTGTTGAGTTGTTGAGGTTAGGCTAAACAGAGATCAACTTAAGGACAATCATGTGTTTTTCAGACAATATTCAATCCAATGGAGTCTAATAAATTGGTGACAGGTTGTTAATAACTGCATGTTTTTGAGCCTCATGACTTTGCTGTTCTCTTTTATGAAATAACACTTGTAGCATCAGATGCTATGGCTGATGAGTGAAATAAGAGAGGTATTGATAGTCCACAACTAATCAATGTCCTGTCGACATTAGCATGGCATGACGGCGACTTGTCTCATGTCAAGCCTCTGGCTATAGTCAACTCCACCGTCCTGTCATGAGAAACATCAAACTTCATTTCAATGATGACCGACACCAAACAAAAGCTAAAAGTCTCATGACTTGAACAATTAAAGTTGAACAATTAATAGACTTGGGATGATTTCATGATTTAGAACATCAGCTTTCACCACAAATATAAAACAAATAAAACAATGATGTTTTCAACATTTTATCAGCCGCATTTAGAGAAATAATTTCACATAGCCTATTTCTACATATATATGGATATCTGTACATTGTGGTAAATAGGTGGCAGTGTACCTGTTTGGATATTTGCAAAGGCTGATAACCAAAACTAGGTCAGATATATATAGTTACTGTAATATGACTGTCCCTTTCAATTTGATGTGATACTGTTCTATTTTAACATTTCAGCCTGCAATAAAGATATGTTCAATTTGTTTAGTTGCAGTCTACCAAAGAGTATTTGGTAAAAAAACATATAGCTGCATCGCTGATCACATATTTTTTTTAAAAAAAATATATAGCATATGGTTCCATGAAGAACCTTTAATATCCAAACTCTTAAATATAAAGGTTCTTTATTGGCAATGATGTTTTTTTATCCTCTTTTCCTTTTATGTCCCTCATATTCATTTTAATGTAGAATCTTATTGCAACTAATTTATTGTTTTACTTTTATAGTAATTTTTATATTTCTTATGAAACATTTTATGATTGCTATTTTATATATATATATATTTCTGTAAAGCACTTGCGCCGAAATTGTGGGTTCTTCGAGGTTTTGTGTCATGTTAGAAAAAAAAAAACGCAAGAACTTCCTTTAAGAAATTTTCTTTTCATTTGCTGAAATGTCTTATTCAGGTCTCTGAAATGTCTTATACTGAAATGTCTCATTCATTTTTTAAAAACACAGTTGTCAATCATAGAGGGATATAAATGAGTTTTAAAACCCTAGATACAGTATGTTCTTTAAACTTATTTTGCTAAACTCCTATGTCCTAATGGGATAATTTAATTTAATAATTAGTTTTGGTAACTTGGTTTTGTGTTATGTTGTAGTCCTATTAAATAATTCCCATTAGGAACTTTAAGGATACATTAGGGTACACTTATAAACATTTTTTATAAGAGTACTGTTAAATTTTCTTAACGCATTTTTCAGGATTCTGTTTACTGAGGTTAATTTGACAGCCAGGTGTTTTACCTGGGGATGAATTTGAGCTGATCCCCCAGACGGGATTTAAATTCCTCCAAGGCGGCAGAGAAACTTTCCCCGGCGTGTTCGCTGCTCATCTCCTCGGCTTTTAACAAGTGTGACTCTTGAAACCCGTCCATAAATTCCTCTAGATTGATCGTGCCGTCTTTGTCTGTGTCAAGTCTGGAGAAAATCGCATCTATCTCGGTGGGTCGGACCTGCAGCTCGGAACAAATTCTCACAAACTCCCATTTCTCTATGCGTCCTGAATGGTCCACATCACAGGCGTGAAAGAGCTCGCGGAGTCTCTCCTTTTGCGCGTCAGACCCCATGACTGCTCTAGAGAGTTATTATTTAGCAAACATTACGAGAGTGACTTTTCAAAGTGAGCTGACCTTGTGGTATAGTGCTTGTACACTGACAACTGTATGAGTTCAGTGAGTGGTGTAAACGCCCCTTACACAAACTGCGCTAAGTAAACATGCTCAACTTTGAGGCGTTTAGTTTGCCGCGGCGCGTCATGATACTTTACAAAATACTTAACAAATACCAAATAAAACATTGTTTACAGTACAAGAAACTCGCGTTTAGCATTTTACTTCTGGATGTCACACTAATAAGGGCCCGATGTAACAACAGAATATTATACAGTAGGCCTACTATGGAGTTTCTTTTGTGTCTTTTTTATTCAAAAAAACATATTGTGTTTGAGAGTAAAACTAATTATTTTGTAATTAAAAAATATATATATTGCAAAAAAAAGTCTTCTTAAGGCTCAAAAATAAAGAAGTTGATAACAGAATTATTTGCAGTGCGTGTAAATCTTTGAAAACCTTTATTTTTCCTTGTGCACTTCGAGAACTTTTCATCCCAAACCCACACATTTTGCTCTCTTTTCTGCTGTCTTTTTTGCGGGTCAAAATATTTTGCTTGCGAGGTGAATAGGTTTGCAAGCTGAAAAGTTTTGCAAGTTGAAAAGTTTTGCGAATTGAAAAGTTTTGTTTGCACGTGAAGCTGTAGCTCAGTGGGCGGTCTCTACCAACCAGGATGAAAGGCATTTTTCTATTGGTCACCCTCGATTGAAGTGACAATTTGGCCACGCCCACTACGGTTTCCAGCCTCTGCTGCTGCCACCGAGAAGATAAGAGAAGCGAGAATGGCGAGCAACAGGTCGTTTACTGGGTAAGATAACTAATATCATAAACGCAGTGACAAGTGAACTGAATGATTCTCTCTTCTTATGCTGCCGTTGACTAGATTTTATTAACGTTAGCCAACACTAGCAGCCAGAGCCACCATTAGTAACGTTTGCCGTGTGGTCGATGTCCAGTGTTGCTAGCTGAGCTGACATTCATAATCACATTTGGATTTTCTCAGCGTAAAGGTTGACATAATGTGGTGTAATACTACAAAAAAAAATGATAATCATAACCTTTATCTCCATACCAAAATCCCAGATGGCCAGACAGTGATTCATCTTTTATAAATCGTTAAAATATTAATGTCTGTGACGCTGTGACCATGGAGACTGTTGTATAGACTGTAAGTATTTTAAACGTGTAACTTTAAAATGATAAATGTTTATTATGAATAAATAGCGCTCATAAACGGCCGCGGAGATGGCATTCTCAAGTCAAACTAGCCGGGGCTTGGACCCAGAAACGGCGTTCCTTACGTCACGAGTTAACAAGCGGATATTTTTACCCCAGAACCTAGGCCCAACTCTACGAACATCGAAAATAGTGCCTCTCAACCTTTACGCTGAGAAAATCCAAATGTGATTATGAATGTCAGCTCAGCTAGCAACACTGGACATCGACCACACGGCAAACGTTACTAATGGTGGCTCTGGCTGCTAGTGTTGGCTAACGTTAATAAAATCTAGTCAACGGCAGCATAAGAAGAGAGAATCATTCAGTTCACTTGTCACTGCGTTTATGATATTAGTTATCTTACCCAGTAAACGACCTGTTGCTCGCCATTCTCGCTTCTCTTATCTTCTCGGTGGCAGCAGCAGAGGCTGGAAACCGTAGTGGGCGTGGCCAAATTGTCACTTCAATCGAGGGTGACCAATAGAAAAATGCCTTTCATCCTGGTTGGTAGAGACCGCCCACTGAGCTACAGCTTCACGTGCAAACAAAACTTTTCAATTCGCAAAACTTTTCAACTTGCAAAACTTTTCAGCTTGCAAACCTATTCACCTCGCAAGCAAAATATTTTGACCCGCAAAAAAGACAGCAGAAAAGAGAGCAAAATGTGTGGGTTTGGGATGAAAAGTTCTCGAAGTGCACAAGGAAAAATAAAGGTTTTCAAAGATTTACACGCATTGCAAATAATTCTGTTATCAACTTCTTTATTTTTGAGCCTTAAGACGACTTTTTTTGCAATATATATATTTTTTAATTACAAAATAATTAGTTTTACTCTCAAACACAATATGTTTGTTTGAGTAAAAAAGACACAAAAGAAACTCCATAGCCTACCTGCCCCTTTTAGAAACCTTCTACGAAAACGGTGCAAAAATGATCAAGAAAACATGAATTAATTCCTTTTAAAATTACACAGTAATTTGATTTTTTTTTATATAGTATCTGGATATCAGGGGTGAATTGTTGAGCTTGCAGTCAATACAGTGTACAAACTTAGAAGATAGAATTTTATAATTTCTTATAATTTTCTTGATTTTCAAAAAGGTGGGTCACATTTTTCTTTTACCATTTTAACATTTCACAAATTATGCCATTAAAATTGCCCACTTTTTATCCTAACAGTCTATATTTTATTCTCTCTCATGCAATTTGTGAAAAAAAAATGCATTTTATTTTGACAAATATGCACACTAGACAGATAGTGTTGATGATTAAACAACTCATGCAGGTCTGATACATCATGAACTCATTTGGTTGGGAACATTTGCTGTAAAACAGTCTTTTTTAAACATGTCCAACTGCAGATGTCCCCAACCAAATTAGTTGACAGTGTATCAGATTCAGACCTGCATGAACTGTTGAATCATATCCGTTTAAAACAGCTTCAGTGATTTGGAGAACAGTGGGTTTGGATCATGAGATGAGCACACAGCTAGAGAGGACCATCTGGAACAGGGGGACTGCTGGGTATTCTGCAGTTATAATTGTGTGTAAAACATAAGCTCTGGGATGTTTTTTGCTACTGATTTCTGAAGATTAATGGTCAAAGCTTGACTCTGACCCCTGCTCATCTTTTAACTCACCGGCCACTTTATTAGGGACACCTTGCTAGTACCAGGTTTGACCCACTTTTGCCTTCAGAGCTGCCTTAATTCTTCATGGCAAAGATTCAACAAGGTGCTGGAAACATTCCTCAGAGATTTTGGTCCATATTGACATGTTAGCATAATGCATTTGGGTTGAGATCTGGCGACTGCGGAGTCAGTTTGAGTATAGTGAACTCACTGTCATGTTCATGAAACCAGAGATGATAGCTTTGTGACATGACACATTATCCTGCTGGAAGTAGCCATCAGAAGATGGGTTTACTGTGGTCATAAAGGGATGGACATGGTCAGAAACAATACTCAGGTAGGCTGTAACATTTAAACAATGCTCAATTGGTACTTAGAGGCCCAAAGTGTGCCAAAAAAAAAACCCCACCATTAAACCACCAGCAGCCTGAACCGCTGATACAAGGCAGGATAGATCCATGCTTTCAAAATGTTTATGCCAAATTCTAACCCTACCATCAGAATATTGCAGCAGAAATCGAGACTCATCAGATCAGTTTGCTGTTCTTATCTGACAGGAGTGTCACTGTTGCTGTAGCTCATCTGCTTCAAGGTTGGATGTGTCGTGTGTTCAGAGATGCTCTTCTGCACCTTAGTGCTTATTTGAGTTACTGTTGCCTTTCTATCAGCTCAAACCAGTCTGGTCATTCTCCTCTGACCTCTGGATCAACAAGGCATTTTCACCCACAGAACTGCCTCTCACTGGATATTTTCTCTTTTTCGGACCATTCTCTGTAAACCCTAGAGATGGTTGTGTGTGAAAATCTCAGTAGATCAGCAGTTTCTGAAATACCTGTCTGGCACCAACAACAACCGTGCCATGTTCAAAGTCACTTAAATCACCTTTCTTCCCCATTCTGATGCTCAGTTTGAACTTCAGCAGATCGTCATGACCATAAATGCATTGAGTCGTGATTGGCTAATTAGATAGATCAGTTGAAGAGGTGTACCTAATAAAGTGGCTGGTAAGTATATACAGTGGGTACAGAAAGTATTCAGACCCCCTTAAATTTTTCACTCTTTGTTATATTGCAGCCATTTGCTAAAGTTCATTTTTTTCCTCATTACTGTACACACAGCACCCCATATTGACAGAAAAACACAGAATTGTTGACATTTTTGCAGATTTATTAAAAAAGAAAAACTGAAATATCACATGGTCCTAAGTATTCAGACCCTTTGCTGTGACACTCATATATTTAACTCAGGTGCTGTCCATTTCTTCTGATCATCCTTGAGATGGTTCTACACCTTCACTTGAGTCCAGTTGTGTTTGATTATACTGATTGGACTTGATTAGGAAAGCCACACACCTGTCTATATAAGACCTTACAGCTCACAGTGCATGTCAGAGCAAATGAGAATCATGACTTCAAAGAAACTGCCTGAAGAGCTGAACTGTTTGACTGAACTGTTTGCTTGTTTATTATGTTTATTCACGGGAATGTTTTAAATGTTAAAAAGACAAAGATATCGCTTTCCTCAGCAGACATTGAAACTGATTTTGTGACTATGAATATAAGATTAACCTGAAGAATATCAGCTAGATGCTTAATACACTCGCTCAGGCGATATCTCTCTCATAACAGTACGTTTCAATGAAGCGACTCAATGTTCCTTTGTTACTAGTTCTAAAGTAACATTTTAGAATTAGTAACAGAGGCTTGGGCTCAACTGTTAAACTGTCAACTTGAGATTTGAATTATTTACACACTTGTGCCGTTGAACTGTTGTATAAACACAATATCACACTCGCAGCCGTGCAATATGACTGTATATCAGCACGCTGTGATTACCTATGGCCGAATCACAGCCGTGCTGATATACAGCCATATGGCATGGCTACAAGTGTAATATTTCTCATACATCTTTTTATTGATGCTTTTGTCTCAGAATAAGGATTTGAAGATGACAGAAACATCATATGCAGCTGTGTAAATGAAGAAGTACTCAATGAGATCTCTGTTTTCAACAATAACATGCACCATCTTCACAATGTTCACAGAACTACACCAGTCAGCTCTTTATGCAAGGTAAAACCCTGGTGATGTACTGTGAAAACTGTTTGTGCCATGCAGTTTAATGCCTGAAACACTAGATGGAGGCAAAATATTTAAGACAAACAATCCCCACCAATTTCGCTGCCTGCCAAATTTAGCTATGTTTGAGAATTAATTAAGCACATGTATGTGGGTATCCGGTCAAATCATTTTACAAAATAGTAACAATATGAGTTCACAATTGATGACATGAAATAAGTTAAATATTGTGCTCTGTTTACAGATTATTGAAACAAAGAGCCCTTGAGCAACCTCCGCTAAATGACTCTCATATCGAGCAGTGTCATGCACAGATGGAGAAAACTAAGCAACACACACCACATCTCTGAATGACATCTGCAAATACCTCAACTGTTAGATTTAATAATACTGATTTAATCTGTGCAATCTCTGTTGTACTTTTGTGCATCTCTGCACTGAAACCATAGAAAATTCTGCACAAACTCAAATCAAATCACTCTGGGTCTCTATTGGTCATGAACAAACATACAGGATTCTTAAGCTGTAAGAAAAAAACTTGTGCTTTTTATGAATGCGTTGACATCTCACTGCTGTAGCATAAAGTGGACAGCTCAGATCTGACAATGTTTTGATGTAGGAAAATGAAAAAATGAAGAGTCAGCTGTCTTATTTCATGCATCATACCTGCAGAAATGCATTTTGAATAAAATATCATAGAGGGTGTCATTGTGCCATTGGTCATGTGTAACATGACCTGGTTCTGTCCACCTTTGCATGTTTTAATGCATATATTATCTTAAGATTAACAACTTATAGTAATGAAACAACCTAACATTTTGACCGTTATCTAAGAGCATTCTAGGATGCATCACTGAACCTGAAACCAGGGCATCATACTCATTTTAGTATTACATCAGAGCTGGTGAATCTCACAAAAACTGTCAAAAACATGTACACAATATATTACAAAATCCAAAAAATCTAAAGAAACAACAAATTAATAGTAGTCTGCAGTAATGCAAAAAATTTCATTCTCATTACTTTAATGTAAATAGAACAATTATATATTATTGAAATTATAAATCGATTAGTAAAATATTAATGATGGTATTTGCTTAATTTGTGCTCATTTTAATTGTAAAAATGATTGTGATGGGATAATTGTCATTAAATAATGTCACAAAATAAACGATTAAAAAAATAACTATATATATACTACCATTTAAAAGGTTTTTTTAACCTTTTTTTTTTTTTTGCATTAAATGAATCAAAAGTGACTATAAAAACAGAACATTTCTTTCAAATAAATGCCATTTCTAAAAAATGCCAATCCTGAAAAAATAATGTATCCTCAAAAATATAAAGCAGCACAACTGTTTTCAACAATGATGATAATAACAAATGTTTCTTGTACAGCAAATCAGCTTATCAGAATGATTTCTGAAGGCTCCTGTGACACTGAAGACTGGAGTAATGATGCTGAAAATTCAGCTTTGATCACAGGTATAAATTATAGTTTAAAACATATTAAAATAGAAAGCAGTTTTTATTGTAATAATATTTCACAATATTTTACAGTATTTTTGATCGAGTAAATGCAGCCTTGGTGAGAATTCTTTTAAAAACATTAAACAAATTTTACCAACCCCCAACTTTTGAGCTGCAGTGTAATGCACTTTATTTTGTCTTCTTTCATCATAGGTTGGAGAATAGAATAGAATAGAATAGACTTTATTGTCCTATTTCTGTGAAATTTGTCTTTGGCAACATGTAACATATAATACATACCATAATATTCAATAAACAAAATAATGCAACAATCCAAAAAACCTACCTCCTTTAAAAACCTACTATATACCAATATAAAATCTCAGTTTTGGAATTCTCTATTCAATAATTTAACCACAAAATAATTTTTATAACGATGTAATTTACACATCTACAATATGTTTATATATGGAATATGTTTATATCCCATACTCATGTTAAACATAGTGTGGCAACAAAGAAGATTTGTGCTAACTACAGGGAAAGTGTCTCTAAGCCCATTAGAAAGAGTGTGAATCAGAGAGACAGGAGCGAAAGAAGACACATATGAAGGCAGAATGGTAGAAAAAAGGGGGTGGACCCGGTTGAGAGAAATGTATGATATATCTAGGATGAAAGATGCAGAGGGGGAGGGAAAACAGTGAGCGAGAGAGTACGATTGAAAGTGAGAGAGAACATGCTGTTAGGTATAGACAACAAGGCTCAGTGTCTTTCTTGCCATGCTTGGACTGTCAACGTTCTGGACTGAGCCACTCTTCATACCACAGGAAAAACATTTGAGAGAGAGAGTGTGTGTGTTTGTGTGTGCAGCCTGAATCACATCTCTGCAACTGTCTGTCCGAACTGTCCTTACTCCTGTGTGGATGTGTGTGTGTGTGTGTGTGTGAGTGTGGACACACATTTCTCCATCAGTGTGTCTGTATGCGTGTCAGACGCTGGCTTGCTCTGCGCAGAGTCTCTCCGAGCTCCAGTCTAGCGCTCTTTCTGCCTCAGTCTGAGGACCGACACATCTTCTGCCCTCTCGCTGCTGCTTTGCCCTGGATCACCTT
This sequence comes from Ancherythroculter nigrocauda, assembly GCA_036281575.1. Classification (NCBI taxonomy): domain Eukaryota; kingdom Metazoa; phylum Chordata; class Actinopteri; order Cypriniformes; family Xenocyprididae; genus Ancherythroculter; species Ancherythroculter nigrocauda. The sequence continues at coordinate 36,496,843 of VTFQ01000021.1, read as the reverse complement.
TGGCCTCCATGAGTGCAACTGAGGAAATCCAGCCTCTCCCTGGAAGGTAAGCAAAACCTGGAGTGTCAGAAGAGCGGGCATGTGGGAATGTTTTATCTTATGCTTGTTTTATTGAAATCAAAGGCTTTTCCACTCAAAGTTCTTCTGGGATGCATTGGAGGGCTGGACACTTCCACAACCTTCCAGAGTTTCCCTGATGCAATTTGACTACTTTATTTACATGTGCAAAGCAAAAAAAAAAAAAAAATTGCACTGAATATTGAATATATTTAATCAGAAATAGAGTAAAAACTGTAATATTATTACAATATAAAATAACCATTTTTTATTTTAATATTTCTAAATGTCATTTATTCCAGTGATGGCAAAGCTGAATTTTCATAAGCCATTGCTCCAGTCTTCAGTGTTATTGTATGGTACAGAGAAAGCAATATAAATATATACAGAGTGTGTTCAAGTGATTTAAAATATATATGAATATTTCTAAATTAATTGCTACTGTGTAAAGCCTAATCATTTTGGCCTTGCTCTGAGCTTTAAAAATGCACTTAAAATAATGATTTTACTATGGAAAGTTGTTGATAAAAAGGCATCGCAAAGCATCTAGGTTGTGCTTAATTTCCTAGATAAATTTTGCAGCTTGTCTCGTTTTTTGTTTGTTTTGTTTTGTTTAGTTTTTTTGTGCAATGACTTCCACATGACATGCTCCTTCAGAAGAATGGACATTTTGGCATCTAGCCTGAACGTTGTGACAAACAATGATAGCAAACTGCTTCCTGATGTGCGTCACCATCTCCTATACCAATATATTTTGAGGGCTTTATATTTAGCCAACAGTTTTTCAGAGTACAAAACCCTACTTATATCCTGATCTAAATGTTATTGAGTGTGAAGATGGCGGTTATAAGCAAATCTCTTTTGTCAAAAGAAAGAAAGTAATTGGCTGGATTAGCTCTTCTGGAATCGAATGTCTTCCATAGGCAATGTTGCAACAGAAACTTGTTTTGAAATATAAGCAACATGTGAGTGTTCATACGAGTATACAATATGCTTTTAAATAATCTAATTTTACTGAAATACAAATCCTACATTTTAAATTTTGTTGTCAGTTATAGATTTTTTTAAAGCACTTAAAGGGTTAGTTCACCCAAAAATGAAAATTCTGTCATTTATTACTTACCCTCATGCCGTTCCACGCCCGTAAGACCTTCGTTAATCTTCAGAACACAAATTAAGATATTTTAGTTGAAATCCGATGGCTCAGTGAGGCCTCCATAGGGAGCAATGACACTTCCTCTCTCAAGATCCATTAATGTACTAAAAACATATTTAAATCGGTTCATGTGAGTACAGTGGTTCAATATTAATATTATAAAGCGACGAGAATATTTTTGGTGCGCCAAAAAAAAAACAAAATAACGACTTATATAGTGATGGCCGATTTCAAAACACTGCTTCATGAAGCATCGGAGCACGAATGAATCAGTGTATCGAATCTGCTGTTCGGAGCGCCAAAGTCACGTGATTTCAGCCGTTGGCAGTTTGACACGCGATCTGAATCATGATTCGACACACTGATTCATTTGTGCTCCGAATCTTCCTGAAGCAGTGTTTTGAAATCGGCCATCACTAAATAAGTCGTTATTTTTTTTTTTTTTTGGCGCACCAAAAATATTCTCGTCGCTTTATAATATTAATATTGAACCACTGTACTCACATGCACTGATTTAGATGTGTTTTTAGTACCTTTATGGATCTTGAGAGAGGAAGTGTCATTGCTCCCTATGGAGGCCTCACAGTGCCATCGGATTTCAACTAAAATATCTTAATTTGTTTTCCGAAGATTAACGAAGGTCTTACGGTGTGGAATGGCATGAGGGTAAGTAATAAATGACAGAATTTTCTTTTTTGGGTGAACTAACCCTTTAAACCCCAAATTAATTACTGTAATATGATATTTTTTTACAAAATATTTTTAAGAATTATTTCAAAAATGTATAAATATGCAGTTTGAAAAAGCAAAAGCAATTATTTTCACATAAATAATGTAAGTATGTTGTTCCCTACCTGTCTTCGATGTGATGACACTAGGGGTCACACTTAGGAGCCCCAAACACCTCTGATACTTCACAAAAAGCCAATGAGAATTGGTGGGTGGTATTTGCATACGCCACTCCCGTGGACATATGGGTATAAAGAAGGGAGCATGCAACCACTTGTTCTTTGGAGCCGAGTGGATGTCAACAGACAGTATAATCACCTCTACAGTTGCCGGTAAATCTTCGGCGCATTGCAGCAGTCTCTCCACCCCACGTACAGATAAGTGTAGTGAGAGTTTTCCCTGGGCGCTTCAGCAAAAGAGCAGTTTTCCTCTAAAAGAGCAAAACGTTAGCAGAGAGCATCTTTTTAAAGATGCCTTTCCACTTATGTGTTTCTGGTTGCGGGAGATACTTCTCTACCTCGGACAGCCATGACCTTTGTCTCACGTGTAAGCTAAGACAGCTTTCGTAGCAACTAAGACACGGCACGGGCTCTCAGCCAGGTGGTTTCCACCATGGTAGTCCAGGAAACCTTGCTGAGATGAGGGACGCTGACAAAGTTTGCTTTCTTGATGCTACCATCTCACAAGGTGGCCTCTTCTGTGACACTGCCGAGGACTTTGCCCAGTAGTTCTTACTGGATGCAAGTATCTTGCCTCCGTGACTCACACAAATTCCCACTCCGGCAGGTATGACATGTCACGGGGACGCACAGCTTCCTCACCTGTTTCAGATCAAGTTCCAGTTGGGATACAAGGAGCGAGGCAGGTGTCTACATGCACTTACGCTCCGTTTTGCCACCCTACTGCAGGTATGTCAGTAACGGTTGTCTCATTAGTACCACTCATCAGGAGTCTAGCTGCATGGTTGGCACTTTTCCCAACCCATCGTGCTGGTTCATTGCGACAGTCAGACTCTGTCTGCACCAATAGCCTTGTGGGCAGCATGCTGACATATAGGGCAACTGTGCCTCCAGCACCCCAAGTTTGATTCCCAGCTCGAGGTCCTTTCCCCGAACCTGTTTACCTCTCTCCACCCCACGCTTTCCTGTCTGATCTGTACTGTACTGTACTGTACTGTACTGTCCTGTCCAATAAAGGCATAAAAAGGCCAAAAAAATATATAACTCTAAAAAAGACAGTCAGACTCAGCTATGCAATTCAGTTCACCAAATGCCCAGCCAAGATCAGTGGCATCCTATTTACCTCAGTGGTAGAGAAAGACTCCCCTGTCGTGCATGTTCTAAATGGTGCCCTGCACAGGCTCCTGTACCTGGATATATCAGTAGAAAGTCCTCTCTTTCAGGCTGTCCCTATGTCTTGCATATTCACGAAAGTTGCAGAGGCTGCCATTGACCCATTGAGGGAAGTGGGTCTCCGTATTCTCAATTATCTCAATGACTGGCAGATTCTAGCTCACTCTTGAGATTTATTGTGTTCACACAGGGACCTGGAGCTCAGACACCTCAGCCGATTGGGGTTTCATTTTAACTGGGAAAAGAGTAAAGGCCCCGGTATACTTCAAACGAAATCAAAGAACGAACTGATTTGACGTCATTTCGAACAAAATCAGGCCAAAACGAAGTTTGTTTTGTGTTCTTTTTGGAAGTTCGAAACGGCTTGCCAAAGCGAACTTTCAGGAAAAGTTCGCTTCATCTCCAAAACACCTTCATGCCACCATTGGTCCGTGATGATAACGTAATAGGAGGTGTGTGCTGAGGCTCTGCCTTCACTCGCGTGGGACACGTCTTTGACTCATTTCGTGTGTTTGAGTTCATTGAGGTCAGATCTCCACGGGTGAAAACATGAACACACTGGATAGCCGCTTTATAGTACAAAATGAAGTTGTGCTCCTGATGAAATGAGGCACTAACATTGTTTTTCATGTTTGATACTGTAAAGCTGCTTGATTTTATGCAATCTATTGAATAAAGTGATATATGAAGACGTGACATGACTGGAGTGCTACTTTGCAGAGCTCGTGCTAACATACCCATGCTGTTATGATCAGACGCTTTTCTTATGCTTAATAATAAATGCTTGCTGTTTTCTCATTTTTGTTGTGTTTATTTTGTTACTGAGTGCATATAAGTGCATGGCACATATTTACATATTCATCTAACCGTCGCTCTCAGCAGTGTGGGTGGCGTCAGATGTTCGTTTACAGTATATCGCTGGTCATGCATTTCGAACTTCTTTTTACCCCTAAACGAAGAACGAAAAAGAACTTCGTTTGAAGTATACAGGGGCCTTAAGCTCTTTCCAATGCAGAGCATTTCTTTTCTCGGAATGGACTCAGTAAACATGAGAGTGCATCTCATGAACAAAAGCTCCCAGTCAGTGCTAAATTGCCTGAGGGCATTAAAGGGAGAAAACAGAGGTTCCACTGAAGAGGCTCCTGGGGCATATGACATCCTCTGCGGCAGTTTCACCACTGATGCATATGAGACCACTTCAGGACTGGCTTCATACTCAAGTCCCGAGATTGGCATGGTGCTGCGGCACATATTGCATGGTCATCATGCAGATCTGTCACCATACATTCAGCCTTTGGTCAGACCTTGCATTTATTCCCTTAGAACAAGTGTCCAGGCATGTTGTTGTCACAACAGATATGTCCAAGTTGGGCTGGGATGCGGTATGCAACGGGTGTGCTTCAGGCTTCTGGATGGAACCCCAACTGTACTGGCACATCAGATGTCTCAAGTTGCTAGCAGTACTGCTTACACTGCAGAGGTTTTGGCCATCGATTCAGGGCAAGCATGTGTTGGTCCAGATGGATAACAGAGTGACTGTAACATAAATAAACCATCAAGGCAGTTTACGCTCATGCAATTTACCCACCATCTCCACTAGAGTCAGCAATGACTTAAGTCACTGCGAGCCACTCACATTCCAGGTGAAATCAACTGCACAACGGATACGCTGTCACGACAAGTGTCACTCCACCCCCAGGTGGAGTGACACCCACCATCTCCTCCACTAGAGTCAGCAATGACTTAAGTCACTGCGAGCCACTCACATTCCAGGTGAAATCAACCGCACAACGGATACGCTGTCACGACAAGTGTCACTCCACCCCCAGGTGGTCCAACTGATCTGTAGTCGATTTGGCAGGGCACAGGTTGACCTGTTCCCTTCCTAGAATCCTCCAACAGACCTCCAAGTCTGGCCCCTGGACGGGATGCAGAAGACTTCACTGGGCTATCACCAATGGAGAGTCCCCTCTATGAGGCAGGCTTATACCTTGAAGTCAGTCATCTTCATTTATATAACGCTTTTCACAATACATATTGTATCAAAGCAGCTTCACAGTGACAATAAAAAAATTAATTGACAGAGATTGTTTTGGATTTACAGCAGCTCTAACAAAAATTATTATCGAGCTAAAGTAACCCTAGTAAGCTAAGACAGCTTTCGTAGCAACTAAGACACGGCACGGGCTCTCAGCCAGGTGGTTTCCACCATGGTAGTCCAGGAAACCTTGCTGAGATGAGGGACGCTGACAAAGTTTGCTTTCTTGATGCTACCATCTCACAAGGTGGCCTCTTCTGTGACACTGCCGAGGACTTTGCCCAGTAGTTCTTACTGGATGCAAGTATCTTGCCTCCGTGACTCACACAAATTCCCACTCCGGCAGGTATGACATGTCACGGGGACGCACAGCTTCCTCACCTGTTTCAGATCAAGTTCCAGTTGGGATACAAGGAGCGAGGCAGGTGTCTACATGCACTTACGCTCCGTTTTGCCACCCTACTGCAGGTATGTCAGTAACGGTTGTCTCATTAGTACCACTCATCAGGAGTCTAGCTGCATGGTTGGCACTTTTCCCAACCCATCGTGCTGGTTCATTGCGACAGTCAGACTCTGTCTGCACCAATAGCCTTGTGGGCAGCATGCTGACATATAGGGCAACTGTGCCTCCAGCACCCCAAGTTTGATTCCCAGCTCGAGGTCCTTTCCCCGAACCTGTTTACCTCTCTCCACCCCACGCTTTCCTGTCTGATCTGTACTGTACTGTACTGTACTGTACTGTCCTGTCCAATAAAGGCATAAAAAGGCCAAAAAAATATATAACTCTAAAAAAGACAGTCAGACTCAGCTATGCAATTCAGTTCACCAAATGCCCAGCCAAGATCAGTGGCATCCTATTTACCTCAGTGGTAGAGAAAGACTCCCCTGTCGTGCATGTTCTAAATGGTGCCCTGCACAGGCTCCTGTACCTGGATATATCAGTAGAAAGTCCTCTCTTTCAGGCTGTCCCTATGTCTTGCATATTCACGAAAGTTGCAGAGGCTGCCATTGACCCATTGAGGGAAGTGGGTCTCCGTATTCTCAATTATCTCAATGACTGGCAGATTCTAGCTCACTCTTGAGATTTATTGTGTTCACACAGGGACCTGGAGCTCAGACACCTCAGCCGATTGGGGTTTCATTTTAACTGGGAAAAGAGTAAAGGCCCCGGTATACTTCAAACGAAATCAAAGAACGAACTGATTTGACGTCATTTCGAACAAAATCAGGCCAAAACGAAGTTTGTTTTGTGTTCTTTTTGGAAGTTCGAAACGGCTTGCCAAAGCGAACTTTCAGGAAAAGTTCGCTTCATCTCCAAAACACCTTCATGCCACCATTGGTCCGTGATGATAACGTAATAGGAGGTGTGTGCTGAGGCTCTGCCTTCACTCGCGTGGGACACGTCTTTGACTCATTTCGTGTGTTTGAGTTCATTGAGGTCAGATCTCCACGGGTGAAAACATGAACACACTGGATAGCCGCTTTATAGTACAAAATGAAGTTGTGCTCCTGATGAAATGAGGCACTAACATTGTTTTTCATGTTTGATACTGTAAAGCTGCTTGATTTTATGCAATCTATTGAATAAAGTGATATATGAAGACGTGACATGACTGGAGTGCTACTTTGCAGAGCTCGTGCTAACATACCCATGCTGTTATGATCAGACGCTTTTCTTATGCTTAATAATAAATGCTTGCTGTTTTCTCATTTTTGTTGTGTTTATTTTGTTACTGAGTGCATATAAGTGCATGGCACATATTTACATATTCATCTAACCGTCGCTCTCAGCAGTGTGGGTGGCGTCAGATGTTCGTTTACAGTATATCGCTGGTCATGCATTTCGAACTTCTTTTTACCCCTAAACGAAGAACGAAAAAGAACTTCGTTTGAAGTATACAGGGGCCTTAAGCTCTTTCCAATGCAGAGCATTTCTTTTCTCGGAATGGACTCAGTAAACATGAGAGTGCATCTCATGAACAAAAGCTCCCAGTCAGTGCTAAATTGCCTGAGGGCATTAAAGGGAGAAAACAGAGGTTCCACTGAAGAGGCTCCTGGGGCATATGACATCCTCTGCGGCAGTTTCACCACTGATGCATATGAGACCACTTCAGGACTGGCTTCATACTCAAGTCCCGAGATTGGCATGGTGCTGCGGCACATATTGCATGGTCATCATGCAGATCTGTCACCATACATTCAGCCTTTGGTCAGACCTTGCATTTATTCCCTTAGAACAAGTGTCCAGGCATGTTGTTGTCACAACAGATATGTCCAAGTTGGGCTGGGATGCGGTATGCAACGGGTGTGCTTCAGGCTTCTGGATGGAACCCCAACTGTACTGGCACATCAGATGTCTCAAGTTGCTAGCAGTACTGCTTACACTGCAGAGGTTTTGGCCATCGATTCAGGGCAAGCATGTGTTGGTCCAGATGGATAACAGAGTGACTGTAACATAAATAAACCATCAAGGCAGTTTACGCTCATGCAATTTACCCACCATCTCCACTAGAGTCAGCAATGACTTAAGTCACTGCGAGCCACTCACATTCCAGGTGAAATCAACTGCACAACGGATACGCTGTCACGACAAGTGTCACTCCACCCCCAGGTGGAGTGACACCCACCATCTCCTCCACTAGAGTCAGCAATGACTTAAGTCACTGCGAGCCACTCACATTCCAGGTGAAATCAACCGCACAACGGATACGCTGTCACGACAAGTGTCACTCCACCCCCAGGTGGTCCAACTGATCTGTAGTCGATTTGGCAGGGCACAGGTTGACCTGTTCCCTTCCTAGAATCCTCCAACAGACCTCCAAGTCTGGCCCCTGGACGGGATGCAGAAGACTTCACTGGGCTATCACCAATGGAGAGTCCCCTCTATGAGGCAGGCTTATACCTTGAAGTCAGTCATCTTCATTTATATAACGCTTTTCACAATACATATTGTATCAAAGCAGCTTCACAGTGACAATAAAAAAATTAATTGACAGAGATTGTTTTGGATTTACAGCAGCTCTAACAAAAATTATTATCGAGCTAAAGTAAAAATAAGGTTACCTGTAAAAATGGTTAATTATTACTTTAGGGGCCACTTAAATGACACCTTTCCTACTGAAAACTGAATACCTTTAATGCATTCTTGCCGTTCATTTACGTGTTTAGTCTATAGGTTTGCGTGTTTGAGTGTGTATGTGTTGCAGAAGCTTGGTCTTTTTTAAAAAAGTGTTATTGCCAAATGACTTGTCTGGTCCGCATAATACAGAAAATTAGTTGTGTCCGCGGATCTATGTGAACTGGAATAATTTTGATTTTTGTTTTATCTATACATAGGGAAAGGAAAAGGAAGGAGGCCTTCGCGGGGGTAGTTTAGTTGAAATGTCTGGGCTGCGTTATCATCATGTCTAGATGCAGGTCCTTCATCTCATCTGGATACAGCCTGGATCTGGCAGGCTGCGGCAAACCTCGGGATAAACAGAGAGAGACTAGTGTAGACTCCATTCTTCTTATGATGTAGCGAGTACATCAGGTGTTATGGGAAGTGTTCCCGGTTCCGGCTGACCTAATCAATGCAGCCTAACAATTTACATGATTTGAAGTATAGAAGTAGATAATGTGTTATGTGTATGCAAGTTTAAACAGATGTGTTTTTAATCTATATTTAAACTGACAGAGTGTGTCTGCTTTCCGAACAGTGATAGGAAGACTGTTCCAAAGTTTAGGTGCTAAATAGCAAAAGGATCTGCCACCTGCAGTTGATTTTGATATTCTAGGTATTATCAACTGTCCAGAATTCTTAGATCACAATAGAAGTGGGGGTCTGTTCATTAACTGGTGTGCTTCCTGAGTGGAAGACCCATATAGATGTGCAGTTGGTCAGTACTTTCCTTCCTGCAGGAGAGGCTGGAGGTTCGGCTGTCCCCTTCCACCCTGAAAGTGTATGTAGCTGACAAAGTTGTACATCACGATGCAGTGGATGGTAAATCATTAGGGAAGCACGACCTGATCATCAGGTTCCTGAAAGGCTCCAGGAGGTTGAATCCTCCTAGGCCACACCTTATTCCCTCATGGGATCTCCTGGTAGTCTTGCTGAGCCTACAGAGAGCCCCCTTTGAGCCGCTAGAATCAGCTGAGCTGGATCCCATTTCATTGCAGATGGTGCTCCTGACCACGCTCACCTCCCTCAAGTTATCACGAAACCCATGACACACAACAAACACAGCTCTGATGATGGCATCCTCCATCCACAGGTTTATAGCGTTTGTAAATGCTGCACTTAAAGACACCAGAGTTGGCCGCTTCAGAGATCCTATTCTATTCCCGGTGCGAATGCAAACAGGAACATGGCCCAGGGGAGAAATTAGTTCTCTGGGAATTATCCTAGTGGTTAGTTCCCATAACTGAGTTCCTAGAACTATTCGGTGCGAAAGCCCCTATTCTCTGTCAACGAAGCATGTCTTGAGTACAGTCCGGCATACTCTCATTTAAACCTGAGACAGCAACCGGGCTACGTGCACCACGTTCCCAATAACCCCTTTTAGGGACCAATTGGTGAACTTGCAAGCTCTGCCTCAAAATGAGGCAGACCCAGCCTTATTGTTGCCATGTCCAGTACGAGCCCTGTCATTTATCTGGATGGCACACAGAGTTTCAGGAGCACAGAGCAGCTCTTTATCTGTTTTGGGGAACAGCAGAAGGGGAAGTCTGTATGTGCACTTTTTTTGTCTATGCAAGTTCCCTAGACAGATAAACCTTGGATGTATCTTGACTTTTAGCTCTCTGCGGCAGTCCAATTCGGCAGAGGAATTTGACGCCAGGCCCAGTACTCGTGATGCATGCCCCTTCAGGTCAGCCCGTATACTGAGGCTAGGTGCTCCGTATGTAGTGATTCCCTGTTGGTAATCCCATATGATGTGTTGTCCATGATACGTTTTCCCTGTTAGTAAATCTGTGTCTTCCCCTAGGCAGAGCCTCATCTGCCACCAGTCGCTGCGTTCGTAGTAGTTCCCTCCTTTTAGGTTGGACCTACGGCAGGAACTTCTTCCCACGTGTGATACTTCCTGGGAGGTAAGTCCACGTGATGTATTTCCACACGTGAACCTCCCCAAGGGCAGGATGTGGTCTCCGTAGTGTTCTTTTTCCAATCTGGAAGGAAGAGCAATGCTGAACTACCAACTGGATGGCTGGGACACACTCTCAGCACAAACCTGAATGAGTGAATGCACACCAGCTCCTTTTATACCCGTATGTCTGGGGGAGTGCCGCATTCAAATTCCACTCACCAATTCTCATCTGCCTTTTCTGAAGTATCAGAGGTGTTTGGGGCTCCCAAGTGCTACCCCTAGAGTCAGTTTTTTGGAGGTTACAATAGTAACCGAGATGTTTTCCTGCTTAAAGGGGTCATGAACTGTGTTGTTTCATTGTTTTATAATGTTTCCTGGGATGCACTTATAATGTTAGTATGCTTTTTACATCCAAAATTGTCATAATTTATAAATAAAAGGCATTTTTCCTACCCTGATTTTAGCCCTCTGGTTTGAACGCTCTGTTTTAAGGGGCGTGTCTGCTGTGAGACTTCAGTGTAAACGCCCACTACTGTGATTGGCTAACATCTTTCCATTTGAAATAGTATTACTCTCTCTTTTAGCGCATTTTTACTATTACAGCTCTCAAGGTTAACTAATCGTGAAAAGTGTTGCATTACATTTAGATCTATGGCATTATATTTAGATCGTGGCATGAAAGGTTGCAGAGGTGAACACTGTGTAGCCGATCACAGACATGTTGTTGAGCGAATGAAAGTCAAGTCAAGTCAAGTCACCTTCATTTATATAGCGCTTTTTACAATGCAGATTGTGTCAAAGCAGCTTTACATTGATAATTGGTATATAATTTTTCCTTTTAAAGAATAGTGTCAATGCAGGCAGATCAAAAGCACTGTTGAATAAATGTCAAGGATACTGTTGAATATCAAATGTCAAGTCAAATTAAATTAAATTAGGGCTGCACGATTAATCGTATTTTATCACGATAACGATATCTGCTTCTCTCGATTGATTTTAAATAATCGTCACGATATTGGCCCGCTCTATGAAAATGAACATAATTTGGAAATATTGGAAGTAATATTAGGAATTTCGCTGTTTTATCTTTTGAAGTTCCTAAAGGTTTTACCAGTTTTCATAATGTTGATCAGCTAGAAATGATTTTTCTTTGCTTTACGAATTTGCCGGGCAATTTGAATCTGGTTTGTCTTATTGCAAACGAATTGTGTTGCTTTAAAATCTAATGTGAATACATATTACAAAACGCTCACCAAAACCATGTTTTGTATTGATTTACCATCTAACGAAGTTATCATAGTTGGTTAAATTTAAGTCTTTGTGCCACCTACAGGCCTTTTGGGTGAAGTGTAGGTTGGTAAAGAACTTGCAAAATAGCCATAGTTACATTACTCTTTTGATAGAATAAACATGATTAATAATCGTGATTATAATTTTGAGGAAACTGTGGCACTGGCTGTCGTGTCGATGATGTCTTCACAATGGATGATCTAGTCGACTCGATCTCTGCTGATACAGGGCTGCGTTGTGGTCGTGTCAAGGCACCGGTCCTCGGTCTCATCTGGAAACGGCCCCGAATCCGGTTGGCTACGGTAAACCTCGGGATAAACAGAAAGACTAATATTAGCGTAGATGCCGTTCTTTTTCTGATGTAACAAGTACATCTGGTGTTATAGGAAGTGTTCCCGGTTCCAGCTGAACTAATTTATGCAGCCTAATAATCCTTTAACGGATTTGAAAATATAAATATATAATGTGTTATGTGTATGCCAGGTTAAAGAGATGCGTTTTTAGTCTAGATTTAAACTGACAGAGTGTGTCTGCATCCCGAACAATGCTAGGAAGATTGTTCCACAGTTTAGGTGCCAAATAGGAGAAGGATCTACCGCCTGCGGTTGATTTTGATATTCTAGGTATTATCAGCTGGCCTGAATTCTGAGATCGCAATAAACGTGAAGGATTATAATGATTTAAGAGCTCGCTCAGGTACTGGGGAGCTAAACCATTTAGTGCTTTGTAAGTAATTAGCAAGATTTTAAAATCTATACGATGTTTAACAGGAAGCCAATGCAGTGACGACAGAACTGGGCTAATATGGTCATACTTCCTAGTTCTAGTAAGAACTCTAGCTGCTGCATTTTGTACGAGCTGTAGTTTATTTATCAAGCGGGAGGAACAACCACCCAGTAGAGCGTTACAGTAGTCTAACCTTGAGGTCATGAACGCATGAACTAACTGTTCTGCATTCTTCATTGAGAGCATATGTCGTAGTTTAGATATATTTTTAAGATGGAAGAAAGCGGTTTTACAGATGCTAATAACATGGCCTTCAAATGAAAGATTGGTATCAAAGAGCACACCCAGGTTCCTAACTGAAGACGAAGACTTAACAGAGCAGCCATCAAGTGTTAGACAATATTCTAGGTTATTACGTGAAGAAGTTTTTGGTCCAAAAATTAGAATCTCTGTTTTTTCTGAATTTAGTAGTAGGAAATTACTGGTCATCCAGTTTTTTATATCAGCTATGCATTCTGTAAGTTTCGTCAGGGCGTGAAGAAATATAGACCTGAGTATCATCAGCGTAACAATGAAAACTAACGCCATGCTTCCTAATGATATCTTCCAAGGGTAGCATGTACAGAGTGAAAAGCAATGGTCCTAGTACTGAGCCTTGCGGTACTCCATATTTAACTTGTGATCGATATGATATCTCATCGTTTACTACTACAAACTGATAACGGTCAGATAAGTATGATTTGAACCATGCCAATGCAATTCCACTAATGCCAACATAATTTTCAAGTCTATTTAAGAGAATATTGTGATCGATAGTGTCAAATGCAGCACTAAGATCCAGTAACACTAATAGAGAGATACAACCACGATCTGATGATAAGAGCAAATCATTAGTAACTCTAATGAGAGCAGTTTCAGTACTATGGTACGGTCTAAATCCTGACTGGAAATCCTCACAGATATTATTTCTTTCTAAAAAGGAACATAGTTGCGATGAAACTGCCTTTTCTAGTATTTTTGACAGAAAAGTAAGATTTGAGATCGGCCTGTAATTGACTAATTCTTTAGGATCAAGTTGTGGTTTTTTAATAAGAGGTTTAATAATAGCCAGCTTAAAAGTTTTTGGTACGTATCCTAATGACAAAGATGAATTAACAATATTAAGAAGGGGATCTATGACTTCTGGAAGCATCTCTTTCAATAGCTTAGTTGGTATAGGGTCTAACATACATGTTGTTGATTTTGATGATTTAACAAGTTTAGACAATTCTTCCTCTCCTAAAGCAGGAAATGAAATGAATTTTTCCTCAGGGACACTACAATGCAATGTCTGACACGATACTGTAGTAGACGGTTGCATGGTTATAATTTTCTCTCTAATATTATCAATCTTGCAAGTAAAGAAGTTCATAAAGTCATTCCTGCTGTGCTCTTTGGGAACATCAGAAGTTGAAGCTTTATTTCTTGTTAATTTAGCCACTGTATCAAATAAATACCTAGGGTTGTGTTTATTTTCTTCTAAGAGTTTTGAAAAATAGGCAGATCTGGCAGTTTTTAAGGCCTTTCTTTACTCAATCATTTTCTCTCTCCACGAAATGCGAAATACTTCTAGTTTTGTTTTCTTCCAGCTACGCTCCATTTACGCTCCAAAGCAGTGATCTCGTCATTGCAACTCATTTTCTGTACACTAACGAATGCTTTCATCTTCACTAACATTGCAAACGCGATTTAACTAAGAGATTCGTTGAATAAAACGGGAGTTTTGCGCTGTCAGTCACGATAAACTCGCACTGTTTGATTGACAGCTTCAGCGCGCTGCTCCAACGATTGCAAATGGAGCTTTCTTTGATCGCTTTCTTTATATAATTTAATCACAGTTAAATAACAGATTATTTTCATCCTACTAAGAGAAACAACGCAAGTTGACGTTTAGTCTCGGGTTTGATTTACTGACACACAAACAAAGAACATCTGACTGTACATGAATCATTACATATCAGATCAGGCATTAGAATTAACACAGATACTGACATGTTGCATTACTGTCGAGTCCAGGCACTGCACAATATTTTGTAATCCTCAATGGCATGTTTATTGCTTGGGAGCTCGATCTGGTTTAGCACCACGTAGGCCTATGTTACTTAGGCTACCTATTCTATTGCATGTCATGCACGAATCGGTGGGCGGGGCTAAACAGTCAGTGATGAAGTAGGCGTTGATCTTCTTCTGCGGGGGTGGTGCTTGCTGCCCTTTGACGTCATAGATCCCCACTTTGTAAATCCTGTCATTTACTGGGTCTGGTGTCAATAAAAGCTTTTATTGGACTAACAAGGAAGTTTTCAGCTCTAAAACTTACAGAATATTCTTATTGTATGATGACCTCTTATATGTTGAAAGCTCAAGGAAAATTTGATTTCTCAGTTCATCACCCCTTTAATAATTTTTATGGAAACCATAATACATATTTTTTTTCCAGCTTGACCAGCTAAGCCAGGCTGGGAGACAAGCTAAAACCAGCTACTTCCAGCTTAAACCAGCAAAGACCAGTCAACCAGCTTAGGCTGGTTTTAGCTGGATTTTTCAGCAGGGGTGACAGCGCCTCAGCTCAAGAGGCTCGTAAACTGATCATCTCTTACTACTAGTCCATTTATAGCATCAAATAAACATGAATGAACATGAGAATCAATGTTGTTTCAAACGCGGAAAGATGTCAATATACACAATTTTTCAAGTTTAACTCCACCGAGGTTAATCTTCTAACTCCTGACTGCTTTGTCGGACAAAATGCGGATTCGGCGTTCTGATTGGTTAGATCGCTTGTCAATCAAACTCCCGGCGAAGGGTCAATTGCACTGTAGGGGGCGAGAACGAGTCTTCGAACCTGTGTGTATGCCTACTGTGAAATTACCACATCGAACGTGATGTGCTAATATGGATGCAGCTATGAAGCCGCCGGGTTTGCTTCAGGGAAAATTTATTTTTAAGAAGCCTCCAAATGGAAACCTCAACAAGACTAAGGTAAAGCTGTTACTCTACTGACTGTAAACAGTTCATCACGACCTCTTATGTAGGCCTACAGTTCAAAATTCATGTTTAACTGAATAAACAGTTAGTAAACACAAGTGCATCTTATTGAACATAATTTATTTTCATCGCCAATTATCATAGTAGGACAGCTTTCTCAAGCAGTTTTTGATGCATTTTGGAAACAGGAGATGAGCCCCTGGTCTAATGCGCCACCTGGCTTGAAAAACCCGTTCTCAAAGACTTACTTTTAGTCATTATTTGGGTAGCACACATATTCTGAATGCCTTCGGCAGAATTCAAATTAGCCATTTTAATCTAGATTAATCTAGATTAATTCCAATATTACAGTGAGATTAATCTATATTAAAAAAATTAATCTATGCCCACCACTAATTATTATATACTTGCCCCAAATTAATAATATAAATTATATGTATACTTTTGTAATATAATGCATTTCCACACAACCAGGGCTGCTGTTGTTTCTGCTGTTTCACCACAGAATGACGCCATGAGCTTATTACAAGGATAGGCCCCCTAGAAAAACTCGGGTTTGAGTGCCCTGCTCAAGGGCACAGTGGTGTTGACTTATGGCTCACTTCTTGGG
This sequence comes from Ancherythroculter nigrocauda, assembly GCA_036281575.1. Classification (NCBI taxonomy): domain Eukaryota; kingdom Metazoa; phylum Chordata; class Actinopteri; order Cypriniformes; family Xenocyprididae; genus Ancherythroculter; species Ancherythroculter nigrocauda. The sequence goes on along the minus strand of VTFQ01000021.1, from coordinate 36,480,795 downwards.
GGCATCGATCAAACCTTCCAGTTTCCAGCCTTGAGTGTTAACCACTGCAACACACCACCCCATTTAATGCTCCATTAGATACCCCAATTGTACGGAGATCATGGTTAATTTAGCTATGATAACCCACAGTTTATAAAAACTGGATGTAGATTTTCATCACACAAATTGCTTTACATTTAGGATGACAACCACTTTGTCTTATCTAAACACAAAATATTTTTCTTAAGTATGTCATTATTTGGCAAACACTAGATGTTTTAATATGCAGGGGTGCACATAACTTTTTTGGTCTGGTTCTCAAGGGAGTACCTGGAGATGTTGCTTGGTACTCACACTTTACACGACACATCCTAAAAGCTGTCCTAATCACTTTCCTCCTGACTGCTCTCCTCACTATCTTCTTTTCTCTCGAGCATGGTAGATGATGATAATGATTTTTATTATTTTTTTACTAACATTAATGACAGCAAAGGCTGCTGTCACTTTAAGAAGGAAAGCACGGACCGAATAACTGACACACATCCGGTTTCTTTCTCAACACTTCACTTATGACATAACCGAGAGAATACTTGCCGAGACAGGTATTTTGACATAATTTTGTGTGTATGTTTCCTTTCAAGCGCAAGTAAACGCGAAAGCGGAATTAATTCGGTGTTCGAGCGCTGTCTGACTCTCATCATGCGCGCGTTTCGGGGGGCTGTGCGCACAGATTACAGTTCGCGAGTCCCGATTTTCGCCTCTTCTTCCGCTTTTAAAGGCGTTTGAATGTGTTAATTGGCGAGACAAAACATGTCCAAATTACAAACTTTCACTCTATGATGGTTAAATATAGCAGTTAATCCGCGAATCACATGCGTGCCGAACCGTTGGACCTTATCCGTATGGATCACGGATTAACTGCGATCCGTTGCACACCTAATAATTAAAGAACACACATATTATCATGATTGCTATCTTACCAGAGATGGAGAAAAATCCTACTCCAGTAAATAAACGTATCCCTGTGAACCGGTACTCAAAAGCGCTTCCCTCCATGTTTTCTGGTACGCATAGTTTATTTTTACCGCGCATGCGTACCTGCGTACCTCTAATGTGCACCCCTGTTAATATGATTTTGATTAATGTCCATTGTGTGATCCTCTCTGACTACTGATGTCTTCATTCTGTTCTCTGCTACTGAACTCTGTACACTTCAAAAAGTGAGTCATGCAATGAACGATGCAATAGAAGACCCCCCCCCCCCCCAAAAAAAAAAACAAAACAAACAAACAAACAAACAATTATGACAGTAAAGAACATCTTTTTAAAAGTGTAGCTTCCTTTTGTTTGTGTCAAATAATCTTAAGGACAACCTCTTTAGGCAGTGTCTATAGGCGATGTAGCATCCGCTTTAGTTTGAACCAATGAACACTTTCTATGAACTGAAATTTGTTATTTATGGAAAATCACTGACTGAACTCCAATGCAAACCAAAATTCACTTTAAGTATATTTTCTGCACTGAAACCAAAATATCCAGCTAAATTTCAGTGTAGGATTTTAAATAAGAAAAAAACAACTTTTAGTTAGAGATCATATAAAAAAGACTGAGGGCATGGTAGAAAAAAGCTTATTTCCAACGGTTCAGTAGTGTGTGGAGACAAGGAGAACTCACTGTCCACTAACAAACACACAAACACTTGCTGGGGTACCTCTGAGTATTTATGGATGACATATGAACTGTTCTTACAGGCAATGTGTGGGAGCAATATTTGTTGTAATTGCCTTTCAGTTACAGTAAGTGCTGCTGATTATATACAGTATAGGCTACATTGATGTTACTGATTTAAAAGAAGTGTGGGCTTTTGGCTTACTAAGAACTTGGCTATGTTTTGAAAGGGAAGCAGTATATATGGTATACTGCCTATTTTTTTATTTTATTTTATTTTTTTCAAATGAAGCAGAGCCCAATATGCTACAATGAACATTTCAAATCATAGTATGACACTGTAGCTATCTTTCCATCAAAGATGCTAATTTAATTTATGCAAAATATTAGAATATTGCAAAAACAAACTATGTAAAGCAGCTTTTCCATCCCATGTGTTCCTGAGAAAAAAATTGCTGGGGAAATTGGAGTGAAATAGAAATAGAAATGGAAGATGCTTTATTAAAAGTAATAAATTACAGATGTAGATCGCAAAACAAAACAGTCTGACAAACTTCTTGTGTGCTTGCGAATGCCAGTGGGTGCTTTATGTCTGGAGTGACAGTGAGTCAGACACTTCTCCACCATATCACAATGACCAGAGAAACTAAATATATAACAAATTTACAAAAAACACTCTGCATACAGAATTTTTTTTTTATGATTGAACTGTTGAGTCTAACAGTTATGGAGTTTCTGCACATGAACTCTAGAAATACGGCTCTATGACACTTTCAATTATACAGTATCCTGATTTTAACTACTGTTAGTGTCATGTGATTATGATTCACTACAACTGCAACCTAATGCATGTTCCCTTCAGAAATTCACATAAAGATAAAAATTCAATGAACAAAGATAGGATTCACTGGTAAGGCCCCTAGGTTGAACAGTTCTGGTTGAGTGTGTTCATCTTTATGACACCTCCAGGCTTGATTTGGTAAAATCAGGAGATAGTAGGGCTCAGAGACCTGTAGATATCCACAGGGCTCGATTTGTTGAAAAAAAAAAAAAAAATCATCACCTCTGTAAAACCACCAATGCCCCCCGCCCCCTCTTACCATCCTTATTAGATTAATAGTGTCAAGTAGCTGTTATATAAAACTTATCATGCAAATGAAATATCAAAATTCTCTATGAACTTCAAATGACAGCAATTGACCAATCAGAACTCAATATTGTAACGCGCTGCACACATTAAAGCAAGTTTTTGTCATTTTTTGTGCAGTTCAAAATGGCCAAGGGAATTGTTAAAGGCAAGCTCATCTTTTGACGTTCTTTAAAAAGAAAAAAAAGCAGAAGGTATGATATTTCTTTGATTAATGTTTAAGGACATTCCCCTGACAACATTAGAAAGAATAACAAACAAACATAGCTAAAGTGCGTTGATTATAAGGGATCGTTGTCAAAGTTGCATTGAATTATTAAAAGTGAATGCAATCACAGAGGTGAAAATGCACATTTTAGGTAAATGTATGTGTGTTTATTTATGTATTTATTTAAATCTGCACAGAATCCATTGCTAACAAAGACTGTATGGCTAATAGCTTGACATACAGTAACCACTCAAGCAGCCGGGCGCTAATAGCTCGAAAGAGGCACTTTTAATGGAGTTTCTGGCTGATTCTATCCAGTTATTTATAATAAAAGGATGCATGCTGTACATGCATCAGTGACGGATAAGAGACGATTCAGAGAGAGAGAGAGAAGGAGGGTGTGTTCAATTCAGAAATTATCACCCTATTCTTTTCGTCTTTACCATCCACTGTTAGAGCTTTGGAGCCCTAAAAGTGTGAGGCTCAAAAATAATTGTCATTTGGAACTCATTTATTGTAACATGTGGGTGTTATAGTAATTGCACGAAAACCAAGAATTCTCAGAGACAGGCTTTAAAGGGGACCTATTATGCAAAATTCATTTTTGCATGGTGTTTGGCTATAAATGTGTGTTGGCAGTGTGTGTACACAACTACCCTATAATGATAAAAATCCAACCACTCCTTTTTTTTAATCCCCATAAATCATAAGCAGTGTCTCAGAACAAGCCGTTTCCAGATCCCTGGCAGCGTGACGTCACATTAACCACAGGCCCCGCCCACGAATGTTGACAGACACTGCTGTTCTAACATAGAACCGCCCTGAGCGAGTTCACAGGGAGTTGTACAGTCCGCCATTGCTGAATAGATGAGAATGTCTCCTAAGCGTTTTAGGTGTTCTGTAGCTGGATGGATTAATCCACATATCTCTCTCCATTTACTCCCTTAATCTGAGCCACTGAAGACGAGGTGGATTAATTTTGTTTTCTAAGAAAATGCTCCCTCAACTCTACCGAAATTCATTTATGTCTGCGCGAATCATTTCACAACGGACTTCTTTGTGAATGAATGTCAATACAAAGGGACAATACAAAATAGAGGTTGTGCTAAAAATTTGTTACTCAAGGATAGATAATGAAGGTGAGAGCATTTTATTACAGTTCATCAGAGTTGATTTACAGATATAAAGTTTACCAGTTTACCACCCAAAAAGGCATAAGGTCTTTATATATTTGTTTACTGTTAGTTGTAACGAGTGTTTCTGTGTACTTCGCTGTGTATGTTGATGATAATGCAAGGGAGAGGATAATATTTTAATGTACACTTGCACTGTGTTTTATTAAGCTCTTACAGAGATTTTCTAGAGTGAAAACGGACGCTTCATCTTTTGCATGAAGACACAGTAAACATCATAAAACTCATCGGTAAAGTCGAACGGGGTCCGGTACAACAGGCTTGTACTGTAAGTGAATAAAAAGTTATAACCGTAATTGAATTAACTATACCCGTTCTATCTCCATGCAGTATTAATTCACAGTTTCTGACATTATAGTGCGTACTGACTGAATCCTGACACCGGAGAATTAGCTCTTGAAGCTCCGCCCTCTTAGGCAGAGTGCAACAGCTCATTTGCATTTAAAGGGCACACACTGAAACGGCATATTTTTGCTCAACCCCAAAAAGCGGCAATTTTAACATGCTATAAATTATCTGTGGGGTATTTTGAGCTAAAACTTCACCTACATACTCTGGGGACATCAGAGACTTATTTTACATCTTGTAAAATGGGGCACAATAGGTCCCCTTTAATCAGATAATCCACAGAATAAAGGCACGAATTATGGGGGTAACACATCCACATAAAAATTACGACACCAGACAAAGAAAAGAACCAAACAGGGAGTATAAATACACAGAAACTAATGAGATAATTAACAGGACAGGTCAATGGAATCAGTAATCAGACACACTGAGAGTCTGGTGCTTCTTCAAACAATACTGTGTACAATATAGTCATATAAATAATTTCATGAATACTGCCTGCCTATGTAGATTTTTATTAGGGCTGCACGATGTATCGCACGATACGAAAAATAACACTGAACTTAAACGTGATTATTGCTTAAACGTGATTATGAAATCGCAAAAGCTGTGATTATTTTTTTTATGCCCCGCTTGTCAATGAACATTGGCTCCAAATGCTAATCCATCTGAAAGCACTGCGAGTTTGAGTTGCTTAAAACATACATTTGAAAAAGCAACATGCGTCAAACATCTTTCCAGACATAAGAAGCATTTATTAACATCTTGTCCAACAAAAGAAAACATTTAATAACATGTTTTTACTCCAAACTCACTTCATAACGACAGTTGAGCATCCCTCTGTGAGATGATGTGGCTCTTTCACAGAATAAGGCGGTCATGTGTTCATTAGTCATGTTTAATCAATCAAAGTGTTTCAATGTTCTGTTTATTCAGCTACAGTGATATGATGCATGCTGTCTTCTTCTGTGGCAGGGCATATTTGGAGTTTCTGCACAAGAGCGCCATCTGGCTTTCAGATGGAGAAGCATTTACTACTGATGACAGAGCTGTACAGCTCTGACAAGCTGCGCATAAAATAATGCCAGCCTTTGCCAAATCGTGTGCGGTTTAATTGTGATAAATCGCAGCCCTAATTTTTATTCTTTAATCCTATAAATAAAAATGTTTTAGAAATTAGACAAATTTTGTAATCATTGTGTATGGTTAACTACAGGAACAGACACACACAAACAAACAAACACATAACTTAATAACATAACTTTGCTTGAATGCTAACCTCAAACTTTCATTCAAAATTCTAGAAATTATTCTCTTCATCATTTACACTGTCAGACACCAAGAAAAGAGAAAAAAAATGTCCATAATTTCACACAGGGTCTTCTTGGGATTGAACAGAGCCCATTTTGGAAACAAATTAAATCTGTTAGTCGCTCTTAATCTTGACAATGACAGTCTCTGAGCGTCAGATTCAGATTTTTTTTTTTTTCATGAGTCATCAAGTTTCTGTGCTTGATCGGCTTTAGTAAACTTCATTTTCAGAAGTGTAGAGGCGGCTGACATGATTCTGATGTTTCATGCAGCGCTGGTGCTAATAATTGCGTGGTTATGTAACTCAGAGCATTTCATTGAGAAGCCTAAAGCATGGTGCTTTGAGAGCAAAAGAGAAAGTCCATATCAAAGATTCAAAGGCTTTGAAATCAAACAGAAGGGCCTGTTATCTGGAGAGGATTCTGGGAATGTTGAAATTCTAGCTTTTATCATTGGTGATATTCTTTCTCAAATGCTTTCTTTCTTTTCAATAACCGTCTGTGTGGTGAACCTGCCGCAATAACATAATGTGACTCTTGTCTTCTGTAATTGGTAATCATCCCATAAGCACTTTGATGCACAACACAGAGAAATGATAATTACCTGATTTTTGAAATAAACTTGATGGCTCATTTGTCAGAATTGGAGAGTTTAGTATTAGATTTGACAGGGTAGAACTTGCCTAATTTGCTTATTCTATTGTTTTGAATAAGCATGTTGTGCTTGGTGTTAAGACAGTTGTGTTAGTGTTAGTTGACAGCATCTGCAATTTCAGCTAAATGTCAAGTGCATTTCCAAGAGAGAGCTTCATGCATTTACTCTAAGATGAATATTTTTTCCTTATGACTCAATAGTAAACAAGATACCATTTAAGACAAATCAGTACAAATATAAACTGTATTAATGCCTACTGGATCATTTTTAACATGAAAAACCTGTTTCACACAATCTATCACATGTCTTCTGTTGTCTGATTGATAGTTTATACTTTTAGCAAGTAAAAGGCTTTTTAAAATAATTTAAAAAATGCCCCTCTTCAGGTTGTGATTCACATGTCTTTGTGCTCTGAAATCTATACTGATTTTTATGAAGTAAATATAAGAATTACATTTATATTATTAGTAATATTTTAAGTTGTACATTTACTGATCTGTTTTGTATGATTATCCATGCATCACATTTTAGAAAAAAATCATGTTTAAATCTGAGCAATGCACAGAAATCTGTGCACCAACAAATAAACTTTATGAGACTGCCCATAAATTTCCTTAATTTTGAATTCATTCTGATTAATTTTGATTGCATGGAACATTGTGATTAAATGTTATCATACTTGCCCTAATAATGGTCAAATCCTAACAGCAATTAGCAATGCTGATATGGCCGTTTTAAGCAATTGCAGGCCAACCTTGATAAAATTTCATGATTTCATAATTAATGACTTCCCCTCTTTAATGTCTTCCCACATTGACTCCCTGACCACATGAGGCTGAGGAGAGTTTCACGAAATCAGAGATACTGCTGTTTATAAGCACTACAATATGTTCCCTGAGAGTTTATATGGGAATAATGAAGAGATTCGAGGGAGATTAACTGAGTTTGGAAGGATTAGAGAGAAAGGTCGGAGGATATTATCTCTGGAACTCTTCACACAAATCATGTGTCCATTTGAAAGTAGCTCATAATTTAATACAAATGACCTTCATATAAAGACAATGATGACCTTTCTAAAGATTAAGTGACATGCAGACAGACAATGACATGAAAGATTATTAAATACAGATGAAGGGATATTTAAAACATGAGTAGTGGAAACATAAGAGGGGTAGAAAGATGAATCAGGACAGTGTTATTTATTTAAAGTATAGATTTTACTTTTTGTACTTCCAGAGGTTGCTGAACCACTTAAAGATATGGGATTCAGGTGTGTATTGTGTGCGTCTTACAAACCTGGCTGTGACTTCAACGCATCTTGTGTTTTCTAGACAGCAATGAGATCAAGACACTTTGCAGGAAGGATACAAAATAGGACATTAAACTAAATTAATTTTTTTAATCTTATTTAACAAAGTGTCAGGAAACAGAGCTGCTTAACTTTCAGTTAGTGTTGAATTTTGACCTCAGGTAGAGGCTCATATAAACACTACAATATGAGTGATCTTAGCTTCTTTTTAATTTGTGTCGTTTGCATTTTTTGAGAACGGATAGGAATATCAAAAAGCTTTTCCTAGTCGGCGCCGATAGCCTAGTGGTTAGTGTGCCGATATATAACGCAAATTCGTTCATGGCGACCCGAGTTCGATTTCCAGTCTCGAGGTCCTTTGTCGATCCCTGCCCCCTCTCTCCACCCAATGCTTTCCTGTCTGCTCTCTACTGTCCTCTCCGAATAAAGGCACAAAAAGCCCATAAATATAACTTAAAAAAAAAAGCTTTTCCTAACTTTGGCCAGCATGATCTAAGAGCCAGATTTGTTGAAGAAGGAAAGAAAGGGGTTTGAAAAAGTACATAGTGACTGGCACTAAATAGAGTTTATTCAGTTTTCTCAGAAACAGTTAAACCTAACTGTGGCAACGTTTTATTAGTTTATGCGAATATCAGCAGTTCGGGAATTAAATGTCCCGTAAGTGGCTCTAAAATGTTAATGCTCTATTGCTTTGAAAATAACATTACACCTGACCCTACACCTAAACAATAGTATTAACAAAAGCAAACACGAGATAAAAACACATTTGCTGAACAAACCATGCCTGTTTTAGCTTGCGGCTTTGCACTCTTTTATGATTCGTGTTTCACAGGACTCGTACCCACATGCACCGCATTGCAAGACCAACGCTGTACCAGGTGAATTACAGAGCAAGTTTACTACATCAGAAAAGCTATACATATGGAGCTGGTTATATAACCCAAATTCCGGAAATGTTGGGACGTTTTTTTAAATTTGAATAAAATGAAAACTAAAAGACTTTCAAATCACATAAGCCAATATTTTATTCACAATAGAACATAGATGACATAACAACTGTTTAAACTTTTTTAAATGTTACAATTTTATGCATAAAATGAGCTCATTTCAAATTTGATGCCTGCTACAGGTCTCAAAATAATTGGGACGGGGGCATGTTTATCATGGTGTAGCATCTCCTCTTCTTTCCAAAACAGTTTGAAGACGTCTGGGCATCGAGGTTATGAGTTTCTGGAGTTTTGGTCCCATTCTTGCCTGATATAGGTTTCCAGCTGCTGAAGAGTTTGTGGTTGTCTTTGATGTATTTTTCGTTTAATGATGCACCAAATGTTCTCTATAGATGAAAGATCTGGACTGCAGGCAGGCCAATTCAGCACCCAGACTCTTCTACGACGAAGCCATGCTGTTGTAATAATTGTCCTGCTGAAATACACGAGGCCTTCCCTGAAATAGACTTCATCTGGAGGGGAGCATATGTTGCTCTAAAACCTTTATATACTTTTTAGCATTCATAGTGCCTTCCAAAACATGAAAGCTGCCTATACCGTATGCACTTATGCACCCCCATACCATCAGAGATGCTGGCTTTTGAACTGAACGTTGATAACACGCTGGAAGGTCTCCCTCCTCTTTAGCCCAGAGGACACTGCATCTGTGATTTCCAACAAGAATGTCAAATTTGGACTTGTCTGACTCGTCTTTTCCACTTTGAAACAGTCCATTTTAAATGAGCCTTGGCCCACAGGACATGATGGTGCTTCTGGACCATGTTCACATATGGCTTCCTTTTTGCATGATAGAGCTTTAGTTTGCATCTGCAGATGGCACGGCGGATTGTGTTCACCGACAGTGGTTTCTGGGAGTATTCCTGGGCCTATTTAGTAATGTCATTGACAAAATCCATGCCGACGAGTGATGCAGTGTCATCTGAGGGCCCGAAGACCACAGGCATCCAATAAAGGTCTTCAGCCTTGTCCCTTATGCACAGAGATTTCTCCAGTTTCTCTGAATCTCTTGCTGATGTTATGCACTGTAAATGATGAGATTTGCAAAGCTTTTGCAATTTGACGTTGAGGAACATTGTTTTTAAAGTATTCCACAATCTTTTTATGCACTATTTCACAGATTGGAGAGCCTCTGCCCACCTTTACTTCTGAGAGACTCTGCCTCTCTAAGACTTCCCTTTTATAGCTAATCATGTAACAGACCTGATATCAATTAACTAATCAATTAACCCCCGTGCCAACTTTTTTGAGACCTGTAGCAGGCATCAAATTTGAAATGAGCGGAAATTTAGTGGATAAAATTGTAAAATTTATCCCTTTAAACATTTGTTATGTTAGCTATGTTCTATTGTGAATAAAATATTGGCTCATGTGATTTTAAATTCTTTTAGTTTTCATTTTGTTCCAATTTAAAAAATGTCCCAACATTTCTGGAATTGGGGTTGTATGATGCAATAATCAAAATGTATTATTTTACAAATCATGCACTATGGTAAATGTGTTTTGATGTCATAGCATAGTATTGTGCAAGACACTGCTTAAAAATACTTCTTTATTTATTGATAATTTGTCCTTAAATCATAATGAAAATGCATTAAAGTTGAGTTTTACTGCATCTAGTGTTCTTTTCAGCTGGAAACTTTATGTATGAAATGTAGGCAGAGTCACATTTTTCCAATGAGCCTGGGTTGGACATATGGCATCATTGTGCTAGACAAAACCCAAGGAACCAAGATGGCTTTCATGAAAATAGGCCAAAGTAATCAAAAGTTATACTCATTTCTATACATTTTGTTCTTTTACAAGTAACAGGGCTGAAGATTTAGCTTATATTACACCTAACTAGTTACAGTATTTCTAAATAATTAATCTAAAAGACATACTGTATAAGCATTTGTTCAGTCCATTTTCTTGCAATAATTTGAATAACAGAGTTTAATGGTTGAGCATGATCAATGCAGTAAGCACTATACGGAATTTGTAAAACTGAGAAAATGGAATGAGATGATCATATTTTGATAAGGATCAAAATGGCGTTATGTAGTAGTCACAATTTCATTAAAAACACTTTTGTTCTGCAATGAATAGCATATTGATTCATCAGAGTATATGTCAAAATGTTTACACTGTTGCACAATTTCAATTCAAGAGCTGGATGAAATATTCTTAATTATATCAATCCCCAATCTGACTTGTGATGCATCTCCCCACATAATATTCAGAAATATTATCGATTTGACTGCACTGATACTATTGGACGTGAACTGAACTGAGCTGGACAATGATATTTTCTACAGAGCTGCTTTATAGATGAACTGAACTCATTTCATGTTTGATGATCTTTACTTAGTAGAATTGAACTTCTGTTTATCCCTGTAAACTGAAACAATCTGTATTGTAAAGCACTATACACTGATCAAGCATAACATTATGACCACTGACAGGTGACGTGAATAACACTGATTATCTCATCTCGACACCTGTCTTACTATATAAGGCAGCAAGTGAACATTTTGTCCTCAAAGTTGATGTGTTAGAAGCAGGAAAAATGGGCAAGTGTAAGGATTTGAGCGAGTTTGACAAGGGCCAAATTGTGATGGCTAGACGACTGGGTTAGAGCATCTCCAAAACTGCAGCTCTTGTGGGGTGTTCCCGGTCTGCAGTGGTCAGTATAGAAAGGTGTCAGAATATACAGTGCATCGCAGTTTGTTGTGTATGGGGCTGCATAGCCACAGACCAGTCAGGGTGCCCATGCTGACCCCTGTCCACCGCCGAAAGTGCCAACAGTGGACATGTGAGCATCAGAACTGGACTACGGAGCAATGGAAGAAGGTGGCCTGATCTGATGAATCATGTTTTCTTTTACATCACGTGGATGGCCGGGTGTGTGTGCGTCTCTTACCTGGGGAACACATTGCACCAAGATGCACTATGGGAAGAAGGCAAGCCGGCGGAGGCAGTGTGATGCTTTGGGCAATGTTCTGCTGGAAAACCTTTGGTCCTGCCATCCATGTGGATGTTACTTTGACACGTACCACCTACCTAAGCATTGTTGCAGACCATGTATACCCTTTCATGAAAACGGTATTCCCTGGTGTCTGTGGCCTCTTTCAGCAGGATAATGCTCCTGCCACAAAGCAAAAATGGTTCAGGAATGGATTGAGGAGCACAACAACGAGTTTGAGGTGTTGACTTGGCCTCCAAATTCCCCAATCGAGCATCTGTGAGATGTGCTGAACAAACAAGTCCAATTCATGGAGGCTCCACCTCGCAACTTACAGGACTTAAAGGATCTGCTGCTAACATCTTGGTGCAGATACCACAGCACACCTTCAGGTGTCTAGTGGAGTCCATGCCTCGATGGGTCAGGGCTGTTTTGGCAGCAAAAGTGGGACCAACACAATATTAGGAAGGTGGTCATAATGTTATCCCTGATCAGTGTATAAATAAAGGTTTTTAAAAAAAATACAGTGAAGAATATCCATTGAGACAAGACAGGCCTAAAACTGTCATTTAAAGGGGACCTATTATGCCCCATTTTACAAGATGTAAAATAAGTCTCTGATGTCCCCAGAGTGTGTATGTGAAGTTTAAGCTCTAAATACCCCCAGATAATTTTTTATAGCATGTTAAAATTGCCACTTTTTGTGGTTGACCAAAAATGTGCCGTTTCAGTGTGGGCCCTTTAAATGCAAATGAGCTGCTGCACTCGGCATAAGAGGGCGGAGCTTCAAGAGCTGATTCTCCGGTGACAGGATTGAGTCAGGACGCACAATAATGTCAGAAACTGCGAATATTGTAATGTAAATTGTAATTGTAAATGGGAGATCTATATGGATTAATCCATCCAGCTACAGAACACCTAAAACGCTTGGGAGACATTTTCATCAGTGCAGCAATGGCGGACTGTGAACTTGCTGTGAACTCACTCAGGGCGGTTCTATGTTAGAACGGCAGTGTCTGTCAAGATTAATGTGACGTCACACTGCCAGGGATCTGGAAACGGCTTGTTCTAAAACACTGCTTATGATTTATGGGGATTAAAAAAAGGAGTGGTTGAATTTTTATCATTATAGGGTGGTTGTGTACACACACTGCCAACACACATTTATAGCCAAACACCATGCAAAAGTGAATTTTGCATAATAGGTCCCCATTAAAGGTACACTATGCAGGGTTTCCTCCCAAAAAATATAGACTCCCTCTCATTCATTACTTATGATCCAGTAGTGTGTGGTGGTGTTTGTGTCTACAGAGACATTATTCTCTGACTGTATTTTCTTATTTTATTCTTCTGTTGCTGTGGGACTTTTGGGTGTTTTGTTTGTGTCTGAAGCTACGCTAAGTTATCATGTCTTGACACAAGAACAATTTGCTAATGTTGTTATTGCCTTATTGACTGCTTTCTGCAACTCAACAGATTAGTTTTTATGATAACACATAATTATGATTTATTAGTGAGCTAGACTGTCGATGGCTAAACTCACTCGCAAATTACAGCCAGTCATCTAATTATCAGCATAACTGTTCGTTCATATTCACACAAAAAATGACATTCATGAATAAACACAGTATTTACAAAACACCTCATCTTCCCCCAGGTAGTCCACTGTCTAATGCGATGCTGCTGCAGGTCAGGCTCGCATCTGATATGTGGGACAGGGGGCGTGGCTTCTGGCAGTGTTGAGCCCGTCTGCGAGGAGGGGCCAATTTTTAATGTTGTGTTCACAACCAGTAACTGAAAATCCTGCATAGTGCACATTTAAAGTCCACGTAAACAGGAAGTTGCAACCGACTTCAGTGTTGTGATGTATTTCCAAGTGAAACGAATATTGAGGGAAGGGTTTTATTTTAGCGCACCACCTCATTGGAAGGGAATGGTTAAGGATATTCAAACAAAGCCATCAAACTGACATCATCAGAGAAGGAACGCCATTCCAAAGCGGAAGCAAATTTTCAGGACAAACTATTTTTTTTTTGTGTATTACCTTGCACTGACTAATTGTTCACCACAAGACAAGTAATGTGTGCTACAAAATAAGTAGGGTCAATTTTGAATTCATGATGACTTTAAAGGAATAGTACAGACATTTGATGAGTACAAAAGAATCTATATTTTAGTTTTACATTTGATAGCTTATCTAGTATATTCAGTCGCCTCTTTTCAAATGACATTAGATTTGTTCCCTTTTCAGTTTTAACATACTGGAACATTAATTTGTATCCTATTTGTGGAAAGCAACTCCTGGAACTCCTTTCCAGACTCACAGTCACATACATCTCGACTAGCTTCAGAAAAAATCGTAATGTCTCAAACTGTGCTCAGATTTGCAAAGTCTGCAGTTAAATATCAGAGATCTTAATAAGAACTGAAGCATATTGCAAATGAACTAAACTGCTATCCACATTCATTACAGTTCAACACTGACAACTGGTTCATTTGTTTTTATTTTACGTCTGAGACCAAATTAATATTTACTGAATAAAGTACAGATCTTTATGAAGTTTTTTGAGTTGTGAAGGAGCATCCCCTGAGCAATAAAATCATCCTCCGTAAGGCTGGTACTTAAGTCTAAACCAGTAGGCATTAGAGCTGATGTAAATGTACTCTAAAACCACCGTAGAGCTTAGCACAGAAGCGTTTACATGTGCCCTTAGCAAGATGCACCGAAGGCAGTTACTGGAAATTACAGTGCCACTGTAAAAGCTAGAAAACCAAATGATCATTCCTAGGGAGGCAGTGATTGCAGCCTGCATGGGAGCCAACGGAACCGAGACAAAGATGCAGAGATGGTTATAATAATTGCGCTCCTAAGTGTTTATGGATTAACTCTCCGAGAAAATAATGGTGAATCCATATTGATAATTTTCTAATCCACCTGCAAAAGCTAATTACTCAACATAACAGTCTGTCCTCAAAGGAAACTCAGACATAAACAGACAGTCACTGTCAATAATCATATTTTGCAGTCTTTAAACTCTATTTTGGCACACTTCTAATGTTAAAGGAGTCATTTTCATTAGACTTTAATATCTTAACTCCCTCTTCCAGTTTAATATTCAAAGACAGTCATTTAGGTTGATTTCCCTAAAGAGTGTAAACACTGTGCCTCTATCAAAACATCACTCTGTTTCTTTGAACCAAGGAGGTCTAGATAATACCTGCAGAGAGCTTGCCATTAAAGGGCACCTATTATGTAAAATTCACTTTTACATAAATGTGTGTTGGTAGTGTGTGTACACAACCACCCTATATGATAAAAATCCACCCAGCGTTTTTTTTTGTTTGTTTGTTTGTTTGTTTTTAATTCAAATAAATAATAAGCACTGTTTCAGAACAACCCATTCACAGATTTTGGGCAAAGTGACGTCACTTTGCACAGGCCCCTCCCACGACTGTTGACGGACACTGCCGTATTAGCATAGACCAGCCCTGAGTGAGCTGTACACAGTCCGCCATTGTTTCAACGCCGGAGCAGCCGTAGACAAGAATGTCTCCTGTGCGATTGAGGTGTTTTGTTGTTAGATGTAAGAATGAACATAGCAGTCGTCATTTACTCCCGACATCTGAGCAGCTGAACACAGTGGATTAATTTTGTTTTTGAAGAACTACAACTGACGTCCAGCCACAGCATTAAATGAAATCAACTGAAGATAAAAGAAACATTAAATCTATCAAGATCTGATTAAACAACTCCACAAAAAGCATTACCAGCTTCACTTATTACTAACCAGATTGACTTTATTTCTGTCACATGTCTACAGAAGTTCTTATTAATAATAGTTTGGGTTGTATTAACCGTTGTGGTGACCAGTGTTTGCTTTAGTTGGGCTCTTGACACCGGGCATTTATATGTTTGTGGTCTTTTTAACAGTCTGTTTATCAAAACATATAGTTTGTTGGAAAAGAAGCCATAAACAAAGATGATCAAGTGATATAATTTTTATCATCATAAAATAGTTTAAAAAATACATTACTGATCATTACTGATGTTACTTAATATTCTCAATGTTCTCAACTGATATAGCTTTAAAACGGAAATAATAATCTTTAATGATGAAAGTGAGTGATCGCGAGATGATAATCAAAACCAAGCAGATGTCTTGTTAGTATTTAGCAGAGAATCCAACTGTGGCAGGAAGGAACTGTAAACATGGAGAGGGGGCGGCACGCAGCAGCTCATTTGCATTTAAAGGCACATGCACTGTAGTCAGAAATGGGTATTTACAACATGGATTTATAAATGATCTGTGAGTTATTTTAAGCTGAAACTTCACAGACACATTCTGGGGACACCTGAGACTTACATTACATCTTGTGAAAATGGGCATAATAGGTGCCCTTTAACACTTCCATTCATCTCTAAGACAGCTGCTCGGCTGGCGTAGGTCCCCCTGGAAGTACTCAAAATGGTTAGCAAGCGCTGCTTTGTTTACTGTTTGTATGTTTCCCTTTCTGATTGACTAAAATAGAATTGATTTATGCTAAAATAGACACATATTTATTTACATGAAGGTGCAGAATGCACATGCTAGTTGACATTCACCTTTAGCCCTTTTGGTGTGTTCATGCGTAGCTTTTTGGCCGAGACGCAGCCGACGAGAGGCAACAACTCAGTCGGCTTTCGTCGCCACTAGTTCTTTGACATAGGGTAGCCCTTATTGGGGGGTAATTTTTTTGTTTTTGGAAATGTTAACCTCTCACCCCCTCATTTGTTTCTCCTCTAGTAGTACAGAATGTATGCAAAATATCATCCAGATAATTTGTCATTTAGGGTATCCTCAAAGAATGTATCTTTTTATCAACAGGTGCTTGATATCTGATCTATGATATTATCAAATGTTTCATTCACTGATAAACTTTTGACTGTTTCTGATATCAGATGGCCACTTTGCATGAAGTATATTTGCTTAGAAGCAAGAAGGAGTCCTTATTAGGTTGCAATCTTCCGTGTTGGAAGTCGTGACTAATGGTTAGCGAGTCCGACTGGAATTGACCGGCAGGAAATTACTGAGGTGTCCTTGAGCAAGGCACCCAACCCCCAATTGCTCCCTGGGTGTCACAGCAAAATGACTGCCCACTCCTCTGGGTGTGTATCACAGTTTGCAGTGTGTGTGTTCACTACTCACTACTCTGCTCCTAATTTGTGTGCACTAACTTGGATGGGTTAAATGCAAAGATTCTGAGTATGGGTTGGCCATCACATATCACTTTCCCCTTTAACTTTCATTGGCAATGTTCTTCGAGTATATCTGAACTGAATGGGAAAGCAGTACAGACCATGAAGGAGTGTCTAAGACTTCTGGGAAAAGGCATGCATTCCCATAAGGCCTGTAAAGAAGCTCTAAGACCTTGTAAGAAAATGGGAGGCCTTGAAGAAGAACACGGGGTGACTGGGTGAAACATAACAGAAGACTGAAGAATGTTGGATCGTCATAAATATCTAGATCAGGGCCCGTATGTATAAAACTTATCAGAAATGCTCTTAAGAATAAGTTTTGACTTAAAGGTGCCCTGGAACCCTTTTTTCACAAGATGTAATATAAGTCTAAGGTGTCCCCTGAATGTGTCTGTGAAGTTTCAGCTCAAAATACCCCATAGATTTTTTTATTATTCAATCTGCCTATTTTGGGGCATAATTAGAAATGCGCCGATTCTGTGCGTGTCCCCTTTAAATGCTCGCGCTCCCTGCCCCCAAGCTCGCAACTCTACATTGCATAAACAAAGTTCACACAGCTAATATAACCCTTAAAATGGATCTTTACAAAGTGTTCATCATGCAGCATATCAGATTATGTAAGTATAGTATTTATTTGGATGTTTATATTTGATTCTGAATGAGTTTGATAGTATGCTCCGTGGCCAAAGCTAACATTACACACTGTTGGAGAGATTTATAAAGAATGAAGTTGTGTTTATGAATTATACAGACTGCAAGTGTTTAATAATGAAAATAACGACATGGCTTTGGTCTCGAAATAAACAATGGTAACTTTAACCACATTTAACAGTACATTAGCAAAATTTCCAGACGTTAATACTGGCTTGTCTAATGCCTTGAACATGGGCTGGCATATGCAAATATTGGGGTCGTACATATTAATGATCCTGACTGTTGCATCACAGTCGGTGTTATGTTGAGATTCGCCTGTTCTTCAGAGGTCTTTTGCGAAAATGAAAATTTACATAAGAAGGAGGAAACAATGGTGTTTGAGACTCACTGTATGTAATTTCCATGTACAGATCTGTAATTATTTAACTATGCCAAGGTAAATTCAATCTTCAATTCTAGGGCACCTTTAAGTGTAAAAAAATTCTTAGTAAAGAGTAGGACTTTTCTAAGAGTAGGAGACGTTTATAAAGAAGCTAAACGCAACTTTTAGTAAAGTATAAGACTGATTCTTAAGTGCTGACTTAAGTGTTGTGAACTAAGGACTACAAAGGTGTCATCTCAAAATGGCCGCCCTCAACCTCTGAATCAGCCAATAGAGAGCCTGCAAAGGTGAAGTCACAGCAGCACAACACCAATAATTTAATGTTATTATAAAAAAAAAAATGATAATTTAAAAAGACATTGAAAAGTTTTAATATTTTAATTTATTTTTAAAAATAGCTTTGCATTGTGCAAAATATCACAAATTAGTATTGATGGTGTGGAATCTTTTTCTATTGATATGTCTCCTCATTTACAGTTAGAGCAATGATGTGAACACGTGTTCCATCAATGGCTCCAACAACTCCAGGGAAGCCCACTATCAACATAAAAGTGGCTTGCTTTTGCCGCATGGTTTGATGGTCAGTTGGAAAGTCAATGAACTACCATAGATTAGTCGCCAAATGTGATGTCCAGCCATATGAAAATTAACATCTTCAACCTTAATTCAAATATTTTTTAAAAATGTGTTATAAGATGTAAGCATATTGTGTAGCTCTGCTTGGAGTCAACTGTTCTATATGTGATAATGAAATGAAATTTCAAATTATTTCAAATTATTTTTGGCCAGGCTGTCATGCAAAGAAATTATGAACACATGCAAAAACAGGAGAGAACCAATGAAATATTAAAACCTGATTATGATGTTGTCAATGTGTACTTTTTTCTGAGTTTTTTTGTTGTTGTTGTTGTTTTTCTGAAACCTGTAGCTGTAGTTTTTTCTTTTTTTTTTTTTTTGGCCCAAAATTTTGTCAGATAAATACCTTTGCTTAGTTTAGTGTTTTATTACAGTTACCAAACAGCTAATTACATTCTTGTCTGGGAGAAGTTGTTACATTTAAAGTTATAAAAAGTTTATTCAAAGTCATTAAATGTATTAAAACGCATTAAACATATTAATTATTGTTTAAGTAATATTTATTAAATTTATTACATTTATTTAAAGTTATTACATTTACTAGGTCAGTTACAAACAAATTGACAATAAAGTTTATATCATTTCATCAACTCCATGTCAACTCAAATACATCATATCTTTATTGGAGAGCGTGTGTCTCCTCTTCTTTGCTGTCATCTTGTTACTCCTAACTAGGTTAGGAGACCTCTTCAGCTGTCCTAAATAATTTAGAAGCTAAGACCTAGTCTTGACACTTAGGAATCTTTATGAATCATACTTATTCTTAAATGTAGGAATAAGAGTAAAATTATGCCATTCTTAGAATTTTGACACACTTAAGACTAAAATTTTACTCTGAGCGGCTTTATACATATGGGCCCAGATCAATTTTACAAATATCAGTTCTCATCAGCAGCATTGAAATGTAACATTTTAAGACTAACAACACTGTTATGTGTTCTTGTTTTTAACATAATTCACCGTTTACTCATTTTCTTGTACAATTATTAATTGCGTGCTGTTATTGTCATTAAGGTGGAATTTTGTTGAGCACACCCCAAATGTAGTCCAATCTCAGCAAAATTTGTTTTGTTTCCATTTCTCATCAAGGTGAGTTGATTGGGCGGGTGAGAGCAGAAGATTTCAAACGTCCAAAAATAAGGGCCACCCTACCCTTCACTAGTGACTGTCACAAGCTGTAAATCAAAAAGAGCGCAGCAAACAGGAAAACATCTACTAAAACATACAGTAATACAAATTATACGCAATATTGTTTCTGGATATGTTTTGAATGAACATGTAAATACTTCCGATTATATGTGAATAGTATAAAAAATTAATAGTATGTAAAAAAGTAGGTATTATTCTACAATAAACAGAGGTATGCTACACTCTAGTGTAAGTAATTCAGGGCACCTATTACCAAACTTAATTAAATGCATATTTGCAAGATTTAAAAAAAAAAAAAAAAAAAAAAAAGATTTATTGAATTAAAGGATTAGTTCACTTTCAAATAAAATTTTCCTGATAATTTACTCACCCCGATGTCATCCAAGATGTCCATGTCCTTCTTTCTTCAGTCGAAAAGAAATTAAGGTTTTTGATGAAAACATTCCAGGATTATTGTCCTTATAGTGTACCTCAATGGCCTCCAAATGGTTGAAGGTCAAAATTACAGTTTCAGTGCAGCTTCAAAGGGCTTTAAACGATACCAGACGAGGAATAAGGGTCTTATCTAGCGAAACAATCAGTCATTTTTGAAAAAAAATGTAAATGTATATGCTTTATATAAACAAATGATCGCCTTGCGAGTGCTTCCACCAAAACCGCACTTCCGTATTCTTCAAAAGGCTTACGCTGTACTTCCTACGCCTTCCATATTCTACTTACGGAAAAAATGGAACTGGCGCTGCGTTCGTTCCGTAAGTAGAATAGGGAAGGCGTAGGACATACAGCGTAAGCGTTTTGAAGAAAACGAAAGTGTGGTTTTGGCGGAAGCACTTTTAATTTCTTTTCGACTGAAGAAAGAACATCTTGGATGACATGGGGGTGAGTAAATTATCAGGAAAATTTTATTTGAAAGTGAACTAATCCTTTAATTAACATTTTTAAGTTGCAAACATTATTTTGACGATCAATCAGAATGATATCAACCTGAAATAGCCAATATTATTATTTTCAATAATTAAAAGTAGGTTAACCCTGATAACACACATGGTATGTAATTCATGCTTTAACAGTGATCATTTAGACCTATGTCACTTCACAAGGTAGTTGAAGAAAACCTGCATAAACAAAACAGACCAGAAAGCATATAAGCTACAGCAACAATTGAGACTAATACAGATGACAGATTGTGCAAAGAGGTTAGAAAGTATCCTCATTTGTACAACTCTAACATGAAATAATACAAATATATTTACATGGGTTGTAACTCGTGGTGAGAGTTTGCTCAAAACTGCTCATGCGTTGAACACCTGTGTACGCGTACAAGTCAAGTGAAGTATACTTTGCAAGGCTGCGTGTCCGACCGCGTATGCGTAAAAAAACTAAGTATACCCAGTGCTTAATACCCCAGTATAGTAACGGGGACACTATACTGCAACAAGCACCATCTTTCGGATAAGATGTTAAACCGAGGTCCTGACTCTCTGTGGTCATTAAAGGGTCATGAAACCCCCCTGTTTTACCCTGGTCGTTCACACCTCTGAGCTGGAAAAACTGTGAAAATGGGCATGTAGAACTTTAAACACGGATACTTTATTCTGTATGAGTTAGGATCCACGTGGCTAGTGTTGTTAAACAATGCAAAGCTCCACGCAGAAACCGATCATATGCGCGCTCCGCGTATAACAGTCGTATTTTTCATGTGTTCGTATTCAAACTCCAGTTCTGACCGCATCACGAGCAAAATACAAACAACACGTGCTGCTGAGGGAAACATACACACGGCTCGCATGTTTGAACGCAGCTAGAGCATGCAGAGGAGAAAGAGCCACACTTTTGTGACATTTGAATTCTCTGTTGTAATGCGATGTCATGCGAACATATTTTCCATTTGTGCTGGTAGATTACAGCAAAACAGTCCACATGCACACAAACCTCTGCTCTGGTCGCGTCGCAGGAAAACACATTTTTGTGTTGTAGCACTGAGGAAACGAACACCAACGATATGTCTCTGAATGACAAGAGACCGAGGCGAGAGAAGTGATACTTTCTCATGCATAATACCGCAATTATAATCTTATGCATACTACAGTGCAGTGATTGGATTAAATGAGCTTTATGTAATGAATATATGTCGAGAATCGCTCGAAACGGTCTACGTCAGCATATTCCACCATGCCCATACTTGGGCCGAAAGTACACGATTACGTCAGATTTTGTGACGTTGCTCCGACTCAGCTTTTCAAACCGGAAGACAGAAATCGCTCTGAAAAATGCAAAAATAACAATTTTTCACTTATGAATAACATTAATGAGTACCTTTAGTGTTTTCAATGATGTGCAGCCTATACATATCTGTTTACATCTCAAAAAAAGTGTTTTGGGGTTTCATGACCCTTTAAAAAGTCAATGACATTTCTTGTAAAGAGTGGGGGTGTAACCCCGGTGTCCTGGCCAAATTACCTCCATTGGCCTTTGTCAATCATGACCTCCCAATAATCCCCATCCATTGAACTTGCTCTATCACTCTCTCCTCTTCACCTATAGTTGGTGTGTGGAAAGCATTGGTACCATTGTTCTATGCCATCATCCAAGTGAATGCTGCACACTGGTGGTGGTTGGGGAGACTCACTGATGAATGTAAAGCACTTTGGGTGTACAGTAGTACATACGAAAGCGCTATATAAATGCCTGGATTGAGACTTAGGTAAGGAACCTGGGTTGGTTTGACTCAATCTGTTTTGATAATTGTTTGTAATCAGTAACCCAACAGCGCTGGGTTGAGAAATGAGATTTGAGTTCAAATCATTTTCTGAGTGCCAGTGCCTTTTTGCCTAGCTACATTTTCGCTGTTCAAGAAAACCAGTCAAAGCAGAGAGAGTACTTTGAAATGGACTGCAGTGAGGAACATATTCTTTTAAGTAAGAGTATTTTCTGTCACAACAAAATTGAGCAGTGACTGATTAGTGGGAACTGAAAAAGCTGGAATGGCTCTTGAGAGAAGTGATTAAAAACACTTTAATCTTGTTGATTCGCTATAATACGCTGTATATTCCCAACTTTCAGTGTTTATTACAGGCTTTGAGTCCATGTGTTTCTTGGTGGCACTCAAAGCCTTAGGCTTTGGCCATAGTGGGACTATTTTCATTGGTGAAAGAAAAAATTATTTGGTCTCAAACATCTGTTATTCAATATTTATTCAACAACGTTCTGTGAACTTTTGCCTATGTTTTTATCCATTTCTATCTGTTCTTGCTTATCAATCAATTTCACCTTTTGGTTATTACTGTAGCCTGTGTTGTTAATGTAATCATTCTATGTGTGCTGAAGTGATTTTATTTTACAACCAATTTTGGGTTAATTTTAAGATCTAACCTTTATATAAAATAAACGTCTTAAGTTTCTAAAAACATTTGGACCAGTATACCAAAACAACCTACAATAAATTGAATCAAGCTTTATCTGTGGTATATGCTGCTGTAATAGGGTGCACATGCTCAGGCTGTTGGCTACGGATGTTATTCTGTTACTACACAGGGAGTCAATAAATCTACTGACATTCAAACAGCTGCCCCCTCTAAGAGCAGAAATCTACATGTAAATCATAATCATGCCGCTTCTTATTTTTCCAAATTTCCATCCCCAGCAGTTCAGGGAGTGTTATTTTCTACAGAAAGAAAATGTCTAGTGTTGTTTATGTAACCCCACTTCCCTGAGAAAGGGAATGAGACGCTGCATCAGCTGCTGACGCTATGGGGACACGTCCTCACGGAAACCGCTGTTTGGTGCACCCCAGCAAATAAGAAGGGCGCATGAGAATACGTCATCAAATTTGTATTGTCTGAAGGAAGCATTGCAGGCATGCTCAACGCCTCGTTCCCTTTCTCAGGGAACCAGGGGATACATGTATAACCCTACATGTTCCCTTTCCAGGAAACTTCTATGCTGCATCATCTGCTGAACGCTATTGGAACATACCAACTAAGCAATTCTGACAAATGCCTGCTTGTTGTTCTTGAATTAACAATTTAAGCACTAAAGCTCAGAGGCCTCAGCCCCACACCATTAGCATGTCAGCGGGCGACCCTGCTTACTCTGGTAATTATAGCTCACACTTCAGGTGAGGAGTGGGCCCAACCTCAGTTTAGACCGCCCCAGTCCTACTAACAGCCACAAGAGGCAGGCTTCCAAACCCTTCTTTACCCTCTAAAAACAACCTCTTGTACTCCAACACCATTCTCAGTGGTAGAGGGAAGAGAGGCGGGAGACTAAAAGAAAGGAAGAAGGTAAAGAATGAAAAGGGGGCAGGCTTAGACCATGTGTGTAACTTGATTCGCTTCACCTCGGCCCAGTTCCTCAGGTTCCAACCATTCTCCTCTTTCTTCACCAATCCCACAGCTCCCAGATCTGTGTATGGCTTTCTCCTTTTTTCTTCCTCAGAGGGGAGGCCAGGTAACAGCACTCGTCTTCTGCTCTTCTCCCCAGGAACTTGTTCCTGGAAAAGGCATAGACCAGGGGTAGGCAAGTTCGGTCCTATTTAGCTCCAACCCTGAAAAAAAACCTTCAGCTGCCTATAGCCTTAGTAATCCTGAAGAGCTTGATTAGCTTGTTCAGGTGTGTTTGATTAAGGTTGGAGCTAAACTCAGCAGGACAGCGGCTCTCTAGGACCGAACTCGCATACCCCTGGCATAGACGGAGGGTCCTAAACCTGGTGAGGGATATACTTCCTGAAGGCAGCAGACTGTGTACTTGCCTCTCTAAACCTGTCCACCACCCTCTCAACAGCAGTGCCAAACAGCCCTGAGGGTATGACAGGGGCATCAAGGAGGACGGCTTTATCTGACTCCTTGATCCCTGACAAAATTAAGCCAGAGATGTCTCTCTGTCGCAACCATTGCAGCCATGGACCGGCCAATTGAGTGGGCTGCCTGCTTGGTGGCACGGAGAGCTAGATCTGTGGCCATATGCAGTTCAGAGACAGCCTCAGGAGATAAACCCTCCCCCTGATCCAGGTCTTTGAGAAGATCTGCCTGATAAGTTTGCAGTACTGCCATCAGAGCTCCACCAGTCTGCCCAACCACCACATACGCTCTACCCACCAACCTCAATGTCATGTGACATGGTTTACAAGGCAAAACGGGAGCCTTCAGAATGAGGATGTCCCAAGGGAAAGGTAATTCACTAAATTCCTTTCCACCCATAACCCTGCTCACTCAGCCCTTCTACATTCAAATAATTTGAAGCTGAAAGGACCACATGTGCAGAGTATATAGGGATGTCTCCATGAACGTGACACCTCAGTGTGCAGGTCTGAGAGAAAGGGAAGGCTCACTGGAGCTGCACACTTACAGTATGAATCATAAGTTATACCAGCTCATCGTATTCAGTGGTTTTCTGCATTGAACAGGAAACAGATCTGTTATCTCATCTATAGTATCAGAATCACAGAAGAGCAATGAGTCCTCACTTTACCAGGAAGAAACTGCTGAGCGGGCTTCCACTTCTGGCACAAAGACAATGGAGTCGATGGGCGAGGTAAGGGGAACTTTCCCACGCTTCTCTACCAGCTCCGTCTGAGATTCCTACAATCATATCCTGCCTGCTGCTTCAGCAAACACGGAGCTAGAGCTGTGGTGCCTTAGCAGCACTCGCGAAGAGAGTTTTCTCAGTGAGAAATAATCTCAGTGAATGCATTCAGCTCCCTTCAGGGTTGAGTGTGAATGCTCCACTCCCAGACAAATAACACACAGCCCATGACCATTGCCAGGCGTTAAGAAACGCGGACACGGAAAAACACAGCACTTAAACTGTCTGGTCGCCATCAGAGGTGGAAAGTAACTTATTACAAATACTTTCATTACAGTACTTGAGGACATGCTTCAGTTTTTTTACTTTATTGAGTATAATTATTGTTGCTCAAACTGCGCTTTAACAGTCAATCACTAGCGTTGGTGTTTCGAATCACTATCACTAACGATTCAAATATTTTCAATTAGGGATGTCATGATATTAGATTTTTTTTTTTTTTGTGGCCAAAAGAATTCACAATATAGATATATCACAATATCTATAGAAAATGTGTCAGTGCCAGTAGGTGGCAGCAAGTCACTGTCTTAATGAGTGAGTGAGTCATTCATTCAACCGATTTGTTAAAATGACTGTTTCATTCAGGAAGCAAGCAAATGACCGTCTTTATTGAATGGGTCATTTAATAATTAACTTATTCGTTCTAAATGCGGATTCAGTCAGTATAACAAAAACATTTCTGTCTGTTGCACGGGGGCTCTGTTCTTCTGTTCATAATTTTGAAATTTTCATTGCCGAAATAAAGAAAAAACAAACAGTATTAACAATGCTGTGTCTAAAATGTAAGTCACATTGTTCATCTAACAATAAGTTAAATGAACATTGCATTTGTGTTGATTTGGGGAAAACGTCACTTTTGCTCATGTGATATTGTAATACAACTACATCTTATCATATGATATAATGACAAAAACTCGTCTGGGCAAAAATGCCCGTGTATCTTGAATTTTGAGGGCAAATAACTGCATGCATAGCTACATCACGCTAAGTAATACGAGTAAAGAAAATGCGGTACTTATTAAAAGAATCACCGTATATTTAAATATATAAACACAGAAAATCGCTGTTAACAGGTTAATATAACATTTCCCAATCCATGACAAGTAATATAATCACAACTTGCTCTCTGTAAAATGGCGTAATCCGCAGGGTGATGGACACAGAGGTTTGTAAAAAAGGTTGGTGGTGTTGCCACCCTATGCACTGATTGTAGCTAGGCAAATTCTGCAGATTGGGCTGTCTAAATAGCTGTTTTCTTGGGAGCCGAAAAACGCCCATACTGTCGAGCTTACTTTACTTTTTTCAGGTGTGGACAGAGCCAATAAGAACCATGCTGACATGGTTCTTATTGGAATAGCTGCGCGCGCTGCGTCTTATTCTCGTTTGACAGGCCTCAGCGTTAAGGTGCAATACTGCCACCTGACAGGTCAACCAGGTACTGGCGCTGGAGTATTTACATGTCATGATATCATAAGCATCCTATTCATTTTAAATATTGTGGTTATCACCAATACCGGTATATTGTCACACCCTAAATGAACACAATATCGATACTTCATGCTTTGAATATCACGATTATCGTCAATACCGGTATATTGTGACACCCCTACATTCAGTGTAAGTGAACTATGCTCATATTCTGATTTTAAATTGTCATCTTGGCAGCTCCTGAAAGGGGTCATAACTTAAAAACTTTAGTATGAAGCTGAAATAAACTCAACAATAAAAACAACAGTGAAATAAGAGTGCACAGTTTAGTCAATCAGATGCACATGAAAGTGTAGTTCGTTACTATAGCAACAGTGGACTCCGGGCACATTTTCAGTACAATGAAAAAAACAAATGTTAACTTTATTTTTTTACTGGCACTTTTCTATGCATACTGTTTTAAGCCCTCATTTCTTGATCAGACCTCTCACTTACCCTTCTTTGCTTTTGCTTTTGATCTTTCGTAGACTTTTTAAAATTAGTAATAAAACAATTGCTCTTGGCAACAGGGATAGCTAGTATTTTTACTTAGCATAGCGTCAAACAAGACCATTTATGATGTGAATAGAGTGCCTCAGGGATGACACATTTTTGTAGGCAAAACCCGGAAGCGAGTTAGCATTTTAGGACTTCTGGTTCCAACGCCGTAAAGTCTATGGGTTTTTTGAATGGGTTTTTGCTAAATCGCCTGAAATAAGGTCTGTGGTTAACAAAGCCTCTAAATACTTTCACGTTTTGATCTATGACATAAAACACACCAGTTATAACGCACTTGTGATTTTTTAAACTTTTACTGTGTCTTAAAATCGGCGGTTGCTAGCAAATTGCTAAAAGGGACTACTTCCTTTGACGGGGACTTTAGACGTCATCATTTAAAACGGGACATTTGGACAGCATTTCTCATGAAAAAGTGGATAAGTATTCATAACAGCACAGATCATAATCAGCGAGCATGTTTGTAAATAAAGTTGTTTTCTAAATAAAGTTTGAGGAAGCTTGGTGGTGGTGACGTTGATCCGCGACCATGGTGTGCTGTAGTCCGTTTATAGCCTACTGTTAGCCTTTTATATCTGACGACTTTATTTAGGCTTCAAAATCTGTAAATGTTATGTTAACTTGTAAAGATTATCTTGACAGACAAAACGTGTAAGTGTCATAACCCTTTGTTAAACACAGAGCTTATTTTCTGCGATTTTCCAAAAGTCTATGGGAAAAATGCATAGGCTTTCAATCGAGGGAACCCGTGCGCCGCTAACTTCCAGGTTGGCCTACAAAAACACGTCATCCCTGGGGCACTCTATATGTTTTGCTCCAAAATCACTATATACAGTCATGTTTGAAATAACTTTTTTCTGTGGTCCCATGTTGCTTCTTAACACAGAATGAGACAAAAAATATATGATATATTAAAATTCTATACTGTGATACAGGCAATGTCGATTAATATTGCATTATAGATATACATCATTCTCATAAAAATACTGAAGATGGCTTGAAGAACACAGAAAAACACAGATATATCATCGCAATCGTGTGATTATTGTCTTCCTGTTTCATTGTCACAATGTCTCTATCTGCATGTTATTCAGCTGTAGTGATATCTGATGTCCATATAAGGGATTTCCTGGAACGTCATAAGTTTAATACTTCTATGAATCTCACTTGTGGACTTTATGCGCAAGTGCACTTTCTGGCTTCCAGTATGAATGAAACAAAAATTACATGAGAGTGTTTAGCACTACTTATTTACTCTTACTTGAGTCATATTATTTTTCAGTACTTCCACTTCTACTCAAGTAAATTATTTCTTGAGTAGCAATACTTTTACTTAAGTACAATTTTTTTTGTACATTCCATCCCTTAAAAAAAGAAAAAGAAAAAAAAAAAAAAGAAATAATCCATTAATCACAAAAGTATTATGCAATCATTTAAGACATTTCTCCTTATATAGAACCATTTTGGCATAAAGAGCTCTTTAAAATTGAGTCAAGAACCTGAGGGTTCTATACTGAACCCCACTGAACTTTTTTCGTCTGAGAATGTACTCATTGATTATTTAAAAAAATAAACCTAGTTCCACAGATAGGAACAGGCACACAAAAACCTTCTATTCAAATCTGACTGAATCCAGTTGAATTAACCAGGTTACAGCTACATTTTGGGATTTGGGTTTCATTCCATGTAGAATAATTTTGAAGTAAATGTCATGCCTCTCCTCATGAAAATTACATTTACATGAAAAATAAATGAAAATGATGAACCTCTAAACCTCATTAATTTTTAGAGTGGTGTTAAGAGTTCATGTAAATGTTGACTTGTCAATGGATCATATCAGTTAATTTGAGAGGTTTATGTAGCAGCACTCATTACAGTACATATTCGCCATGCTTGCAAAACAGCTGAAGAGTACCACAGACACTTTTCTTATTTAAGAATAATTTGCCTTCACTTCCCTCTGCGGATAAGAGCACATCAAAGCATCCCATTCATTCGATATGCGTTTTGCAACAGTGAGGCTGTTGACCGTTAAGTTCAAATGCTAATGGCTCAAAAGCCGATTATGGCGCATGGAAAATTTAGATTAAAATGCAAAGGAAAAAGAGGAAAATAAAAAATGTGGCTTTATTTTTTAAGCATGGGATGGCAGTTTACTATGTACCATTGTGGTTTCTGTTAGCATTCAGACTGCAAAGGAGTGATGGGGTTAAGTAATTAATCAAGCTACAAAGATTTGAAATTATGTAACCATGCTGATTGAGCATATTAAATGGAGAAGGGCAAGGAAAGAATGGCATGAAGGAAAAACTGCAAGAAAAAATGTGAAACTAAACATTTAAAATATATACTGTATATATTTAGACCTAAATGTAATGTTAATGTAATTTAATTTCATATAAAAATTCCATTCATTTGGATTACACCATTTTAACATAAACAAATAAACTTCATGTGATGCATTTTGCATATATATATATATATAGAATTATATATAGAATTTATATAAGAATTATATAAAACAAGAATTATATTTCTGTATTAGTACCAAAACACTAAATGAGTTTTAAAAACTCACTAACCAGGTATCATCATTAAAACCAGTTAATTGAATCTAGCTTGCTCAAAAGCTAGCCAAATTTAAACCATGTTCATACTTTTGAAATGATTACATTTAATCATTTTCACAATTAACAGATTTGAATAAATGCATTTTGAAAATATTATTACACAACTATCACAAGCTCATGTATGCCTGTTTGGAAATATATCCTGAATTGTTCGAGTTCATTTGTCCTTTGAAAATCTTTCATTCTGATCAATAAACTAGAGATTCTTGACTGATTAATAAATCCGATATTAGCTCTAGCATTCTGAAGCTTTCATCAATTCATCAATAAAGTAAATGCTGTTAAATAAAAAGGAATTTGTGATAAGATCTATCTTAGATAGAACAGTTCATTGTTATGTTTAATAAGACTTGGTATGCATATAGCAACTCGCCGTGCAAAAAAGTAGTAGACTTTAGCATACTTAAAGCTGCAGTCCGTAACTTTTTTTTGGTTAAAAATGATCCAAAATCAATTTTTTAACAAGTACATAACCAGCCAGTGTTCTAAACTATCTCCTTACCATAGCCCGATTCACAATGGTAAGCTTGTAATAAAGTTTTAGAATTCAGGTGGTACTGGTGGGTTTCCGTGGGAAATTCGAGCATGTAGCCGTTCGTCTTTGCATCATTATGTCATGTCTGCTTACATAAAGGAGGAGTAACTATTAGGCTAAATCACATATGAGGATGGCAGATCATTTATAATCTGTTCTCACAGCAGCTGCAACAATTAAACTTATTTTGATGGCAGATTCAATGACAATCCAAATGACAATCATCAGTGACAACTGGAGATTCACCCGTAGTCAAAAGCAAGACTTCAGACTGTAGAGTGGCTACAGAAATTGAAATCTACAGGTAACGCTAATACACACTAAATGCACATAGTCACGCAATGCTGATGTTGTTAACATTAACAATTTGAGAACAAAGTATAACGATAATAATAATTTGCAGGGTTTGATGTGATCCGAGCTAAGCGATTGTTAGATGTAATCACCATTGGCAGCGCAATTTATTGTAGGCTAATGCTTTTTTCTCAGTTGGTCAGAACAAAAGTGGCAGACATGATACTTGTTCAGATGATATTTTCTAGTGAAAATTCTTATATTGGTCATACTTCCAAGACCTAGAATCTGTGATTCCGAAGTACAGTATCCACACTGCTGTGGTGACTGACAGCAAACATTAGATTCATCCGAACTTAGGAGCTGTGCCATTGCACAACCCATGTAACGATAATAATTCTGCAAATAACTGCAATTGCAGGTTTCAAACAGAGATGGCGTCAAAGAGACAAAACTTACGTACTGCAGCTTTAAAATCAGGGGCATTTCTAGAGTTTGATCGTCACTGTGGCACAGACCCCCGAAGTTTCAAGGTTTGGCAGGTTAACATGTTCCAGTCAGTCCTATCCGGTTTATGCCATAACTACGCAATCTGGCTACAAAGAGCACCTTTCTCCATTGACTGCCATTGAAAAGTAGCTATGTAATTTGATGAATCAGCCAATCAGTGTTGTCAGGACAGCTGTTTCCATTAATGCAAGTACTTGAATGGTGAGAGATTTAAATCTCAAAAACTGTTGGTTAGAGTCACATTTTAATAACATTTCATATCAGCCATGAAATATGACAAAAAAAATTGTATTAAGTCAAACAAGATACTGTAGTAACAGTACAAATGAAAGACAAACCCATTATCTGGGCTGACAGTGAACGGTCAGGATTGCCTGCACAGTGTGTTTACAGAATGGCACAGTTCCCTAATTACAGCCCACCTCCTAACAGCAGCACCTGTCTAGACATCTGCACAGACTCTCTTCCCTTTACTGCCTCCCCATCCTCCTCGTTACATGTGTTCTGCTCTCTCAGAGCATTACTGATTATGCTGATATAGTTGTAACTCCATATCTATTCTCTCTCCTTTTAAAGGTGCCCTCGAATGAAAAATTTAATTTATCTTGGCATAGTTAAATAACAAGAGTTCAGTACATGGAAATGACATACAGTGAGTCTCAAACACCATTGTTTCCTCCTTCTTATATAAATCTCGTTTGTTTAAAAGACCTCCGAAGAACAGGCGAATCTCAACATAACACCGACTGTTACGTAACAGTCGGGGTGTACGCCCCCAATATTTGCATATGCCAGCCCATGTTCCCAACATTATGAAAGGCATTAGACAAGGGCAGCCAGTATTAACGTCTGGATGTGCACAGCTGAATCATCAGACTAGGTAAGCAAGCAAGAACAATAGCGAAAAATGGCAGATGGAGCAATAATAACTGACATGATCCATGATATCATGATATTTTTAGTGATTTTGTAAATTGTCTTTCTAAATGTTTCGTTAGCATGTTGCTAATGTACTGTTAAATGTGGTTAAAGTTACCATCGTTTCTTACTGTATTCACGGAGACAAGAGCCGTCGCTATTTTCATTTTTAAACTCTTGCAGTCTGTATAATTCATAAACACAACTTCATTCTTTATAAATCTCTCCAACAGTGTAGCATAAGCCGTTAGCCACGGAGCACAGCCTCAAACTCATTCAGAATCAAATGTAAACAATATAACAGTATACAATACTCGCATGCATGACGAACACTTTGTAAAGATCCATTTGAGGGTTATATTAGCTGTGTAAACTTTGTTTAGGCACTGTTTAAGGCAAGCGCAAGCTCCGTGGGCGGGGAGTGTGAGCATTTAAAGGGGCCACACAGTATAAATCGGCTCATATTTAATGATGCCCCAAAATCGGCAGTTAAAAAAATTAATTTAAAAAAATCTATGGGGTATTTTGAGCTGAAACTTCACAGACACATTCAGGGGACACCTTAGACTTATATTACATCTTGCAAAAAAACAAATCTCTTTTTTAAATGTGGCACTGCTGCTTTTAACAGTTCTATAGGTATTTCCAAGCTGTGATCGAATTGAAGAATGCAGTTTTTGTAAACCCCTGAGGAATATTGTATTGCTCAATGGCTCTTTCACAAATTGGTTGTTCTTTCACAGCTCAAGAGATTTAAAGGGTTAGTTCACCCAAAAATGAAAATTCAGTCCTTAATTACTCACACTCATGCCATTCCACACCCGTAAGATCTTCGGAACGCAAATTAAGATATTTTTGTTGAAATCCGATGGCTCTGTGAGGCCTGCATAGGGAGCAATGACATTTCCTCTCTCAAGATCCATAAAGGTACTAAAAACATATTTAAATCAGTTCATGTGAGTACAGTGGTTCAATATTAATATTATAAAGCGACGAGAATATTTTTGGTGCGCCAAAAAAACAACAACAAAAAAACCAACACTTATATAGTGATGGCTGATTTCAAAATACTGCTTCAGGAAGCTCCGGAGCGTTATAAATCAGCGTGTTGAATCACATTTTCTTTTACATCACGTGGATGGCCGGGTGTGTGTGCGTCGCTTACCTGGGGAACACATGGCACCAGGATGCACTATGGGAAGAAGGCAAGCCGGCAGAGGCAGTGTGATGCTTTGGGCAATGTTCTGCTGGGAAACCTTGGGTCCTGCCATCCATGTGGATGTTACTTTGCCATGTACCACCTACCTAAGCATTGTATCAGACCATGTATACCCTTTCATGGAAACGGTATTCCCTGGTGGCTGTGGCCTCTTTCAGCAGGATAATGCTCCTGCCACAAAGCAAAAATGGTCCAGGAATGGTTTGAGGAGCACAACAACGAGTTTGAGGTGTTGACTTGGCCTCCAAATTCCCCAATCGAGCATCTGTGGGATGTGCTGAACAAACAAGTCCGATTCATGGAGGCTCCACCTATCAACTTACAGGACTTAAAGGATCTGCTGCTAACAGCGCTGGGTCAGGGCAGTTTTGGCAACAAAAGGGGGACCAACACAATATTAGGAAGATGGTCATAATGTTATGCCTGATCAGTGTATTAGTGAGAATATGGAGCTCACACTCGAGGAGTAAAAAAAAAAAAAAAAAAAAAAGAACACCTCAGTTTTATTTAGAGGCCCAAAATATGCAATTTAGTACAGTTGCTGATATTTATATGCCCAAAAGTAAGATGTAATTCTGATAGATTGTAATGTAAATCAGTGAGATCTTTATAACAGTTTAGCAGGCTACTACATAGAATGCAAATAAATATCAGCTGTCATTCTATATCAAGTCTCAGTAAGGTGATATTTAAATGCTTAGTTTTATGCTCAAAGCTCTGTAGTTTTTATTGTAAGGGGAAAAACATATAATGCAATGCAATACAATGATGATTGTGAAATGAACAAATAAACTTTCCTCAAAAGCCTGAAGATCATATTTGATACTCTTTTACATGATTTATGGATATATGGATATTTCATGATATATGGATAATCAAGTAAATCTAAGTTGCTTCACTCCAGTAAATGTTCATCTTGAAATATTGCTAACAATTTAAAAATTATTCTTATGTTTACTTTATAAAAATCTGTAAAGATTTCAAAGCAAAAAGACATGAACCACGACCTGAAGTGGGATGTTTTTACAATTATCGAAAAAGTATAAACTATCAATCAGACGACAGAAGGCATGTCGTTGGTTGCGTGCAACAGTTTTGTCAGCGAAGTTTTGATCATGTTTGATCAAAAATTAGAGGCCTTTGATACTGGCGTATATCAAATATGATACAGTAGGCTTTATAGGAGTAACTTTGGCTCAGGTGTTTCTACTAAAATTAAATAAATACCATATATATGAGACACAGATGAGACTAATTTTACAGTTCGAGTGAAGCGCTGTACATTTACTGTCGGTAAAACAGCTCAGATAATTAGACAGTTTATATTAGACAGACGCACCAGTGATACTCAGACTTTAAATGAAATATTTAGTTTGAGATCGTAAACATACAGTAAATTGAAACCTCTCCAAAAGTATATATAAAAAACATGAACAACTGCACAGGTCCAGCATATCTACAATGTCCATAACTTCACACTTGAGTAAGTCATCACAATGCTAACCCAGCCTGAATATCTATTGCTCAAGCCTGCTGATTGGCCAGTGGTCTGTGAAAGATCACACACTGCATGGTACATGTGGCAGAAACCCAGCGCATGTCACTGCAGTTCCACAAGACTTCTCATGAAGCTTACATTCCAGTGGCTAAAACCATAAAGCATAATAATTTACTTAGATTTTTTCCACACATCATATATTCATCTTAAACATTCTCTTTACTGACACTGTTGTCTCCACTGTATCAAAGAACAACAATTTTGTACAGAAAATTATAGGTTGTAGTGAAAATGATTCCCTATCTGATTTGTGCAAAAAAGGGATATAAATAGTGTGTCATCGCACCTCCAAAATAAATATTAAATGGTTTAGTGTATTAATGTTTATTTCACACTGTTTTTATATTCATAATAGTTGAAAGTGTAATATGTAATGGTGGATTTTCATATTTTAAGCAATACAATTTTTTTCTACATAAAACGCAATTGTTAAGCAATAAGCCACAATGATAGCATGCTACTTTTATTAAAAATCAACATAAAACTGCCTGTACTTGAAGAAATAGCCCAAAACAGCTGCAATGTGCAGTGATGACACAGAAGTGGGACTTCTGAAATTTTAGTATGAAATGTTCTGGACTCTAATGCAATGACTTCTATGTCATGCATCAATGATTCTTGCCAAAGGGCACAGACGCTAAACATCCACAATAATACACGACACTTCACATCCCATGATCAGATCAAAACAAACACTTTGCCACCCAGTAATAAGGCGGTTGAGTATAGCCTTCCTGATGTTATCGCAGCGAAACATTTTGTCCTTCTGATGCCTTAGCCAGCGGATTAGTGAAGGACAGGCGGAGCGGCTACCCTTGGGCAGAAATGAAGCCAGGCTGTGCTATGCTATAGCTGCCCACTCTGACACACTCCGGACCAACATAAAAGAGCACTAATCGGCTGAGAATTGAATGTCGAGTTGAGCATTTGGACAATTTGTTCACTCTTCTTGTCACACATTTTCATGGCCACCATCTATCTGATGATGTTCAAGATGCTACAAGACATTCCAGTACAGCTCTGCATTTTTACCTAAAATAAACATTATGTGTGTTTTGAGGGGTGCATTATGTCAATAATAAATCATTTAGAGAGAAAAAAAATAGCCTTTTGCCTGTTCAATACCTGTTCAATTCTGTTTAAAAAGAAACCTAGGATGCACCTCATGAAAGTGGCTGAATAGAGTGAATACACAGATGTCAATAAAATTTTGTGTTATTTCATGGTTGGTTGGTTGTACTTGAATTCACTGCCATATCAGCTTGACAGGCGATTCCATGGCAGATACAGATTCAACTTTCAACAATTATACAAGATTCTTTAAATGTACTTGTGATAAATATTATAAAAGTTTTACTGGGTAAACACTTAAATTCTCTAAATGAATTATACAATATAAACTCTTAATTCTGACTTTTTTCTCACAATTAGAAATTTCTCTCGCAATTGACTTTATAGCCCGGGGCCTATGCAAATATGCGTTTCCTCCATTAAGCCTGCTCGTACAGACACTGTGCAAGGTCAGGATGGAAGGGGAGAAGGTTTTGATGGTTGCGTCTTACTGGCCCACCCGGACCTGGTTCTCAGACCTCATGCTCCTTATGACAGCCCCTCCCTGGTGGATACCCCTGAGGAAAGACTTCCTTTCTCAGGGATGGGATACCATATGACACCCACATCCAGACTACTGAAACCTCCACGTGTGGCTTTTGGATGGGACGCAGCAGACCACTGGCAATGGTAGTCACTATCACTCAAGCCAGAGCCCCCTTTACGAGGCATGCTTATGTCTTGAAGTGTTGTCTTTTCGTGCATTGGTGTTCTTCCCACCAAGGAGACCCCCGGAAATGCCCGATCAGCTCTGTGCTTTCCTTCCAGCAGGAAAGGCTGGAGGAGGCAGAGCCATCCCTTGCATTACTGTGTCCCGTTCGCACCCTGCACATTTACTTGGACTGCACGCAGAGCTTTACAAGCTCAGATCAGCTTTTTGCCTGCTTTGGAGGCCAGCTACGGGATGGACGACACCTAACACCTTTGTGATGTTCTACAACCTCTGAGTTGAGCCAGTTTCTTCTACAAACAGGTAATGTGTGTGAAGACTGGCTCAATGTCTAACTTGCAGCTCAATTTCCCTCTAAGGAGGGGATATGAGCATCTTCTTACTCTCTAAGTGAGTTCCCCACCTGGTGAACCCTGGATGGAGTTTCCTCAAAGCTGGATGGAGTTAACTGTTATGTTATTTCATAGTTTTGATGATTTACTTAAAAAAATGTGGAAAATAATAATAATTAAAAGTGAGTTAATGTGACCAAACATTTGGTCTTTGTATATATTTTAAACTATATAAACTATAACGAGTTTTGCGGTCCAATGCAAAAGTTAATGACACAATGCTAAAGTGTTGTGGATGGTGGGCAGGGCTGAGAGCATTGCTTTTTAGTTGTGCATTGCTTTTCAGTCTGCCCCAAGTCAAAAGAGCCCACCCCTAACTCACTGATATTTTTGTCTCTAGATATAACACAGATCCCTCGTTGTAAATCTACAGGATTCTTACATCCATTTCATCACCCATCATAAATCTGA
Source organism: Ancherythroculter nigrocauda (assembly GCA_036281575.1). Lineage (NCBI taxonomy): Eukaryota > Metazoa > Chordata > Actinopteri > Cypriniformes > Xenocyprididae > Ancherythroculter > Ancherythroculter nigrocauda. The sequence goes on along the minus strand of VTFQ01000021.1, from coordinate 36,443,160 downwards.
TCCCTTAGAAATATTATAGCACACTTCTAGTCAACAAGCTGCATGAGTTGAGGTATCATTCATGCCTGCAGCAGAAATAGTATGGGATGAGTTATGTGCAGAAGATTAATACTTAGGGATAACGGTGTAACGTTTTATGTCCAATTAAGATGCAAAAGGGTTCCAAAACAAAAGCATTTATTAAATAAAACAAACTCAGGTAATCCACAGGTATGAATACAACATAATAGAGTGTAACACACAATAACATGACCAATACTAGACAAAGAACTGAATGAAATGAGGAACTTAAATACACAGGGTGAATGAACTCAATGACGAACAGGTGACATAATAATTAATCAAAAACCATGGTACAAATAAAGAGCGGGAAAACGGAACAAAGTAAAGCAGGTAAATGAGAAAAACAAACTAAAAGTCCAGGTAAATGAAAGTAAACAGGCAGAACATGACAAGGGGTTTGTTCAAATCCCTAATCCTATTAGAAATAATAACAGTGATGCCTGCCTTAGCATCTGATTTTATGCCTCCGCCCATGATAATGCAGTCAGTCACAGCAGAATGAAATATCACCAAAATGACCAAAATGTCCATAACATCTCTGTCCAGCTCTGGCATTTCATTAGAGATAATAACTCTTCTGAACGCTCATGTAAATTGCCTAAAAGACTACATTAATCATTTCAACATGGAAATGGACCAATAGAACCAAAGACATGGCAAATGCTGCAAACACTCAAAGCACAGTTCAAAGACATCCATGTTTTGTTGTCGGGGTGTGTAAAAATACAACTAAATCAAGCTCTTTCCCGACACCCCCACACCGCTGTTCCATCCTTGTCACCTCTGGTGTTTTGAGGGACAGCGGTTTCCAGCAAAATGTTAAATATTCAATTGCTTCTTGCCATTCCACAGGACACTGCATCACTCAACATTGCGTCAAAACTAGTATCCCTTTCAGAGAGGTTGGCAGCATGGAAGCTACTGTGAAATCTGTCTCCTTGGGTGCTGAGTACCGTAGAAAAAGGCTACAGAATAGAGTTTCAGTGCCGCCCTCTGCGCTTCAACGGCATGGTCTCCACTACCGTGAAACCAGAACAGCCGCTCTTGCTGAAGCAGAAACTACAAATTCTGCTGGACAAAGGGGCCATAGAACATGTTCCCCTCCCAGACAAACAGTCAGGTTTTTACAGCCGTTATTTTTTTGGTTCTCAAAAAAGATGGAGGGTTGCTTCCAATTCTGGACCGTCACGGTCTGAAATGCTCACTCACAAAGCTAAAGTTCAAAAAGTTGATGGTCAAAATGATTGTGTCTCAAATTCAATATAAAGATTGGTTTGTCACGATCAACCTCAAGGACGCATATTTTCACATAGAAATTCTGCCACAACACAGGAAGTTACTGAGGTTTGCTTTTGGGGGCGAAGCCTACCAATATCAGTTTCTTCCATTCGGCCTAGCCTTGTCATCCCACACATATACAAAATGAATGGATGCAGCGCTGGCTCTGTTGCGACTCCAGGGCATCCACATTTTGAATTGCATAGACAACTGGCTGATACTGGCCCAGTCTCGAGAGCTTGCGCTACGACATCGAGATATCTTCCTAGCTCATCTACAACTCTAGGGTTGAGACTCAACGCCAAGAAAACGCCATTCTCTCTCCGGCCCAGAGAACATTGTACTTAAGGATTGTATGGGACTCGGTCACCATGCAGGCACAGTTGTCTCTTCGAGTCCAAGGCACGTGTCGAGTCCATCTTAAATACCCTAAACAACATCAGGCTAGGTCAGGAGATTACACTCCATCACTTTCAGAGAATTCTCTGTGTTATGGCACCTGTGTCCATGGTGATACCTTTGGGTCTTCTGCATATGAGACCATTTCAGTTGTGGCTCAAGGCCAGGGGATTTCATCCAAGGGCCAATCCCCAAAGACGAACAAGGGTTACGCGGCACAGGTTTCATATCCTTTCTATGTGGGGAGCTGTCTTAGATGGCCGTCCAGCACAAGGGGTCTGGAGAGGCTGTCATCTTGATTGCCTCGATTTGATGGCTGCATTTCTGGCCTTGAAATACTTCCTCCGGCAGTTAAGGGGCTACCATGTTTTAGTGTGGGTGGACAACACGGCGGAAGTCGCTTATATAAACCACCAGGGCAGACAGTTCCTGTCCCTCAGGGTAATATACCCCTTTTCCACCAGCACGACCCGGGTGCTAGTTCAGAGCTAGTGCTATTGCCGGTTCGGAGTTGGTTCAACTGATGAGCCTTCTAAGAACCAGTTTGCCTTTCCACAGGCTAGAGAGCCAGCACAGATTTAGGTCTTACGTCACTGTATACATCTCATTTTTCCCAACAAAGCTAGCACGGTAGCGCGAAACACAAACACACCATCCACAATGGCGGATGTTGCATTGCTATTGATGTTCATGGCTTTGTGAATCTACATCGGCATCCAAACACAGTGAATCCAATGTGTTTGTGCAGCTCGCCATAATTTGTACAGACGGTGATTACAAGGCGAGAATAATGGTAAGTGCGTAACATTTTTTTATTATTAACATCGAACAATAAGATGTCAACATTAGCCTCAGCATGTAGCTGCCCTTCTGATAATCGATCACATTGTAGTTAAATAAAAATGTATTAAACGTTGGTGGAAGAAGTATTCAGAAACCGTATTGTGAAAAAAGTCCACTAGTAGTACTACCTAAGTAAAAGTGTGTCTATATTATAAGCAAAAACCACTTACAGTATTAAAACCAAATGTAGTTAATCTGCAGAAAAATGTGTCCACTGTCAGTGTTATACTATTCTATATTATGTTTTTTAATTAATATTACTGCTGCTTTAATTTGTAGCCTGTGGTGCATTGAACTGCTGTAGGTCAATGCTGATTGTTGCTAATTTTACTTTATATACTGTTCGGTAGTTCAATCAACAGCAACACATCACATTCTATTTATATTATAAATGACCAAATGTAGATTTATACATGGTTTTCAATGGACAATCTAAAAAGACAATGTATGAATATCTGAAAAGACAACCCGCATAATCCGCATAAGAAAAGCCCTGCCTATTAAGTGGTACTTGTATATAGATTAATTAAACACATCACGGCTACATCTCAACTGTTTTTTATAGTATTTATACTGCACTGTATGCTTGATAGGAAATATACAGCCCCCCTATTGCTAATAAATAAAAATATACACCCTATTTTTATCTTTACAAGCAATTTTGCCACTGAAGGCAGAGGCAGAAAAAAGTATCGCAGGTTCCCAAAAAATATTAAGCAGCTATTTCAAACATTAATAATAACAGAGCATCAAATCATCATATTGGAATGATTTCTGAAGGATCATGTGACACTGAAGACTGGAGTAATGATGCTGAAAATTCAGCTTTGATCACAGAAATAAATTACATTTTAAAGTACATTAAAATAAAATAACATTATTTGAAATTGTAATAATATTTCACAATATTACTGTTTTTTTCTGTATTTTTATCACGTAAATGCAGCCTTGGTGAGCCTAAAAGCTTTCAAAAACATTAAAAATAGTAATGTTTCCAAACTTTTGACCAGTAGTGTATATAATATTAAAAAATACACTATTGCAAAGTGAGTTAAATTATATTTGGAAAGCACAAATATTGAGAGACTAAAGTTAAAAAATGTTTTTCCACATGAAGTTAAATAATTTGTTGTATTTTATTTATATACTGTTTCAATGGTTCACTTCAGACATTCTACTAACTATAAGTAACTTTTCAACATGTTAATTAACTCATTAGAGTATTAGAAAACTGTTAAATTAGGGTTAGGTGTGTTAAGGTTAGGGTTAAGTTGACATGTAGTTGCAAAGTTACTTATAGTCTTTTGGGGGAGCATCAAAATAAAGTGTAGAGGTGGGATATTACCTGATAGGTGATCCGGCGTACCCCATGCAGACTGACCCCTAAACAACACACCTACAATTACAGGCTGAGCAGTGCACGATCGGTTGTGGAGATGTCTTTTGGGCGATTAAAAGGGCGATGGAGGTGCCTCCTAAAAAGAAAGAACTGCAAACTGGAGCTGAGCAAGGAAATGGCACTGACCTGCTGTGTGCTCCATAACATTCGTGGGGAACATGGTGATAGTTTCACTGAAGAGCACCCAGACAGGACTGTAAACATTCAGCCTCCTGTTCAGACATTACCTGAGCATGCTAACACAGAAGGGGCTTATATCAGAGCTGCATTAATGATGCATTTTAACAGCAGGAATGAGTGGTTCTTTTAATTATTTTAGAACACACCGATGCCACATTTTTGTAACTCTGCCGTTTGTGTTTGAGGACAGTCATAAATTGTATTATATTCTCCTCCATTGATTAAAGAAACTGAACCACACATTTGTTTAGATTAAACTTTATTTAAATCTAAAAAAAGTAAAAAACAAAAAAAAAACAATACAAATATGTATAAAACTTTGCAAAATATAAAGTGCAGTAAATGATAATAAATTGCAAATAGTTGTATAAAATAAAAATTGTACATCAGAAAAAAAAATACTGTGGTGTGATTTATTTGAAATCATGAGTCCAAGCAGAGAATGTGTGTCCGAACCAGTTCAGAAGCTTTCTGCTTTTTCTATACTGTTGCTTTGCTTCAGGTAGTGTAATCTAATGTATTCAGTGTTACATATCAAAGCAATTTGAACTGCTTTTCATTAAGTTACATGAGGAAAAACTTTTTGAAATATGAAATTATTTCAGTACCCGATAGTAATATACATATATCTCAATGTTTGCATAGTATATGGTGTGACCACTATTTACACAGCAAGTCTTACCCTGTTTGTCCTGTTCTGAAGATGCAGGACATGTATCTCCTGAGCTGCTACACAATAATGCGGGAGAGCTGCAGCCCAGTGGTGGCAGTAACTTGGCATTGTCATCACCGTCGTTGATGGCAGACAATTCTATAAACAAAAACAAGATGACAGTGCTTTAAAATCATTCTTGTCCACTACACATACAATGTTCCATGATACTTTATAGAATGAAATCACAGATACTACAATCCTAGCTAGCCTAGCTAGCAAAATTGCGAACACTGATATGAGAAATTAGTACTTTGCTAAACAGCTAAGAAATACATAGCTGGCTGGGAACAAGCGAAAAAATGTAAAAACAGAACTTACCAGGATCAGTGCAACTTTGCTACAGAGATTCATCCACCATTGACTCGAGCATAATTGTTGCCAAGTTCAGTGCTCCAGTCACCTGGCATGCTGGTATATCGGTGAGGACAGCGTCGAGAACGTTGAAATGTGGGTTTCGACGTGGCCGGCCACTGCCGCTTTGACCTAGGTCCTTTTTTTGGTCCCGGTACTCTTTGAGCTTTTTTATTTTATTGCTAATCTGTTTGACATTCCTGCTGCGACCATCTCGCGTTGAATTTGCTGCAACATTGGTTTCGTCCATGAAGCTCCCTATAATTTATTCTGCACTTCTGCAGAGGATCAGAGTGCAAGAATGCAATTTATTTCCTTCTCGGACCACTGCTGTTTTTGCCTAATCGCGTCCATCCTGTTTAGATAGCTGCTATTTCAAAAATGGTGCTACTTAAGAACCACTTTTCCTGGTTCAGAGCTTTGGGTGTCAAAAGACAAAGAACCATTTTGGAACTAGGCTCTGGCTCTGAACCAGCACTCAAATGGCCTTGGTGGAAAACGGGTAATAGAGACCGTTCGGAGTGCTAGGGCTCAATCCACCAGATGAATGTACGCCCTTATGTGGCGCATCTTCAAAAGATGGTGCATTGGTTTTCCTAATGGCTATTTTGTCATTAAAGAGAATTGGGCATTTACAGGCTCTGTCGGTTTCGTCATCCTGCTTAGACTTTGCTCCTGTACTGGTTCTATCTTCCAAAAGTTCAATTTTCAGCCGTACATCTGGTCATCCTTGAAGCCTTCTGTCCTCCGCCTTTCACTTCGCCGGAGCAGGAGAGACTCCACTTACTGTGTCCAATTCGGGCTCTTTAGATTTACGTCCACCGCACTAGCCAGTAGCGTAAGTCCAAGTAGCTGTTCATTTGTTATGGGGGCTGTAACCACTGGGCGGCCACCACAAAGCAGACTATGTCGCATTGGGTGAGGGACGCTATTGCCCTAACCTATGAGGCATGCAGGCAAGCTTCGCTTCTGGGTGTTAGGGCTCATTCTACCAAGGGGGTTGCATCCTCCAGGGCTTTAGCAAGAGGCGCCCCCTTGCAGCAAGTATGTGATGCAGCAGGCTGGTCCTCTCTGCACACATTTATTAGATTCTATAGTTTGGATGTTCATGTTACTCCGGGCTCACATGTCTTTGAGTCTACATCCCAAGCTCATGTCTGAGGCCCTTCTTGTGTTTGTGCGCACACTACACAACCTTGAGGGGTCCAGACACTTCTCAGTACAGCGGTGTTGGTATTCTCATTCCCCATAGCGCTCTTTGCACAGCATTGAATGTAGCTTTTGAAAGGGAACATCTCAGGTTACTTGACCCCAACCCTGTTCCCTGAAAAAGTGGGAACGAGATGCTGCACTTCACTGGGGGTGTGTTCAGGACATTCTTCAGATAAAGTGACCTGATGAGCGCACCTGTCATGCATCTATTTATAGCCTCTGACGTATGCATTCTGATAACATCATCATCAGAGGTTATTTAAGCCAAATTCTTTGGCGTGTTTGCCATACGTGTTAACAGCCAGTCAAATAAAGGAGTTTTCCCCATAGGCCTCTTCGCGCGGCATCTCGTTCCTGCTTTTTTGGGAAACAGGGTTACAGTCAAGTAACCCGAGACATTTTCTTTATAAATCAATATTTTCAAACAATGTAAATTTATAAGACAGTATGTAAAACTATGTGAAAAAATAATTAGGCTACTCAATCAAAAGTTTAAACACAACTACAAGCCAAATATACTTAATCTTTTGATCGAGATTAAAAATATAATTGAGTACATGTATAGTCCAAATTTACCTAGACATTTCTGTCAGTATGTCAAGTATACATGAGTGCAATTTTAAGTACATGAAGCATATTTCATAGAAGTAGGCTACATAAACATTAGACTGAAAGTATACTTTTTTATTTTTAGTTTAAAAGAAGTATACTAATTGCACACTTGAATAAACTTCTTTGTAAGGGTAGCCAATGTGTAGAAATGTAAAATCTTTATCTTAAAGCTATAGTTCACCCAAAAATGGAAATTCTGTCTTTAACTACACACATTCATCTCATTCCAAAACTTATGCTTTTCTTTCTTCTATGGAAAGAGACATTTAGCAGAATGAAAAGTTTTTCTTTTCCATATAATGGAATGAATGGCCACCAAGGGCTGCCAAGAAAGACTGTGAATAGTGACTTAAATTTCTGTCTGTTGTTCACACAAACCTGTTTTATGGCTCCAGATATAGCACGCAAGTTGTATGGAAGTAGCAACAGATCTTTTCTTCCATATTTTGATGAACATCCAAGTGTTACGGATTATTGAACAAGAAAAAAATGTAGAGCTGGGACTTGGTTCAATGCATCGGTTGTTGATTGGATGTTGAGATGTGGGCGTGGCACTCAAAAGTGCAGCCAGATGAACATCTATTTGCAGGGGTGGATTGTAGAATCTGGCGTACATCAAAAGACAGAAGTCTAGTATTTTCACTGGAAGATACAGATATAATATTTTGATTATACATTATGAAGTCAAAAAAATTAAAGGTGCCATCGAACGTTTTTTTACAAGATGTAATATAAGTCTAAGGTGTCCCCTGAATGTGTCTGTGAAGTTTCAGCACAAAATACCCCATAGATTTTTTTTAAATAATTTTTTTTAACTGCCTATTTTGGGGCATAATTAGAAATGCGCCGATTCAGGGCTGCTGCCCCTTTAATTGCTCGTGCTCTCCGCCCGCCCAGAGCTCTCGACTCTATCATTGCATAAACAAAGTTTACACAGCTAATATAACCCTCAAAATGGATCTTTACAAAGTGTTCGTCATGCAACATGTCTAATCGCGCAAGTACAGTGTTTATTTGGATGTTTACATTTGATTCTGAATGAGTTTGATAGTGCTCCGTGGCTAACGGCTAATGCTACACTGTTGGAGAGATTTATAAAGAAAGAAGTTGTGTTTATGCATTATACAGACTGCAAGTGTTTAATAATGAAAATAGCGACAGCTCTTGTCTCCGTGAATACAGTAATAAACGATGGTAACTTTAACCACATTTAACAGTACATTAGCAACATGCTAACGAAACATTTAGAAATACAATTTACAAATATCACTAAAAATATCATGATATCATGGATCATGTCAGTTATTATCACTCCATCTGACATTTTTCGCTATTGTCCTTGCTTGCTTACCTAGTCTGATGATTCGGCTGTGCACATCCAGACGTTAATACTGGCTGCCCTTGTGTAATGCCTTTCATAATGTTGGGAACATGGGCTGGCATATGCAAATATTGGGGGCGTACACCCCGACTGTTACGTAACAGTCGGTGTTGAGATTCGCCTGTTCTTCGGAGGTCTTTTAAACAAATGAGATTTATATAAGGAGGAGGAAACAATGGAGTTTGAGACTCACTGTATGTCATTTCCATGTACTGAACTCTTGTTATTTAACTATGCCGAGGTAAATTCAATTTTCAATTCGATGGCACCTTTAAGCATATGCATGAATTAATTGTTCACAATAAGATCTATAACATGCATTTACAAAATAGATGCATTTACAAAATGCATTTTTAAATGTCACATTTTCCTTTTCTTTTTTTAGCTTTAAAAATTTCATGTTGATGCAAGCACATCATGTCCTGACTAGACTACAGATGCTGAAATGTTAATTAATAATCACTCAAACGCTAAACACAAACAGATGTTTGCTTCATATGTTTTCATGTTTCTCTAGCAAAATATCAATACATGTTTCTGAATAGTTTTAATGCCTAGTTGTGTTATTTCTAAACCAATCTGTGTGTCTCATGCCAGGGCTCATCTGTTTTTTCTGCTTATTAGGCTAGTACTCATTATATTCTATTCAGGTCTTGAGCAGGAAACAGTTTTTTGGCATTGTGACAGCTTTTTGATGGAATTACTCATTCAGGAATTGAATACAGGTGGAGAGAGATGCTTGGAGTGAGGTGGTAGTGGTAATGAGTCTTCTCACTGCCAGAGAGGGGGAATCATATGAGATGAGCATGCAGGAGTTCTACTTATTTTTTAATTTCAAAAGCAAACAACCATATGATGGTTAGTATTCCTTAACAGACCATATATGGATAAGGCATAACTACATTTTATCCAGCATACAGGACTTTTTTATAACCCAGGCTCATTGGAAATACATGACAAAACTGCAAAAACGTACCTGTTCAAACATTTCACTGCAGTTTCCATTTGAAATGAACACTAGCAGTAGTAAAATGGCAACCACTTCTATTACTTTTAACACAAATTATTGGACATATTGTCTATTAATAAAAAGTTATTTTTGCGCAGTTCCTTGCACAATATGATGCTATGACCTCAAACACTTAGTGCATAATTTGTAAACTAATACATTTTGATGTTTACATCACATAACTAGTTCTATATTTATGGCTTTTCAGACATAGTAAACTTGCAGCTCAGCAGCTCACCTGGTACAGAATAACACTTGCGATATGGATATGTGTAAAAGAGCTTGAAGACTTTTAGAAACAAACTAAAATTGCACGGTTAGTTCAGCAAATGTTTTTTTTTATCTCACATCAGCTATCGGTTAGGTTTAGGGTTTTTGTTTGTTTGGGTCAAAAATGGACAACATCATGGACAACGGGTTTGTGGATATTTGACCCAACCATGGGTTGAAACATCCCAGCATTTTTCAGAATGTAGGTGGTACGTTAATTTCAAATGCAGCAGAGCATCAACTTTTTAGTGCCATTCACACTACATTTAATTTCCAAACTGCCATGATAAGTACAACCAATGCAATAAAACGTTGCCAGAGTCACATTTAACTGTTTTGAAGAAAACTGTACATGATATTTAACACCAGTGACTGGACATTTCACTTTAAATATCCCCTGAATCATGCTAAAAGAAATACAGTAGTCAACATTTGAAGTGGATCAAAAAAAGTTAATCAAAAACCATGGTTTTATTATAGTAAAAGTATATTAACCATGGTGAATTGATAACCATTTGCAAAACCACAGTTTTACTACTAATTCCATGGATAAACTATGGTTAGTGTAGAAAAACCATGCTTAATTTGGGCATGGGCGTATACACAGGGTCGGCAGGGACGTGTCCCCCACACTTTTAATAAAATGTAAATTTGTCCCCCGCACATTTTTCGGGCAATGTGTGCACATAGAGGCCAATGTGAATAAATCTTGAATTAAATTCAAAGAGACAAGATAGTCTATGCATGACCTGTTGTTTTATTCTTATCTAAAATGAGGTGATCTAAACATTATGGAGCATTCACTCTCGTGTAATATGTTTCATTCATACTGGAAGCCGGAGGGCACTCTCTCACAGAAAGTCCAAAATGGTTTTGTAGAAGTAATTCAGCTAATCGCTGTAGCAGCAGCTGAATAAAATGCAGAAACGTACTGACCAATGAAACCTGAAGTCAATAAACACATGATTGCAACAAAATATGGTTGCGTGTGTTTTTCAAGCTATCTCAATGTATTTATTGACAAAGCATAATGCACATAATATATATATCTCGGTTCTCCTAATACACTGGGAATAGATGGGTGTTCTACAGTTGCCCTTGCACATAGGTCTCTGTCCTCAAACGCAAACAAGCTTGCCCGTTCTTTTATAAGGGAGGCCGGGTGGGAGTCTTGAATCTTGAATGCCGAGTGGTAATTGAAAACCTTTTTAATGCTTTTTAAAAGAAGTCTCTTATGTTCGCCAAGGCTGCATTTATTTAATAAAAAAAACTACAGTAAAAACAGTAATATTGTGAAATATTATTACAAATTAAAATGAATATACTTTAAAATTTTAATATACTTTAAAAAATAATTTATTCCTGCTTTACTTCAGTCTAGAGTGTCACATGATCCTTCAGAAATCATTCTAATATGCTGATTTGCTGCTCAAGAAACATTTCTGATTATTATCCGTGTTGAAAACAGTTGTTTAAAATTGTTGTGGAAACCATGATACCTGATAATTTTTCTGGATTCTTTGATGAATAGAAAGTTCAATGAAGAGCATTTATTTGCATTTATTGTCACTGTCACTTTTGATCAATTTAATGCATTCTTGATGAATAAAAGTATTAATTTCTCTCTTTTTTAATCTTACCACAAATGTTTGAATGGGATCATGTTTTCCACTGGTTTCAACATTTATAATAATCAGAAATGTTTCTTGAGCAGCAAATCAGTATATTAGAATGATTTCTGAAGGAACATGTGACACTGAAGACTGGAGAAATTATGCTGAAAATTAAGTTTTGACCACATATATTGTACATTTTACAATATATTCACATAGAAAACAGGGGCCGTATTCACAAAACATCTTAAGGCTAAAAGTAGATCCTAAATTTCCGATTTAGGAGAAACTCTTAAAAATAATGGGCGTGTCAGTCCAAAGTTTAGGAGTCCTAAATTTTTGCTCCAAGAGTATTTCACAAAGCATTTTAGCGCTAAAACTAGCTCCTAAATCTGTGAAACGTTAGGAGTAGTCAAGAGGACTCCTAAATCACTAAGACCAAATCACAAACAGTCCTAATCCACCCAAAGACACTGTACACCATTGAGGCAATAGCGATAGAGCCTTAGGTGCTCAACTTTTTCTTCATAAATGCAATACATTTTGATTTATAGATTTGAATCTACGATGAGGTGCCAAAAATAAATCTTTAACAAATAAATAATATTGTCCGATGGACAATACCTGTGGCAGTGGTTTTCATGAGTTCACATTTACAAATGATTGAATAGAGTAAAAAAAAATTAAAATTAAGTGTATTTGGTGTGCTGTCCAAGGGGATCGAGGGCTCCGAGCCTGGAATTTAGCCCAAACCCAAAGTTCTCCCTGTATCCCCAGCTGAGAGTGAGGAACGGGGTGGCGGAGGGATGCAGAAAACTGTCGAAGTAACTATAGGCGAGTCGGCTCTCGTCTGTGTATATATTCCTCCTCTCGAGCTGATTAGACCGTTTGAATGTATTCCTCCCAAACTTTGTTTATAAAACATGATTTGTCGCTTGCATTCTGCATTCTCTTGAGATACAGACATCCAAGAGGCGGTCCACAATTAACTGTATATACTAGTTTAATTAGTGACACTTAGCCTACATTTTAAAACCTTTATTTGAATATGGCAACATTTTTAATAAAAATATTTATTTGAATAGGGCAACATTTGTATTTTAAAACCTTTATTTTAATATGGAAACACGACACCTCATTCTACAATATTTCTATGATTAAATCGCTGACTCCTCCGCATCAGCCAATCACTGTGTGTTTACGCCATAGCAATGAGGTCAACCCCGCCCTTACTCTTAGCTTAAGACTTCAGTCTATTCCTTAGTAAAAGTTTGTCTCAGCAGCTTTGTGAATAGGTTTTAAGAGAAAACTCTTAGCTAAGAACATTTACTGCTATTTAGGAGAACTCTTAGTGGTAAGATAAAATGTTTTGTGAATACGGCCCCTGATCTTTTAAAATTGTAATACTATTTCACAATATTACTGTTTTTACTGCATTTTTTTATTAAATAAATCCAGCCTTGGGGAATAGAAGAGACATATTTCAATTGTAATGTTTCCAAACTTTTGATACTGTATTTTCTGCCTTTATTCTGTGATTTTATAAAATCCATGAGGACTTAATGCACAAGTGTTTGTAACACATAAACCAATCATACAATTGTCACAAAATATAGGGAAAAAATGTTAGATGTTGGTTATTGTTCAGAAGTGTATTTGATTTCTTATTAGAATGTAGCAAACTGATTTCAAATTAAAAGCAAGAGATGAGATTAAAAAAATAAATAAAATATATCAATTAGACAAAGGTCAGATAAAAAAATTCATTTCTGTCCCCCTCACTTCTGAAATGATGGCTTCACCCATAGGGTTACCAAAGTTGAACTATAGTACCATGGTTTTTGGTTTTATTTGTAGTAAAACCATCGTTAATTTTCGTAAGGGACTTCACATCGTTTATAAAACGATGTGAAGTCTGCAATAGAGGGTATGCAACGACGTCACTTTCCCGCCGAAAACGCGCTCCCTCAGGTGGACTGAGAGGCAAAAGAACCTGCTGCATGACTGAATTTAATAGAAGAAACTGCGAAAACGCGACTAAAACTAACGAATTACACTAAAGGTTGGACTCCAAAGTGTTCCTTATAACATGTCAAATAAACCTAATCCCTGGATACTGACATGCAGCCAGGAATCGTGTTTCCTGACGTGTGCCTGATTTCGACGGTGGGGAAATACATAAAGCAAATCTGCCTGTGAATATTTTATATAACTCCAATATCGGTAAGTCTAAATCCGCGTAATCACTTATATCAATGTTATATCGTCATATTGTCCAGCCTTAAAACATATATAGTTTTATAGTATAGTTTTTGCCAGTGTTGTTTATTTAAAAACACCAAATTATGCAGAATATAAGATGGCAAATATTTAATTGATGAGTTGTCAACATAATATGTAACAATACAATATATACGGTATGATTTTACCTCAAAATCCAACAATTTGACACAAAATGATAATTGCAAATCCATGTTTCTCTGCTGGAGTCCAGTTTCTGTGAATTTCAGTGATCCATTTGCTTATTTTTCTGTTGCTTTCTGCAGTTTTTAAATATATACCTCAAGTTTTGTGTCAAAGCTATTTGTACAGTCAATCAAAACGCTGAAAACAAACGTTGCCGCTCAGTCTTTTGCCACTCAGTGGACGTGACCGCAGTCGTAACGGTCGACGGTGACGTCACGTGCATACCCTCTATAGATAATAATGATGTCCTTTAGCATACAGTATTTTGAAGATAGTAGGCTAATGGGCTGCTATGCTAACAGTTGATAGCAGTTTAATGCTTTAGTGAACAAAGACAAAACTACAATAGCCTATTTACAGATGAAACCGACCTGCACTTAAAAGTCCTGAACAGGTCAGTAGTTTTGCCTCTCTGCTCCACTTGTGCGCTTTCACTCCATTCTCGAGTCTCTCGAGTACTCTGATCGAAACCGTTTGGCGGAGGGGCGGAGCGCGCGCGATCCGCGTTGCCAGTCACCGAGTCATGATTTATTAGACATTTGTTATCGAATACAGATTAAAATACAGATTAAAATACAGAAATACAGATTAAAATTTATTAGACATTTGTTATCAAATAGAGTAACAAGTCTGGTTTGAAAATGTAATAAGTAAAAAGTACAGATATTTGTGTAAAAATGTATGGAGTGAAAGTAAAAAGCTGTCAGAAAAATAAATAGTGAAGTAGGCCTACTTTAAAGTAGCTACTGATACCAGAAAAATCTACTTACTGTAAGTACAGTAGGGTCATTCTACAGAAACTTCCACTTTTCTGTCCCTAGACTACAGAAATATTACACTTGAAAAACACTTTAGGATTACAATTTTTTTATATTTTAATATGAAACAATATGTTATTTGAACAATTAAGCCTTCTTGAGCATCAGTGTGGCAATATTTGTTTTTTAATTAATTATAAAAATTCCAAGCGCCACAGAAGTGCTCATCCCCACAGTCATGTACAGAGGGAAAGTGCTTTATTTTGAGCTCAGAAACAGGATTTTCTACCATTTCAAATACAATAATGTATACATAACTATCAAATATATAATGTAAATGACATAAACAAACCAAATGCCAAGTAAATATTATAAAATATATAATAGAGGTTTTTTTTATTCGCTTTGGTACTATTTTCACATCTAAGGTGTACTTTTTTAAAACTCTTAGTACTAATATCACAACAGATCATCAAAAGTGCACTTTTTTCAAACATTTCAGCATATTTTCAATTGTTTTAGTACAATACACAAAATCACAAAGTATCCTTTTCACTACACAAAATAAGTGTTTCATCTATATAAATGTTTCATTCGCAGTAACTGCCTTTCATAATGCTATTACTATCAAACTTGTGATTTGCATCTCTTTTCGTTCAGTTTAATACATCTGTCTATTATTTAATCCAACTGAACTTAATGGTTAATCAATGGATCATTTGGTACACCTATAGATATCGATAGATATTGATTCTATAGGCATAGTTTCTATAGACATTTTTTTGCAATTTTGGATATGGATAATAAAATGTAATTATTTATAAGCAATTTATCTTAGATGATGACCACAATTTTCAAAGTGAGTGTGTGGTCCTGCAACACTGCATTGTGAACCAAATATCCCAACAAGAATGGTAATACCAGTAATTTTAGACCTTGTTTGAACTTTTTTTTTTTTTTTTTTGTCCCCATGAGGAAAACAGCTTATGAATCAAATGAAATTATATTTTTCTAAAATGTAAAAATGCAGAAAGTTTTCTGTGATAGGTACGTTTAGGGGTAGGGTTAGTGTAGGGGATAGAATATACAGTTTGTACAGTATAAAAACCATTACGCCTATGGAGAGTCCCCGTAAACCACATATACCAATGTAACGTCTATAAGATCAGTTATAGATTCAGTCATATGGTACAGTGAGAACATTTACTGTATTGGCAGCAAACTCTTTTCTGCATAAAACCTCATGACTGTGTCATACTTCACACCTTTTGATCACACACTGAATAGATAGGCCTACTATTACAAACTTTAAGGATTTTCTGTCAATTATGTAATTTAGGTAATGTAAGTGTATTTTCTAATTGTGGCATCTGTAGCCTGTGTAAATGTTTCAGCAATAAGGGCAATTTGAAACATGTATCTTGCATTGTTTGCTATTGAATTAACTGATTATGTTCTCATTACATATTACAATGATCTTGTGTTTGAAAGAGTGATTATGTAAAATGAAACTTGTACAGCTAGAATGAAAGCATGAGATCAAGTTTTGAAAGAATGACTAGCTGTGTTACAAGTGTGATCAGTTTGGATTTTTGTACTAAGAGTTTTGAAAATGTACACCTTGTGAAAATAGTATCAAAGTGAATAAAAAAAACTGTAAGTCTGAAGCTATACAGTTAGTCCTTACAGTCAGTTATACAGTCACTCTATCCTGCTCTGTTCTCAAATTTCAACATGCACCCCCCCTCCCCTAACTCTAAACCTACCATCACAGAAAACATTCTGCATTTTTACATTTTATAAAAATATAATTTTGTATGATTTATAAGCTGTTTTCCTCATGGGGACCAAAAAAAAAAAAAGTCATGGTACACCCAGCGTTGTGAACCAAATGTTCAAACCAAAAGGATGGTAATACCAGTAAATTTAGAACCAGTGGGGACATTTGGTTCACAGCGCTGGGTTTACCATGACCCCACACACTCACTCTGACAATTGTGGTCATCGTCTAATATAAATTGCATATAATGTAAAAAGAATTCATTACATTTAGTTATCCATATCGGAAAATGCAAACAAGTTCTATAGCAACTATGCCTACAGAATCAATATCTATAGAAATCTATAGGTGTACCAAATGATTCATTGATTAACCATTAAGTTCAGTTGGATTAAATAATAGATAAATGTATTAAACTGAATGAGAAGAGATGCAAATCAAAAGTTTGATAGTAATAGCATTATGAAAGGCAGTTACTGTGAATGAAACATTTGTATAGATGAAACACTTATTTTGAGAAGTGAAAACGATACTTTCTGATTTTGTGCATTGTACTAACACAATTGAAAATATGCTGAAATGTTTGAAAAAAGTGCACTTTTGATGATGTTATGATATTAGTACTAAGAGTTTTGAAAATTTACCATTTGCTTGTGAAAACTGCACCAAAGCGAATAAAAAAAAACTGTAATAGTATTTGTACTTCGTTACTTCCCATCTCTGATTATATATTTCATGCTGATTGCACTGTGGTTGTTATTTGTATCTGTATTGTATGGCAGTTGTATAAAGATGACTCATTATACAGACAGAGAGGCAAGCTGTGTTCCTAAACCTCAGGCACAGGCTGAAGCATCACTCTTTCATAACAGCTGAGCTGACATCTATCAGCCTCCAGAAAGTAGGCCATTTGCACAATTTGGTCATTGACTCCTCCAGTTGTGTATAGATAGTATAAGAGGCTTTCCGGGGATATCAGTGTACGAACATCTTTATGTCTCTATCCTGAATAAACTATTCACACACACAAATGGCTTGCATGTGTGTGTTTTATGGAGAATTTAAGGACAGGAGACAAAGAAAGTGTTTGTGAGCTTCTAGTTGAAAAAAGGCAGCAGAAGCAAAACAATGTGTTATCTTTTGAGAAGAAAAAGGCACCTCAGTGGAATACTTTATTCTGATTGGACAATTGTGGTATTCCGCGGTCAAATGTTTGGTTTTATGACCACTAAACCGCATTAACTATTTCCCCAGGCAAACAGTTTCCTATTTGCTGTTTTTAGTTTCATGCTTTTCCCTATTTCAGTATTTATCTACTGGTATTCATGTCTCAGGGGTTGATTTTTATAAGAACAAATTAAATATTAACTAATAAAACTTTTGTTTTTGTTACACAAAAGTTATTGCATTTCATATAATAAACTGACTTGCCAACTTTTTACAATACCTTCATAATTAATTTATACTACTTTCAAATGTATCAAAGGGGGTGATAAATTATGTGCCATTGACAACAAGGAATACTGTGTAGCTGCATTCATTGACCTGGCAAAGGCTTTTGACTCCGTAGACCATGAAATATTGCTGGATATATGAGGTATTGGACTCTCCGAGAGCTGTCTAACTTGGTTCAAGAGATACTGCACTGGTCGCTCACAATCAGCAAGGGTGGAGGGGTTTTGGTCAGATCCCCTGCCTCTATTTAAAGGGGTCCCACAAGGAAGCATACTGGGGCCTGTACTTTTTAATATTTACGTTAACGATATCGCTTTTGCTGCAGGCAATTCTCACGTACATTTATATGCTGATGACACTATTATTTATTCATTTAATTCTTTATTTCTTTAAGTCTTTACTGCAGGCCAGTTTTACTCGCATCTAACATGCTTTTTCTAGTCTTCATCTAGTTTTAAACACAATTAAAACAAAAAGTATGGTTTTTAATAGAAATTTACCAAATGTTGAACATCTGCCTAAAATTCTTTCATTGGATGGTTCTGAAATTGATTATGTTGATTGCTACAAATACAAACCCGATTCCAAAAAAGTTGGGACCGTGTACAAATTGTGAATAAAAACAGAATGCAATAATGTGGAAGTTTCAAATTTCAATATTTTATTCAGAATACAACATAGATGACATATCAAATGTTTAAACTGAGAAAATGTATCATTTTAAGGGAAAAATAAGTTGATTTTAAATTTCATGGCATCAACACATCTCAAAAAAGTTGGGACAAGGCCATGTTTACCACTGTGTGGCATCCCCTCTTCTTTTTATAACAGTCTGCAAACGTCTGGGGACTGAGGAGACAAGTTGCTCAAGTTTAGGAATAGGAATGTTGTCCCATTCTTGTCTAATTCAGGCTTCTAGTTTCTCAACTGTCTTAGGTCTTCTTTGTCGCATCTTCCTCTTTATGATGCGCCAAATGTTTTCTATGGGTTAAAGATCTGGATTGCAGGCTGGCCATTTCAGTACCCGGATCCTTCTTCTACGCAGCCATGATGTTGTAATTGATGCAGTATGTGGTCTGGCATTTTCATGTTGGAAAATGCAAGGTCTTCCCTGAAAGAGACGACGTCTGGATGGGAGCATATGTTGTTCTAGAACTTGGATATACTTTTCAGCATTGATGGTGCCTTTCCAGATGTGTAACCTGCCCATGCCACACGCACTCATGCAACCCCATACCATCAGAGATGCAGGCTTCTGAACTGAGCGCTGATAACAACTTGGGTTGTCCTTGTCCTCTTTAGTCCGGATGATATGGCGTCCCAGTTTTCCAAATAGAACTTCAAATTTTGATTCGTCTGACCACAGAACAGTTTTCCACTTTGCCACAGTCCATTTTAAATGAGCCTTGGCCCAGAGAAAATGCCTGCGCTTCTGGATCATGTTTAGATATGGCTTCTTTTTTGACTTATAGTGTTTTAGCCGGCAACGGCGAATGGCACGGTGGATTGTGTTCACCGACAATGTTTTCTGGAAGTATTCCTGAGCCCATGTTGTGATTTCTATTACAGTAGCATTTCTGTATGTGATGCAGTGCCGTCTAAGGGCCCAAAGATCACGGGCATCCAGTATGGTTTTCCGGCCTTGACCCTTACGCACAGAGATTGTTCCAGATTCTCTGAATCTTTGGATGATATGATGCACTGTAGATGATGATAACTTCAAACTCTTTGCAATTTTTCTCTGAGAAACTCCTTTCTGATATTGCTCCACTATTTTTCGCCTCAGCATTGGGGGAATTGGTGATCCTCTGCCCATCTTGACTTCTGAGAGACACTGTCACTCTGAGAGGCTCTTTTTATACCCAATCATGTTGCCAATTGACCTAATAAGTTGCAAATTGGTCCTCCAGCTGTTCCTTATATGTACATTTAACTGTTCCGGCCTCTTATTGCTACCTGTCCCAACATTTTTGGAATGTGTAGCTCTCATGAAATCCAAAATGAGCCAATATTTGGCATGACATTTCAAAATGTCTCACTTTCAACATTTGATATGTTATCTATATTTTATTGTGAATCAAATATAACTTTATGAGATTTGTAAATTATTGCATTCCTTTTTTATTCACAATTTGTACAGTGTCCCAACTTTTTTGGAATCGGGTTTGTACCTTGGTATCTGGCTTGACAGCAAGTTATCATTTGAAACGCACATAAATGTACTGCTCGGCAAGGTTAAATCTCGCATTTGTTTTCTTTATCATAATAAATCTTCTTTTACACATTCTTCTAAACAGCTCTTGGTTAAAACGACAGTGCTTCCGATTTTGGATTATGGTGATATAGTTTACAGGTCTGCTTCAAAAACTCTCCTTCATAAATTGGATGTTATTTACCATGCTGCAATCCGCTTCCGCTTTGTGACTGGAGCCTCATTTAACACTCACCATTGCCATCTGTATTCTTTACTGAATTGGTCTTCTCTCCATTCGCGTAGACAAATTCATTGGCTTCTGTTTATTTATAAAACTCTTATTGGTAAAACTCCATTATACTTACAGTCCCTTTTAACTGTTTATAATACAAGTCGTAATCTGCGCTCTAGCAGTTTCTTTACTCTCTGCATACAAAGTCCGTACCTCCTTTAGTCGTTGCTCTTTTCAGTTTTCTGCTGCATATGGTTGGAATCATCTGCAGCAGACTCTAAAGCTTAGCTCATTTATATCGCTTTCTTCCTTTAAAAATTCAGTTCAGTCAATAATTCAGGGTCATTGTACTTGTTTTTAGTTTTTTGTTTGTTTTTATATGTCACTGTTTATAGCTGTGTTACTTGTATCTCTTATGTTTTTCGTATTGTACTGGCTTTTTATGCTGCCTCTTGGCCAGGTCATCATTGTAAATGAGAACTGGTTCTCAATTGACTCACCTGGTTAAATAAAGGTTAATAATAATAATAATAATAATAATAATAGTACTCTAGTACTGAGCTACTTTCTAAATGTATTAGCTTTTTTTTTATTTAGGGAAAAATCGTAAATGTAGTTCAGGAGTCACGTGGGACCGCCGAGGAAGATGGCAGCATAGTTATGTAGTTCCGTAGGCCCACCAATATTTTCAATGTAGCCGAACATATTTATTTATTCATCTCTCAAAACTAGTGTCCCTGGTGAGATTAAACACTTGTGGAACAAAAAAAGTGGTATAGATCACAAATGTTGACCTCCACATCTAAATATTTTAAGGGGACAACGACGAGCTGCATGGCAACCAGACAGACTTCGCCGGCACACGAGACGCCATCACCCCAGCCGACTGAACAAGGTTCAGAGATGGAAAACTTATTATCCAAAATAAGCAAAATGAGCTCTACACAGCAAAATCCCCAGAGTTAAATCAGCTCTGCTCAGATTACATATGGTCCTTCTCTACTTAGTGTTAAAGTAACACTGAAACAGAGTTAAAGTTAATGAGATAATTAAGTGATTAATTAAGATATGATTGAGCATTAGTGATGAACACCTGATGTTAACAAGCAGAATCACTGAAGAGAAACACAAGAACTACAACTGACTTCAGCCACAGCCTTAGATGAAATCAACTGAAGATAAAAGACATAAAATCTCTCAAGATCTGATTAAACAACTCCACAAACAGCATGCTATCTCAATAAATTTAACTTCAGTGTTAACTCTGACCAGAGCAGAGTTGATTTTGCTGTGTACCTTACAAGGAGTAGTGACGGATGTGTCATCAATAAAAGAGGTTGTTACTGACCTTAAAAACTCGATAAATGCAATCCAAGAAAGGCTGGACGTAGCAGAGGGCCGCGTCTCTAATATGGAAGATGTCACCTCGAAGCTCGTCAGTGATGGCGAGCGGCATGATAAACGCCTGGAAGTTATGTGGAACCGAATCGAAGATTTAGAAAACAGGAGCCGCCGCAACAACATGAGGATGATCGGTCTGAGAGAAGGGCTGGAGGCAGGTGGAATGATCAAGTGCGTGTATAAAATCTTATCAAAAGGACTGGGTATTGATCCGGATGGAGAGTTCGAGATTGAGAGGGCACATTGCGCTCTCACTGCCAGGCCCAGTGCAGATCAGCCACCGAGAATAGCTTTGATCAAGTTTCTGCATTCGTCAGCCAGGAGGAAAGTATTACAAGCAGCCAGAGGAAAGTATTACAATCGGCCAGAGAAAAGGGAATGACCGATTGGGAGGGATGTAGGATTTCCTTCTTCCCCGACATGTCAAGAGACTTGGCCAGAAAATGGAGGGAATTCACCGCTTCGCGGAGGATGCTGAGAAGCGTCAACGTGAAATCAACGCTGGCATATCCAGCCTCACTTCATTTTACATGGCAAGGGAAGAGTACATAGAGTGCGGATGCAGAGCAGTTCATCAAAGAACATTGCAGGGCAACAGAATGACGGGACCAAATATTCTTTGCAAGATCACCAAAGTGGAGCATATGGGTCAGGTGCGGTGGGTGGGCAGGTGAGTTGGATAACTGTGCTGTCTCGGAGCAGTTTTGACAGCCAAGGCAAGGCTGGATAGCTGATTCAGCACTTCACGGACCGCAATTTTGAGGTGTTTGAACTAAGACGGTCCTCTTTGTTTGGTATGACTGTTCTTTTTTTGTTGTTACTTGTTTTTATTTTTTCTGTTGTTAAGTTTTGGGTAGAGGGTTTTATAGTTTGTTATAATTTTGCAGAAGGTAGTTTTGGTGTTTGAAATGTTCAAATGTCATTTGTTAAATATGAATAAATGTACATAATGGTTTAATATGCCATTGCCCAATAGAGGGCAGTCACCCAACGTATTTGATTACACGCACGATAACATGAGATTAATTTGTGTTGTACATAGGTAGTCACATCAGGTTTATAACATGTAATATTAACAAATTCAGTGCAAGTGATAACCCTGTTTATGCCTATCTTCAGTTGCCACATGAAGCTCAGACTGCTTCTATGTGATACAAATCAATGCTTAATGTAACTGGAGATACCTGTAATAACCTGAAAACTATATGGCAGAAGGATTTGGGGATAGATATCCATGAAAACGACTGGCTGTACATAATTTCTAATATGGGTAAGAATATAAGGGAAACTAGGGGGAAATTCATTCATTACAAAGTAGTACATAGATATTATTATATACACCATTTAGGCTTTACAGAATGGGTATAGCTAGAAATAATCTATGCTGGAAATGTAAGGAAGAAGAGGGTACTTATTTACATATGATTTGGGAATGTTCCTTAGTTCACCCATTCTGGTGCAAAATTCTGTGAGTAATGGAAGAGTGGATGGGATCTAATTTACCTGTGGAACCACGTCTATGCCTTCTTGGAGATAAATCAGTGGTACCCAACATAGCAAAAAAATGTATTTACCCTAATTAAGATTGGTTGTATTACAGCTGAAAGGATGATTTTACGCAATTGGAAATGCCCCAAAACCCCAGACTTGAAAGATTGGATTGATGGGATGATTGAAATTGCTTCATGCAAGAGAGGGTAAAATGATAAAAACATGGGATCATTTTTGGCAACATATAAAAATGGTTTTAATAAGTAGGACTGATTAACAACTGTTTAATTTCCATGTGCTTTTGAAATGATTGTATTCTACTGATGGTGTCTAGTGGCTGAATGTGTTATTGCAAAGATGATTATTGAATGCTGTGGTGATGTACTTTGAAGTTTTGACTGTTGAACAATAAAAAAAAAGTTGAATTATAAATGTAGTCCATATATTTTGAGTGCATTATTCCAAGCCTTCTTGCTTTATGTGAAAACAATGTGTTTTAGGAGAGTTTATTTTCTAAAAGTAGTCAGAGCTATTAAAAAAAAAATCCCTTTCCCTCCTTTACATGTTCCATAAAACAAAAGGACTGGACATTTTTGTGTTGGCATTAGCTGTGAGTGGGAATCTGGCTCTTTTCACAGAGAGATGAGCTGCTAATCTCAATTGTAATGGTCTCACCAAAACGCTCATTGAACCACAAAGTCCCCTGATTCAGCAATAAAAACCCTCAGCTCACACCATGGTTTCAGTTTCATCCTTTTTCCACTGTTTATCTAAACTTCTTGTCTTGTCTTCTTTGCAGATGGGAAATACCTCGGAAACTACTCTTTTTGTTTCCAAAATCCCAAAGGAACACGATGTCTTCATGGGTTCCTTATACACAACTTTTTGTGAGTCCACTCACTTACAAGTGATACTGTTTTTATATTATTTATGGACGTTTTAGACTTTGTTTATAGAGTGGTTAGGACAGACGGGAAATTTGAGGGAGAGAGAGAAAAAATGGGATGATTTGTTCATATTGGTTTCATATGTTTTTGAAAAACGCTACCATTTTCAACAAAAGTTTGACTCTAAAATGACTCTAAATGGTGTCGCCACAAAGTAAAAAACTATGTTTGCCTTACAATTTGAATGCATGTGTAGCCATCCTAATCATTATTCTAAAAAGAAATAAATTAAAATAAACATTTTTTACTTTTTTTTATCTGATACTTAACACAATCTGCAGGGGTCCTTTTTTTTCTCCATCTGTATGTTGGTTTGACCACATGACTTTTTTGGTTGCACCACATTACAATAATGATGTAAAAACTACTTGTATAACTACAAACTAATAATTTCATCATTTTAATTAGTCTTACATTCTCATCATAGAAGAGGTGTATTCAAGTAATTGTGAATTATATTTTTAATGTATGTTTGAATAAATTAATAGATAGGACAAAAAATGCCATTGACCCAGAAAGCAAAATGTTCTTCACATTAGAATAGCACTCAGCTTTGAAAGTATAACCTTAATTATTAGTCTGATAGTCTCTCATATTGCTGCTAAACTGCCATTCCTTGAATGGTTATCTGTGATTTGATCTTGGGGATGACCTTGAAATATCTAAATAGCATGCAATCATTACATGAACCATCCCAAGGTATTGACAGAGGCTTAATCACATTACAGCATTGCTAAATAAGCATTACAGCTACCAGGGTGTGAGGTTACATGCTTGATGAACTGAACATTAATAAATCAAAATCATAAAACCAAAACCATTATTCTAAAAACCCACATGGAATTTCTTAGGGAACCCATGGCAATTGACGTCACAATTAAACAGTTGTGTTTCATTCAACTTCCTTAAATTTAAGTTTAAAGTATTATTAAAGTAAATTCTGCCAGCTACCTGAATACAAACTCTGGAATTGAACTAAAATTTTAGGTAACACTTTATTTAGATAGTCAAGCACCTGTCATTAGAGTAGACTGTCTGTTTAATATCTGCTAACACTTTTGATGCTCCCCAACAGACATTCTAATGACTATAAGTAAATTTGCAAGTACATGTCAATTTATTCTACTAACCCTTACATGATGAAGAAGATAATGAGGTGAGGCATAGCAGACCTTTAGCAGCATGGACATCTGTCCCTCTGCTGGTCAAGACTCTAACCCTCATAATACGGTTATGGCACCAGGAGTCACCTTGAAGAGGGGGAGGATACTTTCATGTTCACAATACTGTATTGCAAACATTAAATTATCAAGGATCAATCATTCAGGGATCACTGGCAAACAGTAAGAGGACATACGGCAGTTTAAAGAGCAGCTTCGAATCGTAAAGTGCAAGAATAAAACATTGCAGTTTTACTTCTTGCCAAGCTGTCAGAGCAAACAGTAAAAAGGATGCTAGGGGTTAGAACAAGGATAAACAAACTGCTTGTGGTAGTGACTGTTCACTTAATGCATTTCTTTCTCTTTTCAGGTATTCTGTCGCTTTTGGGAAATGGCATCCTGCTCCTTGTTGCGTATCGTAAGAGATCGTCTCTGAAGCCCGCAGAGTTCTTCATAATAAATTTATCTATCAGTGACCTTGGAATGACAGTTACACTCTTTCCCTTGGCGATTCCATCAGCGTTTGCTCACAAGTAGGCAGATGCTTCAAGAAATCTGTGCTAAAATATGCCAACCCCATAGTATCAGGGACAAAGTCTAAGGCAGCTACGATGTGCCATTCCATTGACACAGGTCTAAAGCTGCAGCAGAACTGCCTAACACTGTGCCACAACATGACAAACCTTATACAGTTGGACACTGCAGTTGAGTAGGAACATCTACTAATAACCAACAGCACAGTGACTCGCTTGTCATTTTATTGTGTTGCAGACAGTTGAGACACAGTGCTAGACTTTGCTGTTATCATGACAATCAGAATATGTCTTGTTTTTTGTGCTAGTACTAGAATCAGCAATACTTGAAAACCTTTTTCCATATAAAATCGCAATTTTTAGAAATAAAGTTGTAATTGTGAGATACACAATTTCAAGAAATCAATTTGAAATTATGAGAAAAAATTAGTTTTAATTGTGATATGAAGTCACATTGTGTGATAAATTGAATTACGAGAAATAAAATGACAAGAAATAGTTTCAATTATTAAATATTAAATTATTCAGTTATTGAAAATTTTCAATTAGTACCTTTTTAACAAGCTCCTATAACAATGTGCATATGATTCATTGTTTTCCATGTTATTCAGCTGTTTAACATATATGTTGTCTCTGTGTGACATTCAAAACTCTCTGGCAAAGATTTTACACCATTTCAGATTTGGTTACTGTGCCACATTAATGTTAAGATGGCTACAGTGAAACCTAAGGAGCCCCTAAAGGGACATGGTGATGGGAAAAATATGAGATGGGAGAAAAAATATTTCAAAGAACGCAAAGTTTCTCAGGGGAACTCAAACATTTTTCGAGCGAACACAAAGTTTCTTGGGGGAAAGCAAAACATTTGACATATTGACCTATAATTTTTCCTCCCATCTCATATTTTTTTTCCACCACCATGTCCCTAGGGTCTTCGTAGCAAACACAATCATCATTGTACTTTTACTTGCCTCTCTCAGTCTGCCAAATGCATAAATGTAAATGCAAATCTCTCTCATTCTCTCAGGTGGTTGTTTGGAGAGCTGACATGTTTATGCTATGCTGTATGTGGCGTCCTCTTCGGCTTATCCAGCCTGACAAATCTCACTGCTCTGTCGTCCGTCTGCTGCCTCAAAGTCTGCTTCCCGAACTACGGTATTCTTCCTCGACACCTTTCACACCAGAATACGTTTGTCTTCCTCCCTAGCCCTCCTCCGTATCTTAAATAAGAATCGGATGCAGCTGCATGCAACCCTTCTGTCCTGCCGTGATGCACCCTAAAGGGAAATTCATTACCTTATGGCTTTCTCCAGTGTGTTCACTGGATATTCTCATTTTCATCAGGGTCTAGATGCCCAGTGTTTGTTCGACTTCTGGTCAATACGTATGGACAGGAGCTGTTGGCCTCATTAGAGTTTCAACTTTTGATTGACTTGAAAAGATGAAGGTGTGTGTGGGAGAGAGGAGATAATTCAAATTGAGCAGTTTATCAGCAGCTTGAGAACAGAGATTACGATGGCAAAAAGGACAGCAGGTGGACAACAGATGGATTCTCTGGGTGGAAGACAAGGAAACACATTTGGGATGCAGTGAAAGACTTTAGAGGGCATATTGCCAGATAAGTTGTGGTTCTTTAACTCTGCACCTGAGAGATGTGAGAGAGTAATATAGTATGTATTATAAGCTAGTATACTGTTGGGTGTAACCAAGTAGCACATTCCCATTCATCTCAATAAGATGTATAAATGTACATTTCAATTAATCATTTACTTACATTTTCAAAATGATCTTATGAACCACTGACAACTCCTAAATAAATGGTTTGTAGATAATATAATACTTAATTTAGAAATGATA
This sequence comes from Ancherythroculter nigrocauda, assembly GCA_036281575.1. Taxonomy (NCBI): domain Eukaryota; kingdom Metazoa; phylum Chordata; class Actinopteri; order Cypriniformes; family Xenocyprididae; genus Ancherythroculter; species Ancherythroculter nigrocauda. The sequence goes on along the minus strand of VTFQ01000021.1, from coordinate 36,415,561 downwards.
AATTGATCATTAATAAAGTATGAAAATACAATTATTAAACATTATAGATATGCTTATAAATCAAGAACAGAGCATTTATAGCTGTATTTATAAACAGCTTATTAATGTCTATTAATCCTTTATAAATGATGAATTAACTATTTACTAATGCTTAATGGGGTAGTTGATTATGATTTTGTTTTAACTTGTTGCTGTTTGAGTGAGATATTTTCTTTTAAAGAATTCAATGTTTAAGGACTGCAGCACATGGCTGGTAGGGACTACAACAAGCTTCTTCCTGGGTTAGTGACATCACTAACCCTAAAATTTACATAAACCCTGCCCCTGAGAACATGCAACAAAGGGGTGAGGTCATGTTGGGCTGCTTTAGAGAAGAGGAAGAGTTGTTAGTGCTAGTCTACAGCAACTACATAAATGTATCCACTAACCATTCAGAAACGTCCAGTTTCATTCTAAAAGTTGTAACATCTTTCTGAGCCTCTCCATCTGTGTCAACTTTAGTTTGAACAATGTAAGGCTGAACACCGTTACTGACAATCCTCATTTTGGCCGTGTGAGATTCTCCAGCTTTGTTGTTGTTGAGCAACCGAAGCCTGAGCTGTTAAAGCGCTGCCCTCTTTTGGAAAGCAGCTCATTTGCATTTAAAGGGACACACACGAAAATGCCGTATTTTTGCTCACTCCCAAATAGGGGCAAATTTGACAAGCTGTAAATGATCTGTGGGGTATTTTGAGCTGAAACTTCACAGGCACATTCTGGGGACACCAGAGACTTAATTACATCTTGTAAAAGGGGCATTATATGTCCCTTTTAAGTAATGCTTCATAGCATGTAGTTATTATAAAGTTTTACCCACTATTGTTTATGACTTTGATGTTCTATGGTCTCCTTTCCAAAAGGTAAGCATTTAAAATAAAAAAAGAACTGTTATTCTAAGAATTTATTTGTGTACTTTTGACAACATTGCAAGAATAAGGATGTTAGATAACTCATCTTACCAAAGCAAAGCTTTCTTGTTACAGAATACATGACCTCATAAGAGCATGTGAGAAATAAATGGATTAGGGCAACAGGAAGTGGTGCAATTCTAAAAATTTACTGTAAAAAAAATCATTAAAAAAGGCGTTGGTTTCAAAATGTTTCAATTTTCAATTTCTGTTTCTAATCTATAGATTAAAAGTACTGTAATGTTCTCCAACACAGCATTAAAACATTTGAAAGTGATCGATACTTTGTGCTAAATTAATGCTTCTATGTGTTTGCTTTCCTTTAACAGGAAACAAATTCTCATACTCTCATGCCTGTCTGATGATTGTGGGGGTGTGGTGCTATGCCATGGTGTTTGCTATAGGTCCCTTGGCAAATTGGGGTCAGTATGGCCCTGAACCCTATGGGACAGCATGCTGCATAGACTGGTAAGTGCCTGGAAGGATGTTAATGGAAACACTAAAGGATTCTCAGAAACAGTCAGCCTAAAGGTGATGTGTGTAATTAGTGGCATCATCACTTGCTGCCTCAATGCTAAGGTGTTCTGTGTAATTGCCTGGGCAAAGGGCATTGTAGTTATTTAGGTGTTCTGAGTATTTTCTTAGGTGTGTTTGGGTGGTTACTTACCCAAATCAAAAGAGCCCTGTTCTTATCTAGAGACTGATATTCTGTTCTTTTTATGGCTCAGGTTCCTCTGTAAATGCAAGTATATTGATTTTTTTTTTTTTGTTGTTGCCTGTTATCATCTGCCAAGGGAAAATTGTAAATGTGATCACTTTGACAGTTTTTATAGTGCCACAGAAAGTCAGCCTACAAATGGCTTATTTATAGTTGCAAATTAAACTGGGAGAGGATAAAGTATTTTAACATCAAAAAATATCACACTTATTAAAGTAATCTAATGCACTGCATGTTCTATTGAGCTCACATGGCTGCACTCTAACAAAATAACTACATTTTTTTTTAGGATTTTATTTTTAGATTTTGTTGCATTTGTGTATAGGATAGTGGAGTGTAGACAGGAAAATTATTCTGTGAATTATTTGTCCCCAATAATTCTAAGTCTCAGTCAGGTGGCGCAGTGACAAATGCTGTGCATTTGAACAAGGCCTACAAACACAGTCATCTCAGTGAATGAGTAGTTTAACAGCTTCTCAGAACGTTAATTCTATATACCAGTGCTGTTCCTTGAGATCTGAAGGTTCCTGCAAAATTCAGCTCCAGACCTAATCAAACACACCTAAACCAGCTAATTAAGATGTTCAAGAACACTTGATAATTACAAACAGGAGTGTTGGAGTAGGGTTGGATCTGAACTCTACAGGAAGGTAGCACTCCAGGAACAGGATTGGGCACCTCTTCTATAAACAGTAGCTATAGCAGGGATGTCCAAACCTCCTCCTGGATAAACTCTATCCTGCAGAGTTTAGCTCCAACCCTAATTAAACATGACTGAAACAACTAATGCATGTTTTCAGGATTATTAGAAATTCCAGACAAGTGTGTTAGGTCAGGTTGGAGCTAAACTCAGGATGTTGGTCCTCCAGGAGCAGAATTGGCCAGATGGCCCAGTGAAACCAACAAGCTGGACATAAGAACAAGGCCAGCAAACTTGTCATCTAGGTGAATGGCTACTTCAACAGCTTCTCAGAACATTCATGCAGTATTGCTATAGTTCCAAGACTAAGAGTCTTTGTGTTTTCTAAACTGTTAAATAGAGTGCCGCAGGAACGAGTTCTAAAAATCTGGAAGTGTGTAAGCATTTTTGCACTTCTGGTTCCATCATCATCCCAAAACCAATGGGTCTGTATTCATAGGTTTTGGTTTAATGCCTGAAATAAGGTCTGTGGTTTGCAGAAACTTGTGATTTTATCAACTTTTATGTAAATTTTATGTCTTGAAAAAGGTGGTCGCTTACAGGTGGCTAAATGGTACAACAAAGGGTGTATGAGACATTCCAATCATTCGTAATTAGGGCATGCTCATTTTGAAGAATATTACTTAATATAAAAATGAAATAACCAGCAATATTAACTTCTCACATTTACATTTACATTTACATTTACATTTATTCATTTGGCAGACGCTTTTATCCAAAGCGACTTACAAGTGAGGAATACAACAAGCGAGTCGTCATGACGAGGCAAATAGACAAGTGCTCATAATACAAGTTATAGGCAGTGCTCAGATTATCCTAAACTACAATAGAGAGGGATTAGAGGAAGTGAAAGGATAGGAATAAGAAGTTGTTTTTTTTTTTTTGTTTTTTTTTTTGTTTTTTAAGATGAGGTTAAGTGCTCACGAAAGAGATGGGTTTTCAGCTGTCTTTTGAATATTGCCAGGGATTCCGCATTCCGGATGGAGGCAGGAAGATCGTTCCACCAGCAAGGAACAGTGAATGAGAATGTTCTGGAAAGTGATCGTGCCTCTCTGTGATGGTACCACAAGCCTTCGCTCCTTTAATGAGCGCAGGTTTCTGGTAGGAGTGTAGACTCGTAAGAGTGAGTGGAAGTAGGAGGGTGCTGAGCCTGTGGTAGATCTGTAAGCAAGCGTCAACGCCTTGAATTTGATGTGAGCAGCAAGTGGTAGCCAGTGAAGAGAGATGAAGAGAGGCGTGACGTGGGCTCTTTTGGGCTCATTGAAGACGAGACGTGCTGCTGCGTTCTGAATCATTTGTAGAGGCTTGATTGTGCATGATGGCAGTCCAGCCAGAAGTGCATTGCAGTAATCAAGCCTAGAAATGACCAGGGCCTGGACCAGAAGTTGTGTTGCATGTTCTGTTAGAAAGGGCCTGATTTTCCTGATGTTGTATAGTGCAAATCTGCATGACCGAGCTGTCTTTGCAATGTGGTCTTTGAAGGTCAGTTGATCATCAAGGATTATTCCAAGATTTCTGGCCGAATTTGATGGAGAAATTGAGGATGTGCCAAGCTGGATGCTGAAATCGTGATTTAGAGTCGGATTGGCAGGGAAGACGAGAAGCTCAGTCTTAGCCAAGTTGAGCTGTAGATGATGTTCTTTCATCCATGCCGAGATGTCCGCCAGACAGCTTGAGATTCGTGCAGCTACTGTGGGATCATCTGGTTGGAATGAAAGGAAGAGTTGTGTGTCATCAGCATAGCAATGGTAGGAGAAACCATGTGCCTGAATGATGGGACCAAGTGATGTAGTGTAAATGGAGAAGAGGAGGGGTCCAAGAACTGAACCCTGAGGAACACCCGTGGTCAGTTGATGAGCTTTGGATACCTCCCCTCTCCAGGCAACCCTGAAAGACCTTCCTGTGAGATAGGATTCAAACCAGAGAAGTGGAGTACCTGTGATGCCCAGTGGTGAGAGGGTGGACAGGAGGATCTGATGATTCACCGTGTCAAAGGCAGCAGATAGATCGAGCAGAATGAGAACTGATGATTTGGAATCAGCCTTTGCAATCCGCAGGGATTCTCCTTTGTTGTTCAGTCGTTGTATAAGTAGGTTGGTTGGTCGGTGTAGTGTTTGTCCCGCCCCTGCTCCACTGTGATTGTGACTGTGACGGCTGGATAAAAAGTGACAGTAATGACCACTGCTGCATTTTACTCAAAGTTGAACTCTCAGTTACAAAAAAGACGGGGTAAACAAACTCATGAAATATTGTTATGGTAGGCTACATAGTGCATCAACATGCAGTGTCATCAGTGTTTGAATGTTTTACACACCATTTACATGTGGTAGGGTGCAGGTGTAAATTTCTTTCATACCAACTAACATTTTGAAATAGGAACTGTAACAAAGTTCGTAGATAAGGAAGAAGGAGGCGGGAACCGGCGAACGTTAAACATAACTTTATCAAATACAAAACGAAAGTAATGCCAGCAGACCCTCGCAGACATCTGCCGGCCACACAAATATAATAAAACATAAAATAATATCCAGGCCTGGTCCTCTCTCGTCCTTCACTGTCGTTGCTCCTCCTTTTATGCTTCCGGAGCTCCTTCGTGAGCGACTCAAGACCGGTGCGCCTCGCAGGTGGAGCTCATTATCTCTCACGTCACCGGCCTCGCGCCGTTCCCTCACGGCTCTCACCCGCCCTGCTCGCCACATACCCCCATCGCCCCTCGCAGGCCAGGGGGTACTCCCGAGACTGCACTTTACTCCCCCCCGGGGCCTGTCTCGGCGGCCAAAGCACCTGGGGGTAAGGACAGACGAGACGAGAGAAAGGAGACGGAAGCACAGGGAGCGACAGAACGAGAGAGGGAAGAGAGGAAAAAGAGAGAAAAAAAAATTCTTGGTCCGGTTCCCAGGCACACTGCCGCTCTGTCCTCAGCCAGCCGAGAGGCTCTTCCTCGCGGTGCCATGCGATGGTACTGGACGCTCGGTGGACGGCTCGATCCTCCTCTGCCCCCTGGCGGCCGGCGATGGCTCCTCCGGCTGAGGGCAGCCGACAGCGAGTCCGCCGTCCCCTGCTCCTCCCCTTTATGGCGGACGGTAGCTGGCTCCAGCCCACGGTGGACGGCGGCGACTCCTCCACTCCCTCCTGGACGGCAGCCACCCCACCTCGTCCCAGGAGCACGGCATCGAGCTCTCCGTCCCAGCTGTCACTAGGCTCCAGCACCACTGCCTTGGGCAGCCTCTCACGGTCTTCACTCCACACTTCACATGCACTCTTCGACAGCATGTCCCTCCTTCCTCCCGGGTTTCGGCACCAATGTAACAAAGTTCGTAGATAAGGAAGAAGGAGGCGGGAACTGGCGAATGTTAAACATAACTTTAATTCAAAATAAACAAATACAAAACCCTTGCGGACGTCTGCCGGCCACACAAACGTAATAAAACATAAAATAATACCCAGGCCTGGTCCTCTCTCGTCCTTCACTGTCGTCGCTCCTCCTTTTATGCTTCCGGAGCTCCTCTGTGAGAGACTCAAGGCCGGTGCGCCTCGCAGGTGGAGCTCATTATCTCTGGCGTCTTGCCCTGCTCGCCACAGGGCAATGATTTCATGAATCCGAAAATTTACATCAGAGCGTCTTTACAAACGATTTACACAAACATTCATTTTGCTTCTGTGTAACGATTCTGTACAGGTTTAATCAATTTATGGGTGAAATATATGAATATAATAAATCATAAAGCCTTATGATTAATTATGATGCATATATTAACCCAAGGAGGAATTAAACATATATTGTGAATTAATTACAACGAATTATAATCAATTACATATATGATTAGTTCTGGTTTAATAATTATTTAGAGAAACTATATCAGTTTGTCCAGCAAACCGTTAGCTCCTCACAGACGATTATAAAAAGAAAGGTTATTCTCTGGCCACGAGAATGACTTCCTATTCTAGCATCAATGCGCAAATCGAAAACGTTAAAGTGACCTGGTTTTTGTTGAATGAGCAGCCAAGCAATCGAGCGTGAATAATGTGTTTAATATATGAAAACTACAAATACAGAGGTTATGCATCTAAATATACACAGGATATACACATATATACAAGAGCAAAAGTAAAAGCAGGAAAAGAGAGAAGACAAGTAATCAAAGATTGGCAAATTACAACAGTTAAACCTCTGAGAGCCAGCAAGGAAACTCAGTACACAAAATATTAAAGAAGTTAATACTTGCATATAGGTTCGTGCTGTGGTTTAGAGTTTCAGAGCACTCGCTTTGGTCATTGGTCCTTCTTCAGGAGGGTGTTTCTTCAGCGGGTTGTTCAAACGAGGTTTAAACTGAAGAGTCATATAATCGGAAAAGAAAGAAGAGAGAGTCCGTCTCCTAGGTGATGGCGGATGACGAAAGGCTTGACAAAAGCAAAGCTTGTGCCAAGAAGATGGTCCTCCCGATGCCGTATAGCGCGTGATGGGAGCGCGGTCGCCTGAGCCGTCCGGGAGAGACGTGCACAAGAGAGGGCGATGGATGATTCAGAGGCAAAACGAGAGACAAAGGAAAAGTTGCGTGTTGTTGCTTTTATGGAAAACCAAGCAAACACGCCTCCTTGGTTGGAACGGCCAATAGATGCGTGGCAATGTTTGGTGGGCAAACTTTCCTTTGTCTTGTCTTGTGGCCTGGTTTGCATAATTTATGAGTGTGTTAGATCAGGGTACATTTTTCTTCTAAGTACCATTAAAAATAGAACAATGCATTTTACAGTTATGTGACATACATAATTGAATGAGGCTTACAGAGAGCTTTATAACGAACCTAAACTTGCCATGTAAGAAAAGCATATAAAAGAAGTTATAGTTTACAGACAAATTTTTATCATTAGAAATGACACTAGCACAACTACAGTCATTTAAACTAAGTCTAAACACCAGGAAAACATACATGCACTTGACATACATGAGGGGTACATTTTGGCACAGTCATACTTTGAGAATAACTGTACATACCATCTCTAAGCATGTTTGTGTGTGTTTGTGGGTGCGTGTATGTGAATTTGTGGTGTGTGTTTGAATTTGGCTGGTCTCTCTGGGCCCACAAAGGGAAGATGATCCTTTTGAAGTCTCCAGAGCTAGTGATAGGGTTCTCTGGTTAGTTTCTGACAGAGTAACAAAAGTGCCAAAGTGTCTGATTTTCCTGGACCGGCCGGTGCCGATCCGTGATTTACAAACACAGTTCAGCAGGCTAAAAGCATTCTGAAAGTTCCAAAGTTGATTGACTACGCGGGATCTATCCAGACGCTACATCTGTTTCATGAATGAGGCCCATTGTGTTTATACTTTCAAGCAGATACTTTTTTTGTCAAGGGAACCAGGGTAATGCTAACTTAAAGGTTGGCCTAGAAACTTATGTCATCCCTGCAGCACTCTATGGATGCTTCTCAATACTCAAATTGATGCTTCCTTGTTTCCTTGCTCCTACGTCCTCCATCTTGTGACCTGGAAACCAATCGAACTCAGCCATCTTGAGGCATCTCAATTCTCTTATTGCATTGTGAGGAGACAAGGAGCGAGGAAGCTTCCTGAGGAGTCATGAGTGAGGATACACAGGTGTATCCTTCCCTCACACCCTAAGGGGGTGGAGCTAAGATGTGAAGAAAGGAAACGAGGATGCACAAAAAAGAAATGAGAAGCAACCTATAGTTCCAGTATGCTTCCACTGCTCCATTCTGCTTGCCGCAAAACAGCTCCCATTCCCAGGTGTCTTCAAAACATAACATAATGTGAGTTCAGAACCCACATTAACTGCTTTTCATAGATTAGGCCACAACACTCTGCTTAAACTCACCCCAGATAAGAACTGAACCCTGGTTTGGGGATAATGCCTATTTTTACCCCTATAATTCTCTGTCTCGTTCTGGTGGTCTAGTGATACCAACATGCTAGGCATTTAAACAAAGCCAACAAACAAACTCAGTTTCTGGAGGACCACTGTCCTTCAGACTTTAGCTCCAACCCTAATTAAACACACCTGAACCAGCTAATCAAGGTCTTTGTGTTACTAGAAACTTCCAGGCAGGTGTTTTGAAGCTGGTTGGAGCTACAATCTGCAGGACAGTGGCCCTCCAGAAGTGGAGTTTGACGCATATGATCTATGAACAGCTTCTCAGAACATTCATGCAGTATTGCATAAGTTCCAGGTCCAGGTTTTGTTTTTTATGCCTGGACCATGGAATTCACTCCATATTTAGGGTTTGGGCCTCTTTGTAAGAAAGGATCCAAAGCAGATAATGATTTCTGGGTTATGGGCCTAGCACTCTTTCACTGTGCCATTCTGCTCACCTTAAAGGTGCTGTAGAATGGAAAATTGAATTTACCTTGGCATAGTTGAATAACAAGAGTTCAGTACATTGAAATGACATATAGTGAGTCTCAAACACCATTGTTTCCTCCTTCTTATATAAATCTCATTTATTTAAAAGACCTCTGAAGAACAGGTGAATCTCAACATAACACCGACTGTTACGCAACAGTCGGGATCATTAATATGTATGCCCCCAATATTTGCATATACCTGCCCATGTTCAAGGCATTAGACAAGGGCAGGACGTCTGGATGTGCACAGCTGAATCATCAGACTAGGTAAGCAAGCAAGGACAATAGCGAAAAAATGGCAGATGGAGCAATAATAACTGACATGATCCATGATATCATGATATTTTTAGTGATATTTGTAAATTGTCTTTCTAAATGTTTCGTTAGCATGTTGCTAATGTACTGTTAAATGTGGTTAAAGTTACCATCGTTTCTTACTGTATTCACGGAGGCAAGACTGTCGTTATTTTCATTTTTTAAACACTTGCAGTCTGCATAATGCATAAACACATCTTCATTCTTTATAAATCTCTCCAACAGTGTAATATTAGCCGTTAGCCACGGAGCACAGCCGCAAACTCATTCAGAATCAAATGTAAACATCCAAATAAATATCATACTTACGCGATTAGACATGCTGCATGATGAACACTTTGTAAAGATCCATTTTGAGGGTTATATTTGCTGTGTGAACTTTGTTTATGCAATGTATTAGAGTCGCGAGCTCGGGGGCGGGGAGCGTGAGAATTTAAAGGGGCCGCGCGCTGAATCGGCGCATATTCAATGATGCCCCAAAATAGGCAGTTAAAAAAATGAATAAAAAAAATCTATGGGGTATTTTGAGCTGAAACTTCACAGACACATTCAGGGGACACCTTAGACTTATATTACATCTTGTGAAAACGCATTCTACGGCACCTTTAAAGTTGTCTTCAAAACAGCTTGTGTTTAGGCCCACAATAATTGTTGATTTTTCATAGATAAGGTTTGGAAAAATGACCATTTTAGCATACTGCTATGGTAGCTTGTCTTCGAGTAAGACCTGGTATCTATGCAAGTAAAGAAGGCTTAGTAGAGAATGGTTCTGATTAATCAACCTCTGCATTATGGGCCCAGCATGCTTCTGCTGCACAAGTCTGCCTAAACCCATCCCAGATGGGACCCAAACCCACAATCCTCTGGCTGGAGATGAGTTCCTTATCCATTAGGCCGCTGGGCCTATGGCTCATTTGTCTCCAATAATTCTCAATCTTAGTCAGTTGGCCCAGTGACACCAACAACCTGGGCATTTGAGCAAGGCCAAAAAACATTATCATCTAGACCAGTGTTTCTCGACTCCAGTCCTCAGGACCCTTCCCCAGAATGTTTTAGATGTCTCACTAATTGAAACACCTATTTCAACTCATCAGCTTGTTAAATAGGAAAGCATCTCAAAAATTCTGGGAGGTGGGTCCCGAGGACTGGAGTTGATCTAGAGGAATGGCTACTTCAACAGCTTCTCAGAACATTAATGCAGTATTGCATTGGTTCCAGGAATCAGAGGTTTTGTGTTTTACACCTGTACAGTGGAATTCAATCCTTATTTAGGGTCTGGTTATTTTTATAAGTTAACAATGTCATACAAGGCCATAGCAGATGATGGTTTTGATCCATTGACCTTTGGGTTATGTGCCCAGAATGTTCCCACTGTACCATTCTGCTTACCTTAGAAGAGATCCCATATCCAGGTATCTTCAAAACAACCTGACTTTAGACCCACATTAAGTGTTCCTTTTTCATATATAATGTTTGGCTAAAAAATGACCGATTTATCATAGTGCTGTGGCAGCTTTGCTTCAAGTAAAACCTGGATATCTAAGTAAAAAAGAGGACATGTTTTTTTGTTTTTTTTCATCAACCTCTAGATTATGCTCTTTAACCACTCTGCTTAAACCCACCCCAGATTGGACTCAAACCCACAATCACTGGTTTAGGAGGCAAGTGCCATATTCATTAAGCCGCTGGGCCTGTGGTTCATTTGCCTCCAATAAATCTCAATCAGGTGGCCCAGTGACACCAACACATTGGGCATGTGAACAAGGGCATATCAGGGGCGCTGTAATGGAGAGAAAGGTTGGGACAGTTCTAAGGGTCCTGGTCAGACAATCAGCATTCAGGGATCAGTGATAACATCCAGAGGCAATAAACTGTACAGGGGGGTCAAAATCTCTAGCAGTGCACCTGTTTACCATCACTATGATATGTCCTGTTCTCTATTCAACTTTCAGGTATGCACCAGGCGAGGACGCTCTGTCCATGTCCTATATTATCTGCCTGTTCCTCTTCTGCTACGCCCTGCCTCTTACCATCATCCTACTCTCCTACATCCTGATCCTCATCACCGTACGAGGGTCACGGCAGGCAGTACAGCAACACGTGTCACCACAGACCAAGACGACAAATGCACACATCCTCATCGTGAAGGTGAGAGGGTAAAACATCACAGAGTCAGTACTAAAAGCCTGGGACACACCAAGCCAACGGTCGGCCGTCAGGCAATGTCTCAGTTCTTGTTTGAGCATCGGTCGGCTTAGGTTTTTTGGTGTGTTCTACACAGATTCTGCATGTCGAATCGCCGGTGAAGCTCGTCGGTGAGAAAGATTGGCTGTTCATCTTAGCGAATCAAAAAATGGAACTGACAAAAGCAAAGAGGGAACACACTACAGACACTTGTCATTGTTGTCATTTGAACAGTGGATTATTTTAATAATAACCAAGGGCTGACAATGTCAGTGACAACTTAACAGACATAATTGAAAAAGCTACACGAATCCGTCTGTTATGAGCAAGACTGGTGTAAAGCGCTGCTTGCTTTGTATATCCACAGTAGTGATGCGCGAATTGCGGTTATATCCATGGACATTGCGGATAATCTGTGGGTAAGGCAGCCCAAGTAATAAAAAATAACATTCCAATTAATTACTGGCAGATCGCACGTCAGATAAATCAATAATGTGTTGATTTTAATAAAGACACGGAACTCTCATTTCACGGTTAAATACTGCCTAATATATTGTCATTTATGCCGCACAGCAATTTTTCTTGCACATATCAGAGGATTACAAAGGCAGCTGACATTAATGGAGGAATTTGCAGCTTTACTCGCAAACTACAATTCCTGTTCATCAAAGGTGAGAATCAGACCCGTTATAAACCCAAATACACTCAAATTAATTATATGAACTGATAAGTATACTATCAGAGTAGTAATAAAGATGTTTGCCGTCATAATGATGACAGTAACGCACACAAATTAGCAGCTGTTCCATGCTCTGGCATGGTTAGCGCTCACACTGCATGCGAACCGCGCTTGAGCCCAACCGAACCACTCTCTGGCCCACCTCTTCCAAGCGGGCCAGGGCCAGATAAATGAACCACGCCCGTGCACAAAACGGAGTGATCACACTCAGGGGCGGACTGGCCATCTGTGTGATCTGGAGAATCACAGAACGGCCGGTACTCCAGGACGGCCGGCGGGCTGGCCCACTACCCGCCACGCACGCAGTCATCGCCTGTTTTTTCCCCCACTAATCTGTTTCACACTCCAGTACTGTAGGTGGCAGCAATGCACCTTTAAGTTGGATGCCAGCTGCACTGGCCGTGGCCGCCAAGTAAGGAGAAGAAGAAGTGGAAGAGTAGTTGCTACCTGTCTGATATGCAAAGAAAAAGTCGCCGTTCAAAGGGACATTCACATATCGCGTCACATAAGCGGCCGCGCCGCATTCTCCTTCTTTCCAAAGCGCTTTCGCTCCAGTGGCGTCTGTCATTGCTGTGCAACCATGAGCCGCGCTCTCAATCGCTTCTATTATGAGCGCGCTTGCCTAAATTACAGTAAAAGCACTCGACTTTAAGTCACGAGCGTTGATTTAAACCACCGAAACGCGTCCGATGCAACCATTAAACGTTACCGATGCTCAAACGGCATCTTGGTCAAATGTGTCTCAGCTGTGTGAGCAGAAGCGCTGCAGGTGTCTGTCAAGAAACAGAGGAGTGTACAAATGTATTCAGGGATTGTATTTGTTCAGTATAGTGTTGTTCAGTGCAAGATTTTAATGTCATTTAAGCTAACATAAAGAAAGGGAAAATACTTCCACTAGATGTTAAAAAGTAATAATGTATCTAACAATGAGAGATTTTTATTTTTTGGCAAAATAAATTTGATATATAGCTCCAGTTTTTTGTTATTTCTGACCCCTCCACGCCACAAGTGTTGCTGGTTTTGTTCCTAAAATACTATTTTTTTTTTATATGCACCTTGTTGGATGTGAGAAGTCGCACCAGACTATTGCAATTAATAGTATTATATTAGTAGTATTATATTAGTTTATTAGTAGTATTATATTAGTAATAGTATTATATAATTATATTACACTCTGTAACAATGAGAGAGACACTGCTGTTTACATTAAGTATGGTAAATAAGATATTTATAGTATAGGTATAAAAATATTTTAGTAGGCCTCATGCCAGGCGTTATTGTTGTTTTTGTCGAGTTTCCGCACGCCGATTGCTTTGGGCCGGGCCTAGTCAAAGTCCAGGGCTGTTTTTTAGTCCCAGTCCGTCCCTGATCACACTTGTCAAACGAACCAGGCTTTGGGGGTCAAACGTGCTTGGGCATGGTTCAGAGCGCCTAGTGTGAGTACACCCATAGATTCAGTTGGGTGGCAGGTGAATGATTTATTTTTAACAGCGGATTTGGGTGATGTTAGAGCTGATCCACGCATCTCTAATCCACAGTTCTAGCTCTTCCGGTTTCCCTTTTTGAATGCCGAACACAGACTACTGCAACCTGCTGGTAATGAAGAGTCATGTCCTCTCACGCAGGCACAGAATGTACGTGCTAGTTGGCCGTCGGCTGTAGTCTGTGCAGTGTTTTTGCCCCGACACAGGCGACACGAGGCGACGCCACAGTCGGCTTTCATCAGCGCTAGTTCTTTGGCGTTGGTCCCTACCTTAAGGGTAGGGGAAAAATTACACACGTCATTACACATGCAGAGTCAGAGAAGATCTTTAAGCTGTGTGTATATTAGGTCGTTCTTTATTTGGAGTGACAAATGAGAGGCAGAAATTAGTCAAACTATTTGTCATTCTTACATAATAATATACTTTATGGATATGCTTTTTTAAAATAGTTTCCACATGGTAGATCAAAAATAAAAGCTTAATGACAATTCAATTTTTAAGTAATTTGAATGAAATCCTGTTGACAAATCATTTTAGTGTTTTTATTTGTAGTCTTGCTGTCTTCAAGGTAAATAAAATGGATGCTACCATTGTGCTAGTTTCAAGGTCATTGGGTATTTTGGAAGTATTAATAACATTATATACTATATCATAATTTTGATTCTAAATATTACAAATATGCAAGCACCACAGACTGTAATAAAGTTTGAAACATGATATTGTCAAAAAACTAGCAAAATATATGGAAATTATTAAGAAAGAAGAGCAACTGTCAGAAGTACTCCAAATATATTTCCCTGTTTACTTAAAGTGTCAATTTCCATTATGGAAACACTACAGACATGTTAAATATGTTTGACTGTATGTTTTATTGACAATTAAAATGTATTTCTACTGTAGCAAAGATAAGGGACACCATCTGTCACCACAAATGAAGAATGACCCATTTAGATGTTTTCTCCAGAACATGTGGAAATGTTCTCACAAGTTATTTCTGTTTCTCTTTTAGCTCTCTGTGGCGGTATGCATTGGTTTTCTGACTGCGTGGAGCCCTTATGCTGTTGTAGCAATGTGGGCTGCATTTGGAGAGTCCAATAATGTCCCACCCATTGCCTTTGCTTTGGCAGCTATCTTTGCAAAATCCTCCACCATCTACAACCCTGTGGTGTACCTGGTATTTAAGCCTAACTTTCGTAAATCTCTGAGCAGGGACACAGCTCAGATTCGCAGACGAATTTGTTCCAGTCCATGTAAAGGAAGCCCTGTGCCTGGAGAGAAGGATCTTCATCGGCAAACATCTATACGCTGCAACAAGGATGCTAGCAACTCCACTCGACTCTCCAATGGCCTGGCAGACAGCCACGGGGCTTGTCTTCATTGCACCGAGGTGGACCCTCATTGTCAACAAACCACACCTCAAAGAACTGCCTGTGTGCTGATCGGTACATCCTACAGCGAGGTGACTGTGAGTCAGATGCCAGAGAAGATGCAAGCTGACCTTCTGTGAAGGCCCTGTAGGCTCTTCTCATGCCAGCATGAGGATGAATGCGAGGAATAGATGGATGGGCACCCTCAAAATGAAACTTCTGGCCACTAGAGATAAGCTTGTCAGACAAGCTGTGGTCAGAAAACACTTCTGATACTGATGTCATGTATTAGAACTGCAAAACAATTGACCCTGCTCTAAGTCCCGCCTTAAAAAGGTTACTGACCAATCCTACCGTAGCAACTGCTGGCGTCTGCCATTTTATAAGACTAGCTTGAGCTCTTTCACTGAAAATCTGTTCACAGAATTCTGCAATTCATTCACTGTAAAAAAAAAAAAAATTTTAAAAAAAGAAGCAAAGCATTTTTTAGTTTTCTCAAGTTCCGTAGATAGCTGTGCCAATTAATTTTTTAAAAGTAGACTCAAACTTCCATTTTAAGTTATATCAACCTGTCTCAGAAAGTACATCTAAATAGTAAATATTAAGAATTTTTTCCTATGGAACATTTGAACTGTTTTCATACACAGTTGACATAGTGAACACAGTGCAGTGCTTCTGTGTTTACATCCGAACTCCGGCTCATTATTGGCCAGCTCCTGCATCAGCATCACACGCATGCGTCTGCTCACGTGTGCAGCTTTGGCCAATAATGAGCCGGCGTTCGGTCATAAACATGGAAGCCTGCACTGCATTCACTACATTGACTTCATATGACAACAGTTCAAATTGTTATTAATTGTAAAGTCATTATTTTTGTTTCGTTTTTGCGGACAAAAAATATTCTCGTCGCTTCATAACATTAAGGTTGAACCACTGTATTCACATGGTCTATTTTAATGATGTTTTTACTACCTTTCTGGACCTCAAAAGGTGCAATGACGTTGGTTCAGAAACGACATGAGGGTGAGTAATTAATGACAGAAATTTCATTTTGAGTGAACTATCCCTTTAAGGTGAGTTTGAGAGTGTCAGACAGGCCTTCCTGCCTTTTATCGTGAAGCACAAGCTAAGGAATTTCACCTTAACAGAACAATCTATGATTTAGTAGTTGAGTTCATTACTTGTTTATCTTTTTGTTAATAAATAAAATACAGCAAGAGGCTCTCGCAAATCCTTCAGATTAGTCAGTTGACAAATTCCCTATAATTTACATACTTTTTGTTTATTCAACATTCCTTCTTGATTGCTTTTTACTATTAGGGTGAAATTATTAAGCTGGTGCCCCAAAATAAAATGAGAAAGGATTAATCTGACACTCTCGCCCTCACCTTAAAAGTGAAATATGTAGTCTTTTTGACACTTGTGGCATCTAGCAGAATTACAAAAATAAGGCATATTTTCAAATCCCTTTTTCAAGTGTAGCTCCTCCCCCCAACTCAATCATCAGGGCTGCGTTCAGCCCCGACAAAACGTTGCAAAACGTTTTTTAAATGGAAACGGTGGTGCGTTGAACACCCTGTTCTGATGACGCAAGAGTTGCAACTATGGCAGCTGAGAAGGCCATTCTTTTTGTTCTTTTTGAAGAATTTTCGGAGCCTGATGAAATCGGTATAAATACAGTGGGTACGGAAAGTATTCAGACCCCCTTAAATTTTTCACTCTTTGTTATATTGCAGCCATTTGCTAAAATCATTTAAGTTCATTTTTTTTCCTCATTAATGTACACACAGCACCCCATATTGACAGAAAAACACAGAATTGTTGACATTTTTGCAGATTTATTAAAAAAGAAAAACTGAAATATCACATGGTCCTAAGTATTCAGACCCTTTGCTCAGTATTTAGTAGAAGCACCCTTTTGATCTAATACAGCCATGAGTCTTTTTGGGAAAGATGCAACAAGTTTTTCACACCTGGATTTGGGGATCCTCTGCCATTCCTCCTTGCAGATCCTCTCCAGTTCTGTCAGGTTGGATGGTAAACATTGGTGGACAGCCATTTTTAGGTCTCTCCAGAGATGCTCAATTGGGTTTAAGTCAGGGCTCTGGCTGGGCCATTCAAGAACAGTCACGGAGTTGTTGTGAAGCCACTCCTTCATTATTTTAGCTGTGTGCTTAGGGTCATTGTCTTGTTGGAAGGTAAACCTTCAGCCCAGTCTGAGGTCCTGAGCACTCTGGAGAAGGTTTTCATCCAGGATATCCCTGTACTTGGCCGCATTCATCTTTCCCTCGATTGCAACCAGTCATCCTGTCCCTGCAGCTGAAAAACACCCCCACAGCATGATGCTGCCACCACCATGCTTCACTGTTGGGACTGTATTGGACAGGTGATGAGCAGTGCCTGGTTTTCTCCACACATACCGCTTAGAATTAAGGCCAAAAATTCTATCTTGGTCTCATCAGACCAGAGAATCTTCAGGTGTTTTTTTTAGCAAACTCCATGCGGGCTTTCATGTGTCTTGAACTGAGGAGAGGCTTCCGTCGGGCCACTCTGCCATAAAGCCCCGACTGGTGGAGGGCTGCAGTGATGGTTTACTTTCTACAACTTTCTCCCATCTCCCGACTGCATCTCTGGAGCTCAGCCACAGTGATCTTTGGGTTCTTTTTTACCTCTCTCACCAAGGCTCTTCTCCCCCGCTAGCTCAGTTTGGCCGGACGGCCAGCTCTAGGAAGGGTTCTGGTCATCCCAAACGTCTTCCATTTAAGGATTATGGAGGCCACTGTGCTCTTAGGAACCTTAAGTGCAGCAGAAATCTTTTTGTAACCTTGGCCAGATCTATGCCTTGCCACAATTCTGTCTCTGAGCTCTTCAGGCAGTTCCTTTGACCTCATTATTCTCATTTGCTCTGACATGCACTGTGAGCTGTAAGGTCTTATATAGACAGGTGTGTGGCTTTCCTAATCAAGTCCAATCAGTATAATCAAACACAGCTGGACTCAAATGAAGGTGTAGAACCATCTCAAGGATGATCAGAAGAAATGGACAGCACCTGAGTTAAATATATGAGTGTCACAGCAAAGGGTCTGAATACTTAGGACCATGTGATATTTCAGTTTTTCTTTTTTAATAAATCTGCAAAAATGTCAACAATTCTGTGTTTTTCTGTCAATATGGGGTGCTGTGTGTACATTAATGAGGAAAAAAATGAACTTAAATGATTTTAGCAAATGGCTGCAATATAACAATGAGTGAAAAATTTAAGGGGGTCTGAATACTTTCCGTACCCACTGTATGTGTTTAATACTGCAAAATACACTCAGAATAAAAGAGAACATCCCAAACTTCTAATTATTGCGTTCCAACATTTGCCTTGCATTTCACGATTAAAAGACAAACATTTCAGGTGAAGGATAATCCACTTCTTACCTCCGAGACTGTGTTATGATCTGTGACCTTATTATTTTTATTGTGAGTATTAGACTTATCATTATTGCTGATCACTGTTGTTGTGCTATGATATTGTAATATTTACCATTATATAATCAGAGGAGAATAGAAAAGTTTATGAAAGTGTCACTCCAAAATACAATAGCAAAATATATATGTATAGTACTTTTATGTTACATTCATACCCATTGTGCGAGCTGTCTCTTTAATACTGCGTGTTTTATATAAATATTGTTACTGATTGGGCTGACATCCACCAAACAAGAGAAAATGTATCTCAAACCTGTTGCACACCTTATCCAGGAAACATATTGTTCAACCCAGAAACCGTAGCAAAACGTTGCGTACCAGTTTGAGCTTGAACGTGCCCCAGCTCTTACACGGGTGCTAGTGAAGGCATGTCTCGACAGATAAAAGTAGGCTACTTTCAATAAAAATACAAGACTACTTTTAGCTGTAATGCTATGTGTATAAGTAAACAGCTGAGTTTACAACTCAATCTGTCTAGAGTGAACGCGAGCATCTCACTTATAATAAACCTACCCAAATTATCAGCACAGGCTGTGAAGTCATCAGCCATCCAGCATTTTCATGACATCATCTTCTTGCTGCTCCAGAGCAGTTAGTCACATGGTTTTTATGGCTCAGGTGACTAAAAAAAAACTTATATCCACAACTGAGTGCCTATAAGCAGTGTTGGCTGATTTTAAATCACATACTTGCACAGCTGTGCAACTGTAATTGAGATAAATGGGAATGCTAATGATTAGCTTTCTCCAGATATTAAATCTCTTTGGTCTGAGAGAGCAACAGTAACCAAGAGGGCGGAGCTTAGCGAAGGGTCAATTCAGGAGATTCTGAGGTTCGTAAGAGTTCAACTACTCCATTTTACTATCCACTGAAATCCATTAGAGATCGTAAAAAATGTTTGTGTGAAACTCTTCTTAGCTCATTGTAGTGAACCATGGCTTTGCCACCATCACCAACATAACAAGAAACAGTGACTGACTTTGTTTAACTAATAGCACAACTATGATCAGATCTTGTGACATTAGAGGGAGGTGAATCATTAATCTTTCAATAAAGCAGTGACAAAGAAGAAGAGGAGATTCTTGTTTGCTTTTATTTTATAACCTTTTCCAGAACACCAACTTCTCTATGGAGAAAGAAAGAGCAGATGAAAGCAAGACAAAGGTCAGCTAGAGGAGTAAACCTCTAGGGAGGGTTTCAGACCATCTATATGCTGTACTGACATCAACATCCTCATAAAAATGGTCTTTGTGTTCTACAAAAATATCTGTGAGTTCCACAATGCACTTTTATATATATATATATATATATATATATATATATACTCTATGTATATTGTTGTTAAAAATGACTAACAGTTATGCAAAAAACATGATTTAAAACTTGCATGCAGTATAAGTTTTTTTCAAAAAGCAGCTGCAAATAATAATAATTAAAAAAAATGTAAAAAATCAGATGATCATTTCAAGAACTAAAAGACATTTCTGGATGTGGGAATATGACATCACATGACATTCTGTAACAATGCAGCATTTATCACTGTTTTCATTAGTAAACCACAGTGAGCTATGATAGACTACAGCAAAACTAGCTCACTGATTTCGTTTTGAAAAATAACAAGTTAAATTAATCAGAGATGATCAAAAGAATGTTCTTATCATGGACTTCCATTTCATTTGATTTTTGCTTTTTTTTAATCACAAATATGATATATATGATTTTATATATATATATATATATATATATATATATATATATATATAGACACACCAATCAGGCATAACATTATGAGCACTGACAGGTGAAGTGAATAACACTGATTGTTTCTTCATCACGGCACCTGTTAGTGGGTGGGATATATTAGGCATTAAGTGAAATTTTTTTCTGTGGTGAACCAGCGACAGGGTCATGGGCGGCCAAGGCTCACTCATGCACGTGGGGAGCGAAGGCTGATCCGATCCAGCAGATGAGCTACTGTGGCTCAAATTGCTCAAGAAGTTAATGCTGGTTCTGATAGAAAGGTGTCAGAATACACAGTGCATCTCAGTTTGTTGCGTATGGAGCTGCATAGCCGCAGACCAGTCAGGGTGCCCATGCTGACCCCTGTCCACCGCCGAAAGTGCCAACAGTGGGCACATGCGCATCAGAACAATGGAAGAAGATGACCTGGTCTGATGTATCACATTTTCTTTTACAACACAATATTAGGAAGGTGGTCATAATGTTATGCCTGATCGGTGTGTATATATATATATATAATTTACAAATTGTAAAGAAATGTTTTTTTTTTCTTTTTTTTAGTAATTTCTCTCATTTTAAGAATAGTAATAATCTACATCAAACAAAATGACTTCTTTATATAATGCAAAATATGTAATATGCAAAATATGGTTAATTTGTCATCACCATCCGAGCTGATGGCATTTGAATAGCATTTCAAAATGTATTCTTAAAATTGAATGCCTGATTTGTAATTTATATTTGAAATATGTAAATATTTGACACATATTTTATATCTGATGGTGTTCAGTGAAAAACACACATTTATTGAGAAAATTGAATAAAATGTCAACTAACTCTCATTAGAGTATTAGGATCAAAATAAAGTGTTAGCAGATATTAAAGTATTAGTTCACTTCAGAATTAAAATTTCCTGATAATTTACTCACCCCCATGTCATCCAAGATGTTTATGACTTTCTTTTTAAGTAAAAAAAAAACAACAAAAAAAAAAATTATATATATATATATATATATATATATAATTTTGAGCAAAACATTCCAGGATTTTTCTCCACATTTTTCTCTTTTCCAATGTGATCACGTCATGTGTGGCACATCGCAGAGAAGTGCAAGATAAAATTTTTATAAATTCCAGGATTTTTATAAATTTTTATGTTTTGAAGAAAATGTCTGATTGTTTCACTAGATAAAACCCTTATTCCTCGTCTGGGATCATCTAGAGCTGTTTGAAGCTGCAACTGCAGTTTGGACCTTCAACCTGTTGGTACCCGTTGAAGTCCACTATATGGAGAAAAATCCTGGAATATTTTCCTCAAAAACCTTCATTTCTTTTTGACTGAAGAAAGAAAGACATGAATATCTTGGATGACATGGGGGTGAATAAATTATCAGGAAATTTTCATTCTGAAGTGAACTAGTCCTTTAAGCAGACAGACTACTAATACTCTAATGACTGGTAGTTGACATGTTGCAAACTTACTTAGTTAATTGAATGTCTAAAGTGGATCATCAGAATAAAGTGTTACCCATTACAGTAATGATAATTGGCAGGGTAGGGTGCTTAACTGTCATGAAATCACAATTTCAAACATCATACTTAATTAATGTTCATTGTAGCAAGGTTTGTTGGTATGGGAAAAAGGAGATGGGAAACATTAAACATAACTTTAATAATAAAATAAGAATAAACTCGTTCCGTTCACATGGCTCTCGGCCTCGCCCCGCTTGCCACATTAATTTTCTTTAAACAAAAGATAATTTCTTAATCATTTCATTTGATGTTTGGGTGAAACATGACCTGGAAATGTTCTTGACCGATTTTGTGAGATTCCACTCATGTGATTCCCTCAAGCTTGGAGGGTGTCTGGGAAAATGAGAGTGACCTTGCCGGGTATTCGAAATGACTCCTTGTTTATTTCAGTATGGAATAATCCTTAGCCTGGGTTCAGGTTTAAAACAGCTACATCCTGCGGGATCTGTGAAAATCCTCCTTCAGCAGTTGCACTGAATTTTGCCCCTTGATTTAAAACCTGTATATTTTCAGGCTGTGAGCTTTCGTTTCTGACTAATGTCACACTGGCATGTGTGGAGTCATCTTTACTCAGAGGGCATATTTGTAAAAGGCTAAGTCTGTCCGTAAACCTAGCCTTAACCCATCACTCATTCCATCTGGATTGCTAATCTGCTCCCAAAATCACCCCAGAATGACATTTATCTCTTACAGTACTGATCAACCGTTTCTGGGTCAAGCATGGTATATTTCAAACCTGTACATGTCTCCACTGCTGTGCTGATATTGTGTTTAAACAAAAATGTGTCATGGTCACTATAGGTTTAGCTTTCCTGTTTTCTGTTGAGTCTTTCTGTTAAAAGGACAGTTCACCCAAATTTTAGAGTCCTGTCATCATTTACTCACCCTCCTGTCATTCCAAAATATTGTGCAGAATATTTGGGCAGCTTGTTTTCATGTGACGAAAGTAAATGGGGCTGTCGAGCTCCAAAAAATTATTTTATTCTCTGAAAATCTTCTCCCGTGCCACAACAAGACATATTTTGCCAGTTTGATGTTGATGATTATATACACAAGAAAAACGGAAAGACAGTTTTTGGAATAACATGAAAGGTTGAAAATGTTGACAGAATTTTAATTTTGGGGTGAACTATCTCTTTAATTTCTGGTCACACTAATATTCTGTGATATATTGTGTATATTCTGTAAATAAGATTGCAATAAAGATCATATCACTGGCTATTATCATGATTAAATGTTTACACATCATGCAATAGTCAATTTGTAAATAAAAGTTTATTATACAAAATATAGCTGCATCTTGCGGTTCCTGAAACATTTAGAAATGAAAGTTAATCGGTTGCTGATCTTTATTCAGCAATATGCTGTTCACACAGTGTTATTTTAGTATCACTGAGATACTATTATAGTTTATACTATTTTTGTCATTGTAATTTTGGTTAGTTTTAGTAATTTTGTTGTGTTTTTGTCTTTTTATTGTTTTTTTTTTTTTTTTTTTTAATGTCTATATTTTTTATTAAATTTTAATTCAATTTAGTTTTAGTTATTTCAGTTAACGTTCATTTTATTTCAAGTAGCAAAAATGTTTTTTTTTTTTTTTTTACGGTTTTAGTGTTAGTTAACTATAATAATCCTGGTACACACAATACAAATAATATCAATGTCCTTCATCTATAAATCAAATGAAAATGTTAATGACAAATTTCAAACTGACCCACTTAAAAACCTTTGTGCAAAAATATTGCACATGTCAGAGTAAATACAAGACTTGAACTTTGAACTCACATTTACACACAATCTAAGTTTTTTTTCTTTTCAGGGTTCATTAAAGTTGTTTCCGCTTCACTTTTCTGGGCTTTGGGCTCAGCACGCTGCTTTGCTTTTACTTTAGCAGCATGCTGCTCGTGAAACGAACCAATGTTCTTCACCGGTTAGCAAAAATTTGGAATTGAATGGATTTTCTGTAAAGCTCTTATAAAAAGGTCTTTCTCTACATGCAATACATTCAATTATCAATAAGCCATTTATTTATAAATCCATATCTTAAAATGCTTCTTGTATGGCTGTGAGAGATAAATCTAATTCAAAAGTTCATAAGAACAAAGTACCATTTAAAATGTAATATCTGAGCTCTATTCAGAGACAGAAGAGAAACAGAACATGACTAGAGAAAATATGAATCCTAAAACAAAGGCTCTTCTAAATGCAATGCAGAAACTCATCTCTAACTTACCTGCTAGTTAAGGCTGTTTGGAATTGCCTTTTTACAGTATAATTGCAGGTTTACCGTTATTTACTTGCATAAATGCTTTTTTTTTTTCAGTGAAGGGCACTAAAGTGAAGCTTTTAAAACACTCACACTTTCACTATTTTAACAGTGGACATACATCCATCACAGGTAGAGTGTAATTTTTTTTTCTTACACTGAAAAAAAATGAAAAGTGAAATTAATTAAATGAAATGAGTTTGTTTCACTCAAATAATAATGACAGTTCATTGTAATAGAAAAAAGTTGTGAACTTAATATGATTGAGTTGAGTTGCAGCAGATTTCTAATTCCCAGCATGCTTTGCATCAGACTTTATAAATAAATGCTGAAATTTAGTGTTATTTTGTGTGTTTTCGCACAAGATTAACATAAGGAGACATAAATTAGTGTCTAATGTTGTGTTTTGTTGGGATTTACAGGGGGTTCTGTTAAGTTAGCTTTGTAGGATTACCACTGTGGTGAAGAGTAGAGCCTGTGGTTAGGTTGAGGATGGGCTGCAAAACCTTTAAGACCATATATACTTTGTTGTTTTGATTACATACATGCAAGTGCATAATGACAGCTCCACTTCCACAGCTATTGGCCCCACCCCACTTGTCAGAAAAAAATTAAGTTCTACTAACTTAAAAAAATGATTTAGTTTACTTAAATGTTTTGAGGTAGAAAGTTTCCTCAAATGTTTTGAGTATTCTGAACTTATTGAGTTTTACAGTGTAGGGGGTGTTTACACAACACAGTTTTCAGATAAAAACGGGAAACTTTTTGCATTTTAGCCGTTCATTTACATGACAACGGCATTTTTGGGGGACCTGAAAACATTCGAAAGCGGTTTTCAAAGAGCAAGTTTTTGAAAACAACACTGTTATCATCTCAGTGTAAACTACAAAAATGTGAATTTGTGAAAACAGTGATGTCATGCATATTACGTGTTCAGTCTATAGGAGCATAGTGTTTCTTTACAAAGTGACATTGCCAACTACTGGCCTGGCAGCATAATACAGCATTATTAGTCATTTTTGTGAATCCGAATCCAACACTGTAGCCTGTACGTGAAAAATAATAATATTTAAAATCAGGTTCAAATGAAAGCTAACTGTGATCTCAGGAGAAGTGCATTTATCACAAATGTCAGGTCAGGGCAAGTTGTCACATGTTTTAAGTCTTAGAATTGAAACAATTTATTAACTAAAATATTTGTTGGCCAAAAATGTTTTGGTATTTCATGTTTATAGCATGACAAAATGCCATGTGTGTTTTCAATGAACTGTCATTTAAGCACAAAGCTTTACTGTTTAAACTGAAACAAGATAATTTAGCGCTGACAGGTTAATGCATTACACAGATATGCTAACATTGTGCAAAATAATAGAGTGGGAAACAGACACAGATATAAAACAGAGCAAGAGATCAACAGAGACAGAAAGCAAGCGTTTGAGGGGGTCATTTCATTAGGATGCCTTTTGCAGCCTTCAGTGATGCAGATGTCTTAAGGGCCGCACAACACACACACAATGACTTTATGTGGCTTGACAGGCTAGCTAAATAAGCGTACAGCACTTTGTGCGTAGTCATCTAAATTAGGTTACATAACCAAACAGATGTAGCAATTTTGCATGCTTTGCTGCTCCAGCATCGAATGACCCTGCCATCCTAAACCGATAGAACACCTTGTCTGAGATTCTGTACTTCTGATAATTACCTACAGATTAGGTCTTCCTCTCTCTTATTACATGGCTTCATAAGCAAATACATGCATTGCCTTCTCAGAACTGCAGTCAAGACAGAATGAAAATGGCCACTGTTGTGCATAATTGTGCCACCATATTAGCCTAAATTAAATCTGTTCATCATATAAAGCGATCGTGTCTCTTCGGACAATTTGGACTAAGCCGCTCAATTCATATGGATTAGTTTCACAACCTCTTTATTAACTTTTTGAAGCGTCAAAGTGGTAGTAACGTAGCTGTCAATGGAGGGACACAAACAAAGTCCCTTTAGGACAAGTCATTTCACTCGGTGGCCATCTTTGAAACGCCTCTTGGGCATCCGAGTGCAGCTCCTATCTCTTTGAATGGGGAAACATCAAATTCTCCAAAGCTGTTTGCCAAGCTTTTGATTAAATTTCATATTTGAAATCACCAATGAAATCTGACAACAACTGTTTCATAAATTTTGTTTCTAAACACTCAAATCATGACAAAAAAAAAACAAAACAGTATTTTTCTGGCTGGATCAACCTAATGCGCATGCGCAGGCCTAAAGTGCGTGTCTCTTGTGTCTCATTTCGGAGGCGCACGTCTGACTGTTTCTATAGGAACCGGAGCTTCTAACGGCTGCTGCAGTGACGTGATGACTTTACTAATCGGCGATTGGCTCTTATTTAGAAGGCGGGACTTATTCCGCCATATTGCGCGTTGCACTTTCTCCCATTCAAAACAATACGAGTGACGCATCTTATGTTATTCTATAGTCTTTAGACACAAACCACTGATTTCATTAAAAAAAATATCTTTATTTGTCTTTTGAAGATGAACGAAAGTTGGGTTTGGAACAACATGAGGGTGTGTAAATGATGATAGAATTTTCATTTTTGGGTGAACTATCACTTAACTAAATTGCATTTAAAACAAATTTGAATTGCATTTTCAATTGCATTATGCAACATTGCATTCAGTTTGCATTTAAATATATTATTTCCATAATAAGTTCTCTGTTCAAAAGTATGCAAAAGTGTACTTCTTTTTCCACAAGTGGAGCCCCCCTTAGTTTAGCCAAAAATGAAAATTATCCCATGATTTGACTATGACTATCTTCTTTCAGACTAACAACAGTCAGAGTTATATTAAATAATATTCTCTCTCTTCACAGCTTTATAATGGTAGTGAAGGGGGCTCGAGTTTGAAGGCCAAAGATGTGCATCCATCATAAATGTAATCCATACATCTCCAGTGGGTTAATAAATGCCTTCTGAAGCGAAGCAATGGGTTTTTGTAAGAAAAATATCCATATTTAAAACGTTAACTATAAAAACTAGGTTCCGGCAGACAGCTGTACGCATCGATTTACGGTGCAGGCGTAGGATAGGAGTATCGTAAGCTTAGACGCTTCTCGTGGTTCAAACAAATAGGGCTGTACAACAAACTCAAGCTCCTCTTCTTTATATCGAAATCCTCTGACATTTCTCTCTGAAAATTCTCATTTTAGACTAAATTGTGACCGGTGTTTTGTTTTGCTCTATCCTCTGCGCTTCATCAGAGATTGTCGCATCACAAGTTACTCTTTCGCTGTAAATCTATGGTGGCCAAGAGAGCTCAACATGTTGCAAATGAAGAAAACAAATGCAAATAGAAAAAACACCAGCAAATAAAGAAAACATCATCATCAGTTTGACAACACATGCGCTGCAAAAGTCCACAACACATACAAATAGACAAACGTGCTGCAAAAGTCCACAACACTTACAAATAGACAAATGCGCAGCAAAAGTCCACAACACATACAAATAGACAAATGCGCGGCAAAGTCCACAACACTTACAAATAGACAAAGGTGCTGCAAAAGTCCACAACACTTACAAATAGACAAAGGTGCTGCAAAAGTCCACAACACTTACAAATAGACAAACGTGCTGCAAAAGTCCACAACACTTACAAATAGACAAACGTGCTGCAAAAGCCCACAACACTTACAAATAGACAAACACGCTGCAAAAGTCCACAACAAATAGACAAACGTGCTGCAAAAGTCCACAACACTTACAAATAGACAAACGCGCTGCAAAAGTCCACAACAAATAGACAAACGTGCTGCAAAAAGTCCACAACACTTACAAATAGACAAACGTGCTGCAAAAGTCCACAACACTTACAAATAGACAAACGTGCTGCAAAAGCCCACAACACTTACAAATAGACAAATGCACAGCAAAAGTCCACAACACTTACAAATAGACAAACGTGCTGCAAAAGTCCACAACACTTACAAATAGACAAACGTGCTGCAAAAGTCCACAACACTTACAAATAGACAAACGTGCTGCAAAAGTCCACAACACTTACAAATAGACAAACGTGCTGCAAAAGTCCACAACACTTACAAATAGACAAACGTGCTGCAAAAGTCCACAACACTGACAAATAGACAAACGTGCCGCAAAAGTCCACAACAAATAGACAAACGTGCTGCAAAAGTCCACAACACATACAAACAGACAAACGTGCTGCAAAAGTCCACAACACATACAAACAGACAAACGTGCTGCAAAAGTCCACAACACTTACAAATAGACAAACGTGCTGCAAAAGTCCACAACACTTACAAATAGACAAACGTGCTGCAAAAGTCCACAACACTTACAAATAGACAAACGTGCTGCAAAAGTCCACAACACTTACAAATAGACAAATGCGCAGCAAAAGTCCACAACACTTACAAATAGACAAACGTGCTGCAAAAGTCCACAACACATACAAACAGACAAACGTGCTGCAAAAGTCCACAACACTTACAAATAGACAAACGTGCTGCAAAAGTCCACAACACTTACAAATAGACAAATGCACAGCAAAAGTCCACAACACTTACAAATAGACAAACGTGCTGCAAAAGTCCACAACACATACAAACAGACAAACGTGCTGCAAAAGTCCACAACACTTACAAATAGACAAACGTGCTGCAAAAGTCCACAACACTTACAAATAGACAAACGTGCTGCAAAAGTCCACAACACTTACAAATAGACAAACGTGCTGCAAAAGTCCACAACACTTACAAATAGACAAACGTGCTGCAAAAGTCCACAACACTTACAAATAGACAAATGCGCAGCAAAAGTCCACAACACTTACAAATAGACAAACGTGCTGCAAAAGTCCACAACACTTACAAATAGACAAATGCACAGCAAAAGTCCACAACACTTACAAATAGACAAACGTGCTGCAAAAGTCCACAACACATACAAACAGACAAACGTGCTGCAAAAGTCCACAACACTTACAAATAGACAAACGTGCTGCAAAAGTCCACAACACTTACAAATAGACAAACGTGCTGCAAAAGTCCACAACACTTACAAATAGACAAACGTGCTGCAAAAGTCCACAACACTTACAAATAGACAAACGTGCTGCAAAAGTCCACAACACTTACAAATAGACAAATGCGCAGCAAAAGTCCACAACACTTACAAATAGACAAACGTGCTGCAAAAGTCCACAACACATACAAACAGACAAACGTGCTGCAAAAGTCCACAACACTTACAAATAGACAAACGTGCTGCAAAAGTCCACAACACTTACAAATAGACAAATGCACAGCAAAAGTCCACAACACTTACAAATAGACAAACGTGCTGCAAAAGTCCACAACACTTACAAATAGACAAACGTGCTGCAAAAGTCCACAACACATACAAACAGACAAACGTGCTGCAAAAGTCCACAACACTTACAAATAGACAAACGTGCTGCAAAAGTCCACAACACTTACAAATAGACAAACGTGCTGCAAAAGTCCACAACACTTACAAATAGACAAATGCGCAGCAAAAGTCCACAACACTTACAAATAGACAAACGTGCTGCAAAAGTCCACAACACATACAAACAGACAAACGTGCTGCAAAAGTCCACAACACTTACAAATAGACAAACGTGCTGCAAAAGTCCACAACACTTACAAATAGACAAATGCACAGCAAAAGTCCACAACACTTACAAATAGACAAACGTGCTGCAAAAGTCCACAACACTTACAAATAGACAAACGTGCTGCAAAAGTCCACAACACATACAAACAGACAAACGTGCTGCAAAAGTCCACAACACTTACAAATAGACAAACGTGCTGCAAAAGTCCACAACACTTACAAATAGACAAACGTGCTGCAAAAGTCCACAACACTTACAAATAGACAAACGTGCTGCAAAAGTCCACAACACTTACAAATAGACAAACGTGCTGCAAAAGTCCACAACACATACAAACAGACAAACGTGCTGCAAAAGTCCACAACACTTACAAATAGACAAACGTGCTGCAAAAGTCCACAACACTTACAAATAGACAAATGCGCAGCAAAAGTCCACAACACTTACAAATAGACAAACGTGCTGCAAAAGTCCACAACACATACAAACAGACAAACGTGCTGCAAAAGTCCACAACACTTACAAATAGACAAACGTGCTGCAAAAGTCCACAACACTTACAAATAGACAAATGCACAGCAAAAGTCCACAACACTTACAAATAGACAAACGTGCTGCAAAAGTCCACAACACTTACAAATAGACAAACGTGCTGCAAAAGTCCACAACACATACAAACAGACAAACGTGCTGCAAAAGTCCACAACACTTACAAATAGACAAACGTGCTGCAAAAGTCCACAACACTTACAAATAGACAAACGTGCTGCAAAAGTCCACAACACTTACAAATAGACAAACGTGCTGCAAAAGTCCACAACACTTACAAATAGACAAACGTGCTGCAAAAGTCCACAACACATACAAACAGACAAACGTGCTGCAAAAGTCCACAACACTTACAAATAGACAAACGTGCTGCAAAAGTCCACAACAAATAGACAAACGTGCTGCAAAAGTCCACAACACTTACAAATAGACAAATGCGCAGCAAAAGTCCACAACACTTACAAATAGACAAACGTGCTGCAAAAGTCCACAACACATACAAACAGACAAACGTGCTGCAAAAGTCCACAACACTTACAAATAGACAAACGTGCTGCAAAAGTCCACAACACTTACAAATAGACAAATGCACAGCAAAAGTCCACAACACTTACAAATAGACAAACGCACTGCAAATAGCACATACCAGGCCCAGTGATCTCAAGCCCTTCTGTGATGATCTGAATGATGATGAAAATGATGATGATGATTAGGCTACTTTTAGAATTAAATTAATATTTTAATTTGCCCCGCAATAATTTATAGCACATCACACATAACCGACGCACTGTAATGAGATTAGCTAACTCCTCATTTAAAAAACATACAAAAAAACAACTTGTAACACCTACATCTCTTCTCATTTTTTTCAATACGTATGGGCCACAGGAGAAATATTAAGAAATAAATTAAGGTTAAATAGTGTTACCAGAACATGTTGAAGTACTCGCTTTTGTTTTTAGATTCACTTTCTCCAGTGAATAATTGACTGGGATTTGAGACATTAAATCAAGTAAATTATTAAAAATATATATTTATTATTAATAATTTATTAATAATATTTTTTAACACAAAAAAATACCCCCATATCGTTTGTCCTGGCGCCAGGACTGGCACAGACCACAACGAAAATGTTATAGGGAACAGGTGGTGTTCACCTGAAAGGTGAGTTTTTTTGTTTATACTATTGTTTGTTAACATTCTGATCATATGTGCATTATGAGCAGGCCTATTTGCAGCACATTTGTCTATTTGTATGTGTTGTGGACTTGCAGCGCATGTGTTGTCAAACTGATGAAGATGTTTTCTTTATTTGCTGGTGTTTTTTCTATTTGCATGTGTTTTCTTCATTTGCAGCGCGTTGAGCTCTCTAGGCCACCGTATAAATCGATGCGTACGGCCATCTGCCAGAAGCTAGCTATTATAGTTAACAAAGTTCTAAATATGGATATTTTTCTTTTACAAAAACCCATTGCTTCACTTCAGAAGGCCTTTATTAACCCCCTGGTGTTGTATGGATTACTTTTATGATGGATGGATGCACTTTTTGGGGCTTCAAAATCTCACGCCCCATTCACTACCATTATTGAGCTTGGAAGAGCCAGAATATTTTTGGGTGAATTATTCCTTTAAAGTTTCTGTGATATTCTATAGTTCTTAGATATAAAAATGCTAAGCAGCAATGTATTTGTTGTTGTTCTAGTTGTTGTTGTAGCCCTGAGGGCCGCTGTAGTGAGTGAGTTTAGGGCGTCTGCAGAGATTTGTCACACCAGCTGTTGTGGAGCTTCCCAGTGACTCCCAGCGACACTTTTGCACAAATTGCAAATCCATGTTGGCGTGTGTATCTCTCAGCTCAGCTGTCTTCGCTTCAGCACACACGCTTAGGCTCCTGCTCTTGAGCGTGTATGTGTTTGTGAGCTTTGTGGGTCTGTATGTCCTTAATTTGTGTGAGAATGCAAGATTTTCTCTTTGCACGAGGGGCGGGGAGAGAAAGAGAGGAGAACAAATCATTTGTCCTCATCATCATCATCTCGTTACATCATAAATTTAAAAGGACAGTTGTTTTGCATGATGAAGCGTGCCTCATGAGAATTCATGGGCTCATTTTGCCGACTGCTAACAAATTACTGACAAGCTGTAACCTTGGTTTAACCTAGGGTTATACACTGTAAAATCACATTGTTCATCATATTGTCAAATAACTGCAATTTTTAAAATATTTTCTGTATAATAACAAAAACAGTAATGTGTGTTAATGTTAATAATTTCTTAATTTAAAGTTGATCTCAGTATTTATTTCGATGGTCCACTTTAGACATTCTACTAAGTATCTTTGCAACTACACGTCATCTAACTCTCTCTCAGAGTATTAGTAGACTGTAATAGACTGTTAGTAGACTGTTAGGTTATGGTTATGATTAGAATAAGCTGCAAATCTACTTATAGTCAGTAGAATGTCTGTTGGGGGGAGCATAAAAATAAAGTGTTAGCAAATATTAAGCAGACAGTCTACTAATACTCTAATCGCTGATAGTTGACATGTAGTTGCAAAGTTATTTATAGTCCTTAGAATGTCTAAAGTGGACCATATTAAACGCTCTAACAAGGAGGCTAAAGGCTGCAACCCCTAGCGTCAGTCACTAGAGCATCAGCTCTTACTAGCCTACATCTGTAACATTTATTCTAAATGAATCTGCAATAATTTACAATAAGGGTTTGTGAACATTTTTATAGTATTTATTATGGTATAATATATATTTATTATGGTATAGTATAATTTTATAGTATTTATCATGGTTAAAGACAGAATGAAACAGAAGTAGTGAGAGATTTTTTTTCCATGTTGTGATGTACATAAAAAAATGAAATGCATGGATAAATCATTCACAATAAAATCAACAACATTCAGTTATAAAAATTTAATTTCATGCTGAATTTAATGTTAATTTATACATTTACTATTGTTCCTTGTTAAAGGTGCAATATGAAATATGTTCTGTCCGCTAGAGGTCACTAGAGGCCTATTCAAAACAAAGGCGTAGCTTGATGACGGCAAGTTTGAGCGCAGAATCTTGGGACATGTGGTCTCCATCTCAACGGCCGGTGGAAAAGAATAGGGATAGGACTCGGGAAGAAATCATGTTCATGGATGCGATTATTAACGTTACTGTAGTATGAAGCAGAGCCGGACCGAGTGTTGTCGGAGCTGAACGAGGCCGCTGGAGCGATTGCGCAACACACGCCTCACGAGCAGCGGAACTTTTATTATGACACAGTCACCGGCGCCGCTTCCGCTTTTCCGGTCATGAGTATGAGGTAACGCAGCTCTGTTTATCATATTAGATACATTTGAGTGTGTTGAAAATGATGTTATAACGTTACTCTGTGTGTTCGCTCGGCGGCTGCTGTGAGACACTGTTGCACACTTCAGTAAGATAGTTCAATATTAGTATTTTATATTAAATGCTGAATGGCTTGTGTTGATAAATGGCATGCAATTCATTTTAAAATGTACTGTATGATGGAGAAAATTCTGTATTACTGTTACTAAAAATAAAGCTGCATCTGATTATGCTATGTTAGATACTTCACAAAATAATGTTTTTCTCTGAGGCATGGAAAAGAATGGTACTCGCAAAACATCAAAAAAATTGGATTTAAACAATAAGACTAAACGTGTTGAGCTATATAACAATTATTTTCTGTCTATAAATACATCAAAACAGTTAAATATTAAAGCGTCTTTGGTGTTTCCATGGTTTCTACAAAATAAAACCGGTAACCGAGGGTAACGGAAGTTATTTTGATTAAAGATTATGAGATTATGGCACATGAATAAAAAAAAATAAAATAAAATGTTGATATGCACAAATATGACGCAATTGACAGGCGACTCCTCACGTGTCCCGGAGCCTTGGTTAAAATTGCAATTTTCACGATTTACAAATAGTTTGGAACATTTGTAAATTGTTAGTTTACAAACATTTGGGATATTGTAAGTACTCAAGTGAACAAAATATATAACACTGGCCTAGTGGTTTTTTGAATATTTTACTGCAAAATTCTTACATATTGCACCTTTAAAGGTCCCGTTCTTCGTGATCCCATGTTTCAAACTTTAGTTAGTGTGTAATGTTGTTGTTAGAGTATAAATAAAATCTGTAAAATTTTAAAGCTCAAAGTTCAATGCCAAGCGAGATATTTTATTTAACAGAAGTAGGGCTGCACGATTAATCGCATGCGATTGTCATGCGTGTCTCATCAGTAAAGCCGGTTCTGTGATTAGCGGTAAATGTCCATCACCTGCTTTCAAATGGAGCGGCACTTAATATACAGAGCCAGAGTTCGCGGACAAGCTACGCAATATCGCGTTCATAATCGCAGATGAATCGCCTTCGATTATGAACGCGATATTGCGTAGCTTGTCCGTGAACTACGGCCGCTCCATTTGAAAGCAGGTGATGGTGTTGACTTTTGAATTTGCACATGGTTTGTCTTAAAGCATATTAAAAACACCACATAGACATATAAACAACATTAAAACCTTGATTTTCACCACAGGGGGTTTAATAAATGCTGTAACCATATCGTTTGTTAATTCGTGTTAGCTATTGAGTAATGTTAATGTAGAACCTTATTTTAAAGTCAGCATGAAACATGTACAGTATATTGGAGTAAAATGCTTCTTGAAAAAGAAAAATTTATGATAGGACTTGATATTGTCCATCAGTAATTGATTGGATGGTTGTGGTTTGCTATTGGACGATCTCATGTGAGTGACAGTAAACACCTCATCAAGAGAAGAGAAGATATTAAGCCGCAAGAGGGAGGGGAAGTTATTTTGATTAAAGATTATGAGGGCACATGAATAAAAAAAAAAATAAAATAAAATGTTGATATGCACAAATAAATAATTTTAAATAAACTCTGCAATATTCCATAAAAAAAAAAAACTCTTAATTTTGATGTCATGGTGACTTTAAAATGTCAATTACTCAGTTCCTGGCTGTGAAATGCACATAACTGTATTAGTGACTTAAAGGGAACCTATAATGCCCCTTTTACAAGATGTAATATAAGTCTCTAGTGTCTCCAGGATGTGTCTGTGAAGTTTCAAATGAGCTGCTGCTCCAGAAGAGGGCGGAGCTTTAATAGCTTGCAAGTTGCTGTGAGTTGATTCAACTCATTGACTAGCATGTGCCGTCATGTTAATCTTTTGTGCAAATCCAGCATTAAAATGACCCTCGTTTGTGAAGCAGTCTGGAGTAAAATGACGGCATGACAACAACACTCTACTACAACAACTCTTTCTCTTCTTCGGGGTTTATGTAAATTTTAGGGTTAGTGATGTCACCAACCCGGGAAGAAGCTTGTTGTAGTCCCTACCAGCCGTTTGTTGTAGTCCTTAAACAGAGATTTCTGTAAAAGAAAATATCTCCGTTTGCATTAAACTTTGAGCGTCGTAACTTTGCAGATATTGTTTATGCTCAAACAGCAACATTACACACTAACTAAAGTTAAAAAAGTGAAATCATAATAATTTTTACAAATGT
Organism: Ancherythroculter nigrocauda; assembly: GCA_036281575.1. Taxonomy (NCBI): domain Eukaryota; kingdom Metazoa; phylum Chordata; class Actinopteri; order Cypriniformes; family Xenocyprididae; genus Ancherythroculter; species Ancherythroculter nigrocauda. The sequence continues at coordinate 36,379,972 of VTFQ01000021.1, read as the reverse complement.
CATCTTGTTCTGGGTTTTTAGGGATAAATAAATAGGAGTACCAGGCAAGTGATAAAGGCTGAAAATTTAATAAATTATTTCAATGTCCATGTTCATTTAGAAAATTGGAATAAACAATTCATATTTCTATGATGTTCTGTTCTCTAGATATGGCTCAGGTCTCTTCTTTAATTTACCTCTGCGATATGTCACACATTTAATCATTGCAAGGTGAAAATCGTAAGTCTGATCATGCTTTGAGCTATGAAGTTTGATACTTAAGGTTAGTGGTTTGTTCAAACTCCCTAAACAATAGTAAAACAGATGGCTGCCTTACCCACAGTACACTTAGGCTACTTAGAACACATTATTTCATATTTCAAGCTTTAATTTGCAAGCATCCTAAAAGTTACTTCTGACATCCAATTATCCCTTTCCTGCGATAACTGTCAGTTAGCAGAATGTCTACACACTTCTTAAAGCAGAGTTAAGGTGATTAAGTAGCTGCTTACTCTGATCTACGTTCCACATTCCATCCACTCGAAGCGCATTAAGAATCATGTGAAGACAATATATGTTGCATTAGATGAAGTATGACATGAGCTGAACATCTTGACGCTAAAAATATTCCCCGTTTAACGTCTGGTGAATTACAGAGTGATGAAGCAGCCAGAACATGAAATAGGGATTTAAGATTGAATTTGTTGAATTATGGTGACATAGAACCATGAGTGTTTCATTGGCTATAGGTCAGACTGCTGCCATCTTCCCGCTGTTTCTAAAACTGAGGTGAATGAGTCAGTCCGGCTTCATATTCCTCTCACGTTCGCTTGTGAGGCATTGATTTATGGGCAGGATCTTGGTGTGTGTGTGTGTGTGTGTGTGTGTGAGAGAGAGAGAGAGTGTATGATTATGTGTGTGCATGTGTGTGTGCGCTGCTTGTCTGCACTTTGAGTGGCAGTCTCTATTAGCGGGCTGTAGAGAGATATTGGACTCAGGAGATTTTTAGTCTGTAGTGAAGTCAGTCAGCTGTGACCATCAGCGCCCTGAAACCACATCTGAAGACATCACCCACAGGTTTGCTTATCTCTCTTTCTTGGCCTCTCATTCACTTATTCTCTTTCTTGGACTCTATAATTCCCTCCTTCATTGTCAAATTCATCCTTATTTTCCACTTTCTCATGTCTTTCAGTCTGTTGTACTCTCTTATAATCTAATGTCTATTATATTATATTATATTAGACCCAGAAATAAAATAATATATTTTTTTTTATTATTTGTTATTGGCAATTATAGTGTTTGTAGTGTACTTAAAGTATATGACAAAATACGGATGTCATCCGTAACAGTGATATTATAAAAGTGTTCATAAAATATTGTTTATAAAATATTGTTTATATGTTGTATTTTATATGCACACTACATTGTACATTTACACTAACATTTAATCATTTAGCACTTTTATCCAAAAGGACTTACAAACGAGGAGAACAATAGAAGTTAAACAAACAAAAGGGCAACAATATGTAAATGCTGTGACAAGTCCCAGTTAGTCTAGCCCAGTACATGAAGCAGTTTATTTTTAATAAATAGAAAAAATACATAGAATAGAAAGTGGTAGTATTAATTGGTCAAGTGTTTATGAAAAAGAGTTAGGAAGGTCATTCCACCAGCAGGGAGCAGTCCAGGTAAAAGTCTGTGAAAATGATTGTAACACAGTTCATTTATGTGGGAGAAGGAGGCGGAAACCAGCGAATATTTAACACACCTTAATATATGAAATAAAAACACTACTAAACTAAAGTAAAACATAATAAAACATAACAATAAAGTCCAGGCCTGGTCCTCTCTCGTCCTTCACTGTCGTCGCTCCTCCTTTTATGCTTCCGGAGCTCCTCCGTGAAAGATACGAGACCGGTGCCAAGCGCAGGTGATGTTCTTTAGCAATCACGCCACTGGCCTCACGCCATTCCCTCACGGCTTTCACCCCACCCTGCTCGTCACATACACCCATTGCCCCTCACAGGCTGGGGGGTACCCACGAGACTGTGCTCTACTCCTCCCGGGGGTCAGTCCCGACTGGACACTGGACAATGGTACTGGACACTCAGTGGACGGCTCAATCCTCCTCCGTCCCCTGGCGGCCGGCGATGGCTCCCCCGTTCCTTGCTCCTCCCCTTCATGGCGGACGGCAGCAGGCTCTGGCCCACGGCAGACAGCGGCGATTCCTCCTCTCCCTCTTGGACGGCAGCCACCCCACCTCAACCCAGGAGCATGGCAGTGAGCTCTCCGTCCCACCAGTTGTATGGTCGCTCCAGCACCACCGCCTCAGGCAGCCACTCGTGGTCTTTACTCTTCCGTGCTGCCCGACCTCCTCAGCACCGCGATCCCCCTCAGCAGCGAGGGCTCTCTGACAGCATGTCCCTCCTTCCTCCTGGGTTTTGGCACCAATGTAACACAATTCGTATATACGGGAAGAAGGAGGCGGAAACCCGCGATCATTTAACACACCTTAATATATGAAATAAAAACACAACTAAACTAAAGTAAAACATAATAAAACATAACAATAAAGTCCAGGCCTGGTCCTCTCTCGTCCTTCACTGTCATCGCTCCTACTTTTATGCTTCCGGAGCTCCTCCGTGAAAGATACGAGACCGGTGCCAAGCGCAGGTGATGTTCTTTAGCAATCACGCCACTGGCCTCGCGCCATTCCCTCACGGCTTTCACCCCACCCTGCTCGTCACATACACCCATTGCCCCTCACAGGCTGGGGGGTACCCACGAGACTGTGCTCTACTCCTCCCGGGGGTCAGTCCCGACTGGACACTGGACAATGGTACTGGACACTCAGTGGACAACTCAATCCTCCTCCGTCCCCTGGCGGCCGGCGATGGCTCCCCCGTTCCTTGCTCCTCCCCTTCATGGCGGACGGCAGCAGGCTCTGGCCCACGGCAGACAGCGGCGATTCCTCCTCTCCCTCTTGGACGGCAGCCACCCCACCTCAACTCAGGAGCATGGCAGTGAGCTCTCCGTCCCACCAGTTGTATGGTCGCTCCAGCACCACCGCCTCAGGCAGCCACTCGTGGTCTTTACTCTTCCGTGCTGCCCGACCTCCTCAGCACCGCGATCCCCCTCAGCAGCGAGGGCTCTCTGACAGCATGTCCCTCCTTCCTCCTGGGTTTTGGCACCAATGTAACACAATTCGTATATACGGGAAGAAGGAGGCGGAAACCCGCGAACATTTAACACACCTTAATATATGAAATAAAAACACAACTAAACTAAAATAAAACATAATAAAACATAACAATAAAGTCCAGGCCTGGTCCTCTCTCGTCCTTCACTGTCATCGCTCCTACTTTTATGCTTCCGGAGCTCCTCCGTGAAAGATACGAGACCGGTGCCAAGCGCAGGTGATGTTCTTTAGCAATTACGCCACCGGCCTCGCGCCATTCCCTCACGGCTCTCGCCCCACCCTGCTCGTCACATACCCCCATTGCCCCTCACAGGCTGGGGGGTACCCACGAGACTGTGCTCTACTCCTCCCGGGGGTCAGTCTCAACTGGACACTGGACAATGGTACTGGACACTCAGTGGACGGCTCGATTCTCCTCCGTCCCCTGGAGGCTGGCGATGGCTCCCCCGTTCCCTGCTCCTCCCCTTCATGGCAGACGGCAGCAGGCTCTGGCCCACGGCAGATGGCGGCCCCGCCCTCCTTATCACAATGATTTTGTGCCTCTTTGGGATGGCACCACTTGCAAAATGCAAGTTTGTGGAGGGCACATAAGGTGAAACCACAAGCAGTTCTGTCTTGGCAAGGTTGAGTTGATGAAGGTGAAGGTGATCGTCCTTCATCCAGTAAGAAATGTCCATCAGGCAGGCTAAGATGCAAGCAGCTACCGTTGGATCATCCGGCTGGAATGAGACGTAGAGTTGCGTGTCATCAGAATAACAGTGATAGGAAAAGCCATGTTTCTGAATGACAGATCCTAATAATGTCATGTACAGTAGATGGAGAAGAGAAGTGGTCCAAGCACTGAGTAGCTAGATGTTACGACTTAGGGTCTTACTTTTTATAGGAATATTGCACTTTTTGTATAATTCAATAATAGTAGTTCAATAATAGTTCAATGATTTAAAAAAAATAATAATAATTTTAGTTGTATCACTTCATTTTTATGAGTATGGAGCACTGAGAAATGCTGTTTGTTGTTTATATACTGTATTTATGCTTGTAAACAAGCAATACATTTGTTACTGCAGTTTCATGCAGTGTTCTTAATAATATTGTTTTCAATTCAGTTATCTTTTGAGGCTGCTTAGTCAATAAAAAGTGAGACATTACACAGAACAAGTGGCAGATCTATTACTTTGCATTTACGCTCCAAGATTTAATGCACAGCTCTATTTTGACATACAGTATCAGGCTGTTTCTATGGTTATCACTGTCAGTCATCTCAGTTTCGGATTCAATCCACCATTTAAATAAGGTTTTCAATCCAGAAACTTTGAAATGTGCAACTAGCAGCATGACAAATGTATATACAAAAAGTGTGGAAAGAGCTCTCCCATTATAATCACTGAACTTAGCAAAAACTGCTGTTATAATCAATGAATCTGACAATACTGCAAAATTAATCTCTTATTTACACTGTGTGCATTTGTGAACGTACGTTGGTTGAACTCTAAGAGCTTGCTTCTAAACAGACTTCAGCATTTTCAGTGGTCTTAAGTGGATTTAGAGCAACTTCAACACATCTGATTGGCCATTACGTTCACATGCTCAACAGACAAGTCTGTGATTGGCTACAGTATTCAGCGCTGCAAAAACACTCTTCACCAAGCACATACACACAGGAGCATTAATATTATATCAATATTCGTGATATTCTCTTATTTAATTTAATTACTTAATTATTGTGTAGAGTGAGTTTTATCTGTCTGTTTTATTTTGTTCCTCTGTTATCATATTTACCGGTTTTGCATCAGTTTGGGTAACATTGACGCATAGCGGTGAACTTCGGAACAGCAGCGTATCAAGTACCAAAATTAGCCAAATCATATTGTACCTTTTGAAATATAATATATACCGGTATTTTTCCAGTACCGCCATACCACACAACCCTAACACAGAAGTTGTGTGTCATCTGGTGAAACAAATCTGTTACATGTACATCTCCTGAACATAGCTGACATGTTTGATACTTTTTTTCCCCTTTTTCCTCAAACACACACACACTTTTACATGCACAGCAAACATACGGATTCCTGAAGACAAAGAAGCTGATGACATTTTCTCTAGGTGCCTTTTTATAGCCTGCTGGCGCATCTGTGATGTCATCTGACTGCAGTAGCCAATCAAAATTGGCGTGTATCATACATGCTTCAGGCACTGGCTCAGGAAGCTTTCCCATAGCATGAACACCATGATGCAGCATCTAAGTTCCACTTAGGATCTGTCTGTTGCGGGAGCATCAAAATAAAGTGTTAGCAGATATTTCTTTCTTCTGCTGAACATAAAAGAAGATATTTTGAAGAATGTCAGTAACCAGACAGTTGACGGTAGCCACTGACTTCCACAGTTGGAAAAAAATACTATGAAAGTCAATGGGGCCCCATCAACTGTCTGGTTACCAACATTCTTCAAATATCTTCTTTTGTGTTCAGCAGAAGAGAGAAATTCATACAGGCTGAACTACCCCTTTAAGCAGACAGTCTAGTGAGTGAGTGAGTGAGTAATACTGAGAGTAATAACTTGGCAAAGTTTGATAGGAATGTCTCATATTTCATATGATTTTTGCTCTATTGACCGGTAGTGTCTTCCCTACAGCACTCACGTAAGTCCCTTACAGAGGACATCAAAAGGTCAAACTTATTATGTATCAGGGTTTGAAACTGGCATTAATAGAGTCAGAGAAACTCACAAAAAGAAGTGAATTCCTGAGTCCCCGGAGGATATGATCGGCTGAACAGTTCATTTCCAATTTCTTTGCTCTTTATGGCTATTCCTCTTTCATCTTGAACCTAAATATAGGTAAGCACATGGCATCCCCTCTACAGAGACCACTATGCCAAGATTGTATTAGATTGAAGATTGTATTCTGATGCAATCAACAAGTGATGTAATGCATGTGATTTGTGTGGTGTGCAATAGTCTGGCAATTCTGTTCTTTACTTTGAAGTCAGTATTCATTCCCATATTCACCTAGAAGTATTCCAGCACTTTCTGGCAGTGATGAATTAATTACATAAATTATTTACTTGAATCAAAACACAGATACTTTTAGAATAGTACTACACTAAAAGGAGACATTTTTGAAGTATTTGCTTTTTGCACTAACAATCAAATATATGCTAAAAGATATAAATTAGATTTGCTTTTCCTCTGTTGCTTTCATCCTCTGTTAAAGCTTTAGCTTCATGTAATACAGCAGTTTACATTCATGTTCTTTAACCTCCTGAAGTAGTTAAAATCACCAAACTGGAATATTCTTGTGTATGTGTCTGTGTGGGGTATTTCACTAAATAATTACTTAAAGGGATTGATCACCCAGAAAGGAAAATTCTGTCATCATTTACTCACCCTCATTTAGTTGTGTTTGAGTCCCTCAATTGACCCTTCGCCGGGAGTTTGATTGACAAGCGATCTAACCAATCAGAACGCCGAATCCGCCATTTTGTCCGACAAAGCAGTCAGGAGTTAGAAGATTAACCTTGATGGAGTTAAACTTGAAAAATTGTGTATATTGATGTCTTTCCGCATTTGAAACAACATTGATTCTCATGTTCATTCATGTTTATTTGATGCTATAAATGGACTAATTGGAAGAGATGATCGGTTTACGAGCCTCTTGAGCTGAGGCGCTACAGCGATCTGTCACGACCATGGTCACGACACATTAAAGAGCAACAAAGCGGTTTTTATTGTTTGAATTTCTTAAAAAAAATACACAGTTTGAAAGCTGGGACTTTAATATCATAAGTAACCTGCTTTGTCTTGTCTGTTGATGTGTTGTCCGTATCCTCTTTGCTCTGCGAAGTATTTTTCACTGCGTGTGGCGTGACAGCGCCACGGCTTGTCGGACAAAGCAACAGTAACTAAGGGGGGCGGGTCTTTACGAAGGGTCAATTGTCCTCAGTCTGAAAACATGGATCTCAAAATCATGCAGTCACTGCTGAAAAGGGTTCAAATATGCAAAAGATGCTGGAAAACTGAAGAATCAGCAGGGCCTGAAGGATTTTTCTTAAGAACAGAGCTCAGTTTAACTGCTCAGGACAAACAAGAGACTCAAGAAAAACAATCACAAAGCAAAAAAACAGTCGTACACACACAGTATTAAGAATCAATGGCTCCCAAACTTTTGAACAGGGTTATTTTAATAAATGTAGCTATTTTTTTTGTCTTGTGGACTATATGTAAACATCTTTTATGTAAAATATCTTACTCAGGACAGTACTAAATAAAAAAATAACATGCATTTTGTATGATCTCTCTTATTTTGTTAAAATTATTCACATTTTTCACAGATTCTGCAAGTGGTTCACATACTTTTTCTTGCAACTGTATATATATATATATATATATATATATAGAGAGAGAGAGAGAGAGAGAGAGAGAGAGAGAGAGTATCTGGAAGAGTATCAAAACTCCAGTCGCCTGAAGCGCTGTTGCGCTCAACATTTTAACAGACAATTCAGTGAATGCTCTTTTACAAATAAATTCATTTTTAAAAAAAATTGCTGTAAATCATGTTGTTTTTGTATTACTACTGAAGTATAAGTCTGCAAACCAGCACTATCACTGCTCTACATTTTGTTCTACAAGATTTATTCAACTCTATAGTGATGATGCCATTTGGAATACATGGTGCGTCTGCATGATTGCATCCGTTCAGCGGCTCCTTGGTTATGTCCAGCAGAGAATGAGACACTATTGAGCCTAGAATTTTACAGTACTTGCTAGGCTGACCGTTTCAGTGACATGTCCTAGACAAGCAAGAACAAGAGAGTTTAACCTTGAACACCCAGAACACCCAATATGAGTGAGACAAGTACAAGTGTAAGAGGGGGCACCATAAGTAGACAAAACAGACCTTAATTGCAACCAAGATTTACAACAGATGTGTTCTGGGTCTTGTTGAGTGGTATTGCTAGTTCAGTCCAAAATTTACAAGATCAATTAGCTACAGCTGTCCAGCTGACAAAACTCCTTACCATTACAGTCAATAAATCAGAAAACTTGAAAGAAAGCCCAGCAGCCATTATCACATTCCAAACTTTCTTTCTTCTGTAGAACAGAAAAGAAGATATTAAAAAATGCCTCAAATGTCTTTTGTTGTTTTTTTTTTTTTTTTTGGTCCATACAATGCAAGTCAATGTGGTACAATGTTATGTTGTTTTGGACCCCACTGACTATCATTATAGGGACAAAAATGTCTTGTGTTTTGCAGAAGAAAGAGAGTCATAATACCTTTCCAATTATAACTAAGTTTTTTTTTAACTTAAGGGTTGTATGTATTGCAATTGGGTACAGCACAGATATCAGCAGAGAATTGATATACGGTACTTATGTACACTATATGGGGAAATGTATTGGGACACACTCCTTGATTATTCAATTAAGGTTTTTGCAATCAGAAAAAAACAAGTCTTGTTGTACCTGCATCAGCAAATTATTCACAGAAGTTTAAGTTTGCTTGTTACTTATTTACCTACTTATTTACTCATTTACTAAATTTTATTATCAGAGGAAATGACGTGCACGAAATGTTAATCATTGTTCATCATTTTGCGATCAGCTGGTGATAAAGAAAAATGCCATGTCACAATATTGAAAATATTTCCATTTTAAACCATGAAGGTGATATCACACAAGCAATGATGAAAAATTAAGTGAGAGTTACGTCAGTGAAGAGGTCTCAAACGCCAGTTAATTATTTACTACAAAAACTGGAAGTAAAAACTGACCGAGCTTTAGGCATCTGACGCTGCATTAATGGCACATATTCTCTCAGAGACGATGAGAGATGAACCTAATTTATTTTCTTAATATTTCTCTTTTGGTATTTTCATGATTCGAGAAGTATTTTGTGTTAAACAAGTTGCATTTTTTTATTTGAGGAGTAAGCTATCTAATCTTTTATTATCCTCGCAGCGCATCGTTTATGCTGTGATTCGCTATGAAATTATTGCGAGGTAAATTAATTGTAATCTTAATTTAATAATAAAAGTAGGCTAATAATAATAACTTAATATGCCCTGCGTGCCCATCCGCCATACGTGACTGTGAAGGGCTAAACGGCATCCACCAGGCACGGCATCAAAGCGATTAACTGTTTTATCCAAATCCACATGAATGGCCCGTTCAGTGTTCAGTAGACATCTGCTGCAATGTCCAAGAGTCTCTCCTGTCTCATGGTGTTATGTATGTTTTCAGTCAGTGCAAGCAAGAAAAATTTCTTTCACACGATGCAGTGTTCATTGGCAAAGTCAAGAATAACTTGAAGATGTTGCCAACATTTACAAGACTGTGGGCTAGCTTTGACTCTCTGAACAGAGTTTTTCTTGCTTGTGCCCTAAATGGGCCCTTCATGTGGACTTGGAACTCACTCAGGACGTGTGCTGCCTGTGGAGGCCTGACTCAAGCCCAAAGTAGCCTATACTTCGGCCGTCCGCATTCCGCAACGGTCCGTGTGATGTAATCAGGAGGGTCTGCAAACTTTCTGCTGATTCCATAGCTGCAGAAGAGTTCCAGACTTCCACTGCCATTAATATCATCACAAAAACTGTGTGGCGGGAGCTTCGTGGAATGGGTTTCCATGGCTGAGAAGCTTCATGCAAGCCTCACATCACCAAGTACAATGGCAAGCGTCTGATGGAGTGGTGTAAAGTATAGCCACTGGACTCTGGAGCAGTGGAAACATGTGGAGGAGGGGTAATGGAGTGATGTTTTTCAGGGGTTGGGCTAGGCCCCTTACTTCCAGTGAAGGGAAAATATAATGCTTCAGCATATCAAGAAATTTTGAACAATGGTATGCTTCCAACTTTGTGGGAACAGTTTGGGGATGGCCCTTATCTATTCTAGCATGACTGTGCTCCAGTGCACAAAGCAAGGTCCATAAAGACATGGTTGGATGAGTCTGGTGTGGAAGAACTTGACTGGTCCACACAGAGCCCTGACTAGAGCCCTAGAATGCAATGTTATTACAATCCCTGCTGGTGTAATGCTCAGGTGTCCCAATACTTTTATCCATATAGTGTACATGCTGACTGATATATAGATACAGTATTAGTCATATATTGCCCTAATCATGTGGTAATTTAAGTAAATGTGTCATTTGCATTACTCTTGTAAAGATATTAGGTTAGGGGCACAACTTTTTCTTATAGAAGGATAAGATACATAATAGAATATAATATATAAGTATATATATATATATATATATATATATATATATATATATATATATATATATATATAATACATTTATTTTTAAAACAATTTAATTAAATCATACCTGTTAAAATCTATAATCACAATAGTTATTTGGGTTAAAAATGTTATATTGCAATTACGTACAAAAAGACTACAAAAAGCTATCGAACATTTCCCGTTTAAGGACATGGACAACAAAAAGTTATTTTAGCAAATACTGTATTGGTATATAGTGAGGCAAGTTGCCATTAAACAGCATCAACAAACAAACAAACATCAAACAAACATCAAACACAATTTATGAAACATCAAACATGTATAAATATAGAAATATAGAATAAATTTGTATAAATGAATAGCATTTGAAAATTAAAAAAAAAAAAGAAAAACATTTTTCCTTTTCATTAAAATCGTCTAGGTTACTTATGTAACCCTCGTTCCCTGAAGGAGGGAACAGAGACGTTACGTCAGAGACTGACGAAATGGGGTCTCGCCCGAGAGCCCAATCACCTTCGAGTGTTAACAAAACAAGCCAATGATACGAAGAGTATCTCGGTCTGCGGAATTTGCATGCGCAAGCTCCGCTCCACTCTGTGGGTATATAAGGAGCAGCGTGAGCAACTCGCATTCAAATCTTTGCTGAGGAGCCGAGCCAATTGACCCGGCTGAACAGCGGAACAGCAATTGTGGCAAGGGGACGTAACGTCTCCGTTCCCTCCTTCAGGGAACGAGGGTTACATAAGTAACCTAGACATTCCCTTTCAGTCGGTGACTTTGACGTTACATCAGAGACTGACGAAATGGGGTCCCTACTAAAACGCCACAATAGCTGTCTTCCAGTTAACAGTGTGAGTAATAGTACCTTGCCGTGAGAGCACGATAGAAGGACCATACAACACAGAGCACACTGGGTAGCATATTCCGTGGAGTATGCTAACAGAATGCCTACTCGTGGAGGACTTACAGAAGTACCAGCATAGTGGTGATATCCGAGGTAACCAGACACATCAGAATAGCAAGTGGCTTGCTAGGGGAAGACACATGCTCCAGAGGAGACTAAAAGTGGAATACACACGTGGGGTTACCCAGAGGGGAACCACAACACATGGGGGCACCTAGTCAAACGCAGGGGCTGACCAGAGGGGCAAGCACTCAAGCGTAGACATTGACAGTGCTGGAGGAACCCAGGGTTCTGAACAGGAACTCAGCTGAGGAATGACGCACGTATCCAGTCCGTGGAGTGGAATGGCACAGCAAGCGAATGACACTGAGCAGGTCCAGCTACTGACCCGAAGGGGTGAGTATACGAGAGGACAATGGCTCTACACGGAGATTATAAAATCTCGCAAATGTCGCCCAGCCCGCAGCTCTACAAATGTCTGTCAGCGAGGCGCCATGCGCCAACGCCCAAGAGGAGGCTATACTTCTAGTTGAGTAAGCCCTCACTCTCAGGGGGCATGGCAGGTCTTGGACCTGGTAGGCTAAGACAATCACATCCACTAGCCAGTGGGCTAATCTCTGCTTGGAGACAGCCTTCCCCTTCTGCTGACCTCCGTAACAGACAAAGAGCTGGTCTGAAGTCCTGAAGCACTGAGTTCTGTCTATGTAAGTGCGGAGAGCACGTACTGGACAGAGCAATGCCAGGGCTGGGTCTGCCTCCTCCAGGGGCAGCGCTTGCAAGTTCACCACCTGATCCCTGAATGGAGTGGTGGGAAGCCGGGGTCTCAAGATAACGTGAGAGTCATCCAGCCCGAATTCTAGGCATGCTTCGTCAACAGAGAAAGCCTGTAGGTCCCCAACCCTCTTAATAGAAGCCAGAGCTATCAGGAGCACAGTCTTCAGAGATAGAAACTTTAGCTCAACTGAAAGCAAAGGTTCAAAGGGAGCTCTCTGAAGTGCAGATAACACCAGAGAGAGGTCCCAAGAGGGAATCTGTGAGGGACGGGGAGGAAAAAGCCTCCTCGCCCCCCTCAGGAACCTAACGACCAGGTCGTGCTTCCCCAAAGACCTACCTTCAACAATGTCATGATAGGCCGCAATAGCAGCTACATAGACCTTAAGGGTGAAAGGAGACAGCCTTCGATCCAACCCTTCCTGAAGAAAAGAAAGCACGGACCTGACCAGACATGTCCAGGGGTTCTCATTCCTGGAAGAACACCAGGTGACGAAGAGGTTCCACTTCAGCGCATTATCCTGTCTCGTAGACAAGGCTCGCGCCAAAGTGATGGTAGCTACCACCTGAGGCGGCAAGGTACCTAACCCGACCGCATCCCATCCAGGGACCACACATGTAGTCTCCACAGATCTGGACACGGATGCCAGAGAGTGCCCCGTCTCTGAGAAAGAAGATCCTTCCTCAGAGGAATCGGCCAGGGAGGGACTGTCGCAAGGAGCATCAGTTCAGAGAACCAGGTCCGGCCGGGCCAATAAGGGGCGACCATCAGGGCCTGCTCCTTGTCCTCCCTGATCTTGCACAGAATCTTGCACAGAGTCTGTGCACGAAATGACTTCAGATGCTTCTGACTCCATAAAAGGAGATGGTGGGCGAGTTGCGACATACGGCGAGAGTGTAGACTGCCTACATGGCGACCGAGTCTATTTCCATACCGAGAAAAGAGATGCACGGGGGGAGAGTTTGCTCTTTTCCCAGTTGACCCGAAGGCCCAGACGGGCAAGGTGTCTGAGCACTAGATCCCTGTGCTCGCACAACCGCTCTTGAGAGTGTGCTAGAATCAGCCAGTCGTTGAGGTAGTTGAGGATACGGACACCTTGGACCCTGAGAGGAGCAAGAGCTCCCTCCGCGACCTTCGTGAAAACACGGGGAGACAGGGCCAACCCGAACGGGAGAACTTTGTACTGAAATGCCTGCCCCTCGAAAGCAAACCAAAGAAACGGTCTGTGTCAAGGAAGACCAATCTAGTGGATGAACACATTTGAAAATGCACTTGGGCGTTAACATCTTGAACGGGAGTCTGTGAAAAGCCTGGTTCAAGGGCCGAAGGTCCAGAATTGGCCGTAACCCACCTGTTTTCTTGGGTACTATGAAGTATGGGCTGTAAAACCCTGACTTCATCTCGGCTAGAGGGACTGGCTCGATCGCACCCTTTGCCAAAAGAGTAGCAATCTCCAAACGCATGACAGGGGCATCCTTGCCCACCATCGTAGCGCGGATCCCCCGGAATCTGGGGGGACGCAGAGCGAATTGAATCGCATAGCCGAGCCTGATCGTTCAAAAGAGCCAGCGGGACAGGTTGGGTAGCTCTAACCAAGCACCCAGGAACCGTGCCAGCGGGGTCATAGGAACCACAGGTGTACCCTCGATGGGGCAGCGAGACGGAACAGACAGCCCTGGAATGGGAGGCACAGCGTCCCGTAATGAGGGTTGCGTCTGGAACCGTGGAGTGACAGAGGGGGCTCCGTGAGAAGGCAAATCGTTCTCAGGCTGGCTCTGAAGGGGAAGGTGGGGGGAGTGTTGTGGAACAGTAGAGCACACTGTCAACCGTGACCTCTTGGGACCCGGAGGTAGAAGAAACAGCTCTTTTTGTGAAGATATGGGTACCACTGGCAGAGCCAGTGGCGAAGATGGAAGGGTTCTTCCCCGGCCCTCCTGCGGGGGAAGGAGCGGCCCTGCTACCGTCTCCTGAAGAGCTGTCATCTCTGACTCTGGGTCGCCCGTCTCAGGAACGCCGCTTCTTGGCCTGACGCTTTGCAGGTGGAGGGGCGGAGACGGGCTGCGCCGCCTTCCCGCGGCTATCTCCTCGCTGCGGCCGGGATGGAGGCTGCTGTTGTGGCTGAGCGGGAGCGGAGGGACCACCAAAGTGGACATCACCTGACCAAACGAGCATACCTTGACCTTTGTCGCCCGAAGGGCAAGGTCGGCGGCTGTGCGTGCCTCTTGAAGGGCCGCTTGGTCAGCACCCGCCTCATGCAGGCCCTTGAGCACCTTAGCCTGGTAGACCTGGAAGGTGGCTATGGCGTGCAAGGCGGAAGCGGCCTGACCCACAGCTCTGTAAACCTTGGCCACAAGCGTGGACGAGAACTTGCAGGCCTTGGACGGGAGCTTGGGATCACCGCGCCACGTAGAGGCGCTCGGAGGACACAACTGCATCGCAACCGAGTGCTCCACAGGGGGTACCCCAACATACCCTTTGGCCGCCCCGCCATCGAGGGAGGTGAAGGCGGAGGAAACGCCAGAATGATTTCGGGCAGTTAAAGGTGCCCTCCATGAACTGGTAACTGCCTCATGCACTTCCGGGAAGAATGGAACCGGTGGGGGGCCCTGGCGTTCACCAGAGCGTGCAGCCCCCAGGAACCAATCATCCAGCCTTGAGCGCTCAGGACGGGGTGGAGGATTTCACTCCAACCCAATGCTCTCAGCTGCCTGGGCAAGCATGGCCGTCAGCTCGGGATCTGACTTGGACGAGGCTGCTCTCCCAGAGGGAGGCAACGCAGCCGAATTGTCATCTCCCGAGGACTCAAACCCGCCTTGAGATGCAGCGATCAACATACGATCATCCTCTGGAGCCCCGAATGAGACACTGGGTCCCCCAGAGGGGGAGGCAGCAGGCCCATCCGGAAACTCCACCGGCTGAGATGCCTGGGAGGGGGGCGCGGCCCGAGGAGGCTGACTCGTCGGGGTGTTCCACACCGTAACCCTCAGATTACCCTGGCCACCAACCGAGATAGCCCCCTCACGAGAAGAGGAACTAGGTCGGGGTGTGGCAGAGGGGACTCGATACTGTTTAAGGTAATCGAGTCTCGATCTAAGCATCTTGATGGTCATATTCCCACAATGAGAACATGAACCATCCACAAAAGCCGCCTCAGCGTGCTGGAAGCCCAAGCACGTGAGACAACAATCATGGCCGTCAAGAGGAGCCAAATAACGACCGCACCCAGAAACGCATGGGCAGTACGACATCTTTAAAAAGATGCGACCTTTAAAACCCGTGAAGCTCTTTTAGAGGAAACACTCTTTTAGTACTGAATCACCCGGGGGAAACAGGCAAGGCAGGAACACTGGAATCCGCTGAAACGCGCCATCACACCGGTACTGCAAACTCGTTTCTGAAGAACACTCTGGTGAAGGCAACGATGTGCTCGGCTCCGAAGCAAAAGCTTGAATGCAAGTTGCTCACGCTGCTCCTTATATACCCACAGAGTGGGGCGGAGCTTGCGCATGCAAATTCCACAGACCAAGATACTCTTCGTATCATTGGCTCGTTTTGTTAACACTCAAAGGTGATTGGGCTCTCGGGCGAGACCCCATTTCGTCAGTCTCTGACGAAATGGGGTCAAACGTCAAAGTGACCGACTGAAAGGGAACTACCTTTATTAGATAGCTGACTCTTGCCTCTATGCCAGTGTGGTTTTATTGTGTTCACAGTACAGCCATAGCAAAAATATGATAATATTGGAATTTTACTTTGGAGGACAGAAGTGACAAAAATGACAATGAATGAGGGGTTTGAACTTGTTTGAAACCACCATACAAAACATGTAATTAGATTCAAAACTTGATTATAGACTTTCCTATGTAATTAGCCTGGTGTTTTTATGGGTGCAGTACACGGATGTAAATGCCAATAATTACAATGGTGATTGGACTCTGAATGTCAATGTCAAAAAAAAAAGAAAAAAAAAAAAAGATTATTCTGAAAGAGAAAAAGAATCAGCCTCTGAATGACCAGAGGATTATTTCAGCTGTTTGTGTAGGTCTATAGCGCCCTCTGCAGGTGATGAAATAACAACTGCAATAAAAACATGCCTTTTTCAATATTCCTCATCCTAATATATTCATCTTCTTCTGGTCATCTCGGTTCATAACCCAAATATATAATTGGACCTGTAGTATAATATATAAATGGGCACTAGCAAATATTGCATTGAAGTTTTATAATAAAATAATATTTTTTTATTATTATTTTATGTAGGTTTGGGTATGATTTTTTTTTTTTTTTTGCATGGATTGCAGTTATCAAAATGTCAGATCTGCTCTTTTTCATACAATGAAAATGCAGCTGCAATTTTGCTTAATATTTTACAAATAATAAAATAAAAATCATTTGGACTACTCGACCATCATGTTTCATAGTTATTGGCCTACTCAAATAAATAAATAAATAAACAGTTTAGGGTCCAAAATAAGATAAAACAATAAAACACAATAATGTCTCTTTTATTATTTTATATCTACATACATATTTTAACATATAATTATGCTACAAATACAATTAAGGCAAATATAAAACAGTTGCTAAATAATACAAATATCAAGGACACACATTTCTGTTAAAGTATTCTTTTAATAAGCAAATTCATTAAGTGTCATCCCTCCTTTAGAGGATATAGTCTCTTGACATATCAGAATGTTGCCATGCAACAAAAATAATAATCCCCTATGGGAGCAGCAGTGATATGGTGAACAGGTGTTCACATTACAGTGACTGGAACACTGTATTGACCAATCAGAAGCCAAAACCAGAACTTGGCTTAACATTTATTTATCATTCATATTTCACGTTTTATTTCTTTATTTATTTTTTTAATATTTACAAATTTAATCCTCTATAACAGGGTATCCACAGATTTCTACATGTAACATTTTCTTATGAAAAATTAAAATTTTTAAAGGGATATTTTTGTAATCAAAATGCCTAGTTTTTCATATTAATTTACATTTATATTTATTAATTTAGCAGACGCTTTTATCTGAATGACAAATACGCAATACAAGCAATTCATCTTTAATCAAGTACAACCCCACTGACAAAAGAGCACTACAGCTGATGGTGAATGAAGCTTATTTCTTATTTTTTAATTTATTTAGCATATTCTTCAATGAAATTTAATCTCTATTAAATAACTGCAATAAATTCCAATGAACCATAATAAATAGGATTGATAATGAGAATTCCTGAGGATCCATTTAGCACGAAACCAGTAGATTTCTTATAACAATATCTCACATGTATTATATTGCATGTAATTTGTTCAAATATACAACACATGACATTCTGCTTTTTGTTTTAACCAGTGCATTGAGTGACAATCTATAAAATATTACGGGGCGACCAACCCAAAACCTGTTACAGCACCGACCAAACACTGTCTATCCAATAATGTAGAGTGAAAACATTTGCTGAATACTTGATGTCTGAAGCTAATATATGTGTTTAAAGGGATAGTTCAACCAAAAATGAAAATTGTGTCTTCATTTACTCACCCTCAAGTTGTTCCAAACCTGTATGAGTTTCTCTCTTCTGTTGAACACAAAAAGAAGATATTTTGAAGAATGCTGATAACCAGACATTTGATGGTAACTACCTACTTCCATAGTATTTTTTTCCTACTATAGAAGTCAATGGCTACCGTCAACCATGACATTCTTCAAAATATCTTCTTTTGTGTTTAACAGAAGAAAAACTCATACAGGTTTGGAACAACTTGAGGGTGAGTAAATGAAGACAAAATTTTCATTTCTAGGTAAACTATCCCTTTAAAGGAGTGTGTGGACACACAGATTTGTCAATTTTCCTTACAGCTGTGTAACAGTCTCTTCTAAACTCAAAGCTCCTTCTACATGATTGGACACTGAAGGGTGACTGGGTAATTTATTATGGAGAAAGGAATGACATCAGAGGACACCCTTTTCAACATCCACATCCTCTTCTTTCACCTACAAGATTAAAGAGACAGCAGATTAGCTGAGAAACACTATAATTTATTGCTGGGTGAATTTTCTCACTCGTTGTGAAGAAATTTATTGGCTGCATAATTTTGTTTCAAAGTGCCCCTATTATGCTTTTTTGGATATTACTTTTCATGTAATGTGTAATATAGCTTTTTTGTGACTGTAAAAGGATCAAAGTTCAAATGGAGTTATTGTCTCCCAAAAGAAAGATTCTTAACAGCCTGAAATGAGTCGTCAGTAATTCGAACCTATGTAGGTTTGCATAATACTGCCCGCGAACAACGTAACGACCATTACTGTTACGTATCACTTTGTATACAAGCACTGAGAAGCCTCCGGTGCTGATATCCAGATATGGTAATGGGTATTACGTTTCCAATATGTGCTGTAAGTGGCAGACCAATCAAAACAGACTGGCTCATCTGACCAATAAGAGCAGAGCAGGCTCTCAGACACTGAGAAAAGAGGTGATGCTGCAATCTATATTATGAGAAAGGTGTTTTTTGACATTGGATGCATGTAAACCTACTGCAGGAGACCTCCAAAACAAAATTAGGAACCTTTAAAATAGCATAATAGGGGCACTTTAAGAAAATGTGTTGAAGAGTCCTTAACTCCTCACCTGCTCAACTCCTTCCACCTCGGGAACATAGAACTGCAGCATGTTCTGGATGCCACTCTTCAGCGTGATGATGGAGCTGGGACAGCTAGTGCAGGAACCCTGCAGCTTCAGCTTTACAATACCGTCCTCAAACCCGTGATACAACACGTCACCGCCGTCCTCCTGCACTGTGGGCCTGAGGTAAGACATGCAAACAGAAGAAAGGAAGTTTCTGAATTAAGAACAACATTTTTATTCTTACGATATAAACAGAAAAGGAGTTGATTACAGCATTCCATTTAGTTTATTCCTTCCTGCTGAGTCAAAATGTCCTTTTTTGAATGAAGCAGTTCAGCATTATTACACTGACGTTGAAAAGTTTGGGGTTGATAAGACTTCTTAATGTTTTTAAAAGTCTCTTATGCTAACCAAGGCTGCATTTATCAAAAATACAGTAAAAACAGTTTTTAAATATAAACTATTTTTAAATATAGCCAATACTCCAGTTTTCAGTGTCACATGATCCTTCAGAAATCATTCTAATATGCTGATTTGCTGCGGTGTTAGAAATATTTTATGTCAACATGAAATGTACAGAAAAAAGCAGACTAAAGATGCTCAGGTCAAAGATCATGTAAACTTACTTAACACAGTAGAACTAACAGTCACATGATTAGCTCAGATCATTATAAACCAATCACCAGAACAAATCACATTGAAAAGACTTGAGTGACATTGATTTTTACTCAGCTGTAAGGTTTAAATGTGTATGCGTCTTTCTGTTCAGAGACTCGCTCTGTTGTTTTGATCAGTGATCTCCCGGCGGAAAATAAACTTCATTTCTTCAAACAGCAACTTGGAAGTTGTGTCAAGTATATGCTGCGCAGCTTAGAAATAGAAGATCCTACGCTCAAAAGACAACAAAAGTAACAGCTAAAGTGTGACTGAGGTAGTGACAGTAGCTTCTTGACGGGACGCCGTCACCATGCTTCGGGGAAGTATTGGATTGTACTCCAAGTATTCAGGAATTCAGGGAATTACCTCGAGATTCTGTAGTATTATATTAACAACTAGGAGCTGTTTAAATTGTCAGTGGTGAAGTCAGATTTGTATTGAGAATTTCCACGACACTGCTCAAGAAACATTTCTTATTATTATCAATGCTGATGTATTTTTGAAATATTTTTTCAGGATTCTATGATGAATAGATATTTTAAAAGAACATCATTTATTTGAAAGAGAAATCTTTTGTAACATTATAAATGTCTTAACTGTCATGTTCGATCAATTTAATGTTTTCTTGCTAAATAAAAGTACTTATTTCTTTCAAAAAACAAACAAACAAAACAAACTTACTGATCCCAAACTTTTGAACAGTAAAAGCAAAATCCTGGAAAGCTCCTTCAAAGATACCTTGTTTTGGGCGTATTCTAATAGCATCTAGTAGCATCACATATATGCTTCTCAGATAAGAAGCTCAGGGGGGGTAAAAAAATCCAAGATGGCAGAAGTAACAAGAGAAATTTTTGCATTTGCTATTTTATTTATATTGTGCTTAAGAGTATTGTGTAATTAGCTTAGCAACATGCTAAAGCCAAGTTGCTGCCTATGTAGATTGTTACAAATCATTTATGTGGTTCTGTTTTAGTTTAATATTGAGTTTTAGCTAAATTTATTCAAACTGAACCAATTACCCAATGTTTGTATATTCTACTATATGTATATTTATGCTTAAAGGATTAGTTCACTTTCAAAATTAGCCCAAGCTTTATTCACCCTCAATCCATCCTAGGTGTATATGACTTTCTTCTTTCTGATGAACACAGTTGGAGTTATATTAATAAATATCCTGATGCATTCGAGCTTTATAATGGCAGTAAGTAGGAAACAATGAGTATGAAGCTCAAGAATGTGCATCCTTTCATCATAAACGTACTCCTCACGGCTCCGGGGGGTTAATAAAGGCCTTCTGAAGCAAAGCAATGCATTTGTGTTAAAAAAAAAAAAAAAAATACATATTTATCAAGTAAAATATCTTGCTTCCGCCAGACCGCCTTCTGTATTCAACTTATGAAGAAAGTGTAACACCTCTCGCAGTTCAAAAGGCAACGCTAGTTACACTTTCTTCCTAAATTGAAAAAGGGAGGCGGTCTGACGGAAGCTAGATATTTTACTTCATAACTTGTTAAACATGGATATTTTTCTTACACAAATGCATCGCTTCTCAAGGACTTTATTAACCCCCCCGGAGCCGTGTGGAATACGTTTATGATGGATGGATGCACTTTCTTGAGCTTCATACTTGTCAGTCCCGTTTATTGCCATTATAAAGCTCGGATGCGTCAGGATATTTATTAACATTTCTCTGATTGTGTTCATCAGAAAGAAGAAAGTCATATACACCTAGGATGGCTTGAGGGCGAGTAAAGCTTGGGCTAATTTTCATTTTAAAGTGAACTAATCCAATAATGCAAGTTGCTGTATATGTAGAGTTTTACAAATCAATAATTTATGTGGTTCTATTTCAGTTGGGATGTTGGCTTAAAAGGCAGTTTACTGTAGGCAGTAGGCTGCTCAGTAAGTTCTTTATTTATTTATGATTTAATGCCATATCAGCAGCAATGGCTATATTCATGGCAATCAGCAGTATCACTTCAATACATTGTTTACAATAATTTAACAATTATGTCTTAAAAACAATCACTATACAAAATCAGGCATATATACCAATAACAACAACATTAATAATAACAACAATTACATAGAATCTTTCAATTGATTATTTGACTCCAGGAGAAACCTTTTTAAAAATGTCCATTAATGTGTTCTCTGTATAAAACCGTTGTCTAATATTATTTAAAAAAGGACATTCTATTAAAATATGTTTTACACTCGTGAAATTCTTACACAAATCACAGACCGGTTTGCTCAGTAAGTCCTGAGGTGGAGCATATATGACTTACTAAATTTGTATACAACTTAAAAAAGTTAATTTATCATCTCTACACTGGCTACCTATTTGTTCCGTATTTATTATAAAATAATGATTCTTACCCATAAAACACTAAATGGTCTAGTTCCTGTGTATTTCACAATTTATGACACTACAATCCATCATGCTCTTTAAAGGGCTAGTTCACCCAAAAATGAAAATTATGTAATTTATTACTTACCCTTGTGTCGTTCTACAGCCGTAAGACTTTCGTTCATCTTAAGAACACAAATTAAGATATTGTTGATGAAATCCCATGGCTCAGTGAGGCCTCTATTGAGAGCAAAGCCATTCAAACTCTCGATCCATAAAGCTACTAAAAACATATTTGAAACAGTTCATGTGAGTTCAGTGGTTCTATCTTAATATTATAAAGCAATGAGAATACTTTTTCTGCGCCAAAAAAACAAAATAAAGATTTTTCAACAATATTTATATGGGCTGATTTCAAAACACTGTTTCAGAGCTTTACGAAACGAATCAGTGAAGTGGGGCGTCCAATTCACATGATTTCCGCAGTTTAGCCGCTTGATAGGAGATCCGAATCACTGATTTAAAACAAAAGATTCATAAAGCTCAAAATCTTCATAAAGCATTGTTTTGAAATCAGCCCATATAGATTTTGTTGAAGAGTCGTTATTTTGTTGTTTTTTTTGGTGCACAAAAGTATTTTCATCACTTTATAATATTAATATTGAACCACTGAACTCACATGAACTGATTTAAATATGTTTTTAGTACCTTTATGGATCTTGGGAGTTTCAATGTCTTTGCTCTCAATAGAGGCCTCACTGAGCCATCAGATTTCATCAACAATATCTTACTTTGTGTTCCGAAGATGAATGAAGTTCTTACAGCTGTAGAACGACATGAGGGTGAGTAATAAATTACATTTTTTCATTTTCGGGTGAACTAAACCTTTAAAGGGATAGTTCACCCAAAAATGAAAATTCTATCATCATTTACTCACCCACCCTCAAGTTGTTCCAAATCTGTATAATTTTCTTTGTTCTGTTGAACACAAATGAAGATATTTTGAAGAATGTGTTAAACTGAACAGTTTTGGGGCACCATTGACTTCCATAGAAGTTTTTTTTCCTACTATGGAAGTCAATGGTGCCCCAAAGTGGCCTGGTTACAAACTTTCTTCAAAATATCTTCCTTTGTGTTCAACAGAACAAAGAAATTTATACAGATTTGGAATAACTTGAGGGTATGTAAATGATGATAGAATTTTCATTTTTGGGTGAACTAACCCTTTAAGGTCACTGTAACACGGTTAGTAGTTGTGGGAAGAAGGAGGCGGGAACCGGCGAACGTTCAACAAAGTTTAATTCCAAAATAAATAAAGAAAACGAAAGTAATGCCGGCAGACCCTCGCGGACGTCTGCCGGCCACACAAACATAACAAAACATAAAATAAAGTCCAGGCCTGGTCCTCTCTCGTCCTTCATTGTAGTCGCTCCTCCTTTTATGCCTCCGGAGCTCCTCCGTGAGAGACTCGAGGCCGGCACGCCTCGCAGGTGACGCTCATTATCACTCGCGTCACCGGCCTCGCGCCGTTCCCTCACGGCTCTCGCCCGCCCTGCTCGTCACATACCCCCAACGCCCCTCGCAGGCCGGGGGGTACCTCCGAGACTGCGCTCTACTCCCCCCCGGGGCCTGTCTCGGCGGCCGCAGCACCTGGGGGTAAGGACAGACGAGACGAGAGAAAGGAGACGGAAGCAAGGGGAGCGACAGGACGAGAGAGGGGAGAGAGGAAAAAGAAAGAAAAAAAAAATTCTTGGTCCGGTTCCCCGACACACTGCCGCTCGGTCCTCAGCCTGCCAAGAGGCTCTTTCTCGCGGTGCCATGCGGTGGCACTGGACGCTCGGTGGACGGCCCGATCCTCGACCGCCTCCTGGCGGCCGGCGATGGCTCCTCCGACTGAGGGCAGCCGGCAGCGAGTCCCCCGTCCCCTGCTCCTCCCCTTCATGGCGGACGGCAGCAGGCTCCGGCCCACGGCAGACGGCGGCGACTCCTCCGCTCCCTCCAGGTCCAGGACGGCAGCCACCCCACCTCGGCCCAGGAGCACGGCATCCGGGTCTCCGTCCCACCTTTCACTAGGCTCCAGTACCACCGCCTCGGGCAGCCTCTCGCGGTCTACACACACTCCCGCGCTGCCCGAACTCCGCAGCACCGCGATCCCCCTCAGCAGCGAGGGCTCTTCGACAGCATGTCCCTCCTTCCTCCCGGGTTTCGGCACCAATGTAACACGGTTAGTAGTTGTGGGAAGAAGGAGGCGGGAACCGGCGAACGTTCAACAAAGTTTAATTCCAAAATAAATAAAGAAAACGAAAGTAATGCCGGCAGACCCTCGCGGACGTCTGCCGGCCACACAAACATAACAAAACATAAAATAAAGTCCAGGCCTGGTCCTCTCTCGTCCTTCATTGTAGTCGCTCCTCCTTTTATGCCTCCGGAGCTCCTCCGTGAGAGACTCGAGGCCGGCACGCCTCGCAGGTGACGCTCATTATCACTCGCGTCACCGGCCTCGCGCCGTTCCCTCACGGCTCTCGCCCGCCCTGCTCGTCACAGTCACAAAACTCTGAACTTTTGGTAGTAACGAAGACATCAAAGTCCACTAAAGGAGGTAGAGCTTTTTTTGCATTTGGCTCCTGAACTCTGGAATAGCCTTCCTGAAATTGTTGGGGGCTCAGACACACTCTCTCTGTTTAAATCTATAATTAAAGACACATCTCTTTATTTAAGCATTCACATAATGCAATTATGATCATGATCATCTTTTGCTAAATGCTACAAACAGCAGTTACACTAATTTTTCTACCTCAGGAAGCCTATTTCGGAGTAACTACAGATCGCACCCACTCCAGTTTGGATCCAGCCTTTGCAATATTTTCAGGCGATGGCAACTTTGGAACGACATACAATATTATCCTTATGTTGCAATCATTATGAGCACAAGCTGTAATTGCTGCCTAACACGTTCAATATGTATGCTTAACTGAATCCAAGATGCTAACCTTGTATTATATTATAGCTGTATATTGCCGCCATATGGACATTACTTTGACAAACTGGTGCTGATGACCGAACACTTTCTAAATTGTAACACTGAAACAAGCATTTTCTGTAAAGCTGTTTTGAAACAAATATGTATTGTGAAAAGCACTATACAAATAAACTTGAACTGAATTTAAAGGCTGCTTTGAATATAAAAGCAAAAGTACAGAAATGAACTGTGGTACCTTATGCGTGTGTCCAATAATTCTTTAATCATGGCCACCACCTCGTCATCATCCTCCGAAGGAGCTGCAGGCGTACGGCATGTAAAACATTTTTAAAGACCTTGAATTTAGTGATGATGTCAAGAAAACAAGCATGAGAAGAAAAGAAGAGAACGTAATGATCAACCTGTGTCGGCACGTGGAGCATCTGCCTCATTGACAACAGGAAGTCCAGAGGTGAAGAAGTCCATAATGGTAGCAAAGACGTCTGGTTTGATCACCTTCCACTCCGTTTCACCATCAGCCTGAATGAAAAAGAGACATAATGCTTAAAAAAATGAGGTTAAAATAAAATAGTGTTTAACAGGGCTGGTATTTTACCTTAGTAATGGTTATGAAGTCAGGGCCGAAGAAGACACTCTTGACACCGTCAATTCTGAACAACTGCCTGAAGAATGAAAACAGCATCAGTACAGGGAGGATTCCCTTCAGAAACATTGCTCGGCAAAATGCACAGGAACATTCTCACAAATACATTTCTGGATTTAAAGCTGTTGTAGGCATTTTTTGAAATACCACACATAAAATAAAGCCAACATCCTGACACATATCACTCAAATGGGCATCCTGAGAAATCAGATATCCATTATAAGTGGTGTCTATTACTATTGCTTAAGTGTTTTATCTCATGACCATTGATGATAATTATATTTATTTTTTCTAACTTTTTTCCCAAAAAATATTATATAAGACATGTTCCTAGGTCAACATATTTTGTTGATCCTGGAACAACATTCCTGTCTGAAAATTATGTCCTAACCATATCCCTACCCCTAAACTTAACCTTACACATAACTTATCCCTTAAAATCAGAGGGAAATGATGGGTGAATAACACTGATGCAGAAGCACCAAATCCTGGTTCAAGCCTAAACTTGACGAGGGTCAATGACGTGACAATTTTTTTTTGTTTAATTAAAATTAAAAGGGTTAAAATTTCAAAATAAATTAGCAAATTACTTGCATACATTCTTTTTTTTTGATAACCAAGTCTGTTTTAGTTCATTTTGAGAGAATATTTGGAGGATGATTGCAAAAATGTCAATGTGGTGTAACCGTAAAAACTTTGTACCAAATAACTGATCTTGTTTAAAAAAGGTGAAATTCTCAATAAAAAAAACCCCCACTTGAAAATAGTTCTAAATAGTAGGTTAGTTTATATTACATCTTTAATCAGCATCATAAACTAGGGATATTTGACTATGATCCCCCTAGAACAGAAAGGCTTGTGATAGGAGTCAAATGGTGTAACCGGTTACACCATCTGACATTTCAAATTAAATCTGACAGGCATTATCATGGACACCTATGTAAGCACATGGCCTTGGAGGGAATATTTAAAAAAGTGAATACTCATGTCATATTACGGTTACACCACATTGACGTTTTTGCAATCATCACCCAAATATTCTCTCAAAATGAATTAAAATCAGACATTTTCAACTTTGTCCTCAAAAAAGAGAATGTATACAAGTAATTTATTTTGAAATTTTAACCCTTTTAAAACTAACTAAACCATATGGACACAAAAAATAGTGTCACATCATTGACCCACTGTAAACTTGCCCCTCAAATCTGATTGGTTGATTGGAATGTTGCTCCAGGAACATTATACTTGGTGAAATCACGTTCACCCATGTTTCCGTTTGCTTGAAATTGCCTTAATGTCCCATACATTTTTAGTTTTTGCCAAGTTTGTTTTTTAATTGAGTGAGTCTGAAGTTCAAATTAATGAATAAAAAATGTTAGTCAACATTATCTCTGTTTATCCATCTAAATTTATTTCTAAATACTTCAGAAAATATATATTTTTTTAGATTTTAAAGTAGATTAAAGTCAGCATTTCAGTTCTGATCGTCTTTTCTTCCCTACTGTGACGTATATCTGAGTCAAACGGTTTCTTGAACAAGAAAAATGTAGGGCGGGACTTGATATTGTTGATGGGGAATTGATTGGATAATTGAATGGTTGTGGTTTGCTATTGGTAGATCTCAGGTTGCCCCGCCCTCACGCCAGTAAGCACATCATCAGAGAAGAAAAGAGATGTCACTGCAAGAGTAAGGGGAAGTTATTTTGAGTTAAAAAAAAAAAAAGAAGAAGAAGAAGAATGAAGTGCACAGACAAATAATATATATTAAATACTACAATACTCCATAAAAATAGGAATTGCTCATTTTGATTTTATGGTGAATTTAAATTTAATTTAATAAAATATTTTATTTTGCTCATGTCTGCAAAAGTTCTGTCAACCAAGTTACTAACCAAACTAAAAAAAAAAAAAAAACGTTTATCACAACACCAAGGATTTGCAAGGCGATCATTTGTGTTTATAAAAGCATGTACAGTTGTATTATTTTTTTAAGAAAATGACGATCGTTTCGCTAGATAAGACTCTCATTCCTCGTCTGGTATCGTTTAAAGCCCTTTGAAGCTGCACTGAAACTGTCATTTTGACCTTCAACTGTTTGGAGTCCATTGAAGTCCACTATAAGGAGAAAAATCCTGGAATGTTTTCATCAAAAACCTTAATTTATTTTCGACGGAAGAAAGAAAGACATGAACATCTTGGATGACATGGGGGTGAGTAAATTATCAGGAAAATTTTATTTGAAAGTGAACTAATCCTTTAACCTGATCAGGAAGATATTATGTGGTTGGCCAGACGAGTCTAAATGGTCAATTTGAACTGTTACCTGCCAACTAATCTACCCTGTAGAGCAAGTAAGACCAGAACAACAGAGTTAAGAATGGATTATTTGGATTTGGGTCAGTAAACCACAACCTATAATATCCTAATATTGTGGCACCAACTTTTGAACAGGCAATCACCACTAACTACACCTGTCACGATCATGAATTTTGTGCCGACAATTAATTGCCATACAAATAATTACATGTAATGATTTCATTCTGTTTTGTTCATGTGACTTACAGTGTTTATGTTATAAAATAGGCCCATATGATTTATTTTATTTCTGTGAAAATGTAAATAATATAATATAATATAATAAGAACAGTGTTCATAACATTGTTTTTTATATTTTATATTCTTTACTCTGTGTGGAAAAGGTTGCGCAATGTTGCGCATTTGATTGAAATTCTTTAAGCACTTGAATTTCACTTATTTAGATGGCAAAATAAGACTGAAATTTAATTATTGCAGTTATCTCAAACAATGGCGATTAGAACGAATAACCACGATCAGGTGATTAATTAATAATCATGACAGGCCTACCACTGACATATTCAGAAAATATATATATTTTTTAAAAATGCAATTTTGCAATGCCATAACTGGTGAAATCTCTTACATTAGTTGCGTCCTAAATGACACACTATGTACAGTACTTATACACTATGTACTCATCCATCCATGTAGTGCGTGTATTGTATGAGGTTATTTTGTCATTTAACATCGGAGTCTGACAGCCTCTTCCCCTCCACTACGTAATTTAAGCTGCAACAGTTGAGTGCATGAAGTGTCCAACATTCCACACTTTGTTTTTTCCATTAATTTAGTGCATCATCCTGGTATTTAAAGTGTACTTTTTGGAATTTTCAGTGTGAACGCACTACTCGCACTATTTATACTTAAAACGTCATAGAATAGTGCATAAGTATGCGAATTGGGATGCAACTATTGACCTTAGCTTGCTTACTGTTAAACATAATAACTTCTCCTAAAGATTACTATGGATCACAATTAATAATGCACAAGCAATTAGATCAGCCACCAGAGGGGAAAAGTGTCTAGACTAGGTAAAAACACAAACTCTACCTTGCCAAGGGTGAACAATAAGCCTCTCTTGGTCCAGCGAAGTCCATAGTCCCCGACTCCATCACCATGCGACCAGGGAGAAACTTCAGGCTGTTTGGGTTTGGAGTGTCTTGGGTCTGAATAAACATGTTTCTGACTGATAAGACGAAAGAAACGTTATGATCCATTCCAGCCAAACACTTTATCATAACGTGTAAACCTGAATATTGGCAATACTTACTAAACATAGTGGTTGTTTGCTGTGGAATCTGCCTTCTGCCCACTTTGTGAAGGGGGGGTCTGTTGAGCCCTGCTCCATGATAACTGCACACAGGATGCCTTCGAGCACAGCAAATAATAATATAATTATTGTACTTCAACAGCAGCTGTACATGTTTTTTAATGGGGCATTTTCCTAATATGCCTTAATAACATCAACAATAACATATAAAGTGCCCTTGCAAAAATTACTGTAAAGTTATATTAACATAATATTATTATATAATATTAGTATAGTATTAATATAATAGTATATTATTGTTGTTGTTTTGTTTTTGTTGTTAATAGTAGATAGTTTCTGACAACTACATTTATTGTTAGTACGATAAAACTATGGTAACTTAGCATGAGAGCAAGGTTTCACGTTTGAAGCAGATCCCGTTATTACTGTGTTTTTTATGCAATTGCTGTGGTAAATATATTTTGGGATGGCAGTTAAGGTCACCATGGTAACTTTTGTAACGGGAGCTTTGCAGTAACCAGCTTTGCATTAACTGTCAGAAATCAGTCTAGAAAAGTAAACATATATCTCCAACAGTGGTGATAACAACGTGTTAACTTATTAATATTCCTGACATTATTACTCCAATAAGTACCCTGCATCTGCGTCACTCAGACCTTGTCAGTGACACTGTAAAGTATTATGAAACTCTTTAAAACTTAAACGCTTCGCACGACTCTAAGCAATCTGACACACATTATTTATAACTCCCCACTGATATAGAAACGTAAAGTAGCATAGTACAGTAACAACTCACGATCTCGTTAAAAGAACAGCTAAATTCCTTCCAACCCCGATGCTCCTGAAAGCGGCCATGCTGGTGAGGGGCGGGCAAGCATGAAAACTGTGTTGCGTCACTTCCTGGATTTAATGCGGGGCGGAAATTAGACTTGTTTTCTGTATATCGCTTAAAATAATATGTGTTCAAATATATAACATATAAAACAGACCATTTAAATTGGCACACATTAGCATGTCCGTAAGATATTGTAAAAATGTAGTTAAAACTATGAGATATTCATGTTGGTTTTATATTGTTGGTATTGAAAATAAATAAGCTATCATTTTCAACCATACAAATATTGTTTAGGTCATAAAGTTCTCTGTCTTCGCTGCCACAAAGATTCTTGCCACGGGCACCTGTTATTTCATTTAAATAGAATTTATGTTTCAGTACCTCGTTATATTAATACTTTTAAAGGGTGTTAAAGGGATAGTTCACCCAAAAATGACAATTTTGTCATCATTTACTCACCCTCAAGGTGTTCCAAACATGTATGAGTTTCTCTCTTCTGTTGAACAGAAAAAGAAGATATTTTGAAGAATATGGGTAACCAAACAGTTCATGAATCCCATTGACTTCCATAGTATACTCAATGGGGCCCATCAACTGATTGGTTACCGACATTCTTCAAAATATCTTCTTTTTGTGTTCACTTTTTTTGATATAAAAAAATATATATATCATAGAGTTGTTTGTGGTGGGGTAAATTAAATGCGATATGCAGTGACGTCACATTTGTGTTGCATTGTGGGATATGAAGCTGCCTAAAGTGTACATATGAAGTAGACTCGCTCCCTCTGTCAAAATGGACGGTCTTTGGAGTGGTATGTGGAGGAGTTTCTGTATGTTTCTCAGCTGGTGAGCTGGAGTGATACTACAATTAATGCCTGCTTCCGGATGGGACGGTATGATGATAATTTATTTAGATTCCCGTTTCCTGCCGATTGTTATAGGTCCATAGCGGACTTTAATAATTATGTCTTCGATTTACACAGTTCAGAATTCTTTGTTGATGTAACTAATAAGGACAATCAAAATCATCACTCGGTTCCTATCCGGAAGCATGTAGGTGCTCCAGCTCACCCTAAACCAGCACCCTTCACATAACTCTCCAATGAATCCATCCCCTGCTGGCCAAACCTGTTTCCTTGAGCTCGGAAGAAGATTTCTAACAGTGCTGACCTGGGAGCCAAAGTTGTGGATCCAGTGTTTACATCTGTCCGGTCAGTGCTGAAATCAGCTTCCCTTCTCTGGACCTCTACCCTAGAATCCACTCCAACTTTCAGCCCAGAGAAAGCTTCTGTCCCCGAATGCAGCTCAGAGAAAGCTTCAGCCCCTGACCAGAGTCAAGTGATGGCTTTAGCCCCTGAATGCATCCTAGAGATGATTTCTGTTCCCAAGTTTAGCCCTGAGATGGCTTCTGTTCCCAAGTTTAGCCCAGAGAGGGCTTCTGTTCCCGAGTATAGCCCACAGACTGCTCCAGTTCCCGAGTCCCACCTAGAGAAAGCTCCTATCTCTGAACACTGCCTGATTATGGTGCTTGCTTTTGTGTGTGTTTGGGCTGCACACACAACAGTGCCGAGCCCTAAGTCCGCTTCAGCTATTGAGCTCAGCCTGGAAACCACTTTCATCCCAGAGCTCAGCCAGGAGGCTGCTTTTGTCCCCAAGCTCAGCCCAGTGATCACTCTCATCTCCGAGCTTACCCCTGAGACCGCTCCAGAGTCGGCTCCAGCCCCTGAGACCGCTCTGGTGTCGGCTCCAGCCCCTGAGTCCACTCCGGTGTTTGTTCCAGCCCCTGAGACTGCTCCAGAGTTGGCTCCAGCCCATGAGATCTCTCCGGTGTCCGTTCCAGCCCCTGAGTCTGCTCCAGTGTCCGTTCCAGCCCGAGTCCGCTCCGGTGTCGGCTCCAGACCCTGAGTCTGCTCCGGTGTCGGCTCCAGCCCCTGACCCTGCTCCGGTGTCGGCTCCAGCCTCTGAGTCTGCTCTGGTGTCGTCTACAGCCCCTGAGTCAGCTCTGGTGTCCCTTCCAGCCCCTGAGTCCACTCTGGTGTTGGCTCCAGCCCCTGAGTCCGCTCCGGTGTTGGCTCCAGCCCCTGAGTCAGCTCTGGTGTCCGTTCCAGCCCCTGAATCCGCTCCAGTGTCGGCTCCAGCCCCTGAGTCCGCTCTGCTTGGGTGTCGGCTCCAGCCCCTGAGTCCGCTCCGCTCCGGTGTCGGCTCCAGCCCCTGAGTCCGCTCCAACCCATGAGCCCACTCCAGAATCCGCCACAGCCCATGAGCTCGCTCCAGCCATAGTGGCCGAGCATGGGGTCCTGGACAAGACCACGAAGGCCCATTCTCCATGGTCCCCTGAACTGGCATCTTCGCCTTGGTCCCCTGGACTGGCGTCCCCTCCCTGGTCCCCTGAAATGCCAGCTCCGAACTGGGCACCTGAACTGCCAGCACCACCCTGGAGGCCTCCTAACCTGCCAACACTGCCCTGCTCAACTTACCAAGACCTCCAGGGACCAGCTGCATAAACATAGCCATTATGTTAAGACTGTGTCTTAAGAACTAGTATGACCAACTAACAGTTAGTTAGGGGTAATTAATCTTACTTTTCAGTATTAAATTAGACCAATCTAAGTTTTTATGTAACCGATTTAAAAAAGTTATGAACAGTCTTAAAGAAAAAAAATTTGATGACTAACTTGTAAGACTAGACTTAGAAGTTTATGCAACTGGCTGGACTCCAGAGTGCAGTTCAGTTGTTCAACTGTTCAATGAAGAAATAAGAAATAACATGAAATAACATATATTGATTTGCACAAGATCATTGTATGTCTAACAAAATAATGTTTAATTTATTATTTATTATAATAATTAAAAATTATTTATTATTTAGTACTGTTTTTTTATTTAATATTTTATTTACTTATCTATTATAATTATTATTCATTATAATTAATTAATTAATTAGTTATTACCCATTATATTAAGGAGTGCAGCTGTGAAAGAAGCACATTTCCTCAGACAAACATGACTTGATCGACAGATAATCCTGAGCGGGTGTCATTATGTTTCGGAGCGCTCCTGCTGCTGTGACCCGGATGTAGCGGCGCTCTACCTCCACTCGTCTGATCCTCTTATCAGCGATAAGGCGGCCGAGATGGATGTTGTCAACCAGGTAGGGCATTCAATCAAAGCTATTCACCTAATAAACTCTACAATGTACTGCAAAGTCCTCACGCTTATTCGCGTATAAAGGCAAACAGGCTACTGTTATTTGACTAACATTGATTTTAACAGGACGGATAATGGAGTTATTTTAATGACTTACCAGGACAAGAAAATACCTACGACGTCTCGTTGACTTCCAGGGAATCCCTGTTGGATGCCACCGAATAAAACACTACAGAAAACCGTTAGAAATTCAAGACAATTCGCGTAAAACCGATCGATAACAACAGGATACAAGCAGTGCACTGGGATTTTATACTATGGTGTATATATATATTATTTAGTAAGAATTCCTGAACTAATGCGCAACTATTTTCAAACGAGGAGCTATATGATTCAAACTTACTAAATAGCTTAAAGTCTTTTATTTTCATGTTGCATCTGTGAGATTA
This sequence comes from Ancherythroculter nigrocauda, assembly GCA_036281575.1. Lineage (NCBI taxonomy): Eukaryota > Metazoa > Chordata > Actinopteri > Cypriniformes > Xenocyprididae > Ancherythroculter > Ancherythroculter nigrocauda. Next base: position 36,346,554 of record VTFQ01000021.1, on the reverse strand, counting down.
GACCTAAAAGGACGAGAGTCGTCTCCGGGTAATTTATCTGTATTCACATTGATGTCCAGTTCGCGAACAAATCGTCTTTTGAACCGGTTCTTTTTAGTGATTCAAACGAACCGATTCACATAACGTTCGTAAAAGCGAGAGCTTTGGGAACAGACATGTTGGAACCATACACAATCTATATGACTCAAACTACATAATGCTGCTTTTGACTGACGCCTCAAACGATGAACTACTATCTTATTAACTGAAACCGCCCGAGAGAACCGAATAGCTAAAATGAATCGGACTTCGCAATACTATTTATTCAGATAGTGTCTGTCACTTATTACGTTGTAACAGAACAGGGATATCACACTCTAGATTACAATATACGCACAAATATATGGCTTGCATGGGCACTAAAGAGCAAAGTAAGAAATAATTGTGCGACGTTGTCACTGCATCAGTCTGCAGTGTGCCGCATTCACTCGCGTGCTCTCTGGCCTTATGTCTGCTGTGCGAGTCAAATATATCGGCCTGTAGCCTGCAAATGCTCGCCAGTTGCACTTTCATAAAGGAAACGTTGAGATAAGCAGCTTTGACTAATTCTAATGCTTGCAAAGTCTCCCTCTCCTCTCACGTGCGCACTATTGGTCGCTGCTGCGGCGGGCAGCTCTGTCGTCATCACGACGTAAGCAGGGACAGTTGGGTTATTAGAGTGTGTTGAGAGAGAGAGAAAAATGTATTCATATAAAGGAGACAAATGCACAACACCTGCTGCAATATCCACCAAAATACGCGAGTCTGTGCTCAGTGGAAGCAATAAGCTGAAAAGATACCTTATGAATTCAGTAATTATAAGTAAAAAAATAAATAAATAAAGTAGATCTGAATATCCACATTTGAGTCCACAACAAATCAAATTGAGTAGTAGACCCAACTAGTTAACTTAAATATTTAAGTAAGCCCATTTAAAAACCAATATTTATGAGTAATGTGAACTTATTTCATTTGTGTTCACTAATACTTTTAATATAAAGCAGCAAGCGGTTTGTACAGTCTTTGAGGCTTATTGGTTCTTGGCTCGTCCTCAAACTGACAATTTAACAAAAATATTGAGAATACCTTAAAAATCTAATTTGTTAATTAAATGGTAATTTCTACGGAGCCCCGGACATGACATGCAGGGAAAAAAAAATTGTAGGCTAAATCGTGTGCACAATTTACTAATTCGTTCCCTCGATTTACTAAAATGTGCACACGATTTACTAATTCGTTCCCTCGATTTACTAAAACGTGCACACGATTTACTAATTCGTTCCCTCGATTTACTAAAATGTGCACACGATTTACTAATTCGTTCCCTCGATTTACTAAAACCTGCGCACAATTCGATTTACTAAAACCTGCGCACGATTTACTAATTTGTTCCCTCGATTTACTAAAACCTGCGCACTATTCGATTTACTAAAACCTGCGCACAATTTACTAATTTGTTCCCTCGATTTACTAAAACCTGCGCACAATTTGATTTACTAAAACCTGCGCACGATTTACTAATTTGTTCCCTCGATTTACTAAAATGTGCACACGATTTACTAATTTGTTCCCTCGATTTACTAAAACCTGCGCACAATTTGATTTACTAAAACCTGCGCACGATTTACTAATTCGTTCCCTCGATTTACTAAAATGTGCACACGATTTACTAATTCGTTCCCTCGATTTACTAAAACCTGCGCACAATTCGATTTACTAAAACCTGCGCATGATTTACTAATTCGTTCCCTTGATTTACTAAAACCTGCGCACTATTCGATTTACTAAAACCTGCGCACGATTTACTAATTCTTTCCCTCGATTTACTAAAACCTGCGCACAATTTGATTTACTAAAATCTGCGCACGATTTACTAATTCGTTCCCTCGATTTACTAAAACCTGCGCACAATTCGATTTACTACAACCTGCGCACGATTTACTAATTCGTTCCCTTGATTTACTAAAACCTGCGCAAGATTTACTAATTCATTCCCTCGATTTACTAAAACCTGAACAAGATTTACTAATTCGTTCCCTCGATTTACTAAAACCTGCGCACGATTCGATTTACTAAAACCTGCGCACGATTTACTAATTCGTTCCCTCGATTTACTAAAACCTGTGCACAATTGACTAATTTGTTCCCTCAATTTACTAAAACCTGCAGTTAAAATCACGATTTACTAAAACATGTGCACGATTTACTATTTCGTTCCCTCGATTTATAAATCATGTGCATGATTTATAAATCGAGGGAACGACAAAGTAAATTGTGTGCACGTTTTAGTAAATCGTGCGCACAATTTAGTAAATCAAGGGAACTAATTTTTTTTCTTGCATGTCATGTGCGGGGCTCCGTAAATTTCTTTTCATTAAAAAAAGTTAAATAATAGATGTACATTTTAGACAAAATTAACTGTTGAAGTTTTGGCATTTATTTTGGTGTGTCCAACTCAAACAATCACTTAAGTGATATTCAGAGATTTTATTAAGGTACTATAGTTTTTTATTACTGTATTTACAAAGCCACTGAATTATGTATTAGAATGTACACTGTAAAAAATGAATGTGATTTTAATGGTAAAATATTGTAAAAACGTTACGGAAAAAAAAATTGTAAATAGGTTAACAGTAAGTTCCCATACTATATACAGGGCTATACTATATACAAGACATTTTATGTAATTTTCACAGAAAAATGCTGTAAATTGTACAATTTTTAGAAGTAAAAAAGAACAAATCAATGTAAAATTTATAGTCAAAAAATGTAAACTGATATTCCCACAATTCTCTGTGTGACACTCCACATTTAAAGCATTTTGTTTAAATAATCATGTTTCTTATTAGTTTTTGTTATCAGGCATGAACATTAAGGTTTTATGTTACATCTTCTGTTGTTTAATGAATGTTTATTGCATTATGTAAGTGTTGTGGGTTACCATGATGGTGTTTTGCGTTTGTGTGAATGACCCTTTGCACATTCTTTATATTAGTATATACTTCAACTTGTGGAAAAACTACTTGTGATGAACTCATTCTTCATGTGGCTTTCTCTTTTACCACCTGCATTATTATGGTGATGAATTTATTAGTATGAATTGTTGAATTTACTAGTTTACATTCAAATTTTCTTTTTTGTAAATTACAGTTTTATACTGTAAAATTTAGAGTTTGTTCTGTAAATGTGTTTACAGTTTTTTCTGTATTTTTTACAATATTATTCTGGCAACCACAGCTGCCAAAATTATTTTGTAAAAACTACGGAATATTTTTTACAGTGCATTTTAAAAATTGTACTTGCAGATAATATAATAATAATGAAATGAAAGGCCACTTTTGACCACAAAGAGTACATTTTCATGCTGTTTCTTAATACACTTAAGTACACTTTAAGTACAAATGCAGAGTAGGATGAATATAATCACAGGCGTATTAATTCAAAACCAAAATGATAATCCAGGATAACAGGAACAAACGTAACAGCTTTTCAAAAAGTGATCAAGACAATACTGGACAAAAACTAGAACCGAACATAATTGGATGCACTGATACCACTTTTTCCAGAATGAGTCCGATACTGATACTTTCATTTTTAGTTCTTGCCAATACCAACTACTACTACCTGTGTTTTCATTGCATTTTTAATTTTTAAAATTAAAACTCTTTGGATGGAACATTATATTAAGTTTGCACTGAAGTATATTCTTTTAAAGTATATTATATCCATTATAAGTACTCTTAAAATTATGCTAAGGAGTACTTCTTTTTCTCAGATAGATATACTAGGTTTGATTGTCTTTATAGCAGTACTTTTTGTTGTTGACATTCTCTGTTCATTTGTTTTTTAGTTGGTCGCCACTGGGCAGTTCACAGTCTTCAAACAGCCATTAGGATTCATTAAAGTCTTACAATGGGTGAGTAAAGACAGTTCTTGCAAGGTGTTATTTTTTTTATCTTTCTATTTTTAATACATAATGCCTTTTCCTTTCTCTTTAATTCCTATTATTTCCTTCTAAAAACTGTAATCTCTTTAGATATTTGGGGTTGCAATGTTTAAAACTGTAATTTTACCAAAAGAACTGGTATTTCCTACAGGCAGTGCAAATCTAGTTTAGTTTCTCTTAAATATAGCTGGCAGTAAACACACACACACACACGGTATTGTGCACATCTTGTGTGGGTGGCTGTAAACACTCACTGCTGTTGCTTACATAATGAGAGGAACAAGCGAGTTTACAAGTGATTGTAAAACAAAACTGTAATTTATGAATCTTTAGATCAAGAGTTCAAGTGCCCCAGTATCTTTAGAAAATGTGTTTGCATACATGTGAGTGTTTGTGCATGTTTAAAGTTGTAAAATAGATTTGTAGGTATATAGGTGTAAGCATTGAGATAGTATTCCTTTATACATTAAAGACTTAATTATTTAAAATCTTTCAGATTTTACTGAGGGAACATTTTTGTTATATATTGTATGATATAAAATTGCGATGGTATGTTATGTGAGTTATTTTGCTTCAGTGCAACAGTAAATGTTCTGAAATTTTTAATTTTTTAGGAAATAAGATAGTAGTCAGTTAATGGGTCCTTTTGAAAAAGAAGAAACATTGATATCTGGCACGTCTGTAGATTTAACATCCTGCGCTTTGGTTCACTGTGATATGTCGTGTATTTGTACCCATTTCTGTCTAATTTTCTCTTTAAAGCTTGCTCAGAATTAGAGAGATGTTTATAGTCACTGGACCGGAGCTGGCATGCATCCTCGGTTGGTTCTTCTCCAGCAAAACTCAAAATTGCAGAATGATTTTGTGGATGTTATGATGCTTTATTGCATAAATACATTCACTTGCCATTAAAAAGTTCAACTCCCATTTGTCAGGCGCTGTGTAGGCTGTAGTAAGCGCACGATCACAAAGTAATTCCACTAGGAACACGAGGGAGAATCACAGGGAAGAAGCTCAGGAAATAACCACGCTTAAAGTCCCCCTGAAATAAAAATTTAACTTTTTTAGCTTTTAGTATGAATATGTTAGTCTTAAGGTTATGAATAAGCTGGTGTGTTCCAAAACAATGACAAATTTTGCATTTAGGATATATACTGTAAGCATTCAAAACTTACAGTCTCTCACTTCCACTAAAATGAATCGCGGATTTTCATGACATCACATCGCACTTCAGCTTCTCATCAAATCTTCTGTCCAATCAAATGCTCTCTAGAATCTGAAGTCCCGCCCCCTCATACACTATCAACAGACACTGAAGCTGCGGCTGAAATCGGTCATTTGTTCACACATTTACTAGTTTCTACATGGTAAAGTGCACATAGTGCAATATATAGGGGATAGGGAACGATTCTGACAGTGTAAATAAGCTTTCCATTGACGCAAATGAAGTCCGTTTTTGCGTTAGTATAATGTGAACCGCTGCAGCACGAGCACAGTCTGCTCCGGTTCAGAGACACGAGAGCACAGAGCGGATCATATCCACGAGTCGCATTAGACCACTAAAGGTATCTGACCCATTTGAATTCTGCACAGAATGCTGTATTTTAAAGTGATATAGAGGAGATTAGGAGGAGAAAAGGTTAGATAATAAATTATTGGCTATTTAAAAAAGGGGCGGGGCTGTTCGATATATCGCTCTGTCTTCCTGTTTCAGTTGAAATTATGTCAACACACTGAATAATGCTGCGCGTTCCAAGACACTTCAGCGGGCCTTTAACATAAACAATACTGGACAATGAAATGAAGTGAACTGAGGGCTTATGCTGCATTCATGCCATGTCATTATTACCGTAGTCTCAAGATGACAACATGTGACGTTATATTCGGAGGTGTTCACGTCCTCGGACTGGGAATTATGTGTTTTTATGGCAACACTATTAACGCCTAAATGAATCTGCAGTGGTCAGGTGGTACAGCGTCACATGGTACAAGTAGGAGCTCTCAGAAAACTACAAGCTGTAATTAAAGCTGCAAGCAGCGATGAAAGGGCCCTCGCACCCAGGCTAACCGCCACCCGTTGGCCTCAGGAAAACAGTGAACAGTGGGCGACATGCATGCAAGCGAGTAAATACAGGAGAAATATAGCCAAGTCATTTCAAAGTGCCACACTTCCTGCTGCCAACAGGTGGTGCTTTGACCGTAACCGAATATTGCCATGTAGATGTCCTCAGGCCAGGACTATTATCAAACATGTGAAGTTTGGAGCAGATCGGACACTGTATGCCTGAGTTACAACAGCTTCCTGTTTCTTGGCTTTAATCACATACATTAGCACTTAGCCAAGTGTTTCATGATTTAACATATTTCTAGTATGTTTGGTACATCATGGCATATTAAAATGTTTTTCTGAGAGTTAACTAAAGTGTAAAGCATACCATTTCCTGTTGCCAGCAGGTGGCGCTATGACTAACTGAATTTTGGCATATAGATGTCTTTAGGCCAGGACTCTTATCACACATGTGAAGTTTGGAGCAGATCAGACATTGTATGCTTGAGTTACAACAACTTCCTGTTTCTTTCGTGGCGTTATTTGCATACATTAGCACTCAGCCAAGTGTTGCATAATTTAACGTGTTTCTAGCATGTTTGGTACTTAGTAGCATAATGAAACGTGAATCTGGTAGTGAATTACAGTGTAAAGCATGCCATTTCCTGTTGCCAGCAGGTGGCGCTATGGCTAACTGAATATTGTCATATAGATGTCTTTAGGCCAGGACTCTTATCACACATGTGAAGTTTGGAGCAGATCGGATATTGTATGCTTGAGTTACAACAGCTTCATCATTCATGACGAAACATCAGAATTTGTCAGTCCGCCACAGGACACGCCCTTCAACGAAAACTCAAGATCTTTCATATTTAACATCTCCAAGGCCTTAAGATTAGACTGGCCATATATGATGTGCTTCTGGTTTAATCTCTATGAAGAGTTAATCACAGTGTAAAACATGTCATTTCCTGTTGCCCCCAGGTGGCGCTATGACTGTAACTGAATATTGTCATATAGATGTCTTTAGGCCAGGACTCTAATAAAACATGTGAAGTTTGGGGCAGATCAGACATTGTATGCCCGAGTTACAACAACTTCCTGTTTCATGGCGAAACATCGAAATTTGCCAGGCCGCCACGGACACGCCCTTCAGTGAAAACTCTAGATCTTCGCAATTTAACGTCTCAAAGGCCTTTAGATTAGACTGACCAAATATGACATTGATTTGATAAAAGCTCTAGGAGGAGTTCGTTAAAGTACAACATGTGGAAATGGCAAAAACTGCCAAAATTTTGTAGAGAAAATTCAAAATATCTCACTTCCTGTTGGGTTTACAAACTTTGCACCCAGGGCTTTTTTGTAGGTATTGGGCTGTTACATCTGTCTACCGAATTTCATAACTGTACGTGAAACGTAGCACGAAGGGCGCTTAATTGAAATTTTGTAGGTGGCGCTATCGAGCCATTTTGCCACACCTAATTCTGAAACCCATATCAGATGTAAATTTTCACCACATCCGACGCGTGTGCAAAGTTTCATGAGTTTTTGAGAACGTTTAGGCCCTCAAAAATGCGATTCATTTTGGAGAAGAAGAATAATTGGCTGAGCAATTCCAATAGGGTCCTCACACCATCGGTGCTCAGGGCCCTAATTACGAGCTCTACAAAACTAGCGATTACTGGGATACACAAAAACAAAACTAAGCATACGCGTGACACCATTACTTGAGCTACTGTTACTTAATGCTTAAAAATGGATGTTGTGATGTCGTCATTTTTATATGATGACATCATAACAATCTTAATACTTTCATCTTATTTCTGACTTCAGTTTTTAATTTGTAGCATAAATAAACTATAAACTCTATAAACTGGAGATCATAAATGCAGCACACTGCTTTAGGGCATTTTCATGCCTCGATAAATTCATGTTATTTATCACAAATATACCTTTTGTCCTGTATTTTTGATCGCCCCATCTTGTCCCATTGCCAAAAAAGAATCCACATTTTTTTTAAACAAAAGAAACAGTTCTAAGTTGTAGTGGTTACTTTCCTTATTACTTTCTTCAGCCATTCGAAAATCCTTAAGGAATGCTTACTGGACTCATAATTTGGAACCAATCCTAAATGTCAGTTTTCTTACAGGATTACAGCATCACAAAGCAAAACCGTATAGATGGGAACACATAATTCCCAACTGGACCAGCAGGATAAAATGACGCTTTATCAAAAAGAACTGAAAGAAAATTGGTGAGAATTTTAAAACTCTTTAAGCTCCCTCTGGGATTTCCTTTAACAGATCTGCAAGACATTATTCCAATACAACCCAAGTAGCTTTCTGTTAAAGATTACACAATATCCAGGGGGAATCAAATAAGATCCTACTGGATCTTAAATTCCTATCAGATGTTTTAATTAAATTGATTTTTGGAATTTACCAATTATTTTTAGCTTCGGTTGCTCAACAACAACAAAGCTGGAGAATCTCACGCAGCCAGAATGAGGATTGTCAGTAACGGTGTTCAGCCTTACATTGTTCAAACCGGAGTCGACACTGATGGAGAGACTCCATCAACTTTTATGCCTGTTTCACACTGCAAGCGTGAGTGTCGTGTGAGCAGCGTGTGAGCGTTACTACATCGTCACTGCAGCTGCAGAGACGCACGAGTATTCACACTGCAAGCGTTTGTACAGCATCACAGCAGCGGCTCGAAGCTGCATATAAAGTGAGCATTTCTTTACAAAGACAGCTATAAATTTGTTTTTATAAGTTGGTCATTTATAAACTTGAGAGTCTTGAAAGTTTGTTAACATGGGGAGGTGTACAACATTCTCATATAAATGTAAAAAAATAAATAAAAATAAATAAATAAAAGCCTTATGTCATCCATTGCTGCACACGAATGAGGTAAGCTTTGTGTTTTACATCATCTGACGTGTGAACATGTTTACAAGACAGCAAACTCGGCGAAAAAAGACAGCAAACTCGGGTTTGATTTGGGTATGCTGCAGCCTATATATACATCTCTGTGTAATAACTAAAATAATGTTTATATATCATATTTTCTGGATGGTTTACTTTAGTTTTTTTATAATACACCATACTTTAACCCAAACTGAATAATCAAAAACAAGTTTATATGGGTAAGTCTTCTATAATTATTTTTGGTTCTTAATTTTCTTTTCTGTCATACTCAAATTCTTGTTAAAACACATTAGACATGCTTATTCTGTGTATTTTGAACACTTTTTGTGTGAAATTATATTTATTTTGTCCATCAAAATTGTGCTTTCACTTTAACTGAGCACCAACAGCGCAGCAAATATTAGACTCGGCGCCGAAACCCCCGCTTCACTGCTGCCTACGCGACGCTCCTGCTTTACGCTTACGCGCTGCTCCTGCTGCCTGTGTGAATGCATCCGTTGGTTAACATGCACACCGAAAAAAATACACGCTGCTTACACTTGCAGTGTGAAACAGGCTTAGAATGAAACTGGACGTTTCTGAATGGTTAGTGGATACATTTATGCAGTTACTGTGGAGTTGATTCAACTCATCCACTAGCATGTGCCGTCATGTTCATCTTTTGTGCAAATCCAGCATTGAATTGACCCTCGTTTGTGAAGCAGTCCGGCGTAAAATGACGGCATCGTAACAACACTCTACTACAACAACTCTTCCTCTTCTCTAAAGCAGCCCAACATGGCCTCACTGCCTTTGTTGTGTGTTCTCGGGGGCGGGTTTATGTAAATTTAAGGGTTAGTGATGCCACTAAGCTGGGAAGAAGCTCGTTGTAGTCTCTACCAGCCATTTGTTGTAGTCCTTAAACAGAGATTTCTGTAAAAGAAAATATCTCCCTTTGCATTGAACTTTGAGCGTTGTAACTTTGCAGATGTTGTTTATGCTCAAATAGCAACATTACACACTAACTTAGTTAAAAAACTGAAATCATAATCAACCACCCCTTTAAATCCTAGTGAGCTACCTAGAAAAAGTTTAAGGCTGTTCCAAAAGATATGCAATCCCATAATTGGGAAAATTTATGCTGCATTGCAAAAAAAAAAAAGAAAAAGAAAAAAAAAAACAAGAATTCAGAAACATATGATTCATTCACTACTTAAAATATTGTTAAATTAGTTAAATGTAATTAAAAAGTGGACTTATTTACCAATCAGCACGTGACCAACCTTCAGCTTGTCATTGTCAATGTTGAAAAAACGTTTAATTATGAAATGATGAATGGTTGTTAAAAAAAGGTTAACAAAATACTAATAAATCAATACTAATTTTAATTCACGTTGAAACAACGTCACTATATCAATGTTGATTCGATTTGCAAAACTGAAAAACAAAATTCAACAGGCATTCAATCTTTATCCATGTTGCTGATTAATTTTGTGTATTTTAAATGGATAGTTCACCTAAGAATTCTGTCATTATTCACTCGCCCTCATGTCATTCAAAACTTGTATGAATTTCTTGATTCTGCGGAACACAGAATCAGATATTTAAAATCTGTCACTGTGTTTACATACAGTGAAGGTCAATGGGGACCAATGTTGTGTTCGTTAATGCTTATTAGAGTGTCACGCCATTAGCTTAGCAACATGCTAAAACCAAACTCTATTGAAATAATTGTGCACAGAGGGCTATTTGTGGCACGCAGAAATGCTGCCTATGTAGAGCGTTCCAAATCTGTCACTTATTCAGTGGTGGTTAGGATGCTGCCTTCTAAGGGCAGCTCTCTGCCTTCGAGGCAGCTCACTATGTTTTGGAACAGAGATTATTTGTGTGTTTGTATTTGTGTGTGTGTGTGTGTGTGTGTGTGTAAAGTGTAGTAGATCATGACAGCGTGTGTAGTGACAGATGGTGAAGCACCTCAGAAAGATTAATAGCAGGATTTTCTATTCAATCGGATCTTCCTGCAGTGAAGGGAGGGTGTGGTAAAAATACTCTGACCAACTAATCTGTTTGTGTTTGTGTGTGCTCATGTGGGCGTGTGTGAGTGTGAGCATGTGCCTGCACCATTGTGACACCAGTGCATTTGCTAGGTGTTTTAATTACTGCTTTAATACCAGTCAGTTAACTAACGTTATTGTGATCATTTGTTAACGGCTCATGTTTGTCACCTCATCTCATTTGCTAAGTATCCATGACAACAGGTGCAACACAGTGACCAAGATACAGTAGCTGCATTTCTTTGCGCTTGTGTCAGCAATGCAATCTGATCGGGTTAGCAGATATTTTATTTTTTATTTGCTGTGATACAACAGATGGTGAATTAACACATAAACATGAACCATTCTCATTTCTGTATTTTCTCTTTACTTTATATTTTATATGAATCTCCCTTCTTTTTCTTGACATTTTTAAATGAGAGGTTTACAAGTGAAATGTCTGTAAATATTTTATATTTATTTATTTAAATGTTTTTACTTTCATGTGTACCATTCAAAAATCCAGTAAGAAATAAATACTTTTATTCAGCAAGGATGCATTAAATTGATCAAAAGTGACAATAAATACACTTATAATGTTACAAAACATTTCTGTTTCAAATAAATGCTGTTTTTTTAGCTTTCTATTCATCAAAGAATAGAATAGAACTGTTTCCAACATTGATATTAATCATAAATGTTTCTTGAGCACCAAATCATCATATTAGAATGATTTCTGAAGGATCATGTGACTTTTAAAATATATTTAAACAAAAAACAGTTCTTTTAATTTTTAGTTTTAACTGTATTCTAGATCAAATAATCCTTGGTGACAATAAGAGACTTCAATTTTTCCATCCTCAAATTTTAATGGGTAGTGTTAGTGTATATAATTTTGAATAGTTTACACATTTGCATATTATTGTAATGTCTTGTTTAAGATAATTAGAAATGCTTTTCCTACCCAGTTTGCACTGTGCTAGTAGGCTAAACTGTCTTGCAGGACACTAGCATAATAGTTAAAAGCTTATATCCAGCCTGAATTGAGTTTGGTCAAACAAGAGCTCTGAATCCTGCCTAAAAACAAACAAACAAAAAATATTATAATCCATACCAGCAGTTTGAGTCTGTAATAATACTTTTTACTGTATTTTTCAACAAATAAATGCCGCAAAAAGAGACTTTTTCCAACTTAATTCCTTCAAATGCTTGACTGGTGGCGTATTCATATTTATTTATGTAGTTTCCATGTATTCCTTGAATTTGCAATCTTTGCTTCTTGGGACTTTTTTGGGGGGGGGTATTTATTATAAGGATTGCACATTCTATTCAGTTCATACTAACTGCCATTCTAGACACTTATTCACTATAACAACTGTCTCTCTTTCTTTCTCCTTCTCAGTTCTTTGCCATCTTTGCGTTCTCCACCTGTGGCGGTTACTCTGGAGTGTTTCGTCTGAGCGTTGAGTGTAAGAACCGCACAGAGAGTGACCTCAACATTGAGGTTGAGTTTGGCTACCCGTTCAGGTCAGTGTTCCCCTGCCATATCTGTCCAATCAGATCCCAGTACAGCAGCACAAGTCCTAAATAAATATTGACAGTCTTCCATTCTTTAATTGATGTGTTTGATTCACACAGTTCACACATGGTGCTGTAGGTCAAGCGTCCTGTCAGTTTTTACTGTACAATATAGAAGTCGAGAACACTTTTAAAAATAAGGGTTCCAAACAGCTTTTTTTTTTTTTGCAAAAACAACACTAAAAAGTTCAGTTCAGCTCTAAGAGAAGTTTTCATTTTCTTGAGTATGTCTAGCATTCATGTAACTACAATAAACCTAAACAGAACGAAGTGTCTCTAGAGAAGTTTTAAATGTTTAAACAGGAAAATGGCAAAAAGCAATGCAATTGTCAAAGACATTCATATATAGTGCATGTTCATCTAGGAAAACAGTGTGAAAAACACTTTCGGCGTGAATGGCCACTTATTCACATGACACAGCAGGACTGTAGCTGAATTTTTTCAAAGTTTACTCTCAAAAAGTAGCCTTTTGTATCAGTTGTTTGTAGGTGAATATCCACTTCATCCAGCGCTGCTTGCAGGGTCGGCCCTAAGCAGATTTTCAAATGGGTGTATTTAAGTATTTGGTGTTGTTTGATAAACACCAAAGGAAATAAAAAAAATCTGAATGGCTGTTTGAATACATGTATTTGGGTCAATGACATGACATGCATATTTTTGTGTCCAAGTACATTATTTCCTTTTAAAATAATTTGATAAATTCATGACATATATCACTTTTAATTTGAATTCATTTTTAGTACATTTAAATAATACATATTATTTTATGTTTTGTTATCTTAAACACCCAAAATGTCAGGTGGTGCAACTGTCCGAACAAATGAACAGACTAGGAAAACTATTTAAAATGACGTCTTAATAATACAAAATAATGTCATCATTTTAGGTTTGAAACCTTTCATATAAACAAATTTTATAAATATCAGTAGTTTTAAAGCTGTTGAGATAATTGAAAAACTTTTGCCCAGTAATTTAAATGTCAGGGTGGCACAACTGTAAACATGGCTCTCTTTTATTATAAATTGACAAAGAGGACCCCAGCTGATCCTTGTGGCAGAGTGAAAAGGTTTGTAGATCTCTCTCAAATACTGGTAAAAACTGTTAATTTCAAGTATGGGTAGGTTGGTACACTTTCCATGTCAGGTGGTACAACTACAGTATATACATACAACTATTTGGTTGTACCGCCTGACTTAAAAACAGTCAAAAAAATTAATTTAAACACTTTGAAATGTTATTTAACAACTAAACTTGTTTAAACACATTGTTCATGACATTATGAAAATATGCATTACATCAAAGATAAAAAAACAAAACATTTTTGAAGCTTTATTTGTCAATGACACAAATACTGTTTGAAGCTGGTGTCAAAAACAGAAAGTTGCGCTTGCGCTGCTTTGTGTACTAGGGTAACAATGGTAACAGCTGTATTTCTGCTGTTCCACAAGCACCACCTACTGCCAGAGTGTGAATTTGCATTTTCTTTCAGCACGTCTGCTGCTTTTGCTCAGATCAATGCGAAAATCAGAAAGACTTTTTACGCAGCAAATATGCAGTGTTGTAAAATTTAACTGGTTGATGGAAAAGAAGCTAATGTACAAATCTAAACAATTTGGATAAAAAGGTATCTAGAATTATTCACATATTTGAAGTACCCACGATAAAAATCATCATGCATGTGCTTTACCGCAATATGGATGAGATTGACACTGTTACATTGGCACGGCGTCTTCAAAGCGCTTGTGAAATGCCGAATTAAATTGATAAGACACAATGCAGCAACTGCCATTTCAACAATATCTTTTCCAAATTAATCACTTTCGCTTATCCTTATTCTTTTTCCTCTTCTCTGCACCAGATTTATAGTGCCGCCTCTTCATTTTCAAACATTAACACATGCGACTGACACAGCGAAGGTTATTACCAAGTATTATTATCTGAACCCCTGCCATGTGGCCCTCTGGTGGCCACAGTGAATGTTCAACAATAAATAAAAACAAAACGAAAGTAAAGCGGCAGTCCCTCATGGACGACTGCTGCACACACATAAGCAAAACATAACGTAAAATAGTCCAGGCCTTGTCCTCTCTCTTTCACTCGGATTTACATCACAATAGGAAAGAAAAGACTATCGCAACCTCCATTTTACACTGTTTATGATTTCCATAGGAGAACCTTTTAAACATATTCACGTGAACTAACATGCACATACATTGGTCAAGCGATTGAAATCTCTGACAAACATTTACCTTTTTCCACAGACTGCACCAGATATGGTTTGATGCTCCTACATGTAAAGGGCCGGAAACTGAACGTCTCTTTCTGGTGGGAGACAACTCTTCCTCTGCTGAGTTCTTTGTCACAATTGGTGTCTTTTCCTTCCTTTACACAATGGCAGCCATTTCCGTGTACATCTTCCTCATGGAGAAGTACCGCGAGGGAAACAAAGGCGCTCAGGCTGTGAGTCTTCTTGCAGTCTCTTTCCTGTGAGGCAGATAGCCTTATGTGCCATTTTGAAATCATGAATTTAAAAAGTGAAATTTCAGCTGATTAACATCTTCTACTTTGATTCAGCATAAAATGTAATGGCTTAAATGAGAGAGAGAGAGAGAAAAAAAATTTGGTAACACTTTACAATGAGGTCCTATTCGTTAATGTTAGTGCATTACCTAACATTCACTAACAATGACATATAAATTTTATTCAGTGTATATATATATATTTTGTTAACCCTGTTACATTACAAATATAATGTTACGAGACTGAAGATCAGTGGAAAATGTCTGACAGCTTTAATTAACAAATCTGATTGAACCATGAAGCCTATCCCTTTAAATATTGTCAGAAAGATTTTTAAAGGGTGAAATGTCACAGCATCATACGATGGCAGTAAAAGCATAATATTTAATTTTTAATATCATATAACCCATTAAAATGTAATAGTGATGAGTATTCCAATGGAAAAAATAATTTGGTTTTATTGTTCTACAGGATTTTGTGGTGACAGCTATTTTTACCTTTATGTGGTTGGTGAGTTCAGCAGCGTGGGCCAAAGGTCTCTCGGACGTTAAGGGGTCAACTGACCCCGATGAGGTCATCAATCTCATTGATGCATGTGATCGTGAGGAAAACCGCTGCAAAGAAATCCATGAGCCTGTGGTTTCTGGCCTGAACACATCTGTGGTGGGTACAGTCACTATAAATAATTGTTATTCTAGAATTGCATAAGTCTTAAAAGTCCCAAAGACAAAGATGAGGCAGAAAATTCCAACGCAAAGGTATTTAATAAAAGAATAAACACAGGGTAATCCAAGGCTACGTAACAGTGTGCAAGATACACAAACGAAAACCAACCCTGAACTGAGGAAACAAAGAAACTTAAGTATACACTGATAACAATCTAAAAGACTAAGAGGTGTAATGATCAAATGATTTGCCATAATAACTAAAGAGAGCGGGAAACTAGAACAAAGACAACAGGAAATGAATCAAATCAAACTAAAAGTCCATGATAATGAAAACTAAATGTCTGAGAGAAAACAAAAGACTGAGAGTTCCTGAAATTCCCGAGAAGGCATGGCATTGCACCATGGTAAGGGAGAGGAGGTGGTTTGGGAGGCAGATGAGGAGCAGGCGGAGGGCTGGTTGGTAAGAGATCCCAAGGAGGAAAAGGAGGCAGTTGGAACTAGGGATGTGATGATGGATGTGAACAGGGCAGAGCAGAAGATGGTAGAAGCCGGAAAGATGTGATGGATAGTACCCCATGGTGGCATTGCAGGAGGGAGAAGCCATGGTGCTTAAGTAGACAACGCCACCATGGGGACGGACGACGGAGACACTGCCGATAGGGAAGGGGCCCGACCCAGGCCGAGCTGGCAAGTCGAGGGAGCCCGGTGATGTTGGAGGCCCAATGGTCAACAGTGGAGCTGAGGGAGGGAGGAGTGGCGGTGGAGGAGTTAGGGCGATGAGCTGAGGTGGAGTGGTGGGGACAGCGGCCAGAGGAGGATCCAGGGAATCCCCCAGACTGGGGGTAGAGCTTCTCTAGACATCGCAGAATGGCCTCCCTTCAGTTGAATTATGTGACTACTGTAAGATACGGTAGTCATGCATTGATAATCATTCATTATACTCAATTATACATTGTTATATACAAACTCAGCCTGCAAGTGACCAACCTTAATGTTTTAATGTGGTTAAAATAATGTAAGTTGTTGTTTCAACATTTAGTTTCACCTATGTTTTATCAAAGTTGATTAGATTTGCAGAATTCAACAGTGATCAGTGTTGTTACAATTAAAAATTGTTTTCGTTAACTGGAAAAAAAGAAGAAAAAACCCTGAAATAAAATATGAAAAACTTGTAGATTTTGCCTAGGCAAATAACTGAAATGAAATAAGTTGAAGTACTAAAATAACTAAAACTAAAACTAAATAAAGCTAAATTAAATGTGAAAAAAATCACATAACAAATAACTAAAGTGAAAATTCAAACTGAAAGTACAAAATGAAAGCTAACTTGGTATAGTAATAAATACTATAATTGTATATAAACAATACTAAAATAATACTGAAAGTGATTCAGTCTTGATCCTTGATGCTGATTAATCTGTGAATAAATGCTGAAATTCCACCTGGAAATTCTTTTCCCTCCAGAATGTTCATTTTTAATGACAAGAAAACAAATTAGATGACAAAATAAAATGACGACTTTTTACTGTCAATATAGATCCCATTTGTGATCAGACTTTAGAAAGTTATGGCCAGTTATGCAGCACCAGTACCACTAGGGCAACAGCTACTACAAGATGAGTTGCAACGTCCAGTGATAAAATCAGTGTATGTATGTTTAGCCTAATGAAACTAGCAGTATTTTCATCAGGTAAAACAGGGTGTAGATGTTTTTGGGTATACAAATGAATGGATACAGTATGTGCAAGTAACCATTTTGCTAATTTCTCTGATTCCTGCAGGCGTTTGGGTTCTGTAATATGGTGCTATGGGCAGGGAACCTGTGGTTCGTCTTCAAGGAAACCGGTTGGCTTGGAGCCTTTGCTGGTACTTACATGCCCTCTGGAGAGAAGCAGCCAGCACCAGACTCCTTCGGCCAGGGTGGGCACAACTGAGAGGCTGAAAATTAAAGCATGGAATTCACAGGAATTCTTATGCTCTCAGTGCATAACTTCATATAAGTTTATGTATTATCACTACCAAGAATTTTGTTGCTGTTATAAACATTTATATTTAGGTTAATGTGAATCTCAAGAAGAAATTCAGTATTACAGTAATGAGAATAAAGGAATGTGATTTGAATAATATGCTTAATTGTCATTATACTAATGTCAGTGCAAAAATTAAATTTGAATGATCCTACAAATAGGCTTATTTTCTTTATCCAAAATATCTCTCTTTTTTGGAGTGATTTCTGACATATTCTTGACAATTTTTATAAGATTCACCCTAATAGAACTTTCAGGATAATTGTCATTTGAAATATTTGACATTTTGAGGCTTGCAAAGGTCATCCTATTTAATTATATTCTCTTTTAAATGTGTTTTTCTAGGCTATGGACAAGAAGGTTATGAACAGGACCCTTACGCCAGCTCTCAGGGCGGGTACCAGCCTGAATATGGCCAACAGGGTGGTGGATACGAAGGCGGTGGTTACAACCAAGGAGTGTATGGTCAGGGTGAGCCCACCTCCTTCTCCAATGAGATGTGAGTCCGGCTCCGCTGGCTGAAGCTCTGCACTGGTGAGTGAACAAGCTGTAAGCTGTAAGTGTACAAGCATATGTAACCCCGGTTCCCTGAGAAGGGGAACAAGACGTTGTGTCACGTAGTTGACACTATGGAGGATGTTATCAGCGTGACTGGGGTTTGAAAAGGGTGCCTGTAATGCACATAATCAACTCTTTTGTCTGAAGGAGACATGCAAGCAAGCCCTAGGCATAGCAACGAGACGCAGCATCTCATTCCCCTTCTCAGGGGACTAGGGTTACATACGTAACCTAGAGGTTCCCTTTCCAAATGTAACTTCGATGCTGCGTTATGTGCATTTGCCTGCCACTGAGTTGACGCTATGGGAAACATCTCTGTTACTATTGCAACCTCTGTTCCCTTATTGAGGGAACGAGACGTGGTGTCGATGACTGACACTAGGGGTCGCACTTGGGAGCAGGTGACATGCATCATGAGCGTAAACCGCCTATACGCTACTGCCATTGTGTTGACCGTCAGGACCAACACGTGCCTGGATCAATGAGCCATCAATATCGCTAGCAACTCGAGGCAGTTGATGTGCCACTGCAGATGATGTCCAGTCCAAGAACCCAACATTAGTTCAAGGGGAACCCCTGCCCTTAGAAATGCAAGGTCAGTCCAAGGGCTGAAGAAGCAACAACAAATCAGCATGATAGCCACGTGATGTGTGCCTCTGTTCCATGACTATCTCAAGTCTGTAGCCAATGCTGAAGCTGTCTCATATGCATTAACCCGAGCACCATAACTGCAGCTGAGAATGCCATATGCACCAGAAACCTCAGAAATTGTTTCAGTGGAACTACTGTTTTACTCTAAATATCTTCAGGGAGTTCAGCTTCAACTGAGCGAGTTCCTCATCATGATCTGCGAAGTCATATAGACTTCAACTCCATCCTGAGAAAAGAGATGGTCTGCACTGGGGAGAGCTTGCTCTTTTCCCAGTTGACCTGAAGCCCCAAATGGCTAAGTTGTCGGAGCACCACGTCCCTGTGTGCACACAACAAATCTCGAGAGTGAGCTAGGATCAGCCAGTCCTCGAGATAGTTGAGAATGACAATGGCCACTTCCCTTAACGGGGCGAGGGGCAGCCTCTTTGACTTTTGTGAAGACCCTCGAAAGCGAACTGAAGAAACGGTCACTGTTGATGCAGAATCGAGGCATGGAAGTACCCATCCTTCAGGTCTATCGCCGCAAACCAATTCTGTTGGCGAATGCATGTCAGAATGCGTTTCTGTGATAACATCTTGAAAAGGAGCTTGTGCAGGGCCCAATTCAAAAGTCACAGGTCTAAGATTGGTCGCAACTCACCGCTTTTCTTTGGTACGATGAAGTAAAAGCTGCAGAACCCCTTCTTCATCTTGGCTGGAGGCACTGGCTCTATTGCGTCTTTCGCCAATAGGACTGCAGCTTCTGCACGCAGGACAGGGGCGTCTTTGCCTCCCACTGAGGTGAAGAGAATGCTGCTGAACTTGGGTGGCCGCCTGGCGAACTGAATCACGTAGCCAATCCTGTGGCTGTGGGAGTACTGGAACACCTAACTTGCTCCGTATGCCCTAACTGGAATCGGCCTGTGAAAGTTGAGGAACCTGCCTCTGAACGGACTAGCCTGACCTGTGCGGGGATTTGTGTGAGTCGTGTCCGCACATTGAAGAAGTGGTAAGTCTGCGTCCAACATGTCAAGGCTGCAAACTGTGGCCCAGAGAATGAGGAAGTAGCTCTTTCTTTGAAAATATGGGTACCCCTACCACTTGGGGCGAGCGGTGGAACCGAGGGATAGATTCCTCGGTAGAGAATCATACAAGAATCAAACAAGAACAGAGTCTCTTACCACGGATGTATCATAATGAGTGCATCCAGCTCTCTCAGGAGTCGAACCCACTCCAACAGAGTGTTATCTTACATGCGCACATGAACAAGCAGCTCCTGAAGACAAAAAAGCTTGTGTATTACAGGCACCCTTTTAAACTCAAAGGTGCTCCACATATGACGTAATGAACTACTGTATGCCAACGATTATTGGCTTTTGTTTCCACATGTGAACTCCACATACAGTATATTCACACATGAACTCTCTCTCTCTATATATATATATCTTTACAATCAACATTTTAAAGGGGTCATATTATAAATTTTACACTGGACACTACCAATCAAAATTTTGGTTCAGTAAGATTTTTTCAGAATGTTTTTGAAAGAAGTCTTTTGCTCACCAATGCTGCATTTATTTGATCAAAGAAACAGTAAAACAGTAATATAATTGTGAAATATAATCCGAAATTAAAAACTGTTTTCTATTTGAATATATAAATAAAAGTTATGATAAATAAACATTTAAACGTGTCGTCTTTGCAGATCACAGCAAGAGGACGGTCATGTGATCAGCCAGCATGGAAACTACTAGCTATGTTTCCACTGTCTTCAGTTGGTTTAAAGAGAAGGGGGTGGGTGGGATTGAAGCACATTTAAGAAATCTTATCAGGGTTGATATTAACATCATAACCAAGAGGAGACCCAGGAGGGTCAACATACTGTCTATTACATCGAATCTAACAGGAGATTATTCATCCTATGATGAGGAAAAACTTGAATATGCTACCAAAAAAATGAATGAAACCTATGATGTATATGTTATGTACGGGGAGCCATTTGAATGAATTATATAAATTATAGTATTACACTGAATGTGTTTGTCTGTGGTGTAAATATGAATTATATTTAATTAGATATACTGTATTGTGACTTTAACTTATTGTTGCTTTTTTTGTGATTCCACTTGTAGCCCCCACATTTGTTTTTATTTTCCCTATCTTACCACTTCACCACCTCAATCATTCAACCCATGGTAAGAGATCTGACCTTAAACCTCCTACTGAATGTTTTTTTTTCTTTTTTATTTGTGTGAAACATTCTTTGAAGGTTCATGAGAACACAAAGGTTAAATAGTATAAAAGTTCTGTGTCAATCACTACTAGAAGTGTTAACAAAAGTCAGTAGTCTTAGATAAAACTGGTAGGGAGAGAAACTGAGTAACAGAAAAGCTAAGAACAAAGTGAAACGGGAAGTACAGGCCACTATTCAACAAAATGTGAACAAATTATGCACATGCACAAGATTTATTTCCTTTTATGTTTTGGTTATATGTCCAAACCTTTATAAGCTAAAGCACAAATATATTATTGGTGCTATAAAACGGTTTGTAGGACATTATTGTGAACACTTACAAAAGGCAGTCATGGGTGCTTCAGTACTTGATGTTTTGTTTTTCTAGTCCTTTGAAACGCCACTGATGCTCTTATTCAGACATGAGTGTGAATGAACCCTTTATATTCCTTCTGAAAATTCATTTCTATGTGTTTTGGCTTTTTGTTCACACTGATATGGGTGTTTTTATGCTGTCTCTGTCTATATGCCTTTACTTGAAGGTCCATATTGCTTTCTTTCTCTCCCTCATTATAACATCTGATAATGCAAAATAAAACAATGTTAGAGAATGACGAGTGTGATGACATTAATGCTCCAGTGTGTTTGTTTTTAGTAGCGCTTACTTTTATGAATTCTAATGTCTTACATTTTTGAATGACAATTAGCCGTTGTAATTTCACTATGGAGTTAGAGAGAAGTGACAAGAATAATGCTAACTTTTGGTTAAAATGATTATTGTAAAGTTGAAACATTTTGAGTTCTCTAGGGATGCAAGATATATCATTCTGTATCATATTCCTGATCATACAACAGACATGGCTTTTGATGCCTTTTAACACCTGAAGAGGGAGACATTTAGTAAATTAAGTGACATGAATGGAAATTTGACTGTTGAAACAAAATAAAAGGCATTAAAGCTAAGTTAGTAAATAAATCTACTTTATTAATGAGCCATTGACAAAAAAGGTTTTTAAAAGTGCAAAAAAACATAATGGAGATATAATAAATTTTGAAGTTTATTAAGTGTTACCAATGAGATTATATGGTTTTATAATCAATTAACACTACTTTTGTCACTAATTTGGACAAAATTTGTCACCAAAAAAGTCATTTGGTAAAACCAAAATTTCGGTTTTACCGAATGACGCTATTTTCAATGCTAACAGGCTGATATCTATCTAGCTAGTTAGCCTGCTAGATAGCTGGCAAAAGGACAACTTGTACTAAATATAAAATGTTTGATTTTTAAAATATTTTCCATGTTTTATAGCGGTTGTATTGAATGACCTGATGTTTTGGGACATGCATAGGAGCAAGTGAAAACATGAATTTTTCAAATAGTAAAGAGAGAGTTAGTTACTTTGCTTCACGACCATGTGGTCCTTTGCAGGTGTCTGAATGATGTCACATCCTGTCACATGTTATTGACCGCATAACTTGAGGTTCGTTCACGCCATATCGTAATTACTGTATCTACGAGATTCTGGCTCATAAAAAGCATTCATGTCCTCCTAGAGCTCGTAATTACAGTTTGTAAACTGGGAGTTTACACGTGTACCACATGGCCATTGTACCACCTGACTGCTGTAGATTCATTTAGGCGTTGATAGTGGTGCTATAGAAATGCATAATTTCCAGTCCGAGGACATGAACAGCTCTGAATATAAGGTCACATGTTGTCATCTCAAGATTACATTAATTACGCAGTGGCGTGAATGCAGCATTGATCCAAAATGACCCCTATATATTGGTTACTCCGAATGACATCAATGAAATTATTTTTCCGAACATTTTTCTCATAACAAAGCAATGACTTCTACACATCTTCTACACATAATTTTAATACCATTTTGCACTATGTTGATATATGATGTCATAAAATCATGCCAAAATAAAAAATATATACATTTATTACATTTTAAGATATTTTAATCACAAATGAAATGGCTGTATTGGCCTTTGGACGGTTAAACCGAATGACCTTTTGACACTTCAAAATCTTTAAAATACCTTTATATGTAGCAAAATATAATTAAAACATTTTGGATTCAATAAAAAATATCTAGTTGTACTACCTTACATACTTTGGATGTCATATCTTTGTTTTTTATTATTATTAAGGCCTTTGGACAAAAAAAAAAAAAAAAAAGACCTGTCATGTCATTGACCCTAATGCAGTTATTGTGCTTTTCTTGTAAAGTACACTACTGTCAGTAAGATTTTTTAAATTAATACTTTTATTCAGCTAAAACAAATAAAACTGGCCAAAAATATATTCAAATATAAAACATTTCTATTAAATTGTAATAATATTTCACAATGTTACTGTTTTACTGTATTTTTGATCAAATAAATGCAGCATTGATGAGAATAAGAGACTTCTTTCAAAAACATTAAAACATCTTTCTTTTGAATGGTGTGTGTGTGTGTGTGTGTGTGTGTGTGTGTGTGTGTGCCATCAGTTTTACTATTTGTCTTTGTTCAAATTCACTGTAAACATGAATTAGTGTTTCTTTTAGATAACTGTATTTAATTAGCATATGTAAGGAAAGGTTTATAATAGCTTGCATTAATGTTACATGTGCTACAGTATAACAAATAGTATCCAGCGAGGGAACAATGATTGATATCTTGTTGGATTCTTATCATCTTTGCAATCTTCTGAAATAGGCCCAAAGCCAGAAAAGTGTGGTTTCCTCCTGCATGCGGCAGCACATTTGTTATGATCACTCACTTGTGTTGCCAAAACAAGGCCCTCTGTGTGTCTGCCCACAGGATGATCTGCCAGGGAGGGCCGTCAACAGGGACCCAAAGTTCTTATGGCACAGAATATTTCCACATGTCACTTAAAATCAAATTGTAACCTATAAACTATAGTTTCCATGAGATCTCGTGGTATGTGTCAGTATACACTCCCTGTAAATCAGGACAAACACATTCCAGATGTGAAGCATTTCAAGAAAGTTTCCCCATTCAAAGCCATTTGTCACAACCCTCTGCTTCTCCTTCTGCTCTTAAACTAAACAAATTAGCAAGAAATAAAATGTTATAATAATTATA
The DNA here is from genome assembly GCA_036281575.1 of Ancherythroculter nigrocauda. Classification (NCBI taxonomy): domain Eukaryota; kingdom Metazoa; phylum Chordata; class Actinopteri; order Cypriniformes; family Xenocyprididae; genus Ancherythroculter; species Ancherythroculter nigrocauda. Next base: position 36,322,285 of record VTFQ01000021.1, on the reverse strand, counting down.
ATGAATTATAATATAATATAATATAACGGGCAAATATTTGAAAACTTTTTAGTTATGAATGTCTTTCAAAGAAAGCTCAGCACTGCTATTCTGCTGAATGAACATTTCCTCAGCTCGCAGTTATGAATATTCCGGCTGTGTTTCAAAACCTAGCGCGCTGCCTACTTAGACAGCATTTGTAGGCAGTTCAAGTGCTAAATCGAAACGCTATTAAAATGCTGTCTAGGTAGGAAGCTCACTAGGTTGTAAAACTCTCCCTCTAGTGGTTTTACGCTCCTTCTCCGTGATTTACCCGCAAGAAACTAACGTAAGTATACTAAATCCTTAGCCAACGCCCCGCACACTCACTCTTTCCTTTCGCAGGGACCGATTCGGACACTCTCAGGAAGTTCATGAAGAAGCTTAAAGCTGCGTCAGAGTTGACCGATTAAATCAATAACTACGCTTTTATTTTCGCCACACAGTGTCTTTGAACGGAGTCTTCTTTGTGAACGTTTGCTGATACGGACACTAGGCTTCCTAAAAAGGCGTTATTTCATAGGAATAATACAGCTGCAGAATGGCAGAAACTGAGGCAAGTCCGTTCGGAGGCTGTTTGGAGAAAATGAAGAACTATGTGCGAACTCGGAAAGGAACGATCCTGACTGCTGAAATAGTAAGTTATTAACATGGCTGTGGCTTTAATTTAACTATAATTTCATTGTGTAAGACGCTTGAATAACATTGAGAGAGCTAACGTCATTCATTTGGCTTCACATCGAAAGTGTGATAAGCAAAAAGCTGGTATGAAATAAATGAACTGTTGCCATGGGGACGCTCCCACTCGTTAAATAAAAATAATACACCTGTTGATTCACACACACTTTTCCGCAGAGACAAGACATACTGTACTGCATTTGTTTTTATTTCATATATTTGGTCCCTGAGACCACCAAACACAAGTAGAATTGTTATGGAGCACGTTTTAGAAAATAAACTCTTGTTTATAATCAGTTCTCATACAATTAGTGAAAGTCTTGGGTTACCAACCCGTTAGTCAAATGTTAAAGGATTAGTTCACTTTCTAATTAAAATTTTCATTAAAATGTACTCACCCCCATGTCATCCAAGATGTTCATGTCTTTCTTTCTTCAGGCGAAAAGAAATGAAGGTTTTTGATGAAAACATTCCAGGATTTTTCTCCATATAGTGGACTTTAATGGACTCCAAACGATTGAAGGTCAAAATTACAGTTTACAGCGATCCCAGACATAAGGGTCTTATCTAAAGAAACCATCGCTCTTTTTAAAAAAAAAAGTTAAAATTTTATACGTTTTAACCATAAATGCTCATCTTGACCTTCATTTCTTTTCGACTGAAGAAAGACATGGACATTTTGGATGACATGGGGGGTAAGTAAATTATCAGGAAATTTTAATGTGAAAGTGAACTAATCCTTTAAGGAGGCCTATATTTTTGAGCTATTAAAATGAACATGTATGGGGTAAACATTGTGTAATGTTGTTTAAAATGTCTAAAATGTATGTGTGAGTGACACTTTAACTCCTAGCTTTTGACCATTTACCACTTACTTTTCACTTTGAAAGCTAAAAAAAATATGTGAAGAAAGTGTCAGATATGTGAGTAAACACTCGAGCAACTGTATCCAGTATAACATAGAAAGTGACTAAGATGAAGTATGGTTGTAAATACAGTTATAAAACTGCAGCAATTCAGTACATGTCACTTCAAAATATATTCAAGTAGTTCTTATTGTGAGAATGTATGGCTAGTAACAGAAGTGGGTGAAAAGAGTATTAATAGTGCTGTTGAATGAAATACCTCCCATCACGGAGCCATTTGAAACTTCACACTGACACACAAGTGTGTGTGCTTTTGGGAGGAGGTGGCATGGAATGCAGACCATGTGCTTGATGGTGTGAGGTCAGAGGGCGCGAGGTTTCACCCATATGCTGGAAAGATAGAGGCCAGGCTGCTGTTCTCTCTTTTATCATGTGTCAGTCCTCAGAAAGCAGAAGTAGTGGATTGTCTAAAGATATAAAGATATTGGAACCTTTCTGACAAAATTCTTAAAGGGTTAGTTCACCAAAAATGAAATTTCTGTCATTTATTACTTACCCTCATGTCGTTCCACACCCGTAAGACCTTCATTCATTCTCAGAACACAAATGAAGATATTTTTGATGAAATCCGAGAGCTTTCTGTCCTTTCATTGGGAGCAACACAATTTACACATTCAAGGTCCACAACGGTAGTAAAGACATTACAAAAGTAATCTGTGTGACTCCGGTGGTTTAACTTCAGTTCATCATTAAAGTAATCCATGTGACTCCAGTGGTTTAACCTCAATCAATTTATGAAGCGACGCGAGTGCTCTGTTTGCACACAACACAAAACATTATTTACCATGTTATTTATGAAAATATTGACTTACAGTACAGTAGGGGGGGCACCACGATGCATACAAGACCTGTAGTTGTTCTGTGAATGTGCTTTGGGTAATAGTATTTTGCAAATATAGAGGTACATTTTTGCGCAAACAAAGCACTCGCGTCGCTTCATAAATTGATTGAGGTTAAACCACTGGAGTCACATGGATTACTTTAATGATGTCTTTACTACCATTGAATCTGTTGGACCTTAAATGTGTAAATTGCGATACTCCCAATGGAGGGACAGAAAGCTCTCAGATTTCATCAAAAATATCTTAATTTGTGTTCCAAAGATGAACGAAGGTCTTATGGATGTGGAATGACATGAGGATGAGTAATTAATGACAGAATTAACCCTTTAATTGCTGTAACATAACAGGCCTTTTAATACCAAATAACTAAATTGAAAACAATCTCTATTGTTTTGTCTATCTATCTATCTACAGTTGCAAGAAAAAGTATGTGAACCATTTGCAGAAAATGTTAATAATTTTAACAAAATAAAGGAGATAATACAAAATGCATGTTTTTTTTTTACTATTTTTTATTTTTATATTTTAGTACTGTCCTGAGTAAGATATTTTACATAAAAGATGTTTACATATAATCCACAAGACAAAAAAATAGCTGAATTTATTAAAATAACACCATTCATAAGTATGTGAACCATTGATTTTTAATTCACGATGCATTAAGAGTCGGGGGGTGAAAACTTTTGAACAGAATGAAGATGTCTAAATTTTTCTTATTTTGTTTAAATATACATTTTTATATTTAGTACTGCCCTTCTGAAGCAACAGAAGATACTTTCATGTTTCCCGGAAGACAAATTAAATACAATTTACCTTGATCTTCAAATTCCAAAAGTTTTCACCCCCCGTCTATTAATGCATCGTGTTTCCTTCTGGAGCATCAGTGAATGTTTGAACCTTTTTTAATAGTTGTGTTTGAGTCCCTCAGTTGTCCTCAGTGTGAAAAGATGGATCTCAAAATCATACAGTCACTGCTGGAAAGGGTTCAAATATGCAAAAGATGGTGGAAAACTGAAGAATCTGCAGGATCTGGAGGATTTGTTCTGAAGAACAGAGCTCAGTTTAACTATTCAGAACAAACAAGAGACTCATGAACAACCACCACAAAACATAAAAACAGTCATAGATCATCAGTTAACCACACACAGTATTCAAGAACCAATGGTTTACATACTTATAAATGGGGTTATTTTAATAAATTCAGCTATTTTTTTGTCTTGTGGACTATATGTAAACATCTTTTATGTAAAATATCTTACTCAGGACAGTACTAAATAAAACATAACATGCATTTTGTCTTATCTCCTTTATTTTGTTAAAATTATTCACATTTTCACAGATTCTGCAAGTGGTTCACATACTTTATCTTGCAACTGTATCTGTCTAATTTGAACAATTATTTACTGAAATTCTCAAATCTCATTCTCAGTAGTGCATATTAAAACTTGGCTGTCAAGACACATCAAACAGCATTAATTCTTATGTGTCAAGTTGTCAATTTTTTTTAAATCTTTTTTGGAGCTTGATCACTATTTGCTTCCACTGTATTCTGCAAAACTTCTGCTTTTGTGCGCAACATACAAAAGAACGCAAATCATACAGGTTTGGAATGACATGAGGATGAATAAATGATGACACAATTTCAATTTTGGGGTGAACTAACCCTATAGCCAGTAACAGGACACTTTTTTTATTGCCTTATTGCCCACATATCTCACATTATCACATATTTTAACAACAATAATAATCATAAATTAGGTATTATTTGAAAGCTATTTTGCAATTGGACATTGCAAAATAACCTTTATCAACTTCGAATTTGGAAGTAAAAACTTGGTTAGACATATGGCTTTGATTTTTCTTTGTTTTGTAAAATATATGTTTTGTATGAAATATATATTGCTTAACAGTAAACTTAAGCTTCTATAACTTTTCAACACTTTTTATTTTTTTGAAGTGCTTCCACTTCTGCAGTAATCTGCTGACGAGTGTCTTCTTTAAAAAGCCAGAACCAACATTATGTCTGTATTTCAAATGATTCATGAATAACAACCATTCAAGTTCAGATCTGCTCAAAAAGAGGAGTGACAGTTAACTGAATAAGCTAAACATATATTTCTATAATAGCTCTCAGTATTGTAAAATTTTAGATATTAGAGAAGACAGTAATAAAGTCCTGAATGATAAACCAGCACTCCTCTGTCCTTTATTATTATGCATTAATGAATCTTTCCTAGTTCAACACATTTCACATGCCCAACTTCCTGTGTCCTGCTTAAATATAACATCAGCATATTGTGTCCTTATCAAAAACATGTTGCTTAGCCTATCTCCCGATCAGATGATGAAATAACGGCCTTCCTTGAGATGCTATTGAGTAACTAACACAGAATACTGTGGTACCAGTAGCAGTAATAGCATGTTATATAACTAATTGCTGGTTAAGGTCATGAACGTTGGACATGATACACTCATTTTCAAGAGTTCAATTTTGTCATGCAGACACACCCACATCTAAACATGTAGAGTCATGGTCAAGTGAAATGACACACCTAGCGTCTTACAGTAAGAAACCATGCATGCTGGGACTTTTACTGAGAATTAGATGAGTGATGTACTGTATAGCTCTATTATATTTTGCTGGTTAAAACAAATGTAAACACATGCAAGAATGTTTGCTCTAGTGTGATGTGAACAAGCTGTAGGCGCCTTGCCATCACTAAGTGTGTCTTTGTGCGTCTTTGCCAAATGATCAGTGTTTGGGTGTTGAATATTCTTCATATACGCATTGCAAAGTGCTTTGTATAATTCAGTTGTGTTTTATGTGTACGCTGTATTGTAAAAGTGTCACAGTCAGTGTTTTTCGTGTATGTGCTTTTAGGTGTTTTTCTTTTTTTTTTATTTCTGGTGTTTCCTTATTTATCTGTTCACCCTCGTGACCCCGTTCAGCTCGGAGCCCTCAGTAGTGGGTGTTCTTAAAGGGGCAGAACTGCATCCTTGAATAGAGCTTCATTGTGCGCTGGCTGGAGTTCAGTCTGCTTGTGAGGCTCATAGAGGCAGTTTGTGCCAGTCCCCACAACTCATAAAGCTCCGATACATATGTGCATGAAGGAGGGGTGCCTGATGAAATCATGCTGCCCGCTCCGCTCCTCGCCGCCCACAGGCATGAGCCCGGTGTGATGACTCCCCTTCTCCGGGCTGGTGTACAAACCCGATTCCAAAAAAGTTGTGACACTGTACAAATTGTGAATAAAAACAGAATGCAATGATGTGGAAGTTTCAAATTTCAATATTTTATTCAGAATACAACATAGATGACATATCAAATGTTTAAACTGAGAAAATGTATCATTTTAAGGGAAAAATAAGTTGATTTTAAATTTCATGGCATCAACACATCTCAAAAAAGTTGGGACAAGGCCATGTTTACCACTGTGTGGCATCCCCTCTTCTTTTTATAACCGCCTGCAAACGTCTGGGGACTGAGGAGACACGTTGCTCAAGTTTAGGAATAGGAATGTTATCCCATTCTTGTCTAATACAGGCATCTAGTTGCTCAACTGTCTTAGGTCTTCTTTGTTGCATCTTCCTCTTTATGATGCGCCAAATGTTTTCTATGGGTGAAAGATCTGGACTGCAGGCTGGCCATTTCAGTACCCGGATCCTTCTTCTACGCAGCCATGATGTTGTAATTGATGCAGTATGTGGTCTGGCATTGTCATGCTGGAAAATGCAAGGTCTTCCCTGAAAGAGACGACGTCTGGATGGGAGCATATGTTGTTCTAGAACTTGGATATACCTTTCAGCATTGATGGTGCCTTTCCAGATGTGTAAGCTGCCCATGCCACACGCACTCATGCAACCCCATACCATCAGAGATGCAGGCTTCTGAACTGAGCGCTAATAACAACTTGGGTTGTCCTTGTCCTCTTTAGTCCGGATGACATGGCGTCCCAGTTTTCCAAAAAGAACTTCAAATTTTGATTCATCTAACCACAGAACAGTTTTCCACTTTGCCACAGTCAATTTTAAAGGAACACTCCACTTTTTTTGTAAATAGGCTTATTTTCCAACTCACCTAGAGTTAAACAGTTGAGTTTTACCGTTTTCGAAACCATTCAGCCGATCTCCGGTTCTGGCGGTACCACTTTTAGCATAGCTTAGCATAGTTCATTGAATCTGATTAGACCGTTAGCATCGCGCTTAAAAATGACCAAAGAGTTTTGATATTTTTCCTATTTAAAACTTGACTCTTCTGTAGTTAAATCGTGTACTAAGACCGACGGAAAATAAAAAGTTGTGATTTTCTAGGCTGATATGGCTAGGAACTATACTCTCATTCCGGCATAATAATCAAGGTGCTGCAGGAGTTCCATGGCTGCAGCAGTGCAATGATATTACGCAGCGCCCGTGAGCCCCTGCTTGCACAGGGAACGTGCCTTGCAACCATGGAGACGTTTGTGAGAGACGCTGCGTAATATCATTGCACTGCTGCAGCCATGATACGGCAGCAAAGTTCCTTGATTATTACGCCGGAATGAGAGTATAGTTCCTAGCCATATCAGCCTAGAAAATCGCAACTTTTCATTTTCCGTCGGTCTTAGTACACGATTTAACTACAGAAGAGTCAAGTTTTAAATAGGAAAAATATCAAAACTCTTTGGTCATTTTTAAGCGCGATGCTAACGGTCTAATCAGATTCAATGAACTATGCTAAGCTATGCTAAAAGTGGTACCGCCAGAACCGGAGATCGGCTGAATGGATTCGAAAACGGTAAAACTCAACTGTTTAACTCTAGGGGAGTTGGAAAATGAACCTATTTTCAAAAAAAGTGGAGTGTTCCTTTAAATGAGCGTTGGCCCAGAGAAAACGCCTGCGCTTCTGGATCATGTTTAGATATGGCTTCTTTTTTGACCTATAGAGTTTTAGCCGGCAACGGCGAATGGCACGGTGGATTGTGTTCACCGACAATGTTTTCTGGAAGTATTCCTGAGCCCATGTTGTGATTTCCAATACAGCAGCATTCCTGTATGTGATGTAGTGCCGTCTAAGGGCCCGAAGATCACGGGCATCCAGTATGGTTTTCCGGCCTTGACCCTTACGCACAGAGATTGTTCCAGATTCTCTGAATCTTTGGATGATATTATGCACTGTAGATGATGATAACTTCAAACTCTTTGCAATTTTTCTCTGAGAAACTCCTTTCTGATATTGCTCCACTATTTTTCGCCGCAGCATTGGGGGAATTGCTGATCCTCTGCCCATCTTGACTTCTGAGAGACACTGCCACTCTGAGAGGCTCTTTTTATACCCAATCATGTTGCCAATTGACCTAATAAGTTGCAAATTGGTCCTCCAGCTGTTCCTTATATGTACATTTAACTTTTCCGGCCTCTTATTGCTACCTGTCCCAACTTTTTTGGAATGTGTAGCTCTCATGAAATCCAAAATGAGCCAATATTTGGCATGACATTTCAAAATGTCTCACTTTCAACATTTGATATGTTATCTATAGTCTATTGTGAATAAAATATAAGTTTATTAGATTTGTAAATTATTGCATTCCTTTTTTATTCACAATTTGTACAGTGTCCCAACTTTTTTGGAATTGGGTTTGTAGTTCAAGTAGATTTAATGATTGTTAAATTATTTTGTAGTGCTCTAGAAAAACTTTTCAGCATAAGATTAAAAATGTCAAAATTACACATTTATTCAAATGCGACAATCAATGTAAGTTTGTAATAATGAAGTTTGTAAAGCTGCAGTGAGCATGTTTGAGGCACGTTCATGCATACTTTATATAAAATAGAGCTAGTCTTTATAAAAATGGTGTTTGCTTCACTCCCAGCGCAGACCTCTACTATGCTTAACCCTGGGTTATCGTCGTTCTAAACCCCACTTTTAAAGGTTTAGTTCACCCAAAAATTAAAAAATTCTGTCATTAATTACTCACCCTCATGTTGTTTCAAACCTGGAAGACTTTCATTCATCCTCAGAACACAAATGAAGATATTTTTGATGAAATCTGAGAGCTTTCTGTCCCTCCATTGACAGCTAGGCAACTACCACTTTGATGCTTCAAAAAGTTAATAAAGAGATCGTAATCTATATGAATCGAATGGTTTAGTCCAAATTTTCTGAAGTGACTCGATCGCTTTATATGATGAACAGATTGAATTTAGGCTCATATTCACATATAAACATTAATCAGCTCACACATCAGTTGTGGTAAACGGAAGCTCAAGCATGTTTGCTTGATGCTTGCAAGAACCAATGAGGTTCATTCTCGTGTTACGCAGCACGTTTGAGCTTCAGCAAGAACTGAAGAGGTTTGTTCTTGCATGTCAAGCAGTTTCGGTTGAGTTTCTGTTTATGTTCAATGATCAGTGTTTATATGTGAGTAAAAGCCTAAATTAAATCGAGTCTCTTCAGAAAATTTGGACCAAACTGCTCAATTCATATAGATTTTTTTTACAATCTCTTTATGAACTTTTTGCATCAAAGTGGTAATGTAGCTGTCAATGGAGGGACAGAAAGCTCTCAGATTTGATCAAAAATATCTTAATTTGTGTTCCAAAGATGAACGAAGGTCTTACAGGTGTGGAACGACATGAGGGTGAGTAATAAATGACAGAATTTTACCCTTTAACCCTGGGTATGTTTCATACTTGTAATTTAAAAGCAGGGTTAGCATCACTTTTGGATGTGCTTTGGACAGTCACAGAAAAACTATGCTTTGTATAAACATAACCTTTATAGTCTGAAAAGTCTATTCAGAATAAACTTGATAGTACATTTGGCAATAGGCCTATATAATATGAGGACATGCAATGCTAGATCCTTTATATAAAAATATCACATGCTGCATTCATCCTGTTATTGACACTGACAGCACAAATATACAAATAAGGACACTAAACCAGGGTTTAGGAATGTACAGTGTGAAACGGCAGCTTATGTATACCCAGAATTAATTGTGTAGAATGAACCAGGGCTATTTCAAGTGTGAAAAACCATTATAATTTGAAAGGATAACCAAGAAAATTCTGGTAGTTTGTATATGCCTAATAAATCAATTATTACAAATTTGTGTATGCTTTGTAATAAATCAATAATATTAATAGAAAAAAATAAATAAATAACCCATGGCATTTCTGTTGTTTAAAAACATTTTTGTGCCATGACTCTTCAACCCTATTACATTCAAAATGTTTTGGGGTCATTAAATGGGATCATAACATGCCAATTGGCTGATAGTCTGAGGAAAAAATATATTTAAATGTATTTTTTTTATTTAGTAATGTGACAAAACAGCCTTTAAAACTTTAAGTTTGGGACAGTTAATATTGCAGAGCAAGTTGTAGTCACATAGCATGAGCACATCTGTGTGAAGATCTGAGAATGTAGTGTTACACGTTTGTCAAACTAAGCACAGTATGTTGAAGCCAAACAGCAGTCATTCTGTTGGCAGTAACATATTTACGTGCCCAATGCTGGCTTCATTTCAAAGGCATGGAGAGATAAGATTGTGCGTGTTTACAACTGGCTACCCTAATGGAAAAAATGCCTTTCCTCTGGTATTCTGAACTTAGCTGAAAATGAAAACTGTATGTGCTTAGGTTTACGGTTTAAGTGGTTTTAGGCCAGAAATTACCTCAGCTATTAACCTCAGTCCTTTTGACTGGCTATGATATGCAACATGTGAAAGCACTAGTAGTTGTGTTGTGTCTTTTGTATATAAAATAAGGCCAGTAAGGGACACCTCAGCAACATCACTTCCAGGTTCATTTCACGCCCCAGAAAAGAACTGCATTTTATTGCCGGTTCGCTCAAATTGAGCTGAAAAAGAGCTCATGTGCTGTTTGTGGGGTTAAAACACCTAATTTCCAATTAGATTGCAAGAGTTTAAAGGTACAATATGTAAAATTTTTGCAGTAAAATATCCAAAAACCACTAGGCTAGTGTTATATATTTTGTCCAGCTGATTACTAACAATATCTCTAATGTTTTCAACTACTTGTAAATCATGAGAAAATTCCCATTCTAAACAGTGACACGGGGCAGTGCAGTCGCCTGTCAATGACGTCAGTTACCTTTGTTACCGCCTTTACTGACGTAGAAACCACATGACAACAGTGCCGTGGACAAATGCGGAAGTAGTGTCTATCGTCCAGCAAACCACTAGCTTGCTTCAAGCAGTTCCTTATTTACTTCTTGCACGTTTTATGGTGGATTGTGTTACTTATTTATGGAACATAATTACTGTTTACCATCTGCCGCTGGTTCTGTCGACAAGGACAGCTCCCGTAAACTCATGACCGGAAAAGCGGAAGCGGCGCCGGCGACTGTGTCATAATAAAAGTCCCGCTGCTCGTGAGGCGTGTGTTGATCAATCGCTCCAGCTCCTCGTTCAGCTCCCGCAACACTCGGTCCTGCTCTGCTTCATACTACAGTAACGTTAATAATCGCATCCACGAACATGAGTTCTTCCAGACTCCAAGCCCTATTCTTTTGCACCGTCCGTTGAGTTGGAGACCACATGTCCCAAGTTTCCGCTCTAAAACTTGGCGTCATCAAACTACGCCTTTGTTTTGAATAGGCTTTTAGCGACCTCTAGCAGAAAAAAATATCACAAATTGTACCTTTAAGGCTTCTTTTTATTTCAGTTAGTGGATTTGTGTATCAATACATCACACAAACCCTCACAAATGGCTGATTTTATCTGTTAAAGTCAGCATTAAAAAGAAGTGAAACAGCTTCTGGAATAAGAAAAATGTAGAGCGGGATTTGATTTTGTCTTTCGGGAATTGTTTGGATCATTGCTAACTAAATGGACACAGATCCAAATCTAAATTTGCTGTCTGTTGTGGAGGATATTTAGTCCAACCCTCTGCCGAGACACATGTCATGACTCATGAAGGGGTTTCAAGGGGAGGGGAGGTTACCGTTTTTGATTAAAGATTATGAAGGCATATGAATTAAAAAAAAAAAAAAAAAAAGCACTGCAACATTCTGTAAGACAATAAAAATTGCCAATTTCGTGACGACTTTAAAGCACTGTAGTTTCAAATATGAGATGTATTACAAATATAAGCCTAAGTAACATAAGTGATGTAACATGACAGTTTCAGCATCACTGCAGGATAGGGCCGCACGATATTGAAGAAAAATGCGCTAACTTGTTAAATAATGCGGTATTTAATATGTGCAATTTAAACCTTGTGTGTCAATTAAAAAAAGTTACACATAGGTCCAAAGAGGACAAAAATGTCCATGTCCAAAAACTTGTCCACACAAGTTTAGTCTCATTTTAAAGAAGACCCTTGGCAGATTACTGTTGAAATAATAAAAGTTTAAAATGTGAAATAAGAAAAAAGTTATAGAGGTTTAAGTTTATGATAATGATTTATGAACAATATTTTATATAAAATATATATTTCATGAAACATGTTGAACTCTAAAACTGCTAGAAAATCAAAGCCATAAATCTAAACAAGTTGTGTTCAAAAAATCTCAAAAAATGAGCTTTCAGTAAGATTTTGTTTGGGCGCAGTACCAAATCTTCCCCATTAAGGCAGGAACACACCAAGCCGACGGTCAGCCGTCTGGCAGTTTTTGTTCGTCGGCCGACTAAGTTTTCTCAGTGTGTTCCACACCGTCGCCTGAAGTTGGTGCACGTTGGCTTTTTTCGGTGTTTCAAAATGTTGAATCGGCGTCGGAGCTCATCGGTCCGTCGGGCCATCTGATCATTCTGATTGGCTGTTCAGATACTGCCACCTGCTGGTTCGGAAAGGCACTTCATCTCACGCAGGCGCATAACTGACGTGCTACTTGGCCGTCGGCTGTCTAGCGTTGGTTTGGTGTGTCAGGCCAACTTTGGACACAGACGCTGCCGTTCGTCGGCGTCGGCTTGGTGTGTTCCGGCCTTTAGAAGCCAGCAAAGCTCCGCTGGTTCACACAGTGGTTGGATTTGTGATTTGCAGTACAGTAGAGTTTTTCTTTCTCAAATATTACACGCACATCTGACATCCATACCAACACACCCACTCAATTATAGCTGCATAATTTATCCAATTGACTCTATAATATGCAGAAGCAGAAAACAGGAATAAAGTGAGTATTTGTTTTATAGGCCAAACCTGAGAAAATGGCACCATTTGGTAAAAAAAAAAAAGTAAAAGCCTATAACAAAGATTGCATCATTTTATAGTTAAATGGCCCTGGGATTAAAATTGCAGTTTAAAAAAATAAAAAATAAACCCCAAAAAACAAACAAACAAACAAAACAGTAAAAACAGTAAGGACTTTCAGTGCCTCCTGATTTCAGAACATCACTGCTGCAGTGTGTTCTGAGGTTTTGTGAGTGGATAATGCAAATGAATTTCCTACAGCCATTGCTCCAGTCTTCAGTAAAGATGCTTGTGATGTAGAAACCTCACCTTTTTCCAGGATTCTTTGATAACCAGAAAGTTTGAAGAACTGTTGAAAAAGTATCAATTTAAAAAAACGTCATTGTGATCTTAAACTTTTGAATGGTAGTTTATTTCTCTTCTATAAACAATCAGATGAATCACTTTATAATAACTTTTTTTCTAAAACATATATAATGCTTTACAGATAATTAGAACTGCAGTCCTGCTCATCAAAAACTGCTTGACAGAAGAACCCAGAATGTTTTGTATAAGCAGCATTGGTTGATATGGGCAGCTGATGAAATGATTAAAAAATAACTTAAGAGAAAAAGGAGATTCATTTCAGAGTTATTGCATTTTAATGAAAGATTGCGAAGATTAACATTATTTTATTTTGGAATAACATGCGGGGACCTAGATTTATGCATCAGTTGTTGATTGGATGGATGCAAAACGGCTGCATACGAGCTTGCAGTTGATTATAAGAAAGGGGTGGGGCTTAAATTCAAAATTACAAGGTCAAAAAAACATGCATGGATGAATAATTCACATTAAGATCAGTAACATGCAAAAATGAAAATTCATAGGGGAATTTTCATTTTATGTTTCATTTAATGTTTATGCAAGATATTGCCAAGGTAGCATAACTTTGTTGTTTCCCCAAGTGATGGTAAACAGGAAACAAGCCTCCTTACACACTGAGAATCTTCCTGTTTGAGAAAATAATCTTAATCTTCACACTTGTGTGTGTTTTAGCCGTTGTTACTGTGGCAGCAGCACAAACACAAGGCACAGGTGTTTGACGGTGGCATGTGTACAAATCATTAGTACCACGACAAACCATGGCAACATAGATAACACTTCAAGAGGAACTGAACCCTGTAAGAACATCAAATAACACATGTACTGTCCTTGATACTATTGAAATATAAGTATTAGTTGTGTTTGATAAGGCAGAGACATACTATTATGTTTGTAGGTAATCAGACATTTAAATAAAAAAAAAAAAAAAGTAATAGAAAAATCAGTTTAGAAGAAATGACCAGAGCCATATTAAGCGGCCAGAATACAGCACTGCAGTGTATTTTTGTAGGCCAACCCTTAATTTATCATCACCCTGGTTCCCTTGACAAAAAACCTATAGCATCTTTCCATTGGCTTTTGGATTATTTTAAAATAAGATCTTTGACAAACAAAAGTTTATGATTCTTACACATTTTGTTCATCATGATAATCTTTACAAATTAAGACAAATTTGATCTTTTCAAAACGGATGTAATGCATAATTTTTGAGTCATGAACAATGAGTTTAAACAAGTTTCAGTTGTTAGATAACATTTATAAAGTGTTTAAATACATTTTTTTACTTTTTATGTCAGGCGGTACAACCAAATATTTGAATGTATATACTGTAGTTGTACCACCTGACATGGAAAGTGTACCAGTACTTGAAATTAGCAGTTTTTGAGAGAGATCTACAAACCTTTTCACTCTGCCACAAGGTTCAGTTGGGTTTCATTAGATGATGCATTATCATGTTTACCATTATTACCTTGTCAGTTTATAATAAAAGAGCCATGTTTGCAGTTGTGCCACCCTGACATTTGAGAATATACAAATTGCTGGACAAAAGGTTTTCAATTATCTCAACAGCTTTAAAACTACTGGTAATTATTCAATTTGTTTATATGAAAGGTTTCCAGCCTAAAATTATGCCATTTAGTTCTTAATTTTGTATTATTGAGACGCCATTTTAAATAATTTTCTTAGTCCGTTCATTTGTTCGACAGTTGCACCACCTGACATTTAGATAACAAAACATAAAATAATGTTTTATTTAAAAGTACTAAAAATGAATTAAAACTAAATAGGTTTTAAAGAATAAAGTGATTTATCAAATTATTTTAAAAGTTTTTAGTTTAATTTTTTAAAACTACACCACAGCCACCATGACTTCAACGTCACCACAATCCACCAAGCTTCCAACAACTCTTTCAGTCTTTATTTAAAAAACATTTTCACTTAAATTTGAGTTAGAATAGTCTGCAAGAGCATAATTATAACACAATGAAGTTGAAAAAGCAGTGAGTAGATGAGTTTACCTGTTCGGCATGATGATATTTAATGTCTTCGACATTTGCCACTTGCAACCGCATTTTTCAAGACACACAAGGGGATGTTAATGATGTATTATGTCATAAAATAAAATGTGGAAATATCTTGAGCTTGTGTTAACCACAGACCTCATTTTAGTCATTTAAAAACATTCAAAAATACCCATTGACTTCAGGACGATGGATCTGGAAGTGCTAAAATGCTTACTCATTTCCAGGTTATACGTCATCCCTGCAGTACTCTATACCCCTGCCTTGTGTACAAAAAAAAAAGAAAGTGTGCTTATTTGAAAGCTAGTAACCACCTACCAACCACTTAACACTTTAACAACCGCATAGAAATGGCCTGGCAGCAGTCCAAAAATTCCTACCATTATGTCACTGAGTACTGCACCACTCACATTTTCTAAATACTTAGTCAAAAATGAAGTCTGGTTACTTAAATTTTTTTTAAAAAAAATAATGTTTTGTTTGGCTTGTCAGTAGATTTAAAACTTTAAGCATGTGAAAATCTCAAGGCCAGTCATTTTTTGTCAGTCTGCAAATACTTGCTTTTCTTTTATCGTCTTTACAGAAACTAATGTCTACTAATGTCCACAGGAGGAACAAACCTTTCCTGTAGTAGTTGCTGGCAGTGTTTATTTGGATATTTTTGTTTTTAAGGCAGCAAATGCATGTATCGAGTGTTTGAGTTTAAGGGCTGATTTGATTAGACGTTCATAATATTTGTGTACTCCCAAAAGTATTCTAATAATAGTTCTTTGTTTATAACCATATAAGGACCTCGTCTACTGCGCTCTGCATGAATTGTGCTGTGTTTACACCCATGCCGTATTCCTCTCTTTAGTCCCCACCACGTTTTAGTAATCAAGGTTCAAAAAGCTTCACAAACTCTAAAGGGATGTGAGAAATTCAGAGCTCCACTGTTAACTGACACCTAGAGCAGATGGTATGTTCAGATGAATTGTGGGTATAGTGAACAGTAGTAGAAAGCTTTGGCAGTTTGGCGGGAAACATGGGTGACGTACTTGAGAGGGAGAATTTCCATACTTAAAAGCCAAGACATTTGGGAAAATAGTAAAGAAAACAACCATACACACGGACACTTTAAGAAAATACAACTAAAGTTATGGATAGTTTTTTTTATAAAGTTTCACTTTATAAAGTTTTTATTGTAGTTTTACAATTTTAGGGCTACCAAAGTTAACTGGTTTCATTTAAAAACATTTTTACATGTTATTTCTGTCTAGTGGCATTATCATGTTTAATGTAGGCCATTTGTAATGGTTTCCAGTTTTATAATGTAACAAATTACCATTAATCAAAAGGTTTATTTAGTTTTATTTATTATTAGTTTCAGTTTAAAATACATTTAGAAGATTTTTTCAGTTATGTTTTTTTCCGGTTAACAAAAACCTTTAGTTTTCATTTTAGTTTTTTAAATTCACCATCTATTTTTGTATCTGTTTTGTATATACATGTTATAAATCTTATTGTGTACAGTTCATCCATGTATATGTTTCATGCTTTGACATTTTTTAGGGGTTCAAGCTCGTAGTGCTGAAACCCTATTGTAATTGTTAAAATTTCCAAGGATCAGCATTGTCCCCTAAAAGCTGACTTGAAACTTTGAGGGCTGGTAGTACTCACACCGTCTACAACGTCACCAAGGCTTGCCCCAATCGGCCTGACGGGGGGCGCTACAGCGGTCTAAAGTATGAAATGGCTCATAACATTCTTAAACCATTATGCGTAGGCTCAAGTGTCTTATATCATTGGAATCGTTGTGATCGTGTATCACGCAATTTTTTGCGCACACCCACGCCATTTGTACCACATGGTGGAGCTCCACATTTTGAGCAACTTTGCCTCTAGGACCAACGCTGTCCATCGAATCGTTCATTAAATATTGGCGATTATTTCAAAAACCAACTTTGGCTAACTAGTCCTAGGTTTTTGGCTTGACCTAGATAACTGTTAAAAAGCTTTAAAAAACATATATTTCCTATGGTAAATTGCCTGTGTCGCCTGTAAATGGTCTCTTCCATGTATAAATAAAACATTATACCTTTCTGCGCACGTGCTTAAAGGCCTTAAAGAACTTGAACCTTCAAAACTACATTCACATCCTTAAACTACATGTTCTACACTGATGTAATTAAGTTTTTTTGAAGTTAGTAAACTTTTTGTCTGTCTGTTCTCTGTAGCTCATCAGTTTCATCATCCTCATCTGTTATGCCGCATCGATGTATGGAGGGTACACAGCTGTCGCCATCTGCGAGATGGTCTTTGCCATCATCTTCTTTGTTATCTTCATGATGGAGCTGGACAAACAGTTCCTGGTGGTGAACTGGCTCTGGAGCGTAAGTATGAATTCACACATCACGATCCACCCTAGCATTGTGATGGTAAGTTTTTCATGAGCAAGTGACACTCAGATTTTCTCTGTTTGCCCCTTCAGGATCTGTTCCGAGCTATAATCGGTGCAGTGCTTTATCTCATTACCTCTCTCATCTGTGTGATCGGTGGAGGTGGGGATGGGGCTCGCATCGCTGGTGGGGTGAGACATCCAACGTTCAGCATCAAAACTTACCATTCTTTCATCTTTATGAACAAATCTGATTTATTAGTGCTATATATCCTTCTCTGATAATCCCTCTGCTATAACAAAGGTCACCTTCTCTCCTAGGTGTTTGGTCTGCTGGCTGGGGTCTTGTTTGCTTATGACTCCTACACAATCTTCTTGGACATCAAGAGCAACAGACAGCACACAGCTGCTCCCACAGGTGCATGAACACACTCATTCATTTATTTAAAACATTTTAGAAAGTACACTGGCCTCAAAAGGTATTTGGACACTTCATCCACTTTTAAAGGGGTCATGATTTTTAATTATTTTAATGTTTCTTGAAGTTCACTTATAATTTTAATAAAGTTTTTTTACACACAAAAAAAAAAACAAATAGGACACAGTATCAGTGCCTACTTGCTATTGCATGTAAGTGTTTTGAAAACACAATCCATTTAAAACCATCACTTACAGACAAAGCATTATGAAATCATTTACTTACGGTTTGTGATGCAGCTGCTGTCGGACCCAATACAGTTGCTGCTTCATCTTTCAACAAAAGTTTCTTTTTGCGAACTCCCCATTACACTGTGCCTCATTTACAAAACAAAATGCTCCGAACAAACATATAATCCTCTGACGCAATCCAGGACGCCATTAAAATAAATCATCCACTTGTTTCCGACACTGGGATCCTTCTGAAGTCTGTACAGATAAGCAAATGCTGTTTAAACTGGACACATCAAAGCGAGCATTCTTTCACTCTTCCATTTATCCTGCTGTCAACAGACTCAAGTGTATTATGTCAGTAACTGAACGCGCATCAGTATACTGTATCCAGTGTAGACAGTGTCAGTGATTATAATGGGTTTTGCTTTTGGCGTGACGCGACGCTCACATCCAATGTAGGTAAATGTCAGCCGTTAAGTGAGTGAGTGAATGCCAGTAGGTGGGGCCTATGTGTGATGATGTAGAACTATTCGTCGATGTCTTGCTCTGGAGGCAGTCATATGCAGATTTTTTTGCTAGTGTGACGTCACAGATCCTACAATATCAAAACAAGCTGTTTTTGGAGCTTAAAGGATTAGTTCACTTTAAAATGAAAATTACCCCAAGCTTTGCTTACCCTCAAGCCATCCTAGGTGTATATGACTTTCTTTTGTCTGATCACAATCTTTTGAACACAATTGGAGCTATATTAATAAATATCCTGACACATCTGAGCTTTATAATGGCAGTGAATGGGACCAGCGAGTTTGAAACTCAAGAAAGTGCATCCATCCATCATAAACCGGGGGGTTAATAAAGGCCTTCTGAAGCAAAGCGTTTGTTTAGGAAAAATATTCATATTTAACACCTTACAAAATAAAATAACTAGCTTTCGCCAGACCGCCTCCTGTACTCAACTTAGGAAGAAAGTGTAACGCCTCTTGCAGTTCAAAATGCTTACGTTACATCCTACGTTAGTCAGTTATGCTTTTTTCGTAAGCTGAATATGGAAGGTGGTCTGGCGGAAGCTAGATATTTTACTTTATAACTCATTAAATATGGATATTTTTCTCAAACAAACACATCGCTTCGCTTCAGAAGGCCTTTATTAACCCTCTGGAGCCGTGTGGAGTACGTTTATGATGGATGGATGTGGATGGATGCACTTTCTTGAGCTTCAAACTCGTTGGTCTCGTTCACTGCCATTATAAGTCCTGGGCGTGTCAGGATATACAGTATATTTATATAAATCTGATTGTGTTCATCAGAAAGAAGAAAGGATGGCTTGAGGGTGAGTAAATCTTTGGGTAATTTTCATTTTAAAGTGAACTATTCCTTTAAGTAAATGCTTTGTTTATAATAAGGAGGACGTTTTAAAGGGATAGTTCACCCAAAAATGAAAATTTGATGTTTATCTGCTTACCCCCAGCGCATCCAAGATGTAGGTGACTTTGTTTCTTCAGTAGAACACAAATGATGATTTTTAACTCCAACCGCTGCCGTCTGTCAGTCAAATAATGCTAGTGAATGGGAACTTCTGCTATAAGAGTAAATAAAACTTGCATAGACAAGTCCAAATTAAACCCTGCAGCTCGTGACGGCACATTGATGTCCTAAGACAGGAAACGATCGGTTTGTGCGAGAAACCGTATTTATAGACATCACTGCCATTGTCAGAGCGCGATCAGACCTCACTAACCGAGTGCTGAACGCAGTTGGACATAGTTGTATAAGAGGTAAAAAATGATATAAATACTGTTCGGTTTCTCGCACAAACCGATCGTTTCATGTCTTAGGACATCAATGTGTCGTCACGAGCTGCAGGGTTTAATTTGGACTTGTCTATGCAAGTTTTATTTACTCTTATAGCAGAAGTTCCCAATCACTAGCATTATTTGACTGACAGACGGCAACGGTTGGAGTTAAAAATCATCATTTGTGTTCTACTGAAGAAACAAAGTCACCTACATCTTGGATGTGCTGGGGGTAAGCAGATAAACATCAAATTTTCATTTTTGGGTGAACTATCCCTTTAAGCCATGAAACTTACAGGATATTTTAATGGTACAAAGACCTCATATGTCAAAAGATCAAGGCAAATCTAAGTTGTCACGTCATGACCCCTTTAAAAGTCACTGCATTCGACATAAAATATCAAACCAAGTGTCACCAAATGCTGCAGAAGTTTTTGCTCAGTGAATTTAGTGGATCTACTATGTCAGTTTAGGGCTGCACAATATTGGAAAAAAACTGACATTGCAATATTTACTTTTTCTGTTGTATAGTATCCGTCAAAAGTTTGGAAACATTACAATTATTGAATTTTTTTGAAAGAAGTCTCTTATGCACACCAAAGCTGCATTTATTTAATCAAAACATACAGTAAAATTATAACATTGTGAAAATTATTACAATTTAAATAGTTTTCTATTTTAATAAATTGAAAAATGTCATTTATTACTTTTCTGTCCTTCCTTTGAAAGTCCATTCCACCAAAACCTCGAGACACCATCACTTTATAAGATGAGCAGATTTCATTTAGGCATTTATTCACATGTAAACTTTGATCAACGCACACACATCGAGCACATCAAATATGGTAATCAGAAGCTCAAACGCTCTTGCTTGACATGCGTTGTTCTTGGGTTAAGCAAATACGGTTGATCTCCCATTTCTGTATTTGATGTGCTCTGTGCATTTGCGTTGATCAAAGTTTACATTTGAATAAATTTGTTCAACATATAAAGCGAATGTGTCTTTTCAGAAGACTTGGATAAAACTGCTTGATTCATATGGATTACTTTTACAATGTCTTTATGGACTTTTTTTAAACATTTTTTTTTGGTGAAATGGCCTTTCAGTTGAGGGACAGAAATTTCATAAATGAGATGAACAGAAGTTTTAAGGGTTAGGGATGACATGAAGATGATTTTTTAAAAATGTGTTCTCCCAGCAGCATTCATGCCAGTTGTTTGACGATGAAGACGGAGGTTTAAGCCTCTCCCTAGATTTTAACTAAAGGTGACACATGTTGTAACTCTCTTTGAACAGGTCGCTGAAGGCTGTGGGATGTTTACAACTGACATTTGGCATTTGAGCCAAACAGTTATTCTGGTAGAGACACCAGTGGCAACACTGGTATCTAACCAACCAAAAGCTATGCCGTTTCACATGTCCGCTTTTCATTTCGTGTAACTATAACAACTTAACCTAACTAACTCCCCAGTTATTTATTTTGCGTCTCCCTTTTTGTTTTCTCTCTTTGTTTTTTAACAGATGACACAGTTTGAAAGCTACTTTCCTCACTACAACATTAACAGCAACCAAAACATGGAGAACAACTCTAAAAATGGCAAAAGGAGAGAATTCCTGAGAGTTATCGCAAAGTTACCATGAGAGATGAAGACCAGAGGAATGCAAAAGGGATGAAAACATTACACAGAAAAGAAGTTTATGTACAAAAGGGCTTCAAAAGTGAACTGTTAGATTGTTAAAGAAGCAACCATATATGAAGGAACAGAAAGCTGTTGGCATCCAAAGATTCATTACTGTCATTTGGTCAGGTGGCTTGTTACCACAAAATTTTTTATCAGATTGGTTGGTTACAAAAGCACAAAATTTACAACATTTAGTAGAAGAAAGGGCTAATAAAATGTCAGATAAATCTGACAACTCCAAAGCAGTTATCAAGAGTTTCAGTCAGTTGTCTTCTAATTCTTTACTAGAGAAAGACTAGTTTTGACCCAGTGATTTTAAATTAAGTCATTTTATTATTATTATATTGGGTAATTATTATTACTCTGTCTGGTGCTGTTTTTTTTTTTCTGAAGAAATATTAAAGCTTAAGTTTGTTATGGTGTAAACTTCACCATAGCTTATAACTGTAACTAAATTCTAATTAATTTTTGATTGTTCTTGTGTTTTGTGTTATTTGTATAAGTTTTTGATGATTTCAAACAGGATTTGGGTCAGTCTAACCAGTTTATAGATATATAACTCAGGTGCAGTCAAAAAAAAAGTCAGTTTTCAGTAAATTTAAAGGGATTTTCTCATTGTTCAAACTGAAAAGGAAGGAATCTCAACCCTAATATTTCTAAGGTGGTACAAATTTGTACTATAACAACTTCAGATGTCCATGTGTTGGTAAAATGTTAATTTTTATTAATCTTTCGTACATATTGCCATTTAACCTGTTTTACCTCAAAGGTTGCTCACATCTTGATGCCATAAGAGTTTTTTTTATTTTTTATTCTATTAATAAACCAATTCATATATTAGACATATCTTCATTTACAGCCTCTCTTCCGTTCAACTCTATTGAGTAACGTAGACTAAAAAAATACTGCCAAAGTTTGTCATCATTTCCTCATTCAAGATTTGCTGAGAAAATATCATGAATAAAAACTGTTTACTCAACTGTGTAATAAGAAATTATTTGGACATGCCTTGAAAGAGATCAATGAGTAACCGGACCGCCAGCTACTCCAGTTATTCAAATGCAGTGTGTCGTCTTCACGCTTAAATAAGCAGAACTTCTCAACAGATTCTGGAACAGGAAACTATCATTCTGACCTAACACCTGATTGTTGTAATGCCATATGCACAACAGTTGTAATTTTACTGTAAAACATGACAAGCTTGTCTAAGTCAGAAATTCATAAATCTTCTGTTTTATTTAAAAAACACAATAATTTGACCTGTTTTGTTTAGACAAGTGGGTCTTTTTTCTGTTTGGAAACCATTTATAACATGTATAAATTGTTGTAACAATATAAATTTGAATTTGTGAAGACTGTTTGCCTGTTTTGTCCTCTCATGTCTGTCTTTGTTTTTGCAGCCTCAGCTCTACCCCAATGATTACCCGACAGGATTTATTTGTGAGATGGTCAGAAATGCCATCAGTCCAGTAAAAAAATGATTAACTCAGGATGTTCTGGTCGTTTAAAAACAGACATATTTTCAGACAAACATTTTTTGCATGTTTTTGTTTTCAGAAGTACAGCATGTACAAGTAACTCTGCAGGATTCATGTCTCCGTCTAATTGGTGTTGCTGGTATTTTTGGAGTTCTTTAGATAACATTTAATAAAAGGCTGTTTTAACGTGTTCTACTTTTAAAAATGTGTGTGTGGACCCTTACATCTGTATGAATGAAGACATTTGAAGAAAAGGCACAGTGAGTGAAGATTACGGTGCGCATAGCGCCACCTGCTGGAAAGTTACGAATGATTTCGACTGCCAATAATATAACGTTTTATAACAACACGAATTTACTTTAAATATATAAATATATATATATATATATATATATATATATATATATATATATAGTTGCAGAAGAAGAATTGACTTTAAAGGGTTAGTTCACCCAAAAATGGAAATAATGTCATTTATTTACCCTTGTGTCGTTCTACACTCGTAAAACCTTCGTTCATCTTCAGAACACAAATTAAAGGATTAGTTCACTTTCAAATTAAAATTTTCCTGATAATTTACTCACCCCCATGTCATCCAAGATGTCCATGTCTTTCTTTCTTCAGTCGAAAAGAAATTAAGGTTTTTGATAAAAACATTCCAGGATTTTTCTCCATAGGTAGTGGACTTCAGTGGACTCCAAACGATTGAAGGTCAAAATTACAGTTTACAGCGATCCCAGACGAGAAATAAGGGTCTTATCTAGAGAAACCATCGCTCATTTTCTAAATTTTCTAAAGTTTTAACCATAAATGCTCATCTTGAACTAGCTCTATTCTTCTTGTCTATTTGAATTCCAGCAGTGTAAACGCTGCTAAGTGTATTACTGCCCTCCACAGGTCAAAGTTTGAACTAAATTGTCATATACAATATTCTAGTGCAAGTATATAACAATTAGTTCAAACTTTGACCTGAGGAGACAAGAAGACAAGAAGAATAGACAAGAAGAAGAAGAAGAGAGCTACTGTAGTTCAAGATGAGCATTTATGGTTAAAACGTATATATTTAAAAAAAATTTTTAGAAAACGAGTGATGGTTTCTCTAGATAAAACCCTTATTCCTCGTCTGGGATCGTGTAGAACGCTTTGAAGCTGCAATGAAACTGTAATTTTGACCTTCAATCGTTTGGAGGCCATTGAAGTCGACTATAAGGAGAATAATCCTGGAATGTTTTCCTCAAAAACCTTCATTTCTTTTCGACTGAAGAAAAGAAAGAAAGACATGAACATCTTGGATGACATGGGGGTGAGTAAATTATCAGGAAATTTTAATTTGAAAGTGAACTAATCCTTAAAGATATTGTTGATGAAATCTGATGGCTCAGTGAGGCCTCTATTGAGAGCAAAGACATTCAAACTCTCAAGGTCCATAAAGCTACTAAAAACAAATTTGAAACAGTTCATGTGAGTTCAGTGGTTCTATCATAATATTATAAGGTGACAAGAATACTTTTTGTGCGCCAAAAAATAAAAACTTTTCAACAAAAGTGATGGCCGATTTCAAAACACTGCTTCAGAGCTTTACGAATCGAATCAGTGAATCAGAGCGCCAAAGTCACATGATTTCAGCAGTTTACCGTTTGATAGGAGATCCGAGTCACTGATTCGAAAAGATTCATAAAGCTCAGAAGCAGTGTTTTGAAATCAGCCCATATAGATATTGTTTTTTTTTTGTTTTTTTTTTTGGCGCACAAAAAGTATTCTTGTCGCTTTATAATATTAAGGTAGAACCACTGAACTCACATGAACTGATTTAAATATGTTTTTAGTACCTTTATTGACCTTGAGGGCCTCACTGAGCCATTGGATTTCATCAACAATATCTTCAATTGTGTTCAGAAGATGAACGAAGGTCTTACGAGTGTGGAATGACATGAGGGTGAGTAATTAATGACATTATTTTCAGTTTTGGGTGAACTAACCCTTTAAGTGATAGCTATTGGAGAAAAATCCAATATTTGTCACTAGATGGCAGCATCTACATTCATAGAAGTTCTGAGGAGTTTACAGTTTACTGTAGGCTTTTCTGCAAGGGTAAAGACTTTTGTGAGAATGCCATTCGTTTATTTTGAAAACAAGACAAAAACAGTGGTAATTAAATGGCGAAGATAGATAATATTAGCCCAACTTTACAACTTTTTAAAGAGGTCTCAAAATATTTTGGCTACACTACTGTTCAGGATTCAGTTTTGTTTTTTTGATGCAATACATTTAGCTTATAAAGATTTCGGATCATGTAACAGTACATCGTTTTTAAATATACAAAATAGAAAATTATTTTAAAGAACAATAAAATTGTACATAAAGTCTTAACTATTTTTGGTAAATGCTACATTTGACTAAAGAATTGATTAAAAAGTCTTAGTAATTCCTCAGACAGACTAGATAGATAGATAGATAGATAGATAGATAGATAGATAGATAGATAAACAAACCGTGATCACATTCCACAATACACTAAACACTTTATACAGTAGCCTGCCCTTACACACAACACAAGTATTTTCAATACCTAAACACATTCACAAATCAATGTTGAGTACGTTAGGGGGTGTAATGCACAAAGAGACTGCAGCTGACTGTTTTTGTGATGAGAGTATAAGGTACAGTGAACAGGGGGTGGTCCTCATAAACTACAGTTAAACACTTGTCCTGTAGGTGTAGCCCGTCTGGTTAGACGTTCTTACGGGCAACTTCTTGTGGAGTTGTTGCCAGCACAGAGATCTACAGGCCAAAAACCAGACCTCAGAGACGAGCGAAAAGAAGTTACGTTAGATTCAAGGAAACTTCAGCGGACATATGAGAGTATTCGCGTGAATCCACGCACGAGACGTTACAGCCGCCGACATGTTCACGCGCGGATCAAAGAAGCGACGCTCCAATCGCTCGGTAAGTTGCTCTCATGTCGTGGCATCCTGCTTTTAACACAATCTAAAGGCATTTTATCCTTTTCTACAGTCTGTCCTCGGGTATTTTAATGAACGCAGCGTGGTTTGACGTTTAAAGGTCATTTTAAACCTATGTTGATGGTCGGAAGTTGCTTTTGTGTCTTGCACTTATTTTACCTGAGGAGACTGTTTTTCATCGCAAGTTTAAGACATGGAGTTTACATATTATAACGTAGCCTACACTCCTGTATTTATTTTTAATTGTATCAGCAGTAAGTTTGGGTTAGTTATCAATCATTATTTTGCCCCTAATCATTAATGTGGCATTTTTCGTGATCTTGTTAACTATTGTATTGAGGAGGCGTGGCTTATTTGTGTCTACGTCACCGTTACCTGTGCAGGTGACGCCATCGGTTGAGGATACCATTTCATAATTATAAATAAATAAATAAATTAGATGTTTTAGTACGCCAGTTAAGTAATTCAATTTGAATTTACCCAAATAAATTGCGTTTAAGTTTGTCTAAAATAAAATAAGTTCAAATTGCAAAATCTACAAGAATAGAACAAATTAATTTTGATTTAGAGTTTTTTATTTGCCATTCTACAGTTTTAAGAATATTACAAAACGTTAGTCCTGAAGATCTGCATGAGTTAGCATCCTAACTGAATGCTTCATATTACAATTTATTGTGTTTTCCTTCCTGGAGGTAGTGCTTTACGTTGAGGAAATGTTCCTCAAATGTCTGGAAAGGGAAGACAGGGAGATAAGTGGACGAAAAGTAAACACAACCTAAAAACATCAGGACATGCTTAGACCCATTTTCATTGAAGATGCTAATTGGATTAGAATATTTTGAATGGATTAGAACAGGAAACTCTTTGTTTCCTGAAGCTGCTCTCTGTTATGTGTGGATTCAAATGTGTACCAGATGATCTTAAGGGTCAAATAAATCTTCTATTTATGTATATTAAAATGAAATGAATGGAGATAATCTGATATTGTCCTTTTAATTTTAACGAGGACTCACAAGCAAGTATCTTTTCATATAGACCCTTGACCATTTGACATTCAGCCAGTGTTTTTTCACTTGTAAGTGCCATAGTTATCATTCAGAATGTCCTTCTCAGGACAGACCAGCGAATGCACACTGATCTGAGCATGAGGAAACAATGATGGTGGGCCTCATAAAACTTTTTAAAGTTTTTTTTTGAGCTTTTGACCTCTTGTAACTGTTGTCATGGTCACAATCGAGAGGAAATTTCCCCTGAGGGTGTGGACAGGAAGACACCCAGAGGGCATCCTGTCTCACCGTTAGAGACGGGACACAAAGGTGACTCAGTTTTCTACATAAAACTTTCAGGTCATAGTATGTTTCTCTGCATTTACTGTATACGTCATAATTTCTTTTGAATTATGCTTTTTTCACATTATCTGTTCTCTGAAAACATCTGCACAGTAATCTGCACAATAATAACCACTGAGAGATAGGCTAACTCTGTTAAAATGATCACTGGCTATTAGGTCATTGTTTTGTCTTCATGAAAGTAGTTTTTTGTACTTTTGTTGCTTTCCGTCCATTACATTCCATTCTTCCCTTACTTGCATTTTTATTTACATTATGTTCTGCACTTTTGTCACTGTTTGTTATTTACCTTACTTAAGGTCAGCTGTCATTACCTCAAGTTCAAATAAGTTCAACTTTTAAAAAACATTTTTATAAACCTTTTTTTTTCATTTCACTGACCTGCGTCTCACATTTTTAAAGGGTTAGTTCACCCAAAAATGAAAATTCTGTCTTTAATTACTCACCCTCATATCGTTCCACACTCGTAAGTCCTTCGTTCAGCTTCAGAACACAAATTAAGATATTTTTGATGAAATCCAAGAGGTTTATTTATCCTCATTTGAAAGCAACAAAATTACCACATTCAATGTCCAAAAAAGTAGTAAAAAAACGTTAAAATAGTTAATGTGACAACAGTGGTTCAAACAAGCTGTGCGTTCACACCGCCGCCGGCGGGAGCGTCAAAATTCGCCTTGGCTGTCCTGCCAACAATGCTGTACTGTGCATTCAATCCGCCGCCAACGGGAGGGTCAAAGTAAATGACAAGTTCTGGCAACCAATCGGAATCCTCTTAAGCGAGGACCTCTACATTCCGATTGGTTGCCGCTGAACCGTGTCATAGCTCATTACCATAAAGTTGACCTGACTTCAACTCTCCTCGACGCAAGATGCGCCGAGCCGCTCTCGCCGGAGCTCGCCACCGACTCACATTGAAAATGAATGACTTCCTGTCACTTTGACGCTCTCGTCGGCGGCGGTGTGAACACACGGTTAATGTTATGAAGCGACGAGAATACTTTTTGTGCGCAAAAACAAAAATAACGACTTTATTCAACAGTTTTTCCTCTTCCCTTTCAGTCTGTTAAAGCTGTAAAGCAATTGCAATTATTTGCGGAATTGTTATCGTTACATGGGTTGTGTATTGGCATGACTCCTCAATGAGGATGAATCTAATGTTGTCAGTCTTGGAAGTATGACCAAAATAAGAATTTTCACTGGAAAATGTCATCTGAACAAGTAACATGTCTGCTACTTTTGTTCTGACCAACTGAGAAAAAAAAGCATTAGCCTACAATAAATAGCGCTGCCAATGGCGATTAATGCTGCGTTCCAGGCAACCCGTAACCCGTGTTTTTCCAACCTTCTACCCGTGAAAGTGCACTGGAACGGCAGTCAAACCTGTGACTTCCCAACCGTGAATTCATACTAGATCGATGTACTCCCAGTTACGGGTTCTGACGTCACATAGCCCGCGAAACAACAATGGCAGCCCCCACGGATGCGGTGTTTATGCAAGTGCACGGTAAGATAACGTAAAATATAACAGCTTCTCTTGCCTTAAGCGCCGTTTTCCTCATCCGTTTCCCTCAAATAAGCAAGGAGTAAGCACCTTTGGCGATAGAAAAAATTATTAATGAGCATAAGCCCCGTACGGTCCGCCATGCTGGTTTGTTTACACTAAGTGAGTTGCCTGGAAAGCTACAAAGTCACGAGTCGTGATTTGTCTTGACTTACGGGCTCAAAAACCTGCCTGGAACGCAGCATAAATCTAACGAGCGCTTAGCTCGGATCACGTCAAACCGTGCAAATTATTATTATTGTTATACTTTGTTCTCAAATTGTTAATGTTAACAACATTAGCATTGCGTGACTGTGTATTTAGTGTGTATTAGCGTTACCTGTAGATTTCAATTTCTGTAGCCACTCCGCAGTCTGAACACTTTTGCTTTTGACTACAGGTGAATCTCCAGTTGTCATTGATGATTGTCTTTTGGATCTTTCTGGATTACAATCCGACATCAAAATGATAACTTTAATTATTGCAGCTGCTGTGAAAAAATGCTATAAATGATCCGCTACAAGCAGTATCCTCAGCTACTAGCTACTAGCTACTGATATAGCTACTAGCTGGGACTCCTTCTTTTCTGTTTACAAATGTGACGTAATACAAAATATAAAAACAGTCGTGGATCATCAGGTAACCACACACAGTATTAAGAATCAAGGGTTCACAAACTTTTGAGTGGGTCGTTTTTATAAATTCAGCTATTTTTTGTCTTGTGGACCATATGTAAATATTTTTTTATGTAAAATATCTTACTCAGGACAGTACTAAATAAAAAATAACATGCATATTGTATGATCCCTCTTATTTTGTTAAAATTATTCACATTTACACAGATTCTGCAAGGGCTTCACAAACTTTCAAGCAGCACTGTATATATGTATGTGTGTGTGTTTCAAACCCACCTTTATTGTAATCATATATGCAGCCTTCAGTTTGAACTTCACCAGCTTTGGACCTGAATGGCAGGTTTTTCTGTCTATAAATACTCCAGTTTGATGCCAGATGTCAATTTGTGAACATGGCAATTTAGTTCTCAGAACTCTTGGCCTATCTACAGTTTTGTCTGTACAAGGCAACACAGAAAAAACGTTTGTGAGATTTTTTTCCTCATACTTCCCCTTTCCTTCTCTCCTATTCATTCTTTGAAACAGGCTAATGCAATTAACTATTCAGCGAAGAAAAAACACTCAAAGATCCTGTCCACTCTCTCTCTCCCCCTCTCTCTCAGCAGTGAATAGCAATGCTCTGGTCTCGGTTCAGTGAAGTGTTAGAGTTCACTGATCTTACAGGCAGTGTTTGTTTTAGCACGCGTGTTTCCATAGATCTCTCGTTCCTGGCGACAAGAGGCCGCCGTCCGGCTGCAGTTTCTCCCTCACGCTCGCTCATCCTGACTGGACTTTTTACAAATGTGCTTTCATAGTACACAAAGCCTGTTAGTGTTTCTTGTCTGCATTAATCTTGTCTTAAGAAATTCAAATTATATTTAACAAAAGTGTATTGTTGCATTTCATTGTCATGATTCACAAACTTGTTTTGTCAAATTATTTTGTACTAACCCACGTGTGTAACAGATTTTTCATTTCTTGCTTGTAATTACGAATATGAGAATTTTTGAGTTCTCAACAAATTGTACCATGGTAAAGTGATGGTATGCTATATTTAATATAAACAATTTGTAATACGTGACATCTTTAAAAGTTTCTCTTGATATATAAAATACTAATTTCTGTCCTTATGTAGCCTATCTGAAGAGCAAAAAGCAGCTAGCATGCTATGTCTCTGATCAATTTTTTTGTTTTTTGTTTTCAAAGTGATTCAGACACTTTCACACACTTTTTCCTAGGTTTCCTTTCAGTGTGTGTGAGAGAGCAAACCAGGTGTTTTAGTTTTATGGCAGTTGTTTTGCCGTATATAGGCACGTCAAAGATTTCAAACACCCTAATCATGTCACTTGTAGGTTTTGAAGAACAAGTTCTAAGTTTTATTGCTTTATTTGTTCCCACAAACAAGCAGAAGACCTTGAGGCTAAACTAAGCCTGAACTGGAGTTGTACAGTGTATAAATCTACTTATGCTGCATTTCAGCATTTTGGTACTGTGTGTTTTGTTGGAGAAATTATTGTTGGACTCTAGGCCCAGATTAAGCACCCATAGAGCCCTGGGGCTAAAGCAAACACAAGGACCCCTTCATAGTAGCCTATCTTGGTGCCACAACATTTCTACCGCGGGAATAATTAGTATTTAAAAACAAATCAAATCTCCAACATACAGATATACGAAGAGTATGCATACTAATTTATTTATTAATTAATTCATTCATCCATTCATTACTATCCCAGGCTACAACACATTAAAAGCATAATATGCATTTATACCAGATAAGAGGTCAAAGCAAGCATGTTTTCCAGAAACAGCAACAACTTTTGTGCATACGACTGCCTTAAGGGGTTTACTTTAAATCATTTTATCATTAGAATGTCTTCTTTCTGTCCCTAGAAGAGGAGAATCATCAGGACTGGACTGTGACTAAAATTCAGCCCATCTGGTCTACACATTCCTCTGTAAATGTTTTGCCGAGGTTAGGGCCTTTAAATTGGAATAAATAAATTAATGACAGAAACCAATTATAATAGATATTTTTGAAAACAGCAATGAGTTTAACAATATTATTGCATTATATCTAGGGCTTGACATTAACACCCGCAAAATGTGGGTGTATTTCAGCAGTGGCGTGTATCGCAGCCACTCCTACTAGCCTTTTTGGTGGGTCAAATTCTCAATTTGATTCTTGGATTCTTTGATTCTCAAATTCTCGGGTCAAAATTATCAATTGTAGGCATCTGAAGTAATAAACTAAGTGCAATGTAGTGTTGTGAAAAATATTGATTTTTCGATACATATCAGTACTGAAATATCCGAAACGCTTACAATATTTATTTTCCACCAAATAGATACACCATACCAGCTGCGCTTTCTCTCTCTCTCATCTCTCCAACAGCGAGTTGACAAACAAACCCGCCTCCTCTCACTCACTCACTCATTTCATTTGCTTCTGATGAATATTTTGGTGTTACAGGGCTTGAATTTTCACGTGGGATTGCGCGTACTACGCATAATTTTTCTAATTTCTGCAGATTTTGTTCTCACAACCAAAGTGCGCACACATAGAGCCGCCTTTCAGTACAAAATTAGGTTAGTTTTCGCTGCTTATTGTGTATAAACAGTCAAATACACACAAAATAATGTCAAAATGCTGGTCTTGGCCAGTATTCATGTAAACACAGTTATGTTTTAAATGAACATAAACAGTTGAGAAAGAAAGCGCATTTGTAACAGAATAATGGATCCGTGCATCAGGTCTTAAAGTGACAGCAGCCTTATATACCTGCTGCCAAATTATGAGATAATATTAAAAATATCTATATGCCAAGTTTTCTCCATGGTCTCAATGTGAAAATTGTGGCCAGTGAAAATGCTGAGTGGCTAGTAACTTTGGAAAACCACTAGCCACAGTGATTAGTGAACAAAAAAGTTAAAGGGTTCACCCAAAAATGA
Organism: Ancherythroculter nigrocauda; assembly: GCA_036281575.1. Lineage (NCBI taxonomy): Eukaryota > Metazoa > Chordata > Actinopteri > Cypriniformes > Xenocyprididae > Ancherythroculter > Ancherythroculter nigrocauda. The sequence goes on along the minus strand of VTFQ01000021.1, from coordinate 36,289,906 downwards.
AAATACTGTCAATAATTACTCATCCTCATGTCGTTCCATACCCATAATACTTTCGTTCATCTTCGGTACACAAATGAAGGTATTTTTAATGAAATCTGAGAGCTTTCTGTCTCTCCATATAGATTCAACGCAACTACCACTTTCAAGCCCCATAAAAGACATCATTAAAGTAATCCATGTGACTCCAGTGGTTTAACATCAGTTTTATGAAGCGACACAAGTGCTTTGTTTGCGCAAAAAAACCCCATAATTTACCACTTTATTTACGAGAATATATGTCTGCGACGCGCATTCACGAGAGCATCACAATGTATGTGCTTTGGATGTTATTTTGTAAATAAAGTTGTAAATTATGGGGTTTTTTTGTGCAAACAAAGCACTCACTTCGCTTCATAAACCACATGGAGTACTTTTACCCTCTGGAGTCTGAGGCTGATTTGGGGCCTGGAGAAGTTTTGACATGCCCTGACATTTGTGCTTTTTTCAGTTGTTCATAAACATATTAATGGAAAAAGTGTCATTACACTGTATTCAGCACAAACTAGGCTACCATAATATGTGAGGAACATGTATGCACATGTTTGTGTTTTTGAAGGAATAACGTTTATGCGTGGTTATTGAAAAAACAAAAAAATTAAGTCACTGAAATAAGGCCAAAAATATATATTAAATCTGTGTTTACAAGACTTCTGGGTATTGGAGGTTGTAGGCTAGAGTTTTTGCTTCAAAATTATGTAAAAATTATAATGCCTACTTGTTCATATAAAACAATATATTGATTTAGTTTTTGTAAGAAACTTTTTGTCAAGAAACACAGTATGCGTGGAGGCGTGAATCTTCATGAATAATGGGTGATTTACACCTGAGAAGACAAAAGAATCGCATAAAGGACCTCTAATGGTGCTGCATAATAATGAGGCCTTTCAGTCAGGTAGGCCAGTGGTTCCCAACCACATTCCTGGAGTACCCCCAACACTGCACATTTTGCATGTCTCCTTGATCAAGCACACCTGAATCAAGTCATCAATTCATTAGCAGAGACTCCAAGACCAGAAATGGGTGTGTCAGACAAAGGAGACATGGAAAATGTGCAGTGTTGGGGGTACTCCAGGAATGTGGTTGGGAACCACTGAGGTAGGCTGTGAAAAAACCTCTGTAATCATGTCTCAGCTCAATTTAAAATAATGGTATTCTATTATATTCTTTAAAATATAATGTATTTCTGTGATGCAAAGAGTCTGACTATAGGTTTTTAGTTTAAAAGCATGCACATTTGGAGAAATATTGATGGATTCTCATATGTTTATGTCAATTTTCTATACAGATTTTATTCTATACAGAGTTTATTCTATATTCATTGTCATCACTATGAGCGTTGGTGTTTTCAATTCATTCTTGCAGTCGGAGGGCGCTCTGTACACCTTTAGTCCACAAATTATTCTAAAGAAGAAGAGGACATTTCAGGAATGGTGTTTTCAATTCATACTTGCAGCCGGAGGGCGCTCTCTGTGCACATTTAGTCCACAAATTATTCTAAAGAAGAAGAGGACATATCAGGAACTAACGGCATGTCTTCCAGAGGTCGTTTACCATGGCTTTTACATACAGATAAACACTTTTCAAGACAATAAATACATGATTGAGATGATGTATGCCTGTATTGACTCATAATTTGCCTCTGAATAGCGCTGGCTCCGTGGCCGTGGCCGCATTAGCGGATAATGAGCTGAAACACGGACTTCTGACATGTGTCTCTTTTCATACAGATTACATAAACACAGAATTTTTGTTTTCAATTTGACTTGCACGATTTATTTTCTTTTGACATAAGTCTAATTTTTTTGTGATTAGTATTCACTAAGTTACAGTTCATTTTCTGAGAACTATCAGATTGGACTTTGTTCAGAGGGAGACGAGAGATCATGCATCATTTTAGTTTTCTTTATTTTGCAAAAAGCACAACTTTTTGTTTTTACTCTGAGTGTATACAAATAAAAGAAGATATTCTATAGTTTCAATTGATGTATTACTTATGTCTCTATGACAAAAAATGACGGAGTATTTTAAGTCTGTTTTGCTGCAATGTGAAAAAAAACCTGCAAAACGCGCCGGCGCGTTTTCAGACCTCAGGGAGTTAATGATAATAATTTACTTTCCTACCTTTCTGGACCTTGAAAGTGGTAGTTGCGTTGGATCTCTATGGATAGACAGAAAGCTCTCAGATTTCATCAAAAATATCTTAATTTGTGTTCTGAAGATGAACAAAGGTCTTACGGGTGTGGAACAACATAAGCAATGACCAATTTATGCAGAAATCCTGGTAAATCCATACATTCTTTTAAATAGGAGGTTACAAATTAAGAAGTAAATAATATTTAAAATGTCTATAATTTTCTCTCCCAGACAGAGGATGAGGATCCGGACAGGGGGCAGCCATGTATGCGCTGTGGAGAACAGTGTCCTGGCTTCCGCATGCACGGATGGAGGTAAGACTGCGGTGCTAAAACAGTTCCATTGAGGAAAAATGTAGGACATCGCAAAAGATTTGTCAACACAGAAAACGCTTCACTGGATTGGATTTCTTTTCATCTTTTGAAAGTGTGGTTTATGTCATCTGCATGTGGGGGGCGCCTGTCAGAGAAGATGAAGATTAATGAACACCTCTGATTGGCCATTGTGTTCACGCGCTCAACAGATATGACTGTGATTGACTACAGTGATCAGCGCTTCAAAAAACGGTAAATTTGATGCAGCCATCTATTAGCAGATCCATCTATCAGTGGATATATTAGAGATCCCATGTGAATCTGTGAAAGCACTCTGTGAAGAGTGTCAAAGATGTCTTTTTACAGCATGTTTTTGAAGCGTTGATCATTGTAGCCAATCACAGACATATCTGTTGAGCGCGTGAACACACTGGCCAATCAGAGGCGTTTAAGAATCCGCTCAAAGTTTCAGTAGCGACTTGGTACCAAAGAGGATACTTATGACAACCCTACTCTAGCCACTAGGCCACGGATCTGACCCTTGACTTGCTTTTGAAGGACATTCGTCTCAGCCCTGACAATGTGCAGACGGAAACATAACATCCTCAGACATAACATCTCGGATTATTGTTTTAGTTATGCGTTTGTTTTGAAATTAAGTTCCTCGAGGAAAAGGAAAGCATTGAAGACGGTGCTGATTAACTGCGGTCTGTCAAGATAAGATATGCGTGTGTGTTGTGTGAGACCTGGGATTCTTGTGTGTAACACGAGACGTCTAATCATATTTCCAGAGCAGGTAATGAGAGCCGCACAGTGTTTACACGAACCACACTTCACTGTACGCCATTAGACAAGCCATCAGCTGAAGAACGATGAGCTGTAGTGTAGCTGTACTGTGTGTTTGCGTTCTCTGCTTTCACTGTTCTCTGCAAAATTCTTGATTTTTACTTCTGCCAACAAGTTTATGAGGCAGCCAACATTATCCACACTTCAAATAAGTCCCATAAGTTGTAGTCCCATCAAGTTGTAGTAGATGCAACATTTCTGAAGTCATGAAGTCACTAGCACACTGAAATGTAGATTTGGAAATATTTATGTATTTCAGAGCTGGTTCAGAGCTGTAGATTATATTTCCATCAGATTAATTTTAGATGTCAGATATAAGAATCCAAAGGGCAGTTTGTGACGTTAATACATGCCAGCTGTTGATTTTTTTTTTTTTTCTCTCTTCTTAAAAAAGCCCCATTACAAATAGACCATATGTCTGCTGTAGTTTAGCTGTCATTGATGTCTCTCTTTTTCAGAAAGCAGTAGAATTGACTGATTGATAGATTGATCAGTCACATGTCAATTACTTCTTGTTGTGCACCATTTTACCACTGTAAAAATCCCTAAAGAATTGTCCAAATAGTGCTTTGGACAGACATTTAAATGATCAAGAACTCTCATGAGATGAAGACTCTAGTCATGGTCTCTAAAAAATCTGTTTTATTCTATTCTTATTGATCACATGACTGATCGAATACCAGATGCTTTGTCTCAGTAACCCCCCTATTATATTGAATGTAGCGTAAGTAGGTGGCAAATACACAGCTTTTGCTTTTGTGTGATGCAACATCCACACCAGTAGGTGTCAGTATGCAGTCCAGTCCAGCACAACATAAAATATAACAAAACGTTACTTACATATCTTTAATATATATTTAACTGAAAGTACAAAAGTTTGTCCTCACGGTCAGGTCACATTTGGACCATGTGTTCAAACACACACACACATACATATACTTACTCATATGCTTCAGAAACACTTACCTTCAGCTGCCAGTGGGTGTGTGAAGAAGCCAGACAATGACCTGGAACAAATGCTAAAGGACATGAGGCATTCCAGTGAGTTCAAAGGTGAATGATGTGTGTATGTGTGATTTTATGAGGACACAAATTTGTATAATGACGGATATTACACTGGTATTACAACGTAAATGTGAAATATGAGGACATTTCATGAGTCCTCATATTTAAAATAGCTTTAAAAACATACTAAACAATGTTTTATTAAAAATGTAAAAATGCAGAATGTTTTCTGTGATGGGTAGGTTTAGGGGTAGTGTAGGGGGATAGAATATACAGTTTGTACAGTATAAAAACCATTACGCCTATGGAATGTCCTCATTTGATAGCAAAACAAACCTGTGTGTGTTACATAGCTATACAATGGGGTAAAAATTGTCTTAAGAAGTTAGATAAAACCTTCAAAGTTAAAAATGATTAATAATAAAGTTAATAATATTGGCGGTAGGGTTAAGGTTTGAAGCAGTGTTGTTATTATTAACTAAAACTATTTAAAATTGGTTTTGGCAACTGAAATAAATCTGAAATAAAAAGAATAAAAAAAAACTTAAATTAGAAATGTTGAAATAAACATGTTTAAGTTGTACTAAAACTAAAATAAAAATAAATAAAAGTAAAATAGAAATGGTTATACAAACAAAAAGACAAAAGTAGATTACAAAACCAAATTAAAGCTGCAAGCAGCGATGAAAGGGCCCTCGCTCCCGGGCTCACCGCCATCCGTTGGCCTCAGAAAAACAGCGAACAGTGGGCGACATGCATGTGAGCGAGTAAATACAGGAGAATTATGCCAAAGTCATGTAAAAGTGCCACACTTCCTGCTGCCAACAGATGGCGCTATAGCTAACTGAATATTGTCATATAGATGTCTTTAGGCCAGGATTTTTATCACTCATGTGAAGTTTGGGGCAGATCAGACATAGTATGCCTGAGTTACAACAGTTTCCTCTTTCATGGCGAAACATCAGACTTTGTCAGTCTGCCACGGACACGCCCTTCAACAAAAACTCAAGATCTTTGATATTTATCATTGCTAAGGTCTTAAGATTAGACTGACCAAAAATGACATTGATCTGATTAAATCTCTAGGAGGAGTTAATCACAGTGTAAAACATGTAATTTCCTGTTGCCCCCAGGTGGCGCTATGACTGTAACTGAATATTGTCATATAGATGTCTTCAGGTCAGGACTCTAATAAAACATGTGAAGTTTGGGGCAGATCAGACATTGTATGCCCGAGTTACAACAACTTCCTGTTTCATGGCGAAACATCGAAATTTGCCAGGCCGCCACGGACACGCCCTTCAGCGAAAACTCTAGATCTTCGCAATTTAACGTCTCAAAGGCCTTTAGATTAGACTGACCAAATATGATGTTGATCTGATTAAAGCTCTAGGAGGAGTTCGTTAAAGTACAACGTCTGGAAATGGCAAAAACTGCCAAAATTTTGTAGCGAAAATTCAAAATATCTCACTTCCTGTTGGGTTTACAAACTTTGCACCCAAGGGCTTTTTTTTTAGGTATTGGGCTGTTACATCTGTCTACCGAATTTCATAACTGTACGTGAAATGTAGCACGAAGGGCGCTTAATTGAAATTTTGTAGGTGGCGCTATCGAGCCATTTTGCCACACCTAATTCTGAAACCCATATCAGATGTAAATTTTCACCACATCCGACGCGTGTGCAAAGTTTCATGAGTTTTTGAGAACGTTTAGGCCCTCAAAAATGCGATTCACTTTGGAGAAGAAGAATAATTGGCTGAGCAATTCCAATAGGGATAATTTCCTAATAAACTAAAATTAAAATGAAAAGTAAAAAACATATAAAAATAAAAGATAATTAAAATATAATAAACAAATAAAATGTAATACTAAAATTTCACTGGTTTGAAGTAGCATTAGTCTAATGTCATTATATTTCCATAAAAATTGCAGAAGTCTACGGTATGTCCTCATTTAATAAAGGTTTGCATGTATAAAAACCCATGAAAACTTGATATAGCTTGTGCAAAAAATATCAACAACAGATCTAGTCTTTTGAGGATTGTATCGTTCAGATGCACAAAATAGATTTTTGCAGGAATGCCTAATGAAAATATAATTTCAGATATAATTTGGTTGTGCATCAGTGTTGAACTACTAAAGTAATTTGGGGTTTGAAATTCAGATTTATTTTTTGTATGAAACTGTGAGGCAGTGTCTTTAATATGTTAATTATTCTTTTTAACTCATACAATATCATTCTGAAGTTTCCTGTTTCTCAAACACACATACATCAATTCATCACATACATACATCACATACATCAATTTCCTTCAAATAATTACTGACCCCAATATATATATATATATATATATATATATATCAGCCTGCTCCATCTAGAGTTTCATGACCGAACTGTGTATGTATATATATATATATATATATATATATATATATATATATATATATATATATATATATATACATACACACACACAGTTCGGTCATGAAACTCTAGATGGAGCAGGCTGATGGGTCCTTAACGCAAGCTGATGATAATTACAGCATTAACTAATTTTTTTTGCTTTATTTGTAATAATTTGTACTACCTTTGCATATAGGCCTATATGCAATCAAATAAATACATCAAATAAAATGGTATTTATATAGAGCAGCATGCCTGACATTAGGCCTCTTTTTAGGAGATGTATCGGGGACCTTACACTGCTAGGTAAATGAATGTTCTGTTCTCACCTTAAATTAGTGGGACAGCACAAGCTTTTGGCATTGTTGGTCTCTTTAAGTCCCCTGTGTGTCTAAATTAACAGAGCAGAAAGTAACCATAAATCTTCTTACTGCGCTCTTCACTCTCACGCCTGCGCTTCTGACCAGAGTCATACATCAACGTCAGTCCAAATCTAATCTGTTGCCCATTCTTCAACTTGAGCACTATTCATATGCTATAATCCAATCCAGAGCACAGAAACAATCACATCTAGATCTGCTCATCATTTTAATCTGACAAGGTGTTGCTTTAATCTGTGTATTCAGATTGTGCTCAACAAGCGTTGTGTAAAAATTCAATGTTCGTCGCAGTGACATTATTGTAAGTCACTGTAACTTTACTTTTTCTCAGATTCTACCCATTCTGCCTCGTTTCTTTTCTTCACAGACTCTTTCCCCCTGTCCACCCGTCTGGCCCCCTATTTTGTGTCCTAATCCCTCCTGTCCGACTAATAAGATTAGTCCTTTCAGGTCCTTCTGCTGCCAAGACTGCAGGAATAGAGCCATCAGACTCCCACACTTACCCTCCGCTCTGCTCAGTGCTTCTTATTTTAGTCATTGACTTGCTCTCTTTCACTCATTCTCATTTCCCTTCATTATGTCACACTCTTTTCATCTTTCTTTAGGTTCAGATCAGTATTTGAAAGTAACTAAAAGTAGCAATACTACTGTTGTGGCAAAAAATCAACCCGACTCTACTGCATAAGAGACAAACACGTCCAATTGTCTTTAAAGGTTTTATTTCTTGCAAGAAAGGTCAGACAGGTCATACAGAAACACAAGTAGCTGCAGAGTGTAAGACCAAGAACGAAAGCTTCCCCTCACTTTTATATCTCTAACCTCCAAGGCCGAAGCCTCTGTCCTTTTACCATATTAGGACTTTCCACACGTTGTTAGCACAGACATGTTTTTAACATACATCTTGCATGTCCCCATACCATATCTTGCTCTTTCTATTTCTAACATCTATGTTAAACATTACCACTTAAGCCAACATCATACCATGTTCCATAAGCATCATATTTCACAAGAATACAGGTAAAACTCATGAAAAATTAAAATTTCCACAACACTACTTTCTGTATTAGCAACATTTAGCATTAGTGTGTTTCCAGTAACTACTTTATGAGCTTATTCAATTTTAATTTCCAAAGTGATTTTATTTATAATAACCGTTTAAAAATTTAGGGGCGGTAAGATTTGTTAATTTTTTTGGAAGAAGTCTCTTATGCTCACTGAATTTATTTGATGAAAAATACAGTTAAAACAGTAATAATGTAAAATATTATTACAATTTGAAATAACTGTTTTCTATTTTAATATATTTTCAAATGTAATTTATTCGTATGATTTTCAGCATCATTACTCGTCTTCAGTGTCACATGATAATAATATCATAATAATATAATCAATGATAGCTTTAAATAAGTTTTTGTTGAATATTTTTGTGGAAACTGTGGTACATTTTGTCAGTATTGTTTGATAAACAGAAAGTACAAAGGAACAGAATTATTTTAGAGATAGAAAAATATGTTGAAATAAAATGCTGCTGTTCATTATGTTTTTGATTTAGTTATAAATTAGGGTGTATTTAGTTGTTACATTTATATATTTTGTTTTATATATATTTATGTGGTGGTCACCTTAAAGGATTAGTTCACTTTCAAATGAAAATTTGAGGAAAGTGTAAATTGGTGTCGCGTCAGTTAAGCTTTTTCCGTAAATTGAATAGGGAAGACGTAGGACGTAGCGTACGCTTTTTGAACTGTGAGAGTTTTAAACTTTCTTCCTAAGTTGAATACAGAAGGTGGTCTGGTGGAAGATAGATATTTTACTTCATAACTTGTTAAATATGGATAAATGCATCGTTTTGCTTCAGAAGGCCTTTATTATCCCCCTGGAGCCGTGTGGAGTACGTTTATGATGGATGGATGTGGATGGAAGCACTTTCTTCAGGTCATACTCGTTGATCTCGCTCACTGCCATTCTAAAGCTCGGATGTGTCAGGACATTTATTAATATATCTCTGATTGTATTCATCAGAAAGAAGAAAGTCATATACACCTAGGATGGCTTGAAGGTGAGTAAAGCTTGGGCTAATTTTCATTTGAAAGTGAACTAATCCTTTAATGCACAGACAGTTGAATCATTGAAATAACTAATTGTAATAAACTAGCACTAGCCCTAAAGGGTGGCTTGACTGTAGTTGAACTACTTTAAACGATCAATAGCTTGTAACTCGGCAAAGTACAGTTTCAAAGTAGCTCCTCAACACAGATATTCATGTATAAAATCTGATGTCCAAGGTTTTATCAATTCACAAGTACACATGCACACACATTCAGCCCTTCAGGCAAAACACAACACTCACTGGATGACAGTATAACATTGCATGCGGACAAGAAATGCATTTCTGAAACAACAGAGACGCATGTTTTTGACATGAGCACCAGAGGCGATCTCGCCTTGTTTTGAGTACTATTTATTTATATATAGCAGACAGTAGCATTAGATTTGTTTGAAGGGTTTGTTTCACTGATGTGGTAGAAGGGATCAATGTGTGGTGGACTTCTCTTATTCAGCTGTTTTATAAAAGTTATATGTTATGTTATGTTATGTTTGGCATTGTTTGATTTCAGCATGTCAGCTACCTAAAGGTCACATTTATAGTTGTTTGGCAAATTTTCACAGGCGAAATCCAGTCATTTTAATAGTTATCGGAACAATCGTGAACTTCACGTGAGGGCGAATGATTTCCTCATGCTGATTTTTGCAGGGGGTTCAAGTTGGTGATGCAAATTCGCTTGGTTTGAATGACTTCTGTGCGAGCTGTGCTTCATACATTGCTACAATGGACTCTTTTCATGCAAAAATTTGCTAATGTTACCGCACCTTAAGAGTGTTTCTCATAAAGTTCTATCATCTGGTTATCTGATAAGTATCAGTTATGTCAAAATAAAAGTCCCACTTCCAACACTTATCAGCCAATCAAAAAAATTATCAGCCAGTGTTATTAATCAAAAAATGACAAATCGGCCAATATATCAGCGTTGACGATATATTGGTCAACCACTAATACTAATAATGTATTTCTGTGTATTATGTACAATGTTTTAGTTTTAGTATTGTGTTCAATATGGGGATATAAAAAAAATAAAAATAAATAAATAAATAAAATGTAAGTGCTACAATCTGTGATTTATCAGCAGCTATGGATGGTAGAGGAAAAAAAGTAAATTTCCCACCCTGAATTTATTAGCATGAACTAAAATGACCTAAACGTCTTTATTGCATTACTTACAGGGCCAAATTTAATTTAAAAACACACCAAAAACTCCATATTTATGTGACTTAATTAGGTCTGAATTAGCTAGTAGGTGATTTTGCCTGCCAGGATGATGAAATGCCTGTGAATGATAGATTGGTCCCAGAATCCGTGCCAGCTGAGCACAAGCAGACAGCCAGAGCACCGGAGAGAACGTTGATCTTGTCATGCGTGTCTGTTGTAGTACAAATTAAGATGTTGTCCAAGTCAGTTGTCATGGAGGTTGTCCAGCTCTTGTGAGAATTTGATTGAGTTACCAGTGAGCTCCTGGCCGTGATAAGAGAGTCTGGCAGGATATGGTACTAGTTGAATTACCAGTGGAGAGCCAGGCAGTTATTACTCAACCGCTAATTGCTGCCACCATGAAACCCGCACCAAAAGTGTCCATCTGTTCTTGAAACCATATCCCTCAATTACTCACTTTTACAATTGCAACTCTTTAGCACAGCACTATGGAAGCTTGTTTCCACCACGGAATAAAAAATAAAAAAGGTAATTGCAGCTTTTTATCACAATTCTGACTGTTTCTCACAATTGGGAGTTTATATCTCACAATTCTGAGAAAAAGTCAGAATTGTGAGTTATAAACTCGCAATTGCAAGAAAAACAGGATTGTGATAAAGAGCTACAATTACCTTTTTTATTTTTTATTCCGTGGTGAAAATGCATGCAAATAGAAAAAACACCAGCAAACTAAGAAAACATCTTCATCAGTTTGACAACACATGTGCTGCAAATACTCCCAACACAACCAAATACAGAAACACGCTGCAAATGCTCCCAACGCAACCAAATACAGAAATGCGCTGCAAATACTCCGAATGCAACCAAATACAGAAACACGCTGCAAATGCTCCCAACGCATCCAAATACAGAAACGTGCTGCAAATGCTCCCAACACAACCAAATACAGAAACGCGCTGCAAATGCTCCCATCACAACCAAATACAGAAACACGCTGCAAATGCTCCCAACGCAACCAAATACAGAAACACGCTGCAAATGCTCCCAACGCATCCAAATACAGAAACGTGCTGCAAATGCTCCCAACACAACCAAATACAGAAACGCGCTGCAAATGCTCCCAACGCATCCAAATACAGAAACGCGCTGCAAATGCTCCCAACGCAACTGTTGGAAATCTCAGAAGCATAGACCAGGAGACTTTGGGATCTCTTGAAGCAAATACAGAAACGCGCTGCAAATGCTCCCAACGCATCCAAATACAGAAACGCGCTGCAAATGCTCCCAACGCAACCAAATACAGAAATGCACTGCAAATACTCACAACCCAACTAAATACAGAAACGTGCTGCAAATACTCCCAATGCAACCAAATACAGAAACGTGCTGCAAATGCTCCCAATGCATCCAAATACAGAAACGCGCTGCAAATGCTCCCAATGCAACCAAATACAGAAACGCACTGCAAATACTCACAACCCAACTAAATACAGAAACGTGCTGCAAATACTCACAACGCAACCAAATACAGAAACGTGCTGCAAATGCTCCCAACGCAACCAAATACAGAAACACGCTGCAAATGTTCTCAACGCAACCAAATACAGAAATGCGCTGCAAATACTCCCAACGCAACCAAATACAGAAACACGCTGCAAATGCTCTGAACCCAACTAAATACAGAAACATGCTGCAAATACTCACAACGCAACCAAATACAGAAACGTGCTGCAAATGCTCCCAACGCAACCAAATACAGAAATGCGCTGCAAATACTCACAACCCAACTAAATACAGAAACGTGCTGCAAATACTCCCAATGCAACCAAATACAGAAACGTGCTGCAAATGCTCCCAACGCAACCAAATACAGAAACACGCTGCAAATGTTCTCAACGCAACCAAATACAGAAATGCGCTGCAAATACTCCCAACGCAACCAAATACAGAAACACGCTGCAAATGCTCTCAACCCAACTAAATACAGAAACACGCTGCAAATGCTCTGAACCCAACTAAATACAGAAACATGCTGCAAATACTCACAACGCAACCAAATACAGAAACGTGCTGCAAATGCTCCAAACGCAACCAAATACAGAAATGCGCTGCAAATACTCACAACCCAACTAAATACAGAAACGTGCTGCAAATACTCACAACGCAACCAAATACAGAAACGTGCTGCAAATGCTCCCAACGCAACCAAAAACAGAAACACACTGCAAATGCTCTCAACCCAACTAAATACAGAAACGTGCTGCAAATACTCCCAATGCAACCAAATACAGAAACGTGCTGCAAATGCTCCCAATGCATCCAAATACAGAAACGCGCTGCAAATGTTCTCAACGCAACCAAATACAGAAATGCGCTGCAAATACTCCCAACGCAACCAAATACAGAAACACGCTGCAAATGCTCTGAACCCAACTTAATACAGAAACATGCTGCAAATACTCACAACGCAACCAAATACAGAAACGTGCTGCAAATGCTCCCAACGCAACCAAATACAGAAATGCGCTGCAAATACTCACAACCCAACTAAATACAGAAACGTGCTGCAAATACTCACAACGCAACCAAATACAGAAACGTGCTGCAAATGCTCCCAACGCAACCAAATACAGAAACACGCTGCAAATGTTCTCAACGCAACCAAATACAGAAATGCGCTGCAAATACTCCCAACGCAACCAAATACAGAAACACGCTGCAAATGCTCTCAACCCAACTAAATACAGAAACACGCTGCAAATGCTCTCAACCCAACCAAATACAGAAACGTGCTGCAAATGCTCCCAACGCAACCAAATACAGAAACACGCTGCAAATGTTCTCAACGCAACCAAATACAGAAACGCACTGCAAATACTCACAACCCAACTAAATACAGAAACGTGCTGCAAATACTCACAACGCAACCAAATACAGAAACGTGCTGCAAATGCTCCCAACGCAACCAAATACAGAAACACGCTGCAAATGTTCTCAACGCAACCAAATACAGAAATGCGCTGCAAATACTCCCAACGCAACCAAATACAGAAACACGCTGCAAATGCTCTGAACCCAACTAAATACAGAAACATGCTGCAAATACTCACAACGCAACCAAATACAGAAACGTGCTGCAAATGCTCCCAACGCAACCAAATACAGAAATGCGCTGCAAATACTCACAACCCAACTAAATACAGAAACGTGCTGCAAATACTCCCAATGCAACCAAATACAGAAACGTGCTGCAAATGCTCCCAACGCAACCAAATACAGAAACACGCTGCAAATGTTCTCAACGCAACCAAATACAGAAATGCGCTGCAAATACTCCCAACGCAACCAAATACAGAAACACGCTGCAAATGCTCTCAACCCAACTAAATACAGAAACACGCTGCAAATGCTCTGAACCCAACTAAATACAGAAACATGCTGCAAATACTCACAACGCAACCAAATACAGAAACGTGCTGCAAATGCTCCCAACGCAACCAAATACAGAAATGCGCTGC